>CM053270.1:44217906-44817906 GCA_028583415.1 Protea cynaroides | reverse complement strand
GTAAAATCCTATTTGCCTTTATCTTCTTCATGTCTACACATATCAATGTAATCTTGACACGGTTCAAAGCAAGTTCTAGAGATACAAAAGCATAATAGAATATCACTCTTCAAAGAAAATAAAGACTGACATAGATGTCTCAATCTAGTTTGGCTCAAAAGCTCACTTGGTTGGATTCCATCTACTAAACCTGCATGCTTTACCTCTAAATGCAACTATCAATGTTATTCAAAGCTCATTTAGCAAGTTATTTCAACTAATTCATATATGTGAATTTTTTTTCACATTCAAATAGTTTCAATCCATGGCATACATATTCTATTACTCTATTGAAGTAAATTTTTTTTTTTAAATTCAACTTTTGAAATTGTTTTTTTTTCTAACACATCATACAAAAATAAAAAACAAACCTTAAAAAATAAAAATAAAAATAAAACAAAAGAGAAATCCTAATTCCTTCCCCCCGCTCACACTTAAATCTGACATTGTCGCCAATGGAAGTTAAAAATATAATGGAAAGATGTAAAGAAAAGTAATTAAAAGTGATAAGAAAAACAAATCCAATTTCTTGGGTTGCCTCCCAAGAAGCGGTTGTGTTTAACGTCGTTAGCTCGACTCAATCAAAATAAACGGGATCCCCCAGTTGCACTTCGTCCATAGTATGCTCATGAAAGCCTTTATAGAACGTCTTGAATCTATGCCCATTAACCTTGAACACCTTATTAGTTTTGAAACTTCGAACTTCAACTGTACCATAAGGAAATACATTAGTAACTTTAAAAGGTCCAATCCAACGAAAACGTAACTTACCAGGCATCAATTTAAGTCTCGAATTGTAAAGCAAGACTTTCTGTCCAATTACAAATTGCTTCCTCACAATCCTCTTGTCATGAAACGCCTTAGTCTTGTCCTTGTATATGTTTGAATTCTTGTAAGCCTCAAGTCGTATCTCTTTTAATTCTTGCAACTGTAACTTCCTTTGCTTACCCGCTTCTTTCTTACTGCTCAATTCAAAAATCTCTTGTGCAAACACATCAACCACATCAATAGAAAACACAGATTGAACATCATTACTAGGGTACCTCATATCCTAAAATATGTTGAATTTAACAATATCTCCATCAAACTCCATGGTAAGGGTACCATCATGGACATCAATCTTCGTTTTAGCTATTTTGAGAAAAGGCCTTCGTAGTAAAATTGGGGCCAGGTTTGGGGAGGTACTGTCTTCCATATTCAAAATATAAAAATCAGCAGGAAAAATCAACTCATTCATCTGCACCAAAGCATCCTTAACCATTCCCTCAGGGTATGCTTTAGAACGGTCAGCTAACTGGATAATTACATCCGTTTTTTTCAAATGACCCAAATTTAGAGATGCATAAATTGAATGTGGCATAACATTTATAGATGCACCTAAGTCTAACATGGCATGTTCAAACTTAGTATTACCAATCACACATGGAATCATAAACGTACCTGGATCCTTGCATTTTGGGGGTAACTTACGCTGAATAAATGCTGATACGTTCTCCCCTACACTAATTTTCTCATCACCCTCAATTTCCTCTTTGAAGTGCACAATTCTTTGAGAAATTTTGCATACCTTGGGACTTGCTTAATGACATCAAGTAGAGGTATTTTTATTTCTACCTTTCAAAGAGTATCAAGAATTTCTTTCTCTTGTTCTTCCTTTTTCGATTTAGACAGTCTGCTAGGAAAAGGGAGATGAACAAAATTAGTAGAATTACGCATAACTAGTTGAGATTTTACCTTGGACAAATTTACATCATCGCTGTCGACTTTTGTTTCTTTTTGAACTGTCTTGGCCGAATCTACAGATTTAGCAATAAAAGGCTCAAGTTCTCTTCCATTCCGTAATGTAATGGCGCTTGCATTCTCACGTGGATTTATGATAGTCTGAGATGACAACTTTCCAGATCCTTGAGCTTGAAGTTTGCTTACTGAAGTCGTAAGTTGACCAATCTGCTTCTCTATATTCTGAATGTTGTTTCTTGTCTCATGTTGAAACTGCTGTATATTGCTAGCCAGTGCCTTAACAATCTCATCAAGTGACATACTCTAATTTGCTTGCTGCCTAGGTTGGAATGGGGGCTGACAATGATTCTGGGCAACTTGATTTCCATAACTCAGATTTGGGTGATCTCTCCATCCAGGGTTGTATGAGTTTGAGTATGGATCATATTTTTACTGAGGTTGCCCTTGAAATACTCCCATGGCATTTGCTTGTTGGACTGATGTATCTTCTTGAAGTGTGGGACACATATCCGTAGCATGACTGGTGGCTGAGCAAATGCCACATGCTTTAATTGTTTGCAAATTTCCTACAGCCATTTGTCGTACCAAAGAAGTTAGATCATAAATCTGACGTTCAAGGTTTGATGTACTTACCTCATTAACTTTCTTCGATGTTTGCTCCATCCTTGTACCAAATTGCTGTGAATTTACTGCCATATTAGAAATTAACCTTTTCGTGGCTTCTAGAATTTTGTCAACTAAAGCTCCTCCACTAACGGCGTCCACCATACTCCTCTGCATTGGTAATAATCCTTCATAGAAATATTGAATCAGAAGCTGGTCACTAATTTGATGGTATGAGCAGCTTGCGTAAAGCTTCTTGAAGCGTTCTCAATACTCATATAATGTTTCTTCATGGTGTTGCCGAATTCCACATATTTTTTTTCTTATATTTGTCGCTTTGGATGCAGGAAAATATTTCTCTAAAAATTGACGTTTCATCTCATTCCATGAATTGATTGTACCAGAAGGAATGTAGTACATCCAATCTTTAGCATATTCATCTAAAGAGAATGGAAAAGCACGCAACTTGATCTGTGCCTCTGTAATACCCTGTGGTTTCATGCTAAAGCATACCATATGAAATTCCTTCAAATGTTTGTGAGGATCTTCTCCTGCAAGACTATGAAATTTAGGAAGTAGATGTATTAGTCCCGATTTTAATTCAAATGCCGCTTCTAGATTTGGAAATTCAATACACAAAGGTTGCTGGTTTAGATTAGGAGCAGCCAGCTCTTTCAAAGTTCTATTTTCAGCCATGGCTTCCTCTACTAGCAGCTCTCTAGCAACTATATCAGAAACAATTGCTCCTTGTGATGTTGAAACCTGTTCTGCCAGAATTTTCTTAGCTTCTTTCCTTAATCGATGCAAAGTTCTTTCGGGTTCTGGATCAAATATCAATTGACTAGAATTAGAAGATCGAGTCATTAACCAAGATACCCATACAATGGATAAAAAATATTAATAAATAAAAACTAATAAAATCCCAAAGAAAAATTTTGACCGACAATACAAATTGCACGATAACCATGTAAAATTAAAATTATTAAATCAAGCTTTTTTTTTCTTCGAAATAAGCTTCTTGTAACCCCCCTAAGTCGTCCGAAATTTCATGCGCAAGCAGTACCTGTCAGAAAAACTATGGACACCTGAAATAGAAAAAAAAAACTTCACACAAAGGTAATAACACAAGTGACTAAAAAAAATTAAATAGAATGAAAACAATCACAATCTGATTAAAACTAGTCCCCGGCAACGGCGCCAAATTTTGATGCGTGTCGAGCGCAACCAAAAATAAATTACTCTACCTATAATGAATAGTAATGATAAGTAAAGGTCGATCCACAGAGGCTAGTTAATCAAATTGTCTACTTACCAAGAAAATGGGGGGTTTTCTTCTGCAATTTAATTGACAACAAAATTAAGTAACAAAAATTCAATGGAAGATGATGTCGATTCAAGAAAATTTATTCACGGCTGTAAATTGATCACTGACCTCATAGATATTATTCTCTATTCAAATATTTAACCAAGGATTATCAAAAAGCCAGACAATCCTTATTTCCCTAATTTCATTAATTTGAGCCCAGCTCACAATTTAATTCTTATCAATAAACCAATTGGTATTAAGCAATCCTCATGAATTTATTGATAGCATTACACTCTTGGAGGGAGTTAAAGATGAACAATAATCTAACAAGCGTCAGATTATTTAATTCATTCCATGTTTCCTTTAAGCAAGTAACAAAAACTTGGATCATAATTGTTCTGCTCAATTGTTATTTTTTCTGAACACCATAACAATTATAGATTATGGATTCAGGTTAGCAATAAATCACATAACTCAATCAATTAATAGGCCTCTTAATAAACTGAATCATGCAATCATTAACTTGAAAAACCAAGAAACACAGATATTTGAATAGAAAAATAATTAAAATTAAGAACAGAGTCTCACAATTTTACTAACCGGATTGAATTCCCCTTGAATCGACTAAAAAACTTAGCTAGACATGATAGAAAAGAAAGACAAAAGAAATAAAATTATCTTCTCAATAATTCTTGGATGCTCTATTACGTAGCCTTTACATTGCTTAAATAGCCAGAGTAGAGAAGATTAAAACTGGTATGTCTAGAATTGGTAACCTTATTACATGGAAATAAAGATTAAACAAAATTCTCTTCCCTAAATTAGATAGAGAATCATTCCATCATTAACCAAATGCCACCTCTAGATTTGTCAATCTTTGTAATATTCCATAGAGGTATATATTCTCCTCAAGATTTCTGACAATCAATCAAATCCTTCCAATAGTAAACCTTCTATGTGTGGTAATCTTCCTTCTCTGGTTTCAATTCAAATCAGCTTTCCAGATCTAATTTTTGGATCACGTTTGATTTCTATAATTCTTTCCACATTAAAAACCTGCATGAAATTCAGAAGATCATTATTAAGAATATCAGAATTTCTTTTATTTTAAACATAAATTACTAATACTTTTTCCTAATGTCTTATATATAAGGAATCATCACAAATGAGTACCATAAGACATATAATATGTTAAATAGACTAAATATAAGGGAAATAAATATATAAAATTATGAATCTATGAGTAACATTCATTTCATGGTCTGGTTTTAAGTTTGCAATGTGCTATAGAAAGGATTGGTGGACACCGCACCTCTATACACGAGTGTGTGAAGCCGCCGAATGGATCAAACACACTGTCGTTCCACATGCACCCTATCATGGAATAGAGATAGAGCTAAGGCGTTCGGATCAAACACCGTCAACATCTCCCCTGATACTCTTCCCATACCAACACGTAAGCCCTTATTGGTGAGGGCTTGCAAACTGGGCTCACAACTAACCAATCATATATGTCATCACAGTAGGCCATGTCCCAACGCAGCTCCCTACGGCATAGAGATAGAGCTAGAGTCTAGTGGCCAGGCTGGAGACCACAGTGCCACTTCCTCCCCCTGATACCCTACCCGTACCAAGCATGCTAAGACAGAACGATACGCACCGTAGGCCCTATCCCAACACAGCTCCCTACGGCATAGAGATAGAGCTAGAGTCTAGAGGCCAGGCCGGAGACCACAATGCCACTTTCTCCCCCCTGATACCCTACCCTCACCAAGCATGCTAAGATAGAACAACACGAAAAGGTGCTAGTGTGAGGAATGATCCTAGACCCCAGGCCCTTCCCATTCCACACACCAACGAAAACAATCACATGCCTAATAGTCACAACCTAGCATAGCAAGTATGCATGAACAATAATAATAACTGATTATAAAAGATGGCATGCGAGAATGCACAAACATCAATCCACAGAATCATAATTATTAACAACGGTTTACTGTTATTTAATTATTAGGGTTTGGGTCCGATTCCCTTACATGACGCTTGTTTGATGGCTTGCTCCACGTCGCAAGGTCCAAACGTGCTATCACAAGGTCCTACACAATGTTATGTTTAATTAGAATAGGTTTACGTTGGTCGAAAAACCAACTGGATCAAAATCACTCTTCACAGAGCAGACCAGTCACAGGTACTGGTCGCAGCACTGTGGGGAAAGGTATGACCGGTATGGTCGACCGGTCCCCATAGACCAGTCCCTGGGAAGTACCGGTCGCAGTACCGGTCGCATATGTGCGATCGGTATGGTCCACCGGTATGTCTCCGGAAGACCATATGTTTGATTTCTTGACTGTCTAGGTCTAAGCATTGAGTTAGAGTTGTTTCCAACTCCATTCAAGTCCTAGTGTCGATGATCTCAACCTAGAACTTGAATCTAGGGTTTATCGACTAAATTAGGGTTTGTCAGAAAAATAAGGTTTATCGACAAAATAGGGTTTAGATCAACACCTGCTTTGCATGGTATTGATCAAAGCAAACCAATCATCTTAGAGTCATAATGTAAGAGAGGGTTTAAGCACTTACCGTCGACTTGCGTAAGGTGTTCTTCATCGAACGGCAATGGCGGCTCTTCCTTCTCCTTCCTAGCTCCTTCTCCTTCTTCAATCTCCTTCTCCTTTCTAGGGTTTGTGAGGATCAATGAAAGGAATTCTAGGAGGTTTAAAGGGGTTTATATAGGCTAGGTTTAGGTTTAGGAAGCCTCCTAGGATTAGGAAAGTCCTAGGGTTCAGAATTTGAAAAGTGGGACCCGTAGATCCGGTTCCGGATCTTAGTATTCTGCCACACAGACTATACCGGTCGACCAGTACCAAGACCGGTACCATCGACCGGTATGAATAAAATTCATACTCAAATGGTCCGTTTCGTACCTGTTTGTCATCCGCTCATCCCGTCTGACCCAGTGATGATTGGAAGACCTGTTACGACATGAATTCAAGGTTTAGATCGGGTTCATGGAGTGCGGGTCTTGCAACTCCCCCACCCTTAAAAGAAATTTTGTCCCCAAAATTTACATGTAGGTTTCACACCATCCCACATGCACCCATCTTAGATAGAGATAGAGCTAAAGTGTCTGGATCAAACACCACCAACACTTCCCCTGATGCCCTACCCATACCAAAACGTAAGCCTCTATTGACGAGGGCTTACAAACTAGGCTCGGAACTAATCAATCCTAATGCCAAACAATGTATCCAAGGCCTCACCCTAGCATCCCTTAATACGTCCATAGAGATAGAGCTAAGGCCCCCCGACAGAGTCAGAGACCATACGGTCTAAGACCACCTCCCCTGATGCCCTATGACGTAATAGTTCTGCTACGATAATAGCGATACGACGATGTTAATGGGCAAGACTTGAGTAGAGATAGAGCTAGAGTTTGGTGATGAGGTCAAAGACCGTCATGCCACATTCTCCTCCTGATGCTCCACTCGCATTCAACACATCAACCACACACATATTCACATGCCTATTCCTAACATCATCATCATCATCATCATGTTATAAATAAACGAAATTAAATATGCATGAATAATAATAGTAGAAATATTGGATGATATGTAAAATACACATTACAAACATACAAACATAGAATCAATCATGGCATTGAACTCAATAAAAATAAACAATTTGTGATTATCCAATTAGTTTAGGTCTTGTTCCCTCACCTGTTAGCAATACTCTATCTCCTTCCAAGCCTTGAAATTCTCTTTGAATTTATTTAACAACCTAAAAGTTATATGAATTTAAGTTAGGGTTCATATGTAACATGTTATAGTAGTCAAAAATCGAAACAGAGCACTGATAGGTGTCTGATTGGTCCTATGTTCTCATATTGTATTGACCTTACTGCCTACGGTCGATACCCTGTGATTGCATATGGTGCGATCGTAGCTGTGACCATATGGTTTCTGGATCTTACCGAATGCCTATGGTCGATCCTCTAGTCATGCTAGTCATGCTATGGTCGATCATAGCTGCGACCTTGAGATTTTTGGTCACAGACTACATGCGATTCGAGTTCTTCTTGGGTCAAATTCTCTACTTGGATTTATTCTAAGGTCATCCTATGGCCATCATTAGTAGTTTTTTTATCAATCCTAATCATGAAACTCACTCCTCATGATTCTCCTTGGGATTTTCTCAAGAAAATCACATGGATCATAATAGATTGATATTGCCTATCTTCCATAGAAGTCTTATTCCTTAGAGTTTACATCTCTAAAGATTCGATTCATACCTTTGCCTATGATAGAGAGCCAATCTCTTCTCAGCAAATTTCTTTCCTTAGCTTTTTCTTCTTCTCCTTCTCTTCCTTATCTTTCTCTAGGGTTTACTAATGTTCTAAAAGAGTGAAAAAAGGGCTGAGGGATATCCTTTAAGTAGAGGAAAACTCTCCATAGAGAGTCCTCTTTCAATTAGGAAAGAAATTCCTTAGTTTAGGAAAGTTTTCAAAACTTGGAGTCTGATATGGGGTCTCATGGTCGATGGCTACGGTCTTAGAACCCGTCGATCGTAGGGTCGAAATCATCAACCATAGGGTCATTAATCAATGACCATTGTTTCTTTCCATATGGTCGATCGTACCTACCCAGGTATGCGACTATATGTATACAGTTTTGGATGTTGAGTCGATTTTTATACCTAGTTTTTTTATCTATCTTCACACGCTCGGTCCACTTGGTCCAGGAATGATGGAAAGACCTGGCACGACATGGTTAAACCAAGTTAGTAGAGTGCGGGTCTTACAAAGCCTATGATGGGAGAATGCTGGCATGATCCCATAATGGTGTGTTCTTGGGTTGTATCTTCATTCTTTGGGTAATGTTTTACATGAGGCACGCCCAATTGTGTTTCATTTATCTCACCCGTGCTTGAGTATTCGTCATCTGTATTTAGGTGTGATGCTACTTGTGCATGCTTGTTCAAAGACTATTAAGCTTAATAATTTAATCATGCATTGTGTGCTTGTGTATGTTAATTTCGCACTAAGCATGTGGTTTTGTTCACCCTTATACGTACATATTTTTTTTAGATTGTTTTACAGATAACTTAGCTAATAATGATATGATTGAAATTGAAGAACCTGAAGATGATTCACATGATCCTTTGTGTGAAGGCGATGATTGTTTCTATGGTTAGAAGACAATATTTTTAAAGAAAAGAAGATGTCTCTATTTGAGAGACAAGAATATTAGATTTTACTTAGGAATTTAGTTTTGTTACTTGTTTTGTTCTGGGCATTTTTTAACCTGTGAGGTTTATTGAAGTATTCAGTACTTGATATTATTTTACTTATTCTTTGTTTGAAGATAGATAAACCTTTATTACAATTATCTAATACAATTAGATTTGGTTTATGGTTCCTAGTTATTAATTTTTGTTATTATTTGATTTGCACTCTGTTATTCCCGTAATCTATGTTGTAATTAACGAAAGAATTGTGATATGTGGTGACTGTGAATGGATTCTAGTGTGATCGTACTTACACTGCAAGGAAACCATGATCATACCAAAATGTCAGGGTTTTGGGGTGTGACACCAAGTGTTGTGGTAGACCTTCTCCTACTTCACCCTTAACAGTCGACAGACCTATACTTCAAGAACCAGGCACCAAGAAAAGGAGAGAGATCGAAAGGAGGGCAACATTTCAGTAATTATTTTAGAACCTCTTTCTGCTTTGGATTTTGCTCCTAGGTGCGTTTCTCCCTTCATTGTTCCTTTTCAGCAGTTTTCCCCTCAACTTTAGCTATCTCTTGGCAATAGCACTCCACTTTTCTTTGTGTGATGCTTAAATGGTTTTATAATTGGTTTTTGCTCTATAATTTTTTCCCCAAGCAAATAAACTCCGGGATTCATGATGCCATTTTGTTCTACTCAACTTTCATTCCCTTCTCCACATACATGTGTAACAGTTGAAAGCAATCCTAGTTAACCATATAGATTTTTTAATTTGAGTTGATGGTTGTGCTTTGGTTTGAACTCTTTTGTTGCAATTAAAGTAAAAATTTCTAGTCTAAAGTATGCTCTATTGTTTCCTCTTTAAAGTCATATAGAGTATACATTTGATTAGAAAAATAAATACTTTAATTACAAGTTTTTATTTTCTTTTTATGCATCTAATTATGAACTTTTTTTATGGGTTTTGGTATTTCTCTATTAGTACTGTTTTAGAGTTTGCTACTATTGATTGATGTTGGTTTACTTTAGAGTTTTCTTTTTCTTTCCAGTTAATAAGCTTGTGCTTCTATGAAAAGACATATTGATACTACCTGAGAGTGTGTTATTTTACTTTCTATTGCTGTTTTTATGAGATTTGTATCTTCTCTATGTGGGTTTCAGGATTCATTCCCCTATTTCTCTCTCTATTATGCATTAACTCTTCTATTGTTAATGCATGGTCGATGAAAGATCAAGACATTGGTTTAGATGTTGAGAATGAGCCTCAGATCAACATTATTTTTAATTCAAAGAATGAGGCATCTGATTTTACAATTCCTACAGGGGAATGATGGGTTTCAATGTCAAGAGAAAATGTGCACATAAGAGAAAAAAAAAAGATAAGAGAATCATGTGTTCGAGGAGATTTGTATATAATAACATGGTTTAAGGGAATATGACAAACGAAATATTGATGCAAACAAACCTTGAGCAAAGACAAAAACTAGTTGTCCTACATGAATGGGAATTGCAATTCTTGATAATAAACAATACCAGTGCAGTGATTTTGTGGAAGAGCATAAGCACCTCATTTACCATCTACCTTGGATAGAATGTGGTTACAATGAAAGATTTCAAATATACATGCTTTTGAGATGGATTTGGTTGATGATTCTAGAATCGAACCTATGACAACATTTGATTACATGGGTAGGCTGACAGGTGCAAGACAAAATCTTAGGTATACCCAACAAGATCATAAGAATTATCTTTGAATTAAGCATCAATGTAACTTAGCTTATGGTGAAGCTGTGAGTTTATTAATGTATTTCAAGAAACAAATCAAGATCAATCCTTCTTTTACTTACTCATTGCAGTTGGACATTGAGGAATAGATAAGAAATATCTTTTGAGCTGATCTGAGGATGATATTAGATTATGCACAGTTGGGTGAAGTAACATTTGATACTCCATTTTGCACCAAAAAAGAGTATAAGTAAATCAGTATATTTTCTGGATTTAATAAAAAAATGGAGTTGCCATGTTTGGGGCTACATTGTTATATGATGAGAAAGTTGAATCTTTCAAATGGTTGTTCGAGGCATTCTTTGAAGTTCACAGTCAAAAGAAGCTTATAACTATTTTTACTAATCAATATGCTACAATGGTAAGGGCAATAGCAGAGGTGTTTCCCAAGACATGTCATGGGTTGAATACTTTAGTACATTATTCAAAATGGCATATAGAATTTAGGAAATTTGATAAAGGATGGATCAAGTTTTCTAAAAGATTTCAAAGCTTGTATGTTTCATTATGATGGGAAACTAGAATTTGAAAAGGCACGGAAGAATTGGAAAAGTGTGATTATCAAGTTAAAGATGAATAATGGCTAGATCAAATCAATGTACAAAAAGAGAAATGGAGTGTTATAAGAAGTAGACCATCACCATACGTATGCGAAATACACAGCTCAGCAATTGTGTAAATAAGGATCTAAAGGATTACTTGAAATTCAATTTGGATGTTCAACATTTTTTAAGCATTTTGAAAGGTGATGAATGACAAGTGTGACAATGAGTTAAAG
The DNA here is from genome assembly GCA_028583415.1 of Protea cynaroides. Classification (NCBI taxonomy): domain Eukaryota; kingdom Viridiplantae; phylum Streptophyta; class Magnoliopsida; order Proteales; family Proteaceae; genus Protea; species Protea cynaroides. The sequence goes on along the minus strand of CM053270.1, from coordinate 44,806,420 downwards.
ACTGAGTTTGATGTAAGAAATAAATTGCCTAGAAATATGTATTCCAAGTTACCCATTGACTATGTTTAGTTGCAAAGGGAATTAAAGGGAAGGGAAGTAAAAATTTTAAACTTTAAATGTAAATTTTTGTAATGATTACAGTACATCACATGCTATCAAATTACTATATAACTAATTCCAAATTATTCTCTATTTAGTGATTAACTTACACTTCACTTTACATCCAAATCCCTCCCATTTGAAAAGAAAATAAATTTTACATCACATAAGTATGATTACTAAATATGTTAAGTAGTTTAGGTAATTTATAAAATCATGTTGTGTTAAAACTATAAAAGTTCCCACTTAAAGTTAAAAAATTTCACTTCCCTTCCCTTTGATTCCCCTTGCAACCAAACAAAGTCGTTATGAAACAAGCAAGGAAAATTTACACTTCTAGGATATTTAAAGAATTCCAAGGGTAATATAGCTGGATTAGTGTTTGCTATATAAAATCTCAAAATGAAAGTAATAAGTCCCAGGAGTATGTAGTTGCTTAAAATCCTATTTAATCCATTTAAGCTTGTGATTGAAGGTAGTATAAAGAAGTTTGAGACATTTGAATTCTATGTTGCCATGCTTTGAAAATCCTAGATGTGCTAGATATGAAGTTCATACCTACATCTTATGTTTTGAAGAGTTAGACGCAGGATATGTGAAGAATTTGAAGGGGAATATAGCTAGATTACTGCTTGCAACATAAAATCTCATAATGAAATTAATAAGTTTCATGAGTATGTAGTTGCTATTGTTAATGAAGAAGGGGAGTTTAAAATCTTATCTAAGCCATCTCAGCTTGTAACTGAGTGTAGTTACAAGAAATTTGAGACATTTGCCATTCTATGTTGCCATGATTTGAAAAACCTAGATGTGCTAGATATCAAGTTCATTTCTACATCTTATGTTTTGAGGAGATGGACACAGGAAGCAAGGAATATGATGGTGGAAGAAAATCATGAAAACCAAGTTGAATTTGATGTTCATTTGGATGGAACAGGACACTATAGGCTTCTCTGACATATACTAGTTAAGATGGCATCACAAGCATCTAATTTAGCAGAATGTTATGTGTTGGGGAATATTATCAAGTCACCAATAAAACAGCGACACTTAGGACTCAATGACCGCATAGACATTCTCGTGTGGATATAAAAAAATATTCCCATGAATCCATTCATATGAGTTAAGGGTAAAAAGCATCATTTCCAGGCTATGTTAAGGACATTTCAGGTATCAAAAGCTATAAAGGGTAAAAATGACATTTACAAAAAAAACACTATTCACTATAAATAGATCAGATCTTGAGAATTCAGGTGCGCAAAACATTAATTACTCATTCTTGGGATTCTCACTCTGACACTTCGGACTCGGGATTTCTCTCTTGCCCCACCACATAAAAGGTGGGCTCAGATCCCGGGCCCATTGACCGTTCACAGATTCCTAACTTCAGCATCAGAGTGGATCCGGGGCCATAAGGCCGGCCCCCTTGTCTCTTGTCTTTGTCTTGCAGGCCCCGTCAACATCACGGACCTCGGATACGGAATTTGGCTGAAACATTATGCATTGGTTAATAAGGCTATTAATGAGTTGTGTAAATAGCTTTTTTTTTTTTTGGTAAAAAGAGAAACTATATATTAATTGACACCGGAACCATTGCAGTATCACAGTTACACAAATTGAGAAGCCACAGAGCGGAATGTGGCCATGTCACGGTGTCGAAGAGTGACACAACCCTCCTAACCAGGTAATGAGCAACATAATTGCTTTGCCTGGGAATATAAAAAAATGAAATACAAACAACATAGGATATCAACATGTTAATATCCCAAATGATAGATTGCAAAATACACTTCACCTTCCCGATTAGCATCTTGAAGTAATTAAGTAACTTCCAAATAGTCTGATTCAACCTGTAGTTGCAGAAAACCATGAGTAATAGCTACCTGTAGGGCCTCCCTGATGGCCACATCTTCACCAATGGCAGGGGAAAAAAAGGAATACGGAGTTGAAACTGCAAACTGGATCTATTCTTGATCATCAGGCATGATGAACCCCACACCACTGCCAGAGTCATCCAGATTCAAAGCTGCGTCAACGTTAATTTTGATAATCTCAGGAGCAAGAGGTAGCCATGCCAAAGCTGGAGTAGTATGCCTAGAAGACATTGGAATTGAAGGAGGTTGCAACAAGTCTTGATACTCACGAAAAGCCTTCTGTGCACGATAAATGGTCGCCTGTGGTGTAGCATTTTTATCCTCAAAATAAAACTCATTGCGAGCTTTCCATAATGTCCAGCAGATAAAGACAGCAAAAGAAAAAACCTCATGGCCCATAATTTTTGAGTGAGTAGACAAGGCAGGAAGAGATTGTAACCATTGAAAAACGTGTAAGATCCTCTTGGTCAGGAAAAATGAAGCTCATAAATGAACCAAACCAAATAGCCTGAGCTTAAAGACATTGTATCAGTATATGAGTAATGTCTTCAATAGCTGCCTCACAACGCTGACAAGGAAGGTCCACCAAGATATGATGATGATGAAGGGCATCACTTGAGGCCACCGCACCAGCACAGCTCCGCCAAAGGAATTGCTTGATTTTCGGTAGGGTTTGACTCCCCATATGCCATGCCATATTGAGTTAGGGATCCATTGCCAAGCAATATTACGTGAAGAAGATGGCAGCAAAGCTAATTCAGATTCACAAATTTGAGCTAACAAATTATAAGCCGATTTGACAATAAATTTTCCAGATTTAGTACCAGTCCGGATCAGAGTATTAACATCCTGAGAAAAGCTAAGAGGAATTTTAACTATAGCTTGAACCTCCTACTGAGAAAAAAGAGAGTGCAATCGATCCCGTTTCCGAGTATGGTGGACAAGATCGATTAATTCCAACACAAAATTAACAATCGTAAATAAAGTTACTTAATTGAACCTTATGACCTCAGAAGTGTATTGGACTGTGTTGTAATTGTTGGCAAATGGGCCAATCTTATTGAGAGAGAATGTATGTGAGCCACGTTGGTGATGTGGACAGCATCCACACAGGAAATATGTTGATAAAAAGAGGAGAGAGAAAGTAAAGAGAGTGTGGGTTCCACTGATGGTGTGGTAAGAGGAGAGAAAATGTAAGTACCATTGATGGTGTAACAATTAAGAGAAAGAAGAAAGAGCGAGCATGAAGAGAGAGAAGGAGGAGAGAGAACTGGGGGTGGGACCTACTGGTGAGGTGGCATGCCACATGGCAGCCAAGTTAGATGGCACGTGGACACAGCAGCAACTAAGGCCACGACCATGTCACAAGTGGACACAGCAGCAGCCAAGACCTCAGCCATGTCACAGGTGGCACAGCAGCAGCCAGCTAGGCCACCATGCCACCAAGTGTCATGCCACAGCCGTAGGGGCAGCATGAGCATGCCACAAGGCATGGCAGCCGCAAACCACAACAACAACACCTGCATGTAGGCCCGCAAGCAAGGCTGCAGCCATAGCATGCCCTTGCAGCAAGCCAGCCCGCAAACAGGCTTGCAAGCTGGCCTGGCAAGCTGCGCATGCTGCACATGCCTTCCTACAAAGCCCATGTTCATCTTTGATCTTACACACCAGGTATTCGACATTATTCTAGGAGAGAGAAAATCTCTCAGGAACTATTTGCCTGAGATGATTGTGTGCCCACTAATGTCAGTTACAGAGGCCTTAACCCACTAAAGTCAGTTACATTGTGTGCCCACTAATGTCAGTTACAGAGGCCTTAACCCACTAATGTCAGTTACAGAGGCCTTAAATTTAATTGGTAGGGGCATTTTTGGCATTTTATGATGATTTTGATCAAGATCTACGGTGAGAGAACGAGCCACGTAGCCCAGATTCTAATCTGGCGGCTTGTAAAATCGCTGGCTTGGGTGTATCTCAGCGGTAGCTTCTAGATGCTCCTCCATTATCCGTTATTGGCCGAATGTAATTTTAAAGTATGGTTTGCATCACATGGAGATGGCGCCTTGATCCAATGTTGTGCGTATTCAGTACAACGGCGAAAGAAATCCAGATCTAGCGGCCATAAATGATCCCGATCGTCGCTGACGGATTCAATAAATCCGACAGAACACATGTTTCCCCGCCTTTTTACTAATGATCCAACGGCCATTTGTTAGGATTCTCTGCACGCCCTATGACAACTCGACAACTTAGTCTGTTGTGTCAGCGAGCGGTGATTCCATGCTTTGCAGGTACATGGATATGATAAAAAAAGATGCTTTTTTGAATGTTTTCATTGGCCAAAACTATAACAGCCATATCTTACTCATTTGGACTCCAAATTGATCAATTCAAGTTGCACCTTCCTCCATTTCGAATGCTCTATCTAATGAGAACAAAAAATAGGTGTTGGTTGAGAAAATATGGGGGAGAAGAGCTTAAAAGAGAGAAGAAGAGGGTTTTGAGGGTTTCTTGCATATGAGTAAGAATTCAACCACCTACCAACCTCATTCATCAATGAAATGGTGCATTAAAGAGTGGTGAGAGGTTGGTAGAGCTTCATTGAGTATTTTGGTGGTTGTTGGCTTGTGAGAAGGAGATAGATGGTTAGTAAGCAAGGAGTTGCCTGAGGAGTTGAGTTTTTCCAACATTAGGAGTTGTGGGAGATTCCATTGAGCCACTGGATGTGTCAGAGTCATCTCTAAACATCTAAAAGCATTGGTTATGAGATTCTTTTAACTTTATATCTTTCATTACTTTTAGTTCATTGTATGCTAGCGTAGGTGGAAATTGTTAATGCCTTGCTAGCTTTGGGTTTCATTGTTGGGCACTGTTATAAGCCCCAAAAACTTATTTGAAATCTGTGTTTAGTGGGTTGAATGCTGACATTGTTATGCCTTCTCAATTATATGCTTGGAAAATACATGGTGAATATCCTTGTCTTGTAAAAGACAAAAAGTATAGTATTTAGTATATACGGAGCCCATTGGGCATTACTCCGTGGACTAGTCATCCCATCACACACTATGGTGGTGAACCATGTTACATCTTGTATTGTAGACTATTTTACTTTCCTGTGCATTGTGAAGTGCATGGAATGAATTACAAGATGGGTGTGCAAATCTAGTTGACCTGGTCACTGAGTGGTAGCAAGATAGATTTGCATACGCTTGTGTGTGTGTGTGTGTGACAGTTTGGTTCTCCATCAGCTCTAGACAATAGGGAAAGTTTGGGAGAAAGTTTTACATTAATTCACCCCCCTCTTAGTGTCAACCAAGGTTCATCAATTGGTATCCGAGCTCTAGGCTCAGTGACAGCTTAATCAGCAACTGAGTGATCAGGGAACAGTTATGACACCAAAAGAAGGTTCTAACAAACACCCACTATTTGATGGAATAGACTTTGTATTCTAGAAGAGGAAAATAGAGATTTATGTGAAATCTCTTGGTTTTGATGTTTAGGCAGTGGTTGTGAATGGCTATACTCAATTGGAAACTAATGCACCAAGTGCCACAGAAAAGAAAAATTTTGAGAACAACCTCAAGGCACTCAATGTCATTCAAGGAGGATTGGCTAACAATGAGCTAGCCAAGGTTATAGACTATAAAATAGCAAAGGAAATATGGAACAGAGTAATTAGTGTATATAAAGATGATAAAAACTCAAGAAAGTAAAACTGTAAATATACATAACCCAATTTTAAAACTTGAAGATGGCAGAAGATGAAAATGTTGATATGTTTATGACTTGGGTAAATGAAGTGATCAACTCAATCAGAGGACTTGGAGAGGAATTAAAAGGGCCAATCGTTTGTCAAAAAATTTTGAGATCTCTTCATCCTATGTTCGAGTTAAAGGTCTCAGCTACTGAAGAGGTGAAAGACTTAGACACTCTCTGTAAGACCCGCACACCGTAAACCCGATCTAAACCTTGATTTCATGTCGTAACAGGTCATCCGATCATCACCGGGCCAGACGGGACGAGCGGATGACAATCAGGAACAAAATCGGACCAAAAACAGACCAAATAAGTATGATTTACTCATACCGATCGATGGTACCGGTCGACCGGTATGGTCTGCGCAGCAGACCACTTAGATCCGGAATTGGATCTCTGCGGGTCCCACTTTCCAAACATCGAACCGATTGACTTTCCTAATCCTAGGAGGCTTCCTAAACCTAATTCTAGCCTATTTAAACCTCTCTAAGCCTCCTAGAATCCCTTCCATTGATCCTCACAAACCCTAGAGAGGAAAAGGAGATTGGAGAAGGAGAAGGAGCTAGGAAGAAGAAGGAAGAGCCGCCGTTGCCGTTCAACAACGCACACCCTACACCAGTCAACGGTAAGTGTTTAAACCCTTCCTCTCACATTATGACTCTAGGATGGTTGGGTTGTTTGGATCAATACCATGCAAACCAGGTATTGACCTAAACCCTACTTTGCCGACAAACCCTAATTTAATCGATAAACCCAAGATTCGAGTTCTAGGATGAATACCATCAAAGCTAGACTTGATCAAAGCTAGACTTGAATGGAGTTGGAAATGACTCTAACTCAAAGCTCAGACTTAGAATGTGTAGGGGGAACCCTGGAATCAATAGAGAATGATCGACGGCAGTCGAAAAACCAAGTGTATGGTCTTCCAGAGACATACCGGTCGACCATACCGGTCGCAGGTCATGCGACCGGTGCTGCGACCTGTATCTCTCGGGGAGTAGTCTGTGGGGATCGGCTGACCATACCAGTCGCCAATTTTCCCCATAGAGCTGCGACCAGTACCTGCGATCGGTCAGCTCTGTGAGGTGTATTTTGTAACCTCGTTGGTTTTCGACCAACGTAAACCCTAAAAAACTATTCTAATTGAGCCCTAATATTATGTAGGACTTTGTGATCGCATGTTTGGATCTTGCGACGTGGAACAAGCTATCAAACGAGTGTCAGGGAAGGGAATTGGACCTAAACCCTAATAATTAATGGACAGTAAACTGTTATAAATCACAATGAATATGTGGATTGGTGTTTGTGCATATTGCATGTCATCCTTTACTTTCAGCTATTATTATTGTTCATGCATACTCACTATGCTAGGATGTAATTGCTAGACATGTGATTATTTTCATTGGTGTGTAGAATGGGAAGGGCCTGGGGTCTGGGATCATTCCGAAGACATACCGATCGACCATACCGGTCGCAGGTCATGCGACCGGTACTGCGATCGGTATCTCTCGGGGAGTAGCCTGTGGGGACCGGCTGACCATACCGGTCGCTAATTTTCTCCACAGAGCTGCGATCGGTACCTGCGATCGGTCAGCTCTGTGAGGTGTATTTTGTAACCTCGTTGGTTTTCGACCAACGTAAACCTAAGAAACTATTCTAATTGAGCCCTAATATTATGTAGGACTTTGTGATCACATGTTTGGATCTTGCGACATGGAGCAAGCTATCAAACGAGTGTCAGGTAAGGGAATCGGACCTAAACCCTAATAATTAATGGACAGTAAACTGTTGTAAATCACAATGAATATGTGGATTGGTGTTTGTGCATATTGCATGTCATCCTTTACTTTCAGCTATTATTATTGTTCATGCATACTTGCTATGCTAGGATGTGATTGCTAGACATGTGATTGTTTTCGTTGGTGTGTGGAATGGGAAGAGCATAGGGTCTGGGATCATTCCTCACACTGACACTTTTTTGTACTATTCTATCTTAGCATACTTGGTGCGGGTAGGGTATCAGGGGGAGGTCGTGGCACTGTGGTCTCCGGCCTGGCCACCACGCTCTAGCTCTATCTCTATGCCGTAGGGAGTGATGTTGGGATAGAGTCTACTTGCGTATTGTTCTGTCTTAGTATGCTTGGTGCGGGTAGGGTATCAGGGGGAGGTCGTGGCACTGTGGTCTCCGGCCTGGCCACCACTCTCTAGATCTATCTCTATGCCGTAGGGAGCTGTACTGGGATGGAGCCTACAGTGATGACATATAAGATTGGTTAGTTACGAGCCCAGTTTGCAAGCCCTAGCCAGTAGGGGCTTATGTACTGGTATGGGTGGAGTATCAGGGGAGGTAGTGGATGCCTTAGCTCTATCTCTATTCCATGATGGGTGCATGTGGGTTGGTGGTGGTGTGATCTGCTATGCGATTTCACACACTCGTGTATAGAGGTGAGGTGGCCTCCGAACCTTTCTATAGCACATTGCAAACTTAAACCAGACCACAGTATAAAATGATTGTTACTCATGCATATAATATTGATACACTGTCTGATTGTCTTACTGAGCTAAGTTGTGAGCTCATCCTTTGTATATATACTATTTTTAGATGTTGATGCAGGTTACATGGTGGACGACTATATGAACGCTTCGGCGTATGGAGGTGTTGCTGCTCTGGACATACAGGCAGGAGAGGACGAGCATGACGCTTCATGCGAGTGCCCTTTCTGCATGTACCTTTGACTTTATTTTAATTGTTTCAGTTATTTTATTAAAGTGATGTAAAGATATTTAATTACGTTTGGAATTTGGATAATTGAATACTTATTTAAATTTATCAATAGAATACTCAGTTCATTTATTTAATGACTTCCGCTGTATTTATTATATTCTGATTGTGGTTATATGCAATGGTTTGTATGAGTGGACACGGTCTTATTGAGATCTTGGTGTGAACCATTGGTTCAGCGACGGTTCACTCACACCATTCTGGTTGGTTCAGAATTGGGGTGTGACACTCTCACTCTTGATGAAGTATATGGCACATTGATAGCTTTTGAGATGAAAGAAGGAAATGAAATATCAATTAATAAGCAAGCAGCTTTCAAGGCAATGAAGAAATTAAAGATCATAGAAGTGTTTGAAGAGAAAAAACTGTGATGATGAGATCACGGCCCATCTTTCTGAGAGGTTGAAGAAGGGAATTGGAAGGTATAAGGATAAACTCCCATTCATGTACTTCAATTGTGGTAAAGTTGGACACTTTGCTGTAAAATGCCTAAAGAAGAGTAAGATTGAAAGTGATGATGAAGATGACAACAAGGACAAGTCAATGGATAAGAAAAAGTACAGCTTTAAGAAGAACAAGTCCAAAAGAAAAGGTTTAATTTTCAAGAGAAACTACGACACTTCAGATGATGAGTCTGAAAGTACTTCAGAGGAAGGGCCTAGTGAGGCCTTGTTTATGGTTTTCATTGAAAAACATGAAGAAAAAAAAATCAACCTCAAGTGGTGATGAAGAAGAGGAGAATGAAGAAGCAAGCTTAAGTTGTAATGAAGAAGGTGAGATAAATTTTGAGAAAGAGTTTGTAGCAGCTATTAAGGAATTAAAAAGAGAAAGGAAGAAAAACAAGTTGATGGCACAAGAGTTAAAGAAGCAAGAACAATTAAATGTCGAGATGAGAGGGCAAACTGAAAAAATGCCAATAAGATGAATGTTGAGTGTGAGACTCAGCTCACATAGTCAATTGAAAAATGCTTTAAGCTTGAATCAGAGAACTTAGCTTTGAGAGCTCAGTTGGAGGAACATTCTCTTTCACTTAGTGGTATTGATGAGACTTACAAGGAGCTTGCAATATTGAAGGCCAAAATCCCGGAGTTTCAAGAAATAGATGAGGAAGAGATATTAGAGTCACATGCTCAATCTTCTGAGAGAAATACATCTTCACAGGTACATCCTAGCGGAAAAATGCCTGATAGAATTATTTATGCACAAAGACCAGCTCATGTTAAGTTTGCTTTAGGTTTTCATTTGGGTGAGTCATCAAAGGGTACCAAGGAACAAATCAAAATGCATGGTCAGGCAAGAGAGTGAATCATGGCAATAGTCATTTTAATACTCCTCAGAGGCAAATAGAATATAGGGGACCTCCTCCCTATTAGAGAGCACCACAGTATGGTTAGATCACATTTTCAGGGTTATTTTTACAAGTGTAACAACTTTGGTCACAAAAAACAATATGCAAGTTCAATCAAAGGCAAACAAGTTTTAAAAGTAGAAATCATTTTATCCTTTAGTTGAGAGTATTGTTAAGTGTCATAATTGTCATAACTATGGGCATATAGCAAGGGAGTATAAGATAATTTTTCCATTCATGTCATCTCATCAAATAATGTAGGTTAGAAGACCTCAAAAAGTGACACAACAAAGGGAGAGTGGCCAAAGAAATGCCAAGAAGAGAATGAACAAGAAGACTCCAGTAGTTGTTAGAAAAGTGGAAAGAAAAAATTGGTGCAGATTTGAATGATGATGATGATGAAGCCATTGCAAATTTAGTAGAAGGAGAAAGTGATGATATTGTATGCTTTGGGACAACACTCAAGACACAAGACAAGCCTTCTCCTTGAATACTTGATAGTGGATGCTCTAGTCACATGACAAGTGACAATAAAATGTTTCAGTAGCTTTAGCAGTATGAGAGAGGTGTAGTGAAGTTTGGAAACAATGATGGGGCCAAGGTAATTGGAAAGGGTTTTATCAGCATTAACAATGGGAAGGTAAAATTCCATGATGTTCTTTATGTGTCAAGGCTCAAGCACTGTGTTCTCAGCATCAGTCAAATTTGTGACAGAGGGCATGAAGTGATCTTCAACAATCAAAGATGTGAGATTAGAAGAGTTGGCAGTGGCAAGATTATGGCTTCAGGATGGAGGACCTTAAGAAACCTATACATTCTAATAGAGAGTGTTGAAGGTTCATGCATGGCCATGCTTACCAAGCAGTGAGGCGTTTATGGTGAGGGGGGGAGCAGTTTTTATTGCCATTTTATTTTCCTCCCAGTATTGGACTCAGGGGGAGTCGATGGATGGTTCTCATTGGTTATCTTTCTGAAGAGACGAGATACTGTGGTGGATGTGTTGTGGAGAGCCCATAGGATTGGGAAGATGTGATGGGCACTCCTATGTGGCCGGATTCTCTTTGTACTTGTTGTCAAAGGGGGAGGGAGCTCTTATGTGTAAAAGGAGTTGTCAACAATTCCAAAAAGGAAGATTATTGGACTGCGTGTTGTAATTGTTGGCAGATAGGCTAACCTTGTGGAGAAAGAATGTGTGTGGGCCCCACTGTGATGTGGACGGTACCCACACAGGTAATATATTGATAGAAAAAGGAGAGATAAAGTAGAGAGTGTGGGTCCCACGTGGGTCTTACTGATGGTGTGGCAGGAGGAAAGAGAATGTAGGTCTCATTGATGGTGTAGCAATAAAGAGAGAGGAGGAAGAGTGAGAATGAAGAGAGAGAACTGTGGGTGGGACTTACTAGTAAGGTGGCATGCCACATGGCAGCTAGGCCACATGGCACCTGGACACAACAGCAGCCAAGGCCACAGCCATGTCACAGGTGGACACAGCAGCAGCCAAGGCCTCAGCCATGTCATAGGTGGCACTACAGCAGCCAGCCTGGCCACCATGCCACCAGGTGTCATGCCACAGCCGCAGGGGCAGCATGCGCATGCCACAAGGCATGGCAGCTGCAAGCCACATCAGCAACACCCGCAAGCTGTTCCACAAGCAAGGCTACAGCTATGGCATGCCCATGCAGCAAGCCAGCCCCGCAAGTAGGCCCACAGGCTCGCCTGGCAAGCTGCGCATGTTGCACATGCCTTCCCGCAAAGCCCTGGCTCATCTTTGGCCTTGAACTCCAGGTATTCGACATTAGTCCAAGAGAGAGAAAATCTCTTTGGAACTATATGCCTAAGATGATTGTGTGCCTACTAATGTCGGTTACAGAGGCCATTAGTTAAATTGGTAGGGGCATTTTTGGCATTCTATGATGATTTTGATCAAGATCTATGGTGAAAAAAGGAGGCACACAGCCCAGATTCTGATCTAGTGGCTTGCAAAATCGAGGGTCGGGTGTATCTCGGCGGTAGCGTCTAGATGCTCCTGCGTTATCCCTTATTGGCTGAATGTAATTTTAAAGTATGGTATGCATCACATGGAGATGGCGCCTTGATCCAATGTTGTGTGTGTTCAGTACTGCAGTGAAAGAAATCTAGATCCAACAGCCATAAATGATCTCGATCATCGCTAACGGGATTCAACAGATCCGACGGATCACATGTCATCCCGCCCTTTTACTAATGATTCAATGTCCATTTGTTAAGATTCACTGCGCGCCCTATGAGAACTCGATAGCTTAGTCTGTTTTGTCAGTGGACGGTGATTCCATGCTTCGCAGGTACATGGATATGATAAAAAAAAAAGATGTTTTTCTGAATGTTTTCATTGGCCAAAACTATAACAGCCATATCTCACTCATCTGGACTCCAAATCAATCCATTCAAATTGCACTCCATTTCAAATGCTCTATCCAATGAGAACAAAAAATAGAGTGTTGGTTGAGCAAAAATAAGGGAGAGAGCTAAAAAGAGAGAAGAAGAGGGTTTTTGAGGGTTTCTTGCTTGTGAGTGAGCATTTAACCACCCACCATTGTAAATGGTGCATTGAAGAGTGGTAAGAGGTTGGTGGAGCTTCATTGAGTATTTTGGTGGTTGTTGGCTTATGAGAATGAAAGAGATGGTCAGTAAGCAAGGAGTTGCCTGAGGAGTTGAGTTTTCCCAACATTGGGAGTTATGGGAGATTCCACTGAGCCACTGGATGTGTTAGAGTCGTCTCCAAAAGCCTGGAAGCATTGGTTGTGGGATTATCTTAACTTTGTATCTTTCATTGCTTTCAGTTCATTGTATGCTAGCTTAGGTGAAAATTATTGAATGTCTAGCTAGCTTTAGGTTTCATTGTAGGACACTATTACAAGCCCCAAAAATTTATTTGAAATTTGTGTTCAGTGGGTGCTGAACACTAGCAGTTACCGCTGCCTAAATCCTAGCATTGTTATGCCTTCTCAATTATATGCTTGGAAAACATAGGGTGAATATCTTTGTCTTGTAAAAGACTAAAAATAGAGTATTGAGTATATACAGAGCCCATTGGGCATTACTCCATGGACTGGCCATCACACACTGTGGTGGTGAACCACATTACATCTTGTATTCATGGCTGTTTTACTTTTCTGTGCATTGTAAAGTGCGTGGAATGAATTGCAGGATGAGTGTACAAATCTAGTAGACATGATCACTGAGTGGTAGCGAGGTAGAATTATATACGCTTGTGTGTGTGTGATAGTTTGATTCTCTATCAACTCTGGACAACAAGAAGAGTTTGGGAGAAAATTTTACATTCATTCACCCCCCCCTCACTGTCAACCGAAGTTCATCAAAGTGTGGAATCCATTTATCCTGCTAGATGTTAATAGAAGCACCATTACCTACTTGCCACATTAATCCCTAAAGAAATGTCTCCCTACCAGAAAAAATGCTGCGCCAAATCCATGATGGGGAGTGGCCAAGCTACAGCTTGAATGTTAAATCAGTGGACCAGATCTACGTGTGTAGAGTGAGCATCCTACCGTGATAAAGGTAAAAGGGCTTAATAAGAATTAAAGAGGTCGCAAAGGTGGAAGACAACTGAAGAATTGGATGGAAAAGTAGGGAAATAAAAAAAAAAATTCGCACAACTAATTCTCAAGCTTCTCATCAACTTCTCCCAAGTGCCCCGCCCCATTTAGTGCAATACAATTTTTGGATGGTTCTCAAGAAATGGAAAACAACATTGTTTTACCTCACCATTACTAGTACATTTCATTTCTTCATTAACATATATTTTAGAAAATAAACTTTCCCAATTGGGAATCATAATACATTGTCGGGTTCTGTGCAGGGATCATTTGGTTATTCCTGGTCTCTGCTGTTCTCATCCCAAGCCTCCTCAACATCAATGGTGCACCATACTCAATTAAAATAAAAAAATAACGGCAGGCTTGGCAACCATAGTTTTGTGGATTCACTATATGTTCATCTTTTCCATGGACTTTAATATTTTAAATTTTTTTTGAAGCTATATACAATTCAGGTGAACTAACATGTGATTGTAATGGCTAATGAATTGTTGGCATGGGTTTAGGGGAACTTGAAATTGAGAGGGGCAAGCTAATGTCAAAGGAGTGCATCTTTTATATTGCTTATTGATTGTATTTGATATAAGATTTTGCCATTTCGTTGTGGTACCAAGATGGGGTTGGGGAAATTGGGTTTTTTATTTTTTTTTATATTTTTTTCTTATGAAGTTCTCTGACTAGACTCTATAATGAATATCGACAGTCCATAGGGTGAATCAGTGATAAGAAATTCTTCTCAAATAATTTTTCCTAATAACACTCTGTTATCCTGAATTAATCATGCACACACTAAAGTCAACTACACAATCACAGATGTACAATCAGATACACAGTCGTATGCACAACCACCTTGTTACTATAGAGAGGTCAGGTCTACCATGTTGTGCACACCCATCATGCAAGCCCACACCATAGTACTTCAAGAAAACAAAATACAAATCACAATACAAAGATATACGTGATTCACCAACACAATGTGTGGTGGTTAATCCACGGAGTAATGCCCAACAAACTCTTTATATACTTAATACGCTTCTTTTAGTCATTCATAAGACAAGGGTTCTTACCCTGCGTTTTCCCAGCATATAACTGAGAGGGTATAACTATGCCATGGTTCAGGCAACTGTAATTGTCAGTGCCCCGCACCCACTGAACACAACACTTCAAATATTTTTGGGGCTTATAACAATGCCCTACAATGAAATCCCAAACTAGCTAGGTATTCAACAATATACACCTAAGCTAGCATATCATGTATTGAAAGCAATGAAAAATATGGAGTTGAGAAAATCTCACAACCAATGCTTTCTGATGTTCAGAGATGATTCTGACACTTCCAACTGCTCAATGGCATCTCCAACAACTCTGAATGTTGGGAGAAGTTAGCTCTTCATGCCAACCCTTGCTCACAACCATCTCTCTCCTTCTCACAACCTCACAATCACTATAGATGTTCAATAAGAGCTCCACCAACCTCTCATCACTCTTCAATGCATCATAGATTTGCAAAAATAAGGTTGGTGGATGATTGAATGCTCACACAACAAGCAAAACCCCAACAATCCCCTTCTCTTCTCTTCTTCCTAATTTTTGCTATTTTTTTTTTACAATAATTTGTTCTTAGGTGAAAGGGAATTCAAAATGGAGAATGAAATTTGAATCGTCTGATTTAGACTTCAAATGATCAAGATATGATCAAAAGAGTGTTGGCGAACCAGAACATTTAAAAAAGCATATTTAAAAGCTCTATCGTGCACCCACGCAATACAATAGCCGTGCTGCCACTGACGCAGCGTTTTGTTGAGTTCCGATTGGTTGCTTGAAGAATCTCCAATTACGGCTGTCAAATCAAAGTGAAAAGGCGGGATTGAATTTTATCCATTGGATCGGCATCGACAGAGACCATCAGATTCGGATCTTGATTGCCGCTGCACTGTGTGCTCAACACACCAGATCAAACATATCCTTCATGCATTGCGGCTTATTATATAAAGATGTGGCTCATTATATAAAGATGCGTCCAGCCAATCCGATGTCTTGCAGATGCATCTACCTCCGTCCGCCGAGATACATGTCAGCCTGCCATTTTTTAGATCGTCAGATCTGGATCTGACTGACGCAGCTGATCTTAATCCATCCGATTAGCTTCAAATATCATTTGTAAAACTGTCTTTCTGCATTTTTTTTTTCTACATTTGACTGTAAATGTGGGACATGTAGCACCACATTTCTCACATTTAATAGTAGTAATTATGGAACTCAAATAAATTTATTTATTTATTTATTTATTTATTTTGATGAAGAACTCAAATTTACTAGCTATCTGGACAAATTCAATAATTATAAGTAGTATATAAAAATTATGGAGATACAATATGTAGATTCAATCAAAATATCTACAACATCGAACACAATAAATATTAGTTCTCGTCCAAGCTCTAACATGATACATATTGGACAAAAGCCATGCATTGGGTCAATAAAAACCGGGAACTAGAGAAATCCATAAATCATCAATGAGATACAATTTGGATCGAAAACAACAATTTTTTTTTTTTTTACCCTTTTTGGCTTGAGAAACGATTTGTGTGGGTAAATAAATCACAGATCTAAATGGTTCACTACTGGAGGAAGTGTATTAAAACAGGACTTATTGCTAGTCTCAGGTAATTAACTTTATCTATGCCTCCTTGTTCCTGGAAGTTTAGAAACTCTAAACGGAACCCATCCCCACATCATACCTCTAACCCAGGTTCCATTAAAATTAATAAATTTTGAGCTAATTCGTAATCCAAGATCAATCAAATCTGATTCGGTGAAATAAAACCCTAAACATTTTGAAGCAAAGAAAAGGAGGCTAATGTAGCCCGGCAAGCAAGTGTTCAGTGCAAGGCTGTTCCAAAACGACAGGGTGAAACTTGCACCCCTGAGTAATGGGTCCCGATTACATCCTCACTCTAACACACACATGATTACCATTTGTTGGATTTCTAAGAAGAGGGGGCCTCACAAAAGATGTCAAGGACCTAATTGATTAAAAATCCATAAATCCCAAGGTGTCAGCTTTTAAGAGAGGGAAGAAAAACCCTCAAAATAAATGTGCATCTTTAAGGGTGCATCTTTAGTAGGGACGTAAACAAATCGGATATGGGCAAGATGTTACCAATGTGGTAACATTCACATTCGCATTTCTATCCATTGGATATCGGATACCCGGATATCCGGATATCCAAATATATCCGACTCAAGAATTTGATTCTTTACATCAATCATCTTTTTTGATACTTTTGTCTCTTCCGTCTAAGTCCCTCTTGCACACTCTGTCCACGTTGCCTCTTAGTCTTTAGATTCTCTTATAACATGTCGAATCTTCAAAGACCCTCAAGGTTATTAGCTATTTAATCTTTATTAATGGAATTGAATATTTATACCAATCGGATAGATTATATTCTAAATTATTTGAATTCGCATCTGAATACTCATAAACAGATGATAAACACAAATCAAATCCAGATTTTCAACTATCCATTTACATTTAGAATCATAAACCCTGACAGTTACAGGATGTTACACAAAGTTTCTCAAGTGATTGGAACTTAGAACAATCTCTTTCCATATCTCTTACCTTAAGAGACCAAGAATGACATTTATATGAATTAACAAAACTAGATTCAGAGGAAAACAAAAAAAAAAATACAAAAAAATACAAAAAACCCTTACAATATAGGTTCCAACAGAAAAGTTTCAGTATTTCTTCTCCTGGGTTGTCTTGGTGGTGTCCTCTGTTTTGACAGCAAGAAGCTCCTCCAGAACCTTATCGTCCAGATACTCAAACTCAATAACATCCCCTTCTCTTCCAGCTCCGGTTGATCCACTAGTAGAAGCAGAAGCAGAAGCAGAAGCAGCAGAAGAAGAGGAGGCATAAGAGGTCTGAAAGTGGTGTTCATTGGGGAAGTTAAGGATGGCAAGATGACCTCTCAATGCGAACGCAGCTCGATCATATGCAAATGCAGCATCTTCCGCCCTATCAAAAGTTCCAAGCCATAAACGTGCACCACGCCTGGAAGGATCTCGTATCTCCGCCGCAAATTTACCCCAAGGCCGGTGCCTAACTCCTCTGTAACGTGTCACTTCTCTTTCCATCTCTCTCTCTCTCTCTCTCTCTCTCTATTCCTCCATTTAGTAACAGCAGCAGCAACAAAGCAACCTCCAGTATCCCTCACCCAAGCTTGCTTCCAAGGCTTCCAAGTTCGAAGGATCTGGCTTTTCTCTTGCTTTCAAATTTGATGGTACCTTTGATAGAGCCAGTCAGGTCTGACGGTTACCTGAATTGAATTTTTCACAATCTATGAATTCTCTAATAGAAAAAGTGAAAGAAAAAACAATGACATTCAACATTTCAATCAGTCTAAAGATTTCAAAAAGTGAAGAGTCAAAATCCTTTTTTTTTTGGAATAAAAAATCATTTTAAGATGGTGCAATTTTGTATGGATTGCGCTTCCTTTTGGACTAAATAGAACACGTGCATATAACATACGTTGTATCCGTCAGCATATATATGATGAATTCCGTAAGTGAGAAAGGTGGCTCGCGAGAATTTAATTTAGAATCCAAGGAACCCGTGGACTGGTCTTTGCATGGACCCTATGGCTAATCGTGTCAAAATGGTATATCGTACCATTTATATGAAAACCGATAT
The DNA here is from genome assembly GCA_028583415.1 of Protea cynaroides. NCBI lineage: Eukaryota > Viridiplantae > Streptophyta > Magnoliopsida > Proteales > Proteaceae > Protea > Protea cynaroides. The sequence goes on along the minus strand of CM053270.1, from coordinate 44,788,266 downwards.
ATATCGTTTACTAATCGGTATGGTAATGATTGCAAATATGAAACTGTTTATGTAATCGATATGGTACGATATTGTATCGATTTACATTCCGAAAAATACCACATGATCCGATTACTTAAGTACTTAATCATTCAGAAGAGTTGTGAATATACGTTTTTGCAATTTGTCAATTGTCAAAAGGATTCTTGTTTGGTGAAGGAATAAAAGAATAAACAACTCATTTAATGGTTGTCCTTATGACTTTTGTAATTGTCTGTTTTAATTGTGTTTAAAATTTGGAATTTTAATTGTATAAAATGAATGTTTGAATTGATGGAGGCTTACAGTAAATTGATGAATACTTTAATTTAAGGACTTTCTTTTAGGCTTATATTATTTATTTTATCCTGACCCATCCAATTGATACAAAGCTATTTAAACAGTTTAATCGCAAATAAAATCGTTTAATACCAAACTAAACTGTTAAGAAACCAATATTCCAAATTATTGGCAATACCGTATTCAAAACCGTTTAAACCTTTTGTACCAAAATCCGTTTATGTACTAATTTACTGGTATCGATTAGCATTCGATAATGGTATACAATTTCATACTATTTACCCAATCGACATGGTAAAGGTATTACCCTATTACATATAGTACCGAACCAATAATTAGTCAGATATTCTGAAACAACACTATTTAACACCATGGATACTTGAATTATGATTTTTTATTTAATTGGGTCCATATCCATACAAGTGCACAGTGTAAATGGACTTGAATTTTCTGCAACCGTGAAGCCCTTGCAACCGCATTTGGGTCTTTGAGGGTGCATCTACACATATGTCGATGTCTTCTAACGGATCAGATGTAGCCATAAAAACTGCACGGCTATAGACGATCCAAGCCCAGTGCAAATGGCTTTTCTCGCTTTGTTTGGTTCCCATCCTTCTCTCGTTAGAAAAAGATCCTTTCGTATCACATAATTTGTCGATTGTCCATCGCACAGATTGGAATACGTCAGCATGTGCGGTGAGCATCCCAACCCACTTTTATAGACGGCTGACGAGATTCCCTCATCTTCCTCCAGGCTTCTATCCTATTTCCTAGTCTATAGTTTGGGATCTGATGAGACTTAGGTGGGTTGAAATCGTCTCCAATTATTGGAGGGTTCAATCGCCCATCTAATGGTTGGAGTTAATCAGACACACCTATTAATGTATTGATAGACACACCTATTGATGTATTGATAGACGCACCCAGTTAACTCCAACTGTTGGATTGATGATTGAAACCTCCAATAATTGGAAACGAATTGATTGGGTCAATCATAGGTCGTACGTGATGTAATGAATGAGGATAACTTGTAATAGCCCAATTTAAAATGTAAACGTGAACTTGACTTCAAATATTGTGTGCCAAATTAACCAAGTTTTCTACCAAAAAAAAATAAAAAATCCACTGAAGACAATAATAATAAGGGCCCAATTAGAAAGCGTAATTACTTGGCTAAAAAAATTTCCACATGGTATATCTGATGGGACTCAAATTTTATGACCCAATAGACCTCTAGGTCTTTTACTCACCTGTCAATTTTATGTCCAAAAGAAAATCTCTACTTTGCAAATTAAGGTTTTGAAAATATAAGAATAGTTTTGCACAATACTGATCGGAGTACTAAAAGTGTACATGATGTCATGAACATATATAAGAGGATGCACACTAATGGACATAAACACTACCAGCCAATAGAAGTGCGGCACACGATCATTTTTAATTACTTAGTCATTAGGGGTGTAATCGTCTTTTGACCAAAAAGAAATTTGGGGGCACATTCCATGGATGACTACCAACGTTAGCCACGTCAATACTCACCATACAATTTGCAATAATATAATACAACTTTGATAAACTTATTCCCTCTTCTACCAAAAAAAAAAGATAAATTTATTCCCTCTCTTCTCTCTCATATATTCTCCAAAATACCCTTATTCTAACAGATTACGTATAGCATACCTCATCATATAATGTTAAAAAAAATATATTACCATTTTAACAAAATTTATTCTCTTTCTTTCTCTTTTTCTTTTGGATGGAGAAGGGAGTAATAGAAACATGTGATAACTATTTCATGTTAGTAGAATATCTATTCTTTTTGTCAAGGTTGAGGGTAACTTTTAGATCCCTTTTTTTATTTGTTAAAACTGTATATAAGGAGATAATGTATCTATTTACCAAAGGTTCTCTTTAGTATATTTATATATATATTGATGAGTTATTTATGATAAATCATTTATTAGAATAAATTATGAGTCATAAATAATAATCATTAATTACCATTAGATATAAAGAAATAATAATAGATTATCACAATAATGTATATCAATTTATTTTAAATATAAATAAATACCATAAATCGTACTAAACAACTACATATATTATAATGTATTATATAATTAATTCTATAATACATAACAAAGAAAACCTAAGATTTTAATTGCAAAATTTATGATTATAGTGTACTGAACAACTTGAATGCTTGTTTCTTTTCTTGGATATCACAAATTATCATCTAGGAATTAAACTAGCTAGTCTCTAAGAGATTTTCCACTGTAATATCTTCTTGTTCAAGGACTTAGGATTCTTGTGGAAATCATGTAGATGATGATCTTGGTGATTCGTGCATTTGGGCAGAGCATAATTGATGTCAGAATCAGTCGGGAAGGATTTTAGAGGTGTGGTTCCACTATGTGATGAAATCACTTATCCTAAAAGCTTGAACTTGTATGTAAGGGCCCAAACAATATATATACTTAATACTCCATTGCATGTACAATCTACATATAGGATCTTGCGCGTGACAATGAAAAGAGAAAATGCAAGGGCATTCCTTCTTTATTTCTCAGGATTCGAACACCTCCCTTACCCTAATACCATGTAAAGTTTATGTAAAAACCAAATCTTGTCCACATGGTGATGATGCCATTAGGAGATTGTAACTCTCAGGGCTATCTCCAGCTAGAAGGATTGACCATAATTATTTTTCTTTAATAAATAAAAATAAAAAAGGGTATGCTTTGTTGAAAAATAGACATTTCATGCCAAAAATAAAAAATAAAAAATGGCTCCACAGTAAGTTGTTGTGGCTTAAAGTTACACGGCGCCACATGTAACCTTGTACCACATTGCCGTAGTAACGCTGAATGACATGGGTACTCAAGCCATCGAGCCACCTTGTATTTTCGTGGAGCGGTGTTCTTGTGACACTCCATTGCGTTGATGTTTTGATTGATTGATTGATTGATATCTATATGCCCCCTGATGCCAAGCTCTTTGTGCGCGGCTCCGCATTGTATTAACCATGGAGCCTTGGTAGAAAACCGTAGCGTTGAGATTGCTATTTTGTTTCCTCTTCCAAATCAGATTTTTATGAGGCTTTTGTTTGAATATAATTTTTCAAAGTTTTCAATCCAGAGTAAGCATCAAGTAGGCAATAAAAATAGCTTCGCTTGAGTTGGGGATCACACTTTGCAGACTTTTGACATTGCGGAGTGGAAGAAATCTCAGCTATCATGTTCTAATTTTATTTTATAAATTATTTAATATTATTTGTGTATTTTTTTGGCTTATCAATAGGATTTGGGCTGGGGTTTTGGCCCGAGCCTTTAGAGGGGATTTATTCTTCCCCCAAAACCCTTATGGCTTGTCATTTGATAAAGCCTCGGCTTAAGAGAAAGTAAATAGTACTTCCCAGCGCCGTGACTTTACCCTAGTTTAAGGTGTTATATTCATCTTGTGTTATGTTCGTCATTTTGTCTCTTAGCCTTCGTTTGAGGCAATATTTTCATTCAAACATATTGTGATTCTCAGGTTGACACTGAGAGGGGGGGTGAATCAGTACCCATTAAAATTCTTCCCAACTATGTGAGGTCTGTCCCTACTGATTGAACACTGCTGCCTTGAGCTGTCTGTCTTAGCTGTGCTGCCTTGAGCTGACTAGTTCACACATCTGTTCATTAACACATTTCGTGTAACACACCATGCCACACACCTACAGGTATCCATACCAGAGGCTTGGCCTACCTAGTGTGTACACCCAGACCTGCAACCCACGCACTTCACATATACAACACAATATTCACAACCACAAGGCGCACCATATAACGTGGTTCACCTATCACACACTGTGATGGCTACTCCACGGGGCAATACCCTATCTAGGGTTTCGTATTATACCCAATACGCTACTTCAATAGTTTTTCTGCTGCTACAAAAACTTGGTACTACCACCAATCCAAGCTGCAACTTGGAATTCTGGGCACTACCCTCAATCCTGTCAAGCCCCAACTTGATAGGTTACAATGAAATTGATATGTAATGTATACAAACCCTTCCCAACATAATGAATCTCACAATGCAAGGTTTGCGTGCGTGATTACCTTCCTAGCGTGAACACAGAAAGGTTGGTACTCACAAAATAGATGTTCCAAGCTCTCCAGTAGTGATAGATACGCTTCGTCAGTAGAATGGAACTCCGACATTCTTCCAATGCATCTCGCACACCATCATTCACATCAAGCTATCATTCACACTCACACTTCACTCCAAACTGCTCAAATACTCATGTGTATCAGATGAAAGAAGGTGGAGAATGATTTCTTCTTCAAAGAAAGCCCCAAATCATACTTTTCCCCAAAACCCGCAGCTCAGATCTTCAAAAACCAGGTTTCTTCATTCTAACAGGTTCTACTCAGAGAGAGAAGCTCGTGGGCTTTTGAATCACCTCAATCGGAGGTCGGACGGCCAAGATATGGCCATTTGAAGTTCGGCCGATCAGATTATTCCAAATAGAATCTTCTGGGCTGATTCCATGCGGCACGAAGCACCGTAGTGCGCCCTCGTCTGACCCACCGTACACCGTTGTCGAGTTTTGATTGGCGGAGAAAGAATCAATTGAATCAGACTGTTGGATCGGTCAGTAAACGGCGGGATCTCCTTTGGACCGTCAGATCGGTCAGATCCCGCTGCCTCATTGTGGCATTTCAGCGAACAAATGATGCGCGCGGCTGTCTGCTGTGCACTCTGCTGGTGCTGTGCGCGCGGCTGTTGCGGTGTGCTCGGCTACCTGCTGTGCGCTCGGCTGGTGCTGTGCACTCGTCTGCTCCTGTGCACTCGGCTGGTGTTGTGCACTTGGCTGTCTCCTGTGCACTCGGCTGCCTCCTGTGCACTCGGCTGGTGCTGTGCACTCGGCTGGTGCTGTGCACTCGGCTGCCCCTGTGCACTCGGCTGGTGCTGTGCACTCGTCTGCTCCTATGCACTCGGCTGGTGTTGTGCACTCGGCTGTCTCCTGTGCACTCGGCTGCCTCCTGTGCACTCGGCTGGTGTTGTGCACTCGGCTGCCTCCTGTGCACTCGGCTGGTGTTGTGCACTCGGATGGTGGTGTGCACTCAACTGCCTCTTGTGCACTCGGCTAGTGTTGTACACTCGGCTACCTCCTGTGCACTCGGCTGGTGCTGTGCACTCGGCTGGTGCTGTGCACTCGGCTGCCTCCTGTGCACTCGGCTGGTGCTGTGCACTTGGCTGCCTCTTGTGCACTCGACTGGTGCTGTGCTGGCTCGACCACCCAAAGTAGGACCCACTTGGTCCCCACTCTCTCTCCTCTTTCTCTCTCCTCTATTTTCTCTCTCTTCTTTCTCTCTCTTCTTTCTTGGAATTTCTTATCAACTTTCTTCAATGGTTCTCTCACATCATGTCTACCAGTTGCCAACAATGACAACCTTAACTTGGTCAAGGTTCCAACAATCTCCCCCTTTGGAATTGTTGGCAACCCATATTACATCAGATGACTGCACACACCCTTTGCACACATCCTTTCTCCCCCTTTGACAACAAGTTTCAAAGGACATATAAACAAAAATACTCCCCCTTCATATGAACTCCCCTTACATAGCCTCACCTGTAGGAGTGCCCACCGCATCTTTCCAATCCTACAGATGAAAAGTGACGCTATGTAGGCATCAACTCCCCCTGCACATGTGCTATCTACCGTGTGCCAAGAGTCACCACTCCTAGCTGGTCTTTGAGTTTCTCTAAAGAGTCCTTTGGAAGAGCCTTGGTGAAGATGTCTGCCACCTGGTCTGCTGTAGGAACAAAACCCAGTCTCACTTCCCCTTCAAGCACCTTGTCTATCAAATAATGATATCTTATATCAATGTGTTTGGTTCTTGAGTGTTGCACCGGATTCTTGGAGATGTTAATTGCACTCATGTTGTCATATTTGATGACCACTGGCTCCTCACTAGTAACACTGAAATCTGACATCTGTCTTTTCATCCAGATTACTTGAGTACATGTAGCTGCCGCTGCTATGTACTTTGCCTCTGCTGTAGACAAGGAAACAGATTCCTATTTTTTGCTGTGCCATGCTACTAAGCTTTTTCCCAAAAAGAATGCACCACCACTAGTGCTCTTTCTGTCATCAATGCTACCAGCCTAGTCTGCATCTGAAAATGCTATCAAAGTGAAACTTTTAATCTTTGGATACCACAATCCATAGTCTGTTGTGCCTTTCAAATATCTGAGTATTCTCTTCACTGCCATCAGATGAGTCTCCTTTGGGCAAGCCTGGAATCTGGCTACCAGGCAAACTGCTTGTAAAATATCAGGCCTTGAAGCTGTCAAATACAGTAAACTGCCAATCATTGACCTATACAATGTCTGATCAACTGTTGGTGAATCATCTACTGAGCTCAACTTGATATTCACTGTCATTGGTGTCTCTACTGATTTACAGTCCTCCATCACAAATTTCTTCAACATCTCCTTGGTATACTTCATTTGAGAGATGAAGATGCCATTTTGCCTCTGCTGAACTTGTAGACCCAAAAAAATAGGATAACTCCCCTAGCATAGACATCTCAAACTCTGTCCTCATTTTCTCAGCAAATTTTTTACATAGCTTGTCACAATGTCCTCCAAAGATGATGTCATCCACATAGACCACAACTACCAGCTGACTACTATTTTCTGTCATGACATACAGATTGCTGTCCACTATTTCCCTTCGCAAACCCAATTGATGCAAATAAGTGTCCAGTCTTGAATACTAGGCTCTTTGAGCTTGCTTCAACCCATATAAGGCCTTCTTCAGTTTGCACACCTTATTGCCATCATCACAAAGCTGAAAACCCTCAGGTTTCTCAACATACACTTCTTCTTCAAGATTACCATTTAAAAATACAGATTTGACATCCATTTGGTACACCTTCAAACCTTTGTGAGCTTCCAGAGCTAAGAACATCCTGATGGACTCAAGTCTAGCCACTGGAGCAAAAGTCTCCTCAAAGTCAATTCCTTCCACTTGGGCATAACCTTTACATACCAGTCTGGCCTTGTTTCTGACCACCTTTCCATCTTCATTCAACTTATTCCTGAAGACCCATTTTGTGCCAATTACATTTTTGTCTATTGGTCTTGGAACTAACTCCCATGTGTTATTCTTTTCAATTTGATCAAGCTCTTCATTCATGGCTTTCATCTATTTCTCATCCTTGCGAGCCTCATATACAGTCTTGGGTTCAACTTCTGACAATAAGGAGAAAGTAGCTGTCTTCATTTTCCTGGTTTGCATCCCAGCATTGGGATCTCTAATTACTTAATGATTTGGATGAATCCTTAACCATTTGTTGTCCTTTGGTCTTCCATCCTTTTGCATTTCCACCTCAACCTCTTGTAATTCTGATTCTATCTCTGATTGTTGTCCCTTTTCAGCTGCCCCTGTTTCATTATCCTCAAGTTCTTCAAACATTGTACTTTCTGGCTCAGTTCTCTTGGAGTAGGGTAATTGTTCATCAACTCTGACATCAGAACTTTCAACCACCCTGTTTAGTCTCTTGTTGTAACATCTGTAAGCCTTGCTTTTGAAAGAGTATCCTAAAAATATGCCTTCATCAGCTCTGTCATCAAACTTGCCAAGATTCTCTTCCTTCCTCTAGATGTAACACTTTGAACCAAAAATCCTGAGATACTTCACTGTAGCTTTCCTCCCAAACCACAATTCATAAGGTGTTTTGTTCTCATGAGGCCTTAGTAGACATCTGTTGGGGATATGCACTGCAGTATAGATGCCTTCTCTCCAGAAATGTTTTGCTGTGTTATTTTCTGCCATCATAGTTCTAGCCATTTCTTGCACTGTTCTGTTCTTTCTTTCAACCACTCCATTTTGCTGAGGTGTTCTGGCTGCTGAATGTTGAATTCTGATCCTACTTTCATTGCAAAATTTGATGAATTCATTCCATGTAAATTCTTTGCCTTGATCAAACCTTAAACACTTAATTGTGTTTCCTGTCTCATTTTCCACTCTCTTCTTGGCTTTGAACTTGTCAAGAGCTTCAGTTTTGTCCTTCAGAAACATCACCCAGGTCATCCTAGAATACTCATCAATAAATAAGATAAAGTAACTTTCTCCTCCAATGACTTGGGTTCTCATGGGCCCACATAAGTCTGTATGAATTAGGTCAAGTGGTTTGCTGACATGAAACTCCTTTGACTTGTATGTTGCTCTTGCCTGCTTTCCTTTCTGACATGGTCCACATACATGATTTTCTGGAACCTTCAAAATGGGAAGATCTCTCACTAACTCTTGTCTACTTATCTTGGCAAGGTTCTTGAAGTTTATGTGCCCCAACCTTCTGTGCCACAGCCAGTTCTCATCATCCTGACTCATCAAACATTTGTTGTCATTTGTCTCTGAGAGAACATATAAGTTGCCTCTAGTTCTGACTCCATGTGCCACAGTCTTTTCTTTTGCAATACTTTTAACTGCACAACCATTTTTAGTGAAAGTCACTTCATTACCCTGATCACAGATCTGACTGACACTCAGAAGATTATGTTTTAGGCCATTGACATACAATACATTATGAGATTTCAATTTTCCACTATTGATGTTAACAGTTCCTCTTCCTTCAATTCTTGCACCACCATTATTTCCAAATCTAACTGATCCACTTTCTTCAGTATTTAGACTTGAGAAAATTTCATTATTGCCTGTCATGTGAGTGGAGCATCCACTATCAAGAATCCATGGCAAGGGCCTACTGTTGGCCTTAAAGGCCGCCTGTACAATGAAGGATGTATTACTTTTCTTCTTGTTTTTCTCAACCCATATTGCCTTTTTCTTTCACTGTAATGGGTTTTCTAACTCTTTCCTCCATAGCCCTTTCTTCTCTCTGAGGTTGTCTCCTGGGGGGATTTCTTCTGACATTCCTTCTAGGTTGCCTTTGAGATGGAAGGATGGTTTGGCAATATCTGGCTATGTGCCCAAACTTTTGACACCTAAAGCATTCAATTCTGTCTTCAACTAAAGGTGCAAATCTATTTCTGCTTGAAAGTACTGGCTGTATGATTTGTCTTCTGCACTTTGCAACTCTATGTCCATAACCATTACACTCATAACAGTATCCATTGAAGCTGTCTCCTTTCTTGAATTTATTTACTGTTGTGAAACCTTCTTTGTCAGTGTTGTTCTTCAAATAATTTTCAGCACTTGACTTCTTTTGTTTTGCCTTAACAAAAACAATAGGGTCCTCAACAAACCCTTTACCCTTAGTTTTCTCTATACTCTGCTCTTCATATCCAAGTCCTGTCTTATTATGAGAAGATCTTTGATAACTTAAGCTTTCATCAAGCACATTTTCTTCTTCTTCAGTCTCTTGATCAGACACCAATGGAGATGAGGTAGTAGCTTCCTTGTAACTTTTGTTTTTCTTCATACACTCTGCAAGCTCTGTTTCTAATCTCAGAATTTCTTCCTCAAGCTTTGCACACTCATTTGTTTTTAAGGATAGAGCATTTTCGAGATCATTTTCAGTCTTCTTTGCTTCTTCATTTGAGATTTTCAAAGTACTTATGAGCTCAGTTGCTTCATTGTACTTGTCATTTAATCTTTTGTTTTTCTTCCTTTCATCTCTGAGATCTGTAAGGGCTGAGTATAGTTCAGCTTCAAGATTGGCCTCATCTTCAAGATCATCCTTCCCTTTGGCAACTTCATTGTTCTCAAGCATTTCATCAAATCTGACCATGAACAGAGTCTCACAGTCATCTTCCTCCTCTGATTCATCTGAGGATTGATTCTTCTTGGTCAACAGACTTCTCCTTTGTGGTATGAATTTTCTTTTACCTTTCTTGTCATGACTCTCCTTGGGGTCTTCATCATCAGAGTCATATACTCTTCCTTTCTTTTGACATTTTGATGCAAAGTGTTCTAGTCCTCCATAGTTGAAACATTTCAGTGTTGACTTTCCTTTGTATTTATCACTTCTCTTCTTAAGCCTTCTGGCAAGATAGGCTATCAATTCATCATCTGAGTCATCAGACTCACTAATCTCTTTTGATTTTGATTTTTCACTTGATTCTTTGATCTTCAACTTTCTCATGGCTTCAAAAGCTGCTTCCTTCTCTGTAGGGATTTCATCAACCATTCTCATTTCATAGGTTGTCAGAATACCATGTAAATCATAAGTGGTCAGGGAATCCAAGGTGTCCATCTCTTCAAGCACAGATACCTTGGCATTATATCTTGGGCAAGGTCCTTAGGATTTTCTTGACAACATGTATCTCCTTTATCTCTTTACCCAATGCTCTGATTGCATTTGTGATGCCATTCACCCGGTTGAGATAGAACTCAATGGTTTCTCCTTCAGACATCTTCAGACTCTCAAACTGAGATCTCAGGATTTGTAACTTAGCCTCTTTTATCTTGTTATCTCCTTCATGCACACTTTTCAGCTTGTCCCAAATTTCTTTGGAGGTAGGACAACTGATAACTCTGGTGAGCTCATTGTTAACAAGAGATGCGAGAAGGGCTGTGACTGCTTTGGCTTCATTTTCTCTTTTTTTTCATTTCTACTGCATCTATGATGTCTTCTGTGGGATGTGTGTATCCATTCTTTACTGCCAACCAGACTCCATAGCCTTGAGATATAAGATATACTTCCATCCTGACTTTCCATACACTATAGTTTGATCCGTCAAACAGAGGAATTCTTTCATGCCTGTGGTTATCTTCATTGAATGCCATTTTTGCAACCCCTCGCTTTTGCCTGTACCCGAAGTTATTAGTCTTCCTCCCTGGGGAACTCTGCTCTGATAACAATTGTGATTCCCAGGTTGACACTGAGAGGGGGGGGGGGAAGGGGTGAATCAGTACCCACAAAAATTCTTCCCAACTATGTGAGGTCTGTCCCTACTGATTGAACATTGCTACCTTGAGCTGTCTGTCTTAGCTGTGCTGCCTTGAGCTGACTAGTTCACACATCTTTTCATTAACACATTTCGTGTAACACACCATGCCATACACCTACAGGTATCCATACCAGAGGCTTGGCCTACCTAGTGTGTACACCCAGACCTGCAACCCACGCACTTCACACATATAACACAATATTCACAACCACAAGGCGCACCATATAACGTGGTTCACCTATCACACACTGTGATGGCTACTCCACGGGGCAATACCCTATCTAGGGTTTCATATTATACCCAATACGCTACTTCAATAGTTTTTCTGCTGCTACTACAACTTGGTGCTACCACCAATGTAATCCAAGCTGCAACTTGGAATTCTGGGCAACTACCCTCAATCCTGTCAAGCCCCAACTTGACAGGTTACAATGAAATTGATATGTAATGTATACAAACCCTTCCCAACATAATGAATCTCACAATGCAAGGTTTGCTTGCGTGATTACCTTCCCAGCGTGAACACAGAAAGGTTGGTACTCACAAAATAGATGTTCCAAGCTCTCCAGTAGTGATAGATTCGCTTCGTCAGTAGAATGGAACTCCGGCATTCTTACAATGCATCTCGCACACCATCATTCACATCAAGCTATCATTCACACTCACACTTCACTCCAAACTGCTCAAATACTCATGTGTATAAGATGGAAGAAGGTGGAGAATGATTTCTTCTTCAAAGAAAGCCCCAAATCATACTTTTCCCCAAAACCCATAGCTCAGATCTTCAAAAACCAGGTTTCTTTGTTCTAACAGGTTCTACTCGGAGAGAGAAGCTCGTGGGCTTTTGAATCACCTCAATCGGAGGTCGGACGGCCAAGATATGGCCATTTGAAGTTCGGCCGATCCAATTATTCCAAATAGAATCTTCTGGGCTGATTCCATGCGGCGCGAAGCACCGTAGCGCGCCCTCGTCTGACCCACCGTACACCATTGTCGAGTTTTGATTGGCGGGGAAAGAATCAATTGAATCAGACCATTGGATCGGTCAGTAAATGGTGGGATCTCCTCTGGACCGTCAGATCGGTCAGATCCCGCTGCCTCATTGTGGCATTTCAGCGAACAAATGATGCACGCGGCTGTCTGCTGTGCACTCTGCTGGTGCTGTGCGCGCGGCTGTTTCTTTGCACTCGGCTGCCTGCTGTGCGCTCGGCTGGTGCTGTGCACTCGTCTGCTCCTGTGCACTCGGCTGGTGCTGTGCACTCGGCTGTCTCCTGTGCACTCGGCTGCCTCCTGTGCACTCGACTGGTGCTGTGCACTCGGCTGGTGTTGTGCACTTGGCTGCCCCCCTGTGCACTCGTCTGCTCCTGTGCACTCGGCTGGTGCTGTGCACTCGGCTGTCTCCTGTGCACTCGGCTGCCTCCTATGCACTCGGCTGGTGCTGTGCACTCGGCTGGTGTTGTGCACTCAGCTGCCTCCTGTGCACTCGGCTGGTGCTGTGCACTCGGATGGTGGTGTGCACTCGGCTGCCTCCTGTGCACTCGGCTGGTGTTGTGCACTCGGCTGCCTCCTATGCACTCGGCTGGTGCTGTGTACTCGGTTGCCTCCTGTGCACTCGACTGGTGCTGTGCACTCGGCTGCCTCCTGTGCTGGCTCGACCACCCAAAGTAGGACCCACCTGGTCCCCACTCTCTCTCGTCTTTCTCTCTCCTCCATTTTCTCTCTCTTTTTTCTCTTTCTTCTTTCTTGGACTTTCTTATCAACTTTCTTCAATGGTTCTCTCACATCATGTCTACCAGTTGCCAACAATGAAAACCTTAACTTGGTCAAGGTTCCAACACATATTTGTCAACATAGCAACACATGATTAGGTTGTGTTTGGGAGAACACTCTTGTACACAAACATCCAATAGATTGGCAACTTATTTTAGGGGGATTAGGAACCTAACGCCTTCCCATATTTGTAATGTGACTCCTACCCATAATCTTTATTTAGGCCAAAATCTTACCCAGCATAAACTACGTTTGACCTCATGATTCTCGAATTAGTCACTCAAGATACATAGGTAGATTGAGAATTCAACCTCGATTTCAATCTAACCTGTTTTCACACTTTCCATTTATACAAAGGGTCCTATGGCCCAATCACTAGGTGGTGACTTCCCATTTCACATACACATTTCCAACTTATACAAAGGAATTGGGCCTGAATCTTCAGATGGCGACTACACATTCTAGTTTGGAATACAGACCGATCCACGGCCGACAATGTTGATGAAGGGGAAAGAACTCTATGGGTCAAACAACAAGACGCTATGACCATGTACGTTATTTTAGCACGTGCCAAGGTGTCGGTGCCAGAAGGTGGGTGGACCATGTCGGCAACCACAGTGGCCATTCCATTAGAGGCTGTTAGACTTTTTTCCCTAATCGCTACCATTTTGTAGTAGTGTTCTCCTTATTTATAACTTCTGTTATGCAATATTTTGTGTTTGTCAGGTATATTTACCTCATGTATTCTTTTATCGTGCTTTTTTGTATTATCAACTGTTGCATCATTTTTACATGCTCGGAGTGAAACTTTCCTGACAAGGGTGTTTCAGCCTTACTATCTTAGCACAATATTTTGTATCTGTATTAGGAATATCCCCCAAAAACCTTTGAATTCAAAAGTACCCACTTCCTACAACAGGGCATATCATTTCCCCCACACTGTAGGAAACCACAACATTTTGATCATGTACTACTTAGTTTGAGAAGTCGGGCTGATGACTAAGGGCATTTCTGAACACTCTGAGTCTCATCAGTCTGGTGCTTCTCTCCTAAGGGTATATTATACGGGTAATACCACATACTACCCCATCCCATCTAAGCAAATAGGGGGTATATTGGTTCCCCAAGTCTTTCCAGTGAGGGTATATATTTAGAATTACTCCAAATTCGGACTGTACATTGGTTCCTCGTTAAAGGTGACCTTCAGTATTCTACAACTTACCTTTCATGCAGCATGTACTTGGACCTAGACCAAACAATACCTATGATCAACTTTTCTTTTATTAAGGCTCATTTAATAACCACTTTTTCTTGAGTTCTATTCAATCCCATCAAAGGTTTACCTTTCAATTATTATTTTAATCTTCGATATCATCATCAGAATACTTGAGGCCTCTTGGGACATCTCGATAACTGAGACCCTATAGCTTTTTGTTATTTGATGTCGAAGGCATCTAAGTGTTCTGGCAATGATGTCAAAGATTTTCTGTATAACTTTGTGATTCCTAGTGGTTAGTTTGATGTAGAACTAGGGCAATGTAAGAATTGCACCCAAAATCCCCCTACTAATTGGAATCCTTTTATGCCAGATCTTCCCACGACGTCAATAGATGGACCCGATGCTGATCTGATTAGTGCACCCATATCCTAGGTAAGGATCTATACCCAAACATGTAGAAGTGTATAAGGCATCAAGTGGGCCCAAGGGTACACCATCAGGTTGGGTGCTGAGAGGAGCATCTAGGGCTACCCTTATGCCCCACCTGATTGATGGGAGCTAGAGGCAACACCATATGATTGCTTGCCTCTAGTTGAGCCTACGGGTTTAACCTAAAGTCAAACTCCTCCCTCTCTCTCCCCATTAGAAATAGGCCTTCCTTCCTAACATTTCTGGGTATTGGGAAAGAAGGGGAGCTGAGGACACTTGAGAAGGAGGAGTTCCACTAACTCTCACCAACAACATTGGAGAACCTCCCCCCCCCTCCCTTGCATTAAGTAACTACCCCAACCCCACTACATTGATTTAGGAATTACCCCCACCATGGGAATGGGTGCTAACCACTATTAATGACCTAGGAACCTAGGTTTTTGGCCACCAAATGGGGAATACTCTTCTAAGGAGTGGTTGGGTGTTCAATGAACCCTTAACATGATGGGGAATGATCCCTCAACACCGAAATGACCTAATTTGAGGTGGGGAATGATTTTTTTCACCTTTTTGTGCAGTTGATGCCATACCCCAATTTTGGATTAACCAGTGGTGTGATGAACCATCATGAGAACCAACAGCTTAAACCAAGATCTCGTATAGACCATGCCCATCCGGTTAAACCAAATACATTCTGCAATAACAAACAGAGTAAATAACTGTTACGGTTGGAAATCGCCCGTCGATCCGCGCTCTGAATGACCTGCAATCACAGAGATGAGACAAAAGAGTGGGTGCCTAAGCCCCGGGTACACTCCGATGCCTAAGTTAGATTCCCAAGGTAAATAGTCAAGAGATAGCAGAAAGCTATCTCCAGTTTAAAGAGTGGGACGATGAGAGAGTTTGAGCGTGTGAGAGGGATGAATAATAATAGCTTGTAACTTAGCGTTTACCTTGAGGGATGGCCTCTACTTATAAATTGTGAAGAAGCATGGAGGTACCAGGACTCAGGGGAGTAAACTGCCAATAGGATTGCCAAGTGTCGCTCTGTGGAACACTCATGTGGTAGACTCCGAGTAGGAGTCGGAGACCTTAGCCAAGGAAGCTAGCTCGGTCAGCTCTGGGATGGACACGTGTCAACGTATGAGTAAAGGCCGACTGGAATAGTCGGTGTCGTATCAGACTGAGAGAAGGACTCCCTGGAGGTAGCACAATCACAATGGGACTCTGTCTTTCGACTGAGAGCCGTAGCCGAGTAGGACTACCAGGCGCACGAGAGGCCGTATGCAAGATAGGCCGAATACATGATGCCGAGTGCGAGACACTCCGAGCGCTCAGGCTCCGAAGGTGCAATTTGACACGTGTAAGATTTTAAATGGAGGGGATTTTTCCCTCCTAACAGATGCCCCTTGCACTGTCGGATGCAACGAACTCGACAGTGCAATAAGTTTAAACCGTTGAGAAAACCTACGCCGTATGAGGCCGATTGCCAGATTGACGGTTGCATTGAATGACTCCGGGTGTTCCTAAGTGGAGGCGGTTCCATCAACCGTTTACACAATTGATTGAGGCACGGGGCTCGAGGTGTTAAACTTGAGTTCCGCAAACATGTTCGACCGTCGATCCTTTGTTTTGACGTGGATCGACCCTAGATCCGATGGCCACCAGGAGGCGGTGTGCCTCGAGAAGGAGCGCCATCATTGAGCATGACGTCAGGCTATCACGTCGCGTCCGGCGCGGCAGACGATGACCAATGGAGCTGAGGCACGTGTCCGAAACCCGAAGAGATGGTTCACGGTCACAGGACCTATAAATACTCTCCTACGGCATTCATTCAACCATTTGCTTCAGTTGCAACCGGAGTTTTATCAGAGCACTCGGAGTCCAGTCGAACTTCCCTGTTTTTGATCTTTGCTTCTGTATCGGAGTTCAATCTCTTCCAACCAGTAAGTCTCTTCACATTTCCTTTCTTGTTTGTTCATGCTTAGTAGCTTTTCTTCCAACAGTATCACTTTTTCCGGTGGAGTGAGAGTGAGCGAAAAAATGGCCCTTTCCAGAACTTCTTCTTCTTCTGAGGGATCATCCTCCTCCAGGGAAGGATGGTCCGCTGCCTCTAAGGCTTCCAATACGGTTTCAGAGGAGGAACTCGAGAGTCCTTTGAGGCCGAAGAGCGTGGTCTCCCCACGGGCCCCATGACTCAATGGGCTTCTCGTCAGAGAGGCGGCCGATCGTCAGTAACCGCATTCGGCACCGTCCCAGCATGGAAGGTGCCGAGTAAGATCAAAACCGAAGCGGCTTTGTTATCGGTCTGTCGGGCATACCAGCTCATAGAGCCAATGATGAATGTCCACGTTCGACTCGCGACCTCCGATGAGCGGGCCTGTATTGTGAACACATCAGAGATTTGTGTGTACGAACACACCCTGAAGTCAGGGCTCCAGTTTCCCCTTCACTCATTAGTCGTAGAAATTCTTCAGACCTACCGCATCGCCCCCTCCCAACTTGCTCCGAACGGGTGGCGATGCATTTTTGCCTTCATCCTGTTCATCCGCCGACTGGGTGAGACTCCGACCTTGAACTTGTTTCGGTCGGTCTTCCAGTTGGCCAATCTGACCAAGGCCCGGGCTATGACCCGGTGGTATTTTTTTAGTCAGAGGGGTGGAAAGAAGCTTCCGGCTATCGCCCAAAAGCCTTCCTCCATCCAAGGGTGGAAGGATAAGTTTTTCTTCGTGGGTCCCCCTGCAGACAGCTCGGCTCTTCCTCAGTCGAACGTTTGGCTGGTGGTCGACGCCACGGGGTTCAAAAAAATCCCCTTCCTGACGACGGAGGAGAGAATGACTCAGAAGAAGATGATGGCCGGGGAGACTGTGTGCCTCTCCGACCTTGCGGATCCCACGCAGTTGGCCGAGCACGGTCTTCTCGGTGAGTTTAATAACATTAGGAATCACTATGTACTGCTGCTATTTTAATGTCATCACTAACCATTTTTTCCTTGCAGTGAACTTCAAAGACGACAAGATCGTTGCCCGGATCATGGGCAAGCGGAGGGCCAATGCCACCAAAGGAGTTCAACCGGCTGGAGGCCAGGCTGGCGGCCCCCCACGGAAGGAGCCGAAGGCCACGGCCGAGGCAAAGGGCAAGGGCCCCATGCCTGAAGAGCCGCCTAAGAAGAAAATAAGGTCGACCGCGGAGCTCCCGGCCGACATATAAAAGACAAGGCCGGCACCCAGGCTCGGCCGCGGAGAGGAGGCAGTGGCGGGGGCTGCGGCGAAGGAAGCCCAGCCCCTTCATGTGGTCGCCGTGAAGGCAGCCAAGGCCGGTCAGGGTGCTGCAGTGAAGAGGACTAACGAAAGCCCTAAGGTGGTTGATCTGACCGGGGCCACTGGGGCCTCCAAGGAGGAAGCCGAGCGTGCGGCCCACCAAAAGGGCGAGAAGCAGGAGGCTCCGAAGATAGCCTTTTCCCCCGAGCTCCGACTGAAGTCGACGGACTCGGTCTTCAGGAGTACAAGGGTGGCTAGGATCATAGTCACCGAGGGATGCCTCCCGGAGGATAAAACCTTCACGTCCACTCTTACAAACGAGGACTTCTTTCTTTGTTGGATTCCCACATTTATAGTACTGACTGTGTTTCCCTTGGTGCAGGTTAGCAATCTTCTCACCGAGGTCAGCGAACGAGCATGCCGCGTGTTCTTCGATCTAGATGAGAAGGAGGTCCTAGAGATGTCCCTGCGCGAAGCTTTGAAGGCCACCGAGGAGAACCTTGTTAACAAGTCCTCGGAGGTCAAGGGCCTCGTTGCAGAGAAGACCAACCTCCGGACGTCCCTGGACATGGTCGAGGCTGCCCTCGACGAGGAGCACAAGAAAGTGCATTCTTCGGAGGAGAAACTTCGGGCCTCCGAGGACAAGCGGCGAAAGGCCGAGGAGGATCTGTAGGCTAAGGTGCAGGCGAAGCTGGTGCTAGAGGAGAGGCTTCGGAAGGCCGAGGAGGCGTTGAACAAGACCGATGAGGCTCACCGGGAGAGTTTGGCTCGGGCAGTCGATGAGTACAAATCTTTGGCCCAATACGACGAGGATGTTGAGGAGGCCGCCTGTGGATACTTCGAAAGGGGGGTCATGTATCTGAGGGAGCAGCTGATGGATAAGGGGGGCCTCAAGGTAAACTGGTCGACGATTCCGATTGTCACCCAAATTGAAGGGTTGGGGTCCTCAGCACCCGTAGAAACCCCACCCATCGCTGAGGAGGGCCTGGCGAAGCCGGCAACAGCTATGGAGGCTGATCCTATGCCAGAGGATGACCTCCCCCCTTATGAAGTGCCACAGACACCTCTCCCCGATCTTGCGCCGCCATCCGAGGATCAGGTGAAGCCGCCCGCTGAGGAGAAATGGTCTTGAAGAGGCCTTGTATATATATATATATATATATATATATATTTCTTTGCTTAACTGTATATTTGTACCCCTGCCCTTCAAGGGCCTTGATCAATAAACATCCCTTTTTTGTATATCTGTTGTCTGTCAATCTTTTCTGCTCGACCTTCGGTAGGCCAATGATAAGTAATTAAAGTAGCTAGGGCCGGTAGCTTGTAGTAGAGTCTGAAAACAAACGATGTCGAATCCGACTGCGGACATACCTTAGAAAAATGGAAAAGGCATTGTTACAATTGTTGTCTTGACTGCCTCTTACCCCGAAAGTGTTGTCGGCTTGGCGCTTAGGCTGGCCGAGAGCACTTAGGTATATCCTTGTAGAGTGATGTTTGGGACATGAGTATGGTTTGCCCCAGCTGTGCTACTGATGTCTGATCGCATAGTTAGGTAGTTGTTTCCTACCAGAGTCGGCGTGTAGACCGTTGCAGGAAGATACGAGTTTGGTCTTCATGCTACCTTGGTTTGCTTGTGGACCATGGTAGGAAGATACGAGTGTGACCTTCATGCAACCGTGGTCTACTTGTGGACCATGGTCGGAAGGTACGAGTATGGTCTTCATGCTACCTTGGTCTGCTTGTGGATCGTGGAAGGAAGATACCGGTGTGACCTTCATGCGACCGTGGTCTGCTTGTGGACCATGGTCGGAAGGTACTAGTATGGTCTTCATGCTACCTTGGTCTCCTTGTGAATCGTGGTAGGAAGATACCGGTGTGACCTTCATGCAACCATGGCCTGCTTGTGGACCAGGGTCGGAAGGTATGAGTATGGTCTTCAAATTACCTTGGTCTGCTTGTGGACCGTGGTAGGAAGATACCAGTGTGACTTTCATGCAACCATGGTCTGCTTGTGGACCAGGGTCGGAAGGTACGAGTATGGTCTTCAAGCTACCTTGGTCTGCTTGTGGACCATGGTAGGAAGATATGGGTGTGGTCAATGTTTGACCTATGTCTGTGTGTGATCGACTGTGCCGGAAGGAACGGCTAAGAAACAATTGCTGAGATGACTGAATTATACGTGTTGTTCTGTATTAAAATAAAAAAAAGCGGATCCCCTCATGGGGTCCGGTATACAATTGAGACTTAAAAATTGACAAAAAAATTTCTGATTAATGATAATATTTTCGAAGGTTGGTGGCATGCCACATCCTCGAAATTTCCTCACCGTCCACGGTGGTCAGCTTGTACGAGCCCGGGCGTCCTGTTCGGAGCACTCGATACGGTCCTTCCCAGTTCTTGGCCATCTTCCCTTGATTTGTGGGATCGGAGACTGCCATTTTTCTAAGGACAAGATCTCCGACTTTAAATTGTTTTGGTCAGACTGTCTTGTCGTAGTGACGGGCTGTCTCCTGCTGGTAGCTGGTCATTCGAAATGCGGCCGATTCCCTTAATATTTGAGGTTGTCGAGGTTCGTCCGTAGATCTTCAGAGTTGGTGTACTCGTTGAATTTCAGCATCCGGAATGTTGGATGGAAGACTTCAACGGGGACGACTGCCTCCGTGCCGAAGGCGAGCATGAAGGGTGTCTCCCCCGTTGGTGTTCGGCTGGTCGTCCTGTACGACCAGACGATACTTGGTAGCATATCCACCCACTTTTCCTTCTGGTCTTCAACCATCTTTTTCAGGCCGCACAATATTGTTTTGTTGGTGGCCTCGGTCTGGCCGCTTGTCTGTGGATGTCTGACTGACCCAAATCTATGGTATATTCAGAATTCTTCGCAAAAGTTTGCGAAGGATGCGCTGGCAAACTGAGTGCCGTTATCCGTCACAAGGACTCTCAGCACATCGAACCTGTATACGACCGAGTGTCTGAAGAACTGTTCCACTTTGGAGGTGTCGATCTTGGCTACGGCTTCAACTTCAATCCATTGGGTGAAGTAATCAATGGCCACGATGACATATTTTCATTGATAAGTGGCTTGGGGGAAGGGCCCCATGATGTCCATACCCCATATGGCAAAGGGGAGGGGACTTGTGATCGGCTACAGTGGAGCGGCCGGGGCATGCTGCACGGGTGCATAGAACTGGCACTTGTCGCACCTGCGGACAAGCTCGATGCAGTCGTCATGCATTCTCGGTCAATGGTAGCCTTGGCGGAGGATCTTTTGGAAGAGCGATCGTCTGCCCTGGTGTCGGCCGCATATACCCTCATGTACTTCTTTCATGACGTGCTCGGCCTCGTCTGATCGCAGGCACCTTAGCAGCGGTAGGGTATAGGATCTCCTGTATAGTACATCATTGTGTATGGTGTACTGCCGAGACTTGGCTTGGATGCGGCGAGTATCTTTCCTGTCAGTCGGTAGGGCGCCCGTCCGGAGGTATTGATGTATGTCATCGTACCAGCTGGATGCGACTCCGACGGGGGCTACGATTTCAACAGAGGCGTGGTCCAAGAATTCTACGTATACGAAAGAGTCCATCGCATGATGTCTTCCAGGGATAATCTTGATAGCTCATCCGCTTCGGTGTTCTCTTCGCGACAGACGTATTGCAGCTCGACGCTCTGGAAGGTCACGATGGCTGAATTCACCTTCTCGAGGTATTTTTGCATCCTGGGCTGTCTGGCCTCTTAGTCTCCTTGTACTTGGCGGATGACCAACTGAGAGTCGCCTTGTATCACCAGCCGAAGGATGGCTAGGCTGTTGGCCAATCTGAGTCCGGCTAGTAAAGCTTCGTACTCGGCCTCGTTGTTGGTCACTCTGAATCCGAACCTGATGGCAGATCGTATTTTAAATCGTTCTGGACTTTTCAAAATTACTCCTGCCCCTGCTTTGTCTTCCATGGAGGAACCGTCAAAGTTTAGGATCCACGCGGCCTCGGCTTGCTCCGAAGTCGGTACCACCTGGGGTTCTGCAAAGTGTTGGTCTGGTAAGGTACTCTCGATGATAAAGTCCGCTAAGGCTTGTGCTTTGATGGCCGTTCTGGGGACGTACTTTATGTCGAACTCACCGAGCTCTACCGCCCAATTGATGAGTCGACCGGATACATCGGGCTTTGACAACACCTTCTTCAGTGGTGTGTTTGTCAGCACCGATATGGGATATGCCTGGAAGTACGGTCGGAGCTTTTGCGCGGATGTGACCAGGGCAAGCGCTAGTTTCTCAATCGGCTTGTATCTGGTCTCGGCGTCAAGCAGTACTTTGCTGACGTAGTAAATCGGCCGCTGGACCTTGTCTTCATCTTTCAAAAGAACAGCGCTGACTGCGTGGTCGGATACTCCGAGATATAGCTGCAACTCGTCCCCAGGGTTTGGTTTCACCAGTAGGGGAGGTGATGATAAGTATGCCTTGAGGTCTTCGAAAGCCCTCTAGCACTCTTCAGTCCACTCAAAATTTCCGGCTCCCTTTAGAGTTTTGAAGAAGGGGAGACAATGCTCGGCAGACTTAGACATGAAGCGGCCGAGTGCGAAAATTCGGCCATTAAACTCCTGTACTTGTTTACCCCTGGTCGGAGCAGCCATATCCATGATGGCCATGATCTTTGAAGGGTTTGCCTCAATACCCCTCTACGAGACCATGAACCCCAAGAATTTTCCTGATCCGACTCCGAAGGCGCACTTTGTCGGGTTGAGTTTCATGCTGTGTCTTTGAAGGACCTGGAATGCTTCGCTGAGGTCGGCCATGTGCCGGTTGGCCTGCTGACTCTTAACAAGGAAGTCATCGACATATACTTCTATGTTCCTGCCGATCTTTCGTCGGAAGATTTTGTTGACTAGTCTCTAATAGGTGGCTCCTGTATTTTTGAGGCCAAAAGGCATGACCGTATAGCAGAAGAGCCCCAGATTGGTGACGAAGGAAGTACATTCTTCGTCTGCCTTTTGCATCTTTATTTGGTTGTAGCCGGAGTACGCATCAAGGAAACTTAGTAGCTCGTGTCCGGCTGTAGCATCTATCAGCTGGTCAATGCGTGGTAGCGGATAGCTGTCCTTCGGGCAGGCCTTGTTGAGGACGGTGAAGTCTATGCAAATCTGCCACTTGTCGTTAGACTTTGACACCATGACAACGTTGGCCAACCAGTCCGGGTAATCGACCTCCCGTATGAATTGGCCGTTAGCAGCTTCTGCACCTCCTCGTCTATGACGGACTGCCGGGTGGGTGCAAAGCTTCTCTTCTTTTGTTGCACATGCCGATGCTGAGGGTTGACGGCCAGGTGGTGTTCAATGACATCCCTAGGGATCCCGGGCATCTCAGAGGCCGACTATGCAAAGACATCGAGATTCTGCCTTAGAAATTCAATCAGCTCTTCCCTTTGTTCCTCAGGCAGCAAGGAGCCGACCTGGAACGTCTTCTCTGGCTGATTGTCCACAATCGGGATCTGTAGAAGTTCCTCCGTGGATTCTCCTCTATTGGGAGAGAGATTCTTGGGAACATCCACCATGTTCGCCTGTGTGGATTTCAAGGCCCGCTGACTGTTCTTCATCTCGGTGGCGTACCACTTCCGTGAAGTGTCTTGATCTGTTCGGCACTCTCCGACTCCATCCTCGGTCGGGAACTTCATCATCAGGTAATAGGTGGACATGCACGCCTTCAGCTTGTTCAGCGAAGGACGGCCGAGGATGACGTTGTGCGCGGATGGCCGATCGACCACCATGAATTCAACCATTACCCACCGTTGTTTGGGCTTCTGGCCGAGGATGATAGGCAATTGGATGCCCCCCTTAACCGTAACTGGGTCTCCAGAGAAGCTGATGAGGTCGAAAGTGACGGGTTGGAGCTGTTCGTCCGTCAGCTGCATCCTCTGGTAGGCATGGTAAAATATAATGTCCACCGAGCTCCCGGTGTCTACCAAGCACTTTGCGACATCGTAGTGTCCGATCCCGACCGTGAAGACAAGGGCATCCTCATGGGGGACCGCAATGTTGACAAGATCTTCGTCACTGAAGGTGATGACTTCTCCAGTTCGAGTTCTTTTCAACGGCCATTCAGTCTTGGCGACCGTACGCGAGTAGGTCTTTTCTGACCTGTTGGAGGTGTTCCCGGCGGCAGGTCCTCCTATTATTGTGAGGACTGATCGGCCCTCGGCTTGGGGGCCCTTGGTGATGGTATAGACCCCATTGTCACCAGGGATGCGCAAACCCATTGCTGTGCGCGGTCGGTCCTTTGAGGGCGGACTACCGACATACCTGCGCTCGGCCTTTCTTCTCTTTGAAGCTGGGTGGGACTTCCTTCTTCTTCTTTTTCCCCGGCCTTCCATTTTCGACCAGGACGGGATGGGCCCGGACTGGGTATGCTGTCGGCCTCCCTGTCTTTCTTTTACCAACACTCTTTCTTTTTGTGCTCCCGAGGAGCCTTCAATTGTCCCAAACTGGATGGCGCCGACCCATTTTCTGGGGGGAGCCAGCCCACCATCAGGGTCTCTGTCGTCCCTCCGAGCGGCATTTTGATTATCGCCCGCATCCACTCGGCAGTTATTGGGCTGCTGGTTTCTCGGAGGTGGGGGTGGTAACCCACGATCCCTCCGAGCGGGAGCCGATCCTCGGTCTGCATGCCGAACGAAGTTACCATAGTATCCTCGTCTAATTAGGTCCTCAATTTCCCCTTTGAGGTACTTGCACTCTTCTGTTTCATGGCCATAGTCGCGATGGAAGCGACAGAAACGGGAGTGGTCCTTATTCCTCCCGTTGTCGAGTGACTTTGGAGGCGGTCGGAGGTTCCGATCGTTCTTGATTACTTCGAGGATCTCTATCATCGAAGAGTTCAGCGGAGTGTAATACTCGAATGTCTTGTAGGGGTGCCGGTAGGTCTGATCCTTACCGGACTTCTGCTTTATTAGGTCTCCCGAGCTTGGTGCCGGGTCGGCCGTCTCGGACCTTTTCTTGTCTGCAGGCTTTGGTGCGGCCTGCAGATTGTTCACGGTGTTATTTTTCTGGGCCCTTGTCGTCTCGTCTGCGGAGGCATACTTCTCGCACCTGGCGAGCAGGTCGTCCAGGTTCTTCGGTGGCTTTTTGGCAAGGGACCAACAAAGCTGACGGTCAGTTACGCCGGCCTGTAGGCTGGACATGTGCACCGCGGGCTCAACGTTCTTGATTTCAAGTACCTCGTTATTGAAGCGCTTGATGAATTCCCGTAGGGACTCGTCCTTCTGATGTTTGACCGTCGACAGATGGTACGATGTCTTCTTGCGCACCCGGCTTGCTTGGAAGTGCGTCAAGAATTTGTTCGATAACTATTCGAACGATGTAACGCTCTTCGCAGGGAGATTGTTGAACCACGTGCGAGCGGCCCCCTTGAGCATTGAAGGAAACATCTGGCAGATGAGGCCGTCACTCAGAGGGTAGAATAGCGTCGTGGAGACGAATGCGTCTAAATGCTGTTTGGGGTCGGTACTCCCGTTGTCGGAATCCAAGACCGGCATCTTGAAGTTGTCAGGGGGTGGTGCCCTCATAATCTCGTCTGAGAGTACCGTAATTGCAGTATAGACCATTCTCGGCGGGGCTGCTTTGTTTTGCTCCACCTGCTGAAGCCGAGTGGTTATCTCGAGTAGACGCCGCTCGACCTCGGACTGGGGAGTGTCCGGAGGCTGAGCGCTAGAACCTAGTGTTTCTTCGTTAACTCTTTCCCGGCGGAGGGCATCGAGGAAGGACCCCGGTCCTCTCACCGGAGGTGGCGCAACTGGCGCCTAGTGTTGATGTGGCGGGGGATGCCGAACGACGGGCCGGGCCACGCTTCGTCTAGGAGCTTGATCTCCTGCCGGGAGACTGTTTGGCAAGGCGTTTGCCGGATCCACCCTCGCCCTTGGCAGATGGGCCGCTGGAGCTTTTGGTGGCGGATTAGGTGCCGGGTGGGGATTCTCTCCTCCCACTACTGAACTGCTTGCTCGAGCCCCTCTCAAGACTCTCGCAAGCTGCTCGATTTGCTGCTTCAGCTCATCAAACTGCTGACGAGTGACGTATTGGGGAGGAGGTTGCGGTGGTGTTACCGACGGCGTGTGGCTCAGAGCTGGCGCCGGAGCCGGCGGTAGTATTGGTGCTGGTTCCGACGCAGGTGCATGTTCCCTTACCGGCGCAGGTTCACGGTCCGCCTTAGTCGTGCTTTCGGTACTACCCATATGCACCGATGTCTCAGAAGGGGCGCGCGACGCCCGTGCTCGAGTTCTTCTGTGAGCCATTGAAATCAGAGTTCTCACGTGCTAGTCTTCAAACTCAGTCAAAAGAGGCCCCACGGTGGGCGCCAAACTGTTACGGTTGGAAATCGCCTGTCGATCCGCGCTCTGAATGACCTGCAATCACAGAGATGAGACAAAGGAGTGGGCGCCTAAGCCCCGGGTACACTCCGATGCCTAAGTTAGATTCCAAAGGTAAACAGTCAAGAGATAGCAGAAAGCTATCTCCAGTTTAAAGAGTGGGACGATGAGAGAGTTTGAGCGTGTGAGAGGGATGAATAATAATAGCTTGTAACTTAGCGTTTACCTTGAGGGATGGCCTCTACTTATAGATTGTGAAGAAGCATGGAGGTACCAGGACTCAGGGGAGTAGACTGCCAATAGGATTGCCAAGTGTCGCTCTGTGGGACACTCATGTGGTAGACTCCGAGTAGGAGTCGGAGACCTTAGCCAAGGAAGCTAGGTCGGTCAGCTCTGGGATGGACACGTGTCAACGTGTGAGTAAAGGCCGACCGGAATAGTCGGTGTCGTATCAGACTGAGAGAAGGACTCCCCGGAGGTAGCACAATCACAATGGGACTCTGGCTTCCGACTGAGAGCCGTAGCCGAGTAGGACTATAACTCCGAGTGCTACCCAAGAGGCCGGGCGCACGAGAGGCCGTATGCAAGATAGGCCGAATACATGATGCCGAGTGCGAGACACTCCGAGCGCTCAGGCTCCGAAGGCGCAATTTGACACGTGTAAGATTTTAAATGGAGGGGATTTTTCCCTCCTAACAATAACAATAGCAGAAGTCTTCATTAATAATGAACTGAGTAGATAACAGTGATAATAAATAATTAAATCCAATTATTCTCAATGACTCAAGACATAAAATAAAATAATCAATTACATGTTTCAGTAATCAAGAATAACTAAACTAAATAAAAAACACATTGATTGTACTCACATGACGAATCATGCGCCTCTTCCATCAGTTCCCCATCCATAGCCACTATGTGTCCATACGTCGACACATTAATATAATCTTCAATAGTAAGACCTGCATCAATAACTAAAAATATTCAACGTCAAAAGGGTGAGCATACATCACGGCTCAGTGAGCAACCAAAACAATGCACTACTATATGCATGCATTCAATTCATATCTTTGTTCTAGTTTTAAATTTACAATGTGCTATAGAAAGGATTGGCGGCCACCGCACCTCTATACACGAGTGTGTGAATCCGCCAAATGGATCAAACACCATTGCCATCCCACATGCACCCACCATGGAATAGAGATAGAGCTAAAGTGTCCTAATCACACACCATCAACACTTCCTGTGATGCCCTACTCATACCAACATGTAAGCCCCTGCTGGCGAGGGCTTACAAACTGGGCTCGCAACTAACCAATCCTAATGTCATCCAATGTATCTAAGGCCTCACCCCAGCATCCCTCAATACGTCCATAAAGATAGAGCTAAGGCCCCTCGGTAGAGTAAAAAACCACACGGTCCGAGATCACCTCCCCTGATGCTCTATGACTTAATAGTTCTATTAAGGTAATGGCAATACGACGATGTCAGTAGGCAAGACTTGAGTAGAGATAGAGCTAGAGTTTGGTGATCAGACTGAACCACAATGCCACGTCCACCCCCTGATGCTCCACGCTCATCCAGCACATTAACCACATACACAATCACATGCCTATTCCTAGCATCATCATCATCATCATGTTATAAATAGATAGAAATAAATATGCATGAACAGAATATAGCAATAATATTGGATGACATGTGAGATGCACATTACAAACAAGCAAGCATAGAATCAATCATGGTATGGGACACAATAAAATAAATTAGTTTGTTATTATCCAATTAGTTTAGGTCATGTTTCCTTACCTTTAACGATGTTTGATCTTTTCTAAGCTTTGTAAATCTCTTTTGAACCACTTGGAAACCTAAGAAATTTATGGATTCTAAGTTAGGGTTCAAGTTCACCAAGCTACAATAGTTGGACATCTAATTTGGAGTCAAACAGACTTTCAGAGGCTATGTGGTCGCAGGTGTGGCTGCACCTGTGGTCTTAGTATTTGCGACTACAAGGCTTGGTCGATATTTGTAGTCGCATATCATGCAACCACACATGCGACCATACCTTCTCTAGGACCTTCTCGAGAGCATGCAGTAGATCAAGTGATCCCCATGTGGTCGACCATAGCTATGACCACGCAAAGTTTTTGGTTGACTTTTATCCTCAGTCCAACCCCTTCATGATTCGATTCCTTGGTTTATCATTAGGGTCCTTCCTATGATCGATCTATGGCCTTAAATTCATAATTTTTGTAAAGTTATTGGTCCTAACCTATTCCCCATTCCTCGGAGATTTACTCATGGAGTTTCATGTTTGAGATCCTACTTTGATTCAACATCTTAATTACAATGAGAGATCCTATTCTAGGTGTCCTACTGCTACAGGGAAATGTTCCTTACCTTAAGTTTGTAGAGAACTAGAACCTTCTCTACAACTCTTCTTCCTAGCCTTCTTCTTCAAATCTCCTTCTCTTTCTTTTTCTCTCTCTCTCTCTTTCAATTTGGGTTCTAAAAGAGTGGGAGAGGCTATGGGATGTCCTTAATATAGAAAAAAAACTCTCCATATAGATTTCCACTCTAACTAGGAAAGAGGTCCCTTAGTTTAGGAATGTTTCTAAAACTCAGAGTCAGTCATATCATCGTGTGGTCGCATATGTGGTCGCAGAACCCATCGACCACACATCCCAAATATGAGACCACACGTTGATTTTTCTTTTGGTTTCATTTTCCTTAGGTATGGTCGACCATACCAGCTCAGGTACGTGACCACACACTCTAAATTGGCTGATTTTGGATCGATTTATGTACCTAGCCTTGCAGTTTCTTCATACACTTGATCCACTCAATCTGACCATGATAAGAAGACCTGATATAACATGTTATGATCGGGTTAGTAGAATGCAGGTCTTACAGCTGAGCTCAGTCGAGCCTGATTCTTAGGCATAACCAACGGATGCGACTCGACAGCAGGGGCTAGCCCTTGCATCAGGCTCCGTCTTGGTTGTATAGGGTTTAGGTTGACAGATGTAACTGACTGAACATACTACTTGGCTACTATCAATCGATTGCTAGTAGAACCGGTTGAATTACCATCCAACTGCGATCAGC
Source organism: Protea cynaroides (assembly GCA_028583415.1). Classification (NCBI taxonomy): domain Eukaryota; kingdom Viridiplantae; phylum Streptophyta; class Magnoliopsida; order Proteales; family Proteaceae; genus Protea; species Protea cynaroides. The sequence goes on along the minus strand of CM053270.1, from coordinate 44,758,912 downwards.
CAATTTACTCGCTATAGTTTCTTAAGGCTTAACCGGCACATATATGCTAGCAAAACAATCCGCCAATCTCCCTTCTGTCTGTTAGGCCTAGGATACCAACGGGTTAAGTGTAAGCCAACCAGGGTATACATGCTGGTGGATATTTCCACCGGGCTCACTTCTGCTGATTGGTCTATCAATAGCTCACTTAGATATTTGATCCCTTTAGGATCTGACTAGAGGGTTCTTGACTCACCTCGGGACCCGTACAATGGACTTATAGGTTAGACAACTTTGGGACCTAATCATAAAACATATGCAACTCTTTAGGGAAATTTGCGTGGGATTTTAGGCGAAGTCTTCAGCCCACTTCATATTCAACTACATCTCTTGCTACCAAGTAAGGAGTTGAGTTCCATACTTTTAATAAGAATATAAATGAATGACTGTATGTGTTTGGTGGTTAACATGGCATCCATAATTGTATATACTTGTTCATGCATTGTATTACAATAACATGTCTTATGATGCTTGTTATGTGTTAGTTTGTATGGCATGCGTGCATCGAAGGACTGGTAGCGCATTGGCCATATGGACCTGGCTTTACATAGCTAGCAGGGAATGGAGGTGGGGTTCCCTGCTGGAGTGCGGCCCACCTTATGTATATTGTGCTATTTAAATGATATGTGGTTAGGACTTCACACCATGGCCTAAACTCTTGTCACTAGGGGGTTATGTATTGGTAAAGGCTCGATAAAGAGGAAACGTTTCGGACTGTAACTTCCCCTATGGACCAACGTAGTGGTGATGAAATGAGTTTTGATAGTTAAGGACCAAGGATGCCAGGACGGATTGTCACACCCCAATTCTGCATCATTCAGAACGGTGTGATGAACCGCTAATAAACCAATGGTTCAACCGATATCTCTAATAGGCGGTATCCATTAAAAATAAAACCATGCACGTCCACAACCATAATCAAAATAAATACACAATAGCAGAAGTCTTATAGTAACTGAACTGAGAACTCTAAATGTAATAATCATAATTAAAATATCAAGTTATTGTTGTATCAACTGAGACATAAATAAATAAAATATCAATTATATCCTTTTATAAATACAAATAAAATTCTAATAGAATACGCATGAGTTGCACTCGCATGAGGGGTCAAGCATATCCTCCAAGTCATCAGCTTCCATTGCAGCAATATGCGCATACACCGAAGCATTCATATAATCTTCAACTGTAGTACCTGCATCATCAACTAAAAATATTCGACGTCAAGAGGGTGAGCACACATCATGGCTCAGTGAGCAAATAAAACAATGCAACAAACATATGCATGCATTCAATTCATATCTTTGGTCTGGTAAATAAGTTTGTAATTGCTATAGAAAGGATAGGTGGCCAAAGGTCACGTTTATTGATGCCGCACCTTTATACACGAGTGTGTGAAGCCGCCCAAAGATAACGTTTATTATCGTTCCACATGCACCCACCATGGACAATGTACACGCAAAGGTCACATTTATTGCTATACCCGTTGCCCATACCAACACGTAAGCCCCTGCTGGCGAGGGCTCACAAACTGGGCTCGCAACTATCCAATCCTAATGCCAATCAGTGTATCCAAGGCCTCACCCCAGCATCCCTCAATACGTCCATAGAGATAGGGCTAAGGCCCCCCGACAGAGTCAGAGACTACACGGTCCGAGATCACCTCCCCTCATACCCTACGATGTAATAGTTCCGCTAAGGTAATGGCGATACGACGATGTCAGTGGATAAAACTTGAGTTAGAGAAAGAGCTAGAGTGCTGAGGCCCCGCCTATGACACCTCCCCCTGATACTCGCTCGCATCAAGCACACCAACCACACACATATATCCACATGCCTATTCCTATCATCATCATCATCATCATGTCATAAACAATAATTTAAATTTGCATGAACAGTAATAATAGAAATATTGGATGACATGTTGAATGCACATAACAAGCATACACACATAGAATCAATCATGGCATTGGACTCAAGAGTAAAACAGTTTATTATTAACCAATTAGTTTAGGTCTTGTTCCCTCACCTTTACTTGATCGTAGGTCCTCTTTCAAGCTTTAAGAATCAACTATATATCGATATTATATCACTAGAAGACCTAATCAAGTCAATAGAATTTAATTAGAATCAATTCTGATTTTAAAAAGCATGCTGTTAACTGGGGGTCGATGCCAGGGTCGGAGGTTCCATCGACCCTGGGTGCGACCACCCACAGTCTGGACTTCCCGAACACTGGGGGTCTATTGTTAGGGTCTGGTAGGGTCGATTGGCCATCGACCCCCTATGCGACCCCCTACGGATTTAGTCAAATTTTCATCCTACAGTTCATTCCTTCGTGTTTGGGGTCCTATGGCTTGCTTCTACAATCCATTCCACACATGTTCTATGGTCTAGAATCATATTTCCTTCATCTATATGGTTTTTATGATCATCCCCATGGTTTTCCATGAAAACCTAACCATGGATGGATGATTTGGGTTTCTCCTAGATCATTCCCTCTTCACTATCTATTCTAAGGTCTGTAGAATTACATGGAGATAGTATCCATACATGAGAATTAGGCTGGTTTCTCTGAAGCCTTCTCTTTGATCTTCTTCTCCACTTTCCTTCTCTTCTCTTTCTCTTCTCCTTCTCTTCTCTTTCTCTCAATCCAATTAGGGTTTTAAAATGAGTGAAAGAGGCTTAGGGACGTCCTATTTATAGAGTAGAAACTCCCAAAATAAGTCCCATTGAGATTAGAAAAGAATCCCATTGAAATTAGGAAAGTTCCTAATTCACGATTTCTATCGGCAGACTAGGGGTCGATGAGGGGGTCGGAGATCCCGTCGACCCCTGGTTCTAAAATGTCTGACCCCTGGTTAAAAACTCAGGGTCTGACTTTTATACTGGGGGGTCCGACCCTACCTTGCTGGGTATGCGACCCTCCCCCTATTTTTAGTGTTTTTGGGTCAGTTTAATACCTGGGATCGTGATCTCCCTCACGCACTTGATCCATTTGGCTCGACCATGATGGGTGGACCTGGTTCAAGGTGGTAAGACTGGGTTAGTTCGATACGGGTCTTACAACTCCCCCCTACTTATAAAAATTTTGTCCTCGAAATTGTACATACCTTCTGAGTCAAATAAATGAGGATATTGCCTTCGCATAGCCTTCTCTTCTTCCCATGTGATTTCTTCCATATCTGTACTTCTCCAGGTGACCTTAACATAATAGATATCACGGTTACATAGTCGTTGAACCTTCCGACTAGTGATTTCAGTTGGTGCTACTTCAAATGTCAAATCTTCAGTCAAATCAGGTAGATATACTGTCAGAATGTACGTTGGATCCTTGGCATACTTCTTCAATAAGGAAATATGAAATACGTCATGCACACTTGACATAGATGGTGGTAGTGCTAACTGATAAGCCACTTTCCCACGCTTAGCTAAAATTTCATATGGCCCGATATATCTCGGACTTAATTTCCCTTTCTGTCCGAACCATTTCAATCCTCGCAGAGGCGATACTTTTAAGAATACTTTATCACCCACGACGAATTCAAGGTCTCGGCGTCGGATATCTGCATATTGCTTCTGACGATTCTGAGCTGTTCTCACTCTTTCCTTGATAATGTTGACCACTCAACAAGTCTCTTCAACAAATTCCGGTCCAACAATACTACGTTCCCCAACTTCATTCCAAAACAAAGAAGTTCGACACTTTCGGCCATACAGTGCTTCATAGGGTGACATCTGTATAGTAGTCTGATAGCTATTGTTATAAGCGAACTCAATCAGTGGTAACTTTTCATCCCATGATCCTTTAAAATCAATCACACATGCTCGAAGCATATCTTCTAGAATCTGAATTGTACGCTCTGACTGTTGTGGTACTAAACTTCAATGTTGTACCCATAGCCTTTTGCAATCCTTCCCAAAACTTTGAAGTAAATCGTGGATCTCTATCAAACACAATGCTTTCAGGTACATCGTGTAATCGCACAATATTATCCACATACAGCTTAGGTAACCTCTCCAGTGTATACTAAGGTCGTATCGGTATAAAGTGAGCTGTTTTAGTCAGGCAGTCTACAATCACCCAATCTGCGTCAACTACTCGAGGAGTCAATGGTAATCCTGTGACGAAGTCCGTAGTGATGCAGTCCCATTTTCATGCTGGTTCCAGTAACGACTGTAACAGTCCTACCGGTCTTTGTCGTCAGCCTTTACTTTCGGACAATTTAGGCATTGAGACACGAACTTAGCTACATCTGCTTTCATTCCTCTCCACCAATATAATTTCTTTAGATCATGATACATTTTTGTACTTTCAGGATGTATCGAATAAATGGTGGTATGGGCTTCTTTCATCAATCGGTGTCTAATGTCCAAGCTTTCTGTTTTGGGTACACATATTCTTCCTTTGTACTTCAGTACCATTTCTTCGTCCAAGGTGAACTCAGGGTTAGTTCTACCTTTTTCGATGTCCTCTTGTACCGTTCTTAGGTAAGGGTCTGATTTGATAGCTGTCTTGACTTCATCAACTATATCCGGTATAATCTTCAATGCGGCAAACATATTTGAAAACCGATGAATAAACCCTTGGTTGGCTGATCCATCTGGTGCATCTATCACAAACTACTCATTATCGTGCTTGAATACCTTTTTGTTAGTACACATTGTGGCAGTTGTGCTAACCTCTCCCTGAGATTTTATCATTGCCTTTCTACTCAACGCATCGGCTACTACATTAGCTTTCCCTGGATGATACTGGATATCACAATCATAGTCTTTCAATAGTTCCAGCCATCTTCTTTGTCTCATATTCAGCTCCTTCTGATTAAATAGATAAGTAGGACTTTTATGGTTTGATTTAATCTGAAACTTCTCCCCGTACAGATAATGTCTCCATATTTTGACAGCATGTACTACTGCCGCTAGTTCCAAATCATGTATAGGATAGTTCTTCTCATGTATTCAGTTGTCTTGAGGCATAAGCAATTACTTGTTCTCCTTTCATGAGTACACATCCTAATCCCAGTCCTGACGCATCGGTGTACAAGATAAATGGTTGTCCTGGAATCAGGATGGTCAGGGTTGGAGATGATATCAATCTAGCCTTCAAGGTTTGGAAACTCTTCTCGCATTTGTCCGTCCAAACAAACTTCTCGCCCTTCTTAGTCAAATTGGTAAGAGGTACGACAATTCGGGAATAGTCTTCCACAAATCGTCGATAATATCTAGCTAGACCCAGAAAACTTCTAATTTTTGCAACGCTCTTCGGTGCTTCGCACTTTACAATAGCCTCGATCTTGCTGGGATCCACTTTGATTCCTTCAACGGATACTACATGGCTTAGAAATGCGACTTCCTTTAGCCAAAACTCACACTTTGTAAATTTGGCGTAGAGCTTTTCCTTCCGTAGTCGCTGCAGAGTGGCGTTTAGATTCTTAACATGTGTTTCCTCATCCTTGGAGTAGACTAATATATCATCAATGAATACAATAACCGACGTATCCAACATGTCATGGAAAACCCGGTTCATAAGTTCCATAAAGGTTGCTGGTGCGTTTGTCAATCCAAAAGACATGACCAAAATTTCATAATGTCCATATCTGGTCCTGAATGCTGTCTTGGGGATATCACCATCCTTAATCTTCAGCTGATGGTAGCCTGACCAAAGATTAATCTTTGAGAACACTTTGACACCTAGCAACTGATCGAACAGGTCATCGATCCGAGGCAATGGATACTGATTCTTGATTGTCAGTTTATTCAGTTCTTGGTAGTCTATACACAAGCGAACGCTACTGTCCTTCTTCTTCACGAATAATACTGGCGCTCCCCATGGTGATATGCTAGGGTGAATGTAACCCTTGTCCAGCAGTTCTTGTAGTTGTACTTTCAATTCCTTCAGTTCAGTAGGAGCCATTCTATAAGGTGCCTTCGATACTGGTGCGGCTCCAAGTATAAGATCTATAACAAACTTTGTAGCTCGATCGGGTGGTAATCTTGGTAGTTCTTCAGGAAATACGTCTGGAAAGTCACGCACGACATCAATATCTTCCATTCGTGGTGCTTCCTTGGTAAGGTCAACCACAGATACTAAATATCCGACTGCTCCTTTGTCAAGGCACTTCTTAGCTTTTAGCGCCGAGAGTATGAGCTTTCGTTTACGGGGAAGTTTGGTTCCCAAAAAACTAAACTCTTGTAAGACCCATATCAAACTAATCCGGTCTTACTACCTTGAACCAGGTTTACCCATCCTGGACGAGATGAATGGACCAAGGGCGTGAAAGAGATCGGGATCCCAGGTATCAAATCAACCCAAAAATACTTAATTTAAAGGGAGGGTCGCATACCCAGCAAGGGAGGGTTGGACCCCCCAAGACAGAAAGTCAGACCCTCTGTTTTACATGGAGGGTCGGACACTTTAGGAAACCAAGGGTTGACGGGATCATCGACCCTCAGTTGCCGCCAGAAACTGAAATTAGGAAAGTTTCCAAATTTCGATTGGATTCCTTCCAAATCTCAATGGGGCTTAGTTTAGGAGTTTCTACCTTATAAATAGGACGTCCTTAAGACTCTTTCACTCCTTTTACAACCCTAATTGAATTTAGAGAAAGAGAAGAGAAGGAAGAGAAGAAGAAGAGAAGCAAGGAAGAGAAGAAAAAGTAAAAGGAGAAGAATTACAGAGAAGGAGTATTCTTCCTAGGTATGGATACTAATTCCATGAATTTCTATAGACCTTAGGTTAGATAAGGATGAGAGTGTGATCTCGGAGAAATCCAAACCCTCAACCCATGGTTAGGTTTCCATGGAAAACCATGGGAGAATACATAAAAGCTATATAGGTGGATGATTCATGGTTCTAGACCATGGAATGTATGTTGAATGGACTGTAGGAGAAAGCCATAGGACCCCAAACATGAAGAATGGACTAAAAGGAGGAAAATTGACCAAAACCCACAGGGGGTCGCACAGAGGGTCGATGACCATCCGACCCTATGTGATTCTGAGTATCGACCCTCAGGGTTCTGGAAGTCCAGATTAGGGGAGGGTCGCACCAGGGGTCGGTCATAACTCAGACCCTACCTCCGATCCTCAGTTAGTAGAATGGTTTTAAAAATTAGAATAAATTCTAACTACATTTTATCGACTTTGTTAGGTCTTCTAGCAATATAATGGCAATATAAAGGTGATTCTAAAGCTTGGAAGAGTATCTATTAGCAAGCTAAGGTGAGGGAACAAGACCTAAACTAATTGGTTAATAATAAACTACTTTTATTTTCTTGAGTCCAATGCCATGCTTGATTCTATGCGAATATGTTTGTAATGTGCATTCAACATGTCATCCAATATTCCTGCTATTATTGTTCATGCATATTTAATTTTGTTTACTTATAACATGATGATGATGATTGATGCTAGGAATAGGCATGTGAATGTTTTTGTGTGGTTAGTGTGCTTGATGCAAGTAGGGCATCAGGGGAAGTGTTAGGCGGTATTTGATCGGGGCACTTTAGTTCTATCTCTGACTCAAGTCTTGTGCATTGTCATCGTCGTATCGCCATTACCTTAGCAGAACTATTGCGACGTAGGGCATCAAGGAGGGTCTCGGTCCTTGAGTCCTATACTCTACCAGGAGGCCTTAGCTCTATCTCTACGGGTGCTCTGAGGGATGCTGGGGTGAGGCCTTGGATACAATGTTTGACATTAGGATTGGTTAGTAGCGAGCCCCATTTGTAGCCCTAGGCATCAGGGGTTTATTTGTTGGTATGAAGTTGTGCAGTGATAAACGTGACCTTCGTCTACAATATTCATTATGGGTGTTGTGGGCGACGGTGAGAGGTTCATCGAGCGTATCCACACTCTCGTGCATAGAGGTGCGGCGGCCACCTATCCTTTCTATAGCACAGTGTAAACGTAAAACCAGACCAAAGATATGAATTGATTGCATGCATATGTATTGTTGCATTGTTTTGTTTGCTCACTGAGCCGTGATGTGTGTTCACCCTCTCGACGTCGAATATTTTTAGTTGATGATGCAGGTACCACTGTTGCCGATTATATTGATGCTCCAGCGTATGGACATGTGGCGATGATTGAAGCTGAAGATGTAGAGGATACGCATGACTCCTTTTGCGAGTGCAACTCATGCGTGTTCGTTTAGAGTTTTTCTTTTATTTAATTGTTTGGATTTATTAAAGGAATGTAATGATATTTATTTATGTCCTAGTTGATGCAGAATAATTTGGTATTTAAATATTAATATCACATTTAGATTCTTCAGTTCATTTTATTATAAGACTTCTGCTATTGTGTATTTACTTTAATTATGAATGTGGATGTATGGGGTTTAGATAACACGGATATAGCCTACTCGAGATCCTGATTGAACCGTTGGTTTGTTAGCGGTTCATCACACCATTCTGAATAGTACGGAATTGAGGTGTGACAACTTGGTATCAGAGCCCTCGTAGGCCTTACCCATTAAACCTAAATACTACCACTGGAGTCCATGAACTGAGTTAGGATAAATTAAAACCTTTAATACAAACAAACCATAAGCATCTGTGTTGGTTGAGACAGAACTTAAACAAGACAATAACGTACATATAAGAGGTGGAACCATATATATATACACTCAAACAGAAAGAGAAGACAAAAAATTATCCTAATAAACAAATGATATAGGGTATTATTTATAAGCCGGACAGTTATCTAGAAATACAATGGATAAAGTAAAGTAGCAAGAAGGGAGCTTCTTAAAGCAGAAAAGTTGGAATACCGAGTTGGTACTCACAAGAGGTGAAACTCGATGCATGACCGAGAAAGAAGAAAAATGGCTAGTAATGCCTAAAACCCTGTGGAGATAAAGAGAAAGATCTCGGGCTAAATCCAACAGAGATAGGAGAATAATGGCCATACATTATGAATAAGAATAACTACAAGAAGATAATGTTATACTCTGGGTGACATGGAAACTCAGAGTGAGATCCACCACAAGCTGATTCATTACCCGCTGAGCATTAAGAAGAGGTTGCAACTTGACCCCACCACTATCAGGGTCGAGAATGGATAATGAAAACTCATCTGAGTAGATAATCAGACTGTATCGAATTAAAAAAGTGAACAACCAGGCCACTCCAGCCAACCACCTGGACTACCAAATACCTTGGCTATGGTTGTAATAAACTTGGCTCAATAAAATACAAGAGCAACAACAAATGAGACCGACTATGCAAGTTGCTATGTGAATTACTATCCAAGTTGCCGATGCCACATCAACACCTCCGAGTCAAACTAAGTACGATACCAATTGGTAGCAACACTGTACCCCAACACCTGTTAACTATAACACAGTGCCTACCATATAGCAAGTCCCAGTAATGCACACCCCCGTGCAGAAGTTTGGTACACAACAAGCAGTGTATCAAGGTGGTTACCCTTATCAGCCACCGAAGTATGGGATAGCTGCATTATGACAGAATGATCCAACAGGGGTTGAGGAATATTTTCTGAAGATGAAGCATCAAACATTTTCAGCAAAGATCGAATCTATTGTGGCCATATGGCAAGATAGTTTATATAGAATGCGGTGCATTATTGATTTACTCTTATGATTATAGAGGATGCACATACCAGATTTTAATTCTCGTACCTTGACAGGATACCTTCTTAATTTAACCTGTCAATTGAAGTCATAGATATTGTTTCTTTAGTAGTAGTCCAGATTATACCAATCTTAGCCACTCTCATGATCGACCACATGAACAAAGATGTGAACTGAACGAATAGTTAAATGTTTAATCATGTTGAGCGTACATCTTTTCGATTTACACCTGATTTATAGATGTACAAAATTTTTCTCCAGATTATACCTGATTTACTGATGTGCGAAATCTTTCTCTAGATTTACTCCTGTAGTGCCTCGACCAATGACATTATATATTCGATAGAACCTGTAACCATGAGGTTAAGAACTGAAAAACCTCTATTCCATATATTTGGACCACCGTGTAACCTAACGACCTTTGGATGCCGATTGGATTACCACAGATTTACTCCTGATCCTTTAAACCTAGGTTCACTAGATAAAGCAAGTGTTGCCATTATGCTAAATTGAAAGAAGGAAATGAATTGTTTTGGACAAACATTCTGATTTAAAAATCTATTTTGAGATTTTTAAATGGATGGATATGAGTCATGTCTATAAAAGAGTGCATGAGCACAAGTGAGAACTATCAAGAGTTGCCAGTAAAGAAATAGATAGCACTCAATTAGAGGTAAGGATGGCTATATCGGTATGAATTTTGACAAGGTAGAAGATTCCTAAAGGCAAATCTAAGAGTGGATACAATGATAAAGTTAAAAAATCATGGCATTAATAGTACTCGGTTTAATACAATGATAATTGAGTTATGCCCAATATTGAGTAATATGATTAAGAAAAGACCAAAAGAGTTTAACTGAATTAATGAATTTATAAGCATATACCCTAATGCTTATAGATAAACTTGGGATATGAAGTAACAATCACAAGATATTTTTGAGGTATATGAAAGAGAGATCATGGTAAAACAGCAAGGATAAAAGAAATATAAGCTAATGAGTGTAATATGAGATTTTGACGATAGTCTTTGAAAAATCATAAGAGATGAAGGAACTAGACAAGCTCTTAAGACCTTAATACTAGATTTTGCTAGTTCAAGCCCTTTTGGACTAAATGTTGTATTAGATGAGTGTTATGAGCAATGTCCAAATCGTATGGATGGGTGAAATTTGGACGCAACATAATTAGACTTGAGATGGCGGACTTTGACGTCTTCTTGGGAATGGACTGGTTAGCTCGGCATTCTGCAAACCTATTATGCGCCAAAAAGAAGCTAACATTTAAAGACAAAGAAGGAGCAGAATTTAGTTTTATGGGAGTCAAACTACCTCGTAAACACAAGCTCATACTCTCAGCACTAAAGGCTAAGAAGTGCCTTGAGAAGGGGGTAGTCGGGTATCTAGTATCAGTGGTTGACCTAACCAAGGAAGCACCACGAGTGGAAGATATTGATGTCGTGCGGGACTATCCCGATGTATTTTTGGAGGAACTACCAGGATTACCACCCGACAAAGCCATCGAGTTTGTGATAGACGTTATACCTGGAGCCGTACCAGTATCAAAAGCACCTTTAGAATGGCTCCTACTGAACTGAAGGAATTGAAAGTGCAACTACAGGAACTGCTGGACAAGGATTATATTCGACCCAGTATATCACCATGGGGAGCACCGATATTATTCGTAAAGAAGAAGGACGGTAGCGTTCGATTATAGATCGACTATCGGGAGCTGAACAAACTGACAATCAAGAATTGATATCTACTACCTCGGATCGATGACTTGTTCGATCAGTTGCAAGGAGCGAAAGTATTTTCTAAGATCGACCTTTGGTCCGATTATCATCAGCTGAAGATTAAAGAGGGTGATATTCCTAAGACAGTTTTCAGGACCAGATATGGACATTATGAATTCATGGTCATGTCTTTTGGATTAACAAACGCACCAGCAATTTTCATGGAACTTATTAACCGGGTTTTCCACGACATGTTGGATACATCGATTATAGTATTTATTGATGATATATTGGTATATTCCAAGGACAAAGAAACCCACGTTAAGAATCTAAACGCCGCCCTACAGCGTTTAAGGAAAGAGAAGTTGTATGCAAAAATTTTCAAAGTGTGAGTTTTGGCTAAGTGAAGTAACCTTCCTAGGCCATGTGGTATATGTTGAAGGAATCAAAGTGGACCCCAGCAAGATCGAGGCTATTGTAAAGTGGGAAGCACCAAAAAGCATTGCAGAAATAAGAAGTTTTCTGGGTCTCGCTGGATATTATCGGAGATTTGTGGAAGACTATTCTCGGATTGCCGTACCTCTCACCAGTTTGACTAAGAAAGGTGAAAAGTTTGTGTGGACGGATAAATGTAAGAAGAGCTTCCAGACATTGAAGACCAGATTGAAATCCACTCCGATTTTGACTATTCTTGTTCCAGGACAGCCATTTACCCTATACACTGATGCGTCAGGACTGGGATTAGGATGTGTGCTTATGCAAAGAGAACAAGTAATTGCTTATGCCTCAAGACAGTTAAAGATACATGAGAAAAATTATCCCACTCATGATTTGGAGTTAGCGGCAGTAGTACATGCTGTCAAGATATGGAGACATTACCTATACGGAGGGAAATTACAGATTAAGTCAGACCATAAAAGTCTTACTTATTTATTTAATCAGAAGGAGTTGAATAGGAGACAAAGAAGATGGTTGGAACTATTGAAAGACTATGATTGTGATATCCAGTATCATCCGGGGAAAGTTAATGTAGTAGCGGATGCATTGAGTAGAAAGGCAATGATAAAATCCCAAGGGGAGGTTAGTACAACTGCAGCTATATGTACTACCGGAATGGTATTCAATCATGACAATGAGCAATATGTGATAGATACAACGGATGGATCAACCAACTAAGGGTTTATTCATCCGTTTTTAAATATATTCGCGACATTGAAGATTATACCAGATATAATGGAGGAAGTGAAGACAGCTATCAAATAAGATCCTTATCTGAGAACAGTACAAGAAGATATCGAAAAAGGTAGGACTATGTAAGACCCCAATTTTGGCTTATTTCTCATCAAGGGCATTTTTGTCATTTTTGGTCATTAGAATTTCTTGTATTTTTAGGGTATTAGGAAAAATGTGAAAAAAAATAGAAATCATTAAAAAGAAGAAAAAAATTATAAAATTACAAAAAAAAAAAAAATTGAGTGAGTTTGGGTTTAGGATAGTCTAACTAGGAATTTGGAGTCTATTAGGATTATGTTGGGGTTTTATATTTTCATGGGCTTATTTTATTAATGGGCTTCATTAAAGAATGGGTTTGGCCTGGTTTTAGTTTAGATTGTGTTTAGGATATAGGCTAATGGGCTTGGGTCTGGGTTTAGAATATCAATTGTGTAGAAATTTAGTTTTTTTTTTCTATTCTCATTTTTATCATATGAGATGGATTGAAAGGGAATCAAGCAAAGGGAAGATCTCAGCCCTTAAATTAAGGGTTAGAGAAAAACCTTAGAAAATCTAAAAGAAAGGGATTGTTGCGGGTAGAGGAAAAAAAAAAGGAGAAAGGGGGACAGATGGCCACAGCTGTTGGAAGGGAGCCATAGCAAAGAGAAAAGGAGAAGAGAGAAATCAGGGGGGGGACTGTTGCGGGCAGAAAAAGTAGGGAGAAAGAAAAAGAAAAGTGGGGCGGCAGCAAAGGGGAGAAGAAGTAGGGAAAAAGGGGGGGAAGAAGGGATTTCGGCTAGAAAAGAAGAGAAAAGAGAGGAGCTGAGAGAAGAAGAGGTAATTGGTTGCAGCAAAGGTTGGAGGCCAGGTTGCTGTTTTCGGTTTGAGGAAAAGAGGGAAAGGCGGCAGCAGAAGAGCAAAGAAAGGAGAAGAAGTAGGAGAGACAAAGAAAGGGGAGGAGAGCCAGCACGGAGGTCGTTGTGTGGTCGAAGGAAAGCTGTTCCAAGTTCTAACACCTGTGCGTTGTGCCTTGTTTTCCCAACCCAACTCTCTCAATTAACCTACCTGAAAGGCACACTAGCTCAGTGAGAGGAGAGAGAAGGTTTACGGCTGTTGTTCAGGATGTGAGAAGAACCGGAAGGAGTTTCTTCTAATTTCTTCTCATCTTCGAAGATTCTCAGTCCAGCTGGAAGATATATATTTTTTGCATCATTGTCTTGGTTTCTATTCTCAGTTCACATGTTATCCTCGATCCAGGTATGCAACCCTGCTATCTATTTAGTAGCTGATCATATTTACTGTATATTCTCTTGCTGTTCATCTTCTCAGCAGCTTAGGATGTGAATTTATTATATTCTTCACTGGTTGCTTCCCAGCCAAGACATGTTCGGTTAGAGATGATTTAGATTGTGTTCATTTAGGGTTGTGGTGATTTATTTCTATACTGAGCTGGTTTACTTGGCCTACTTTCATTGGCTAAAATTGTATTGTTTCTTATAGTCATTGTACTCCAAACTTGATTTAGTTTCTGTTCTAATTTTTTTTGTTTTCTTTCTCTTTTTTCTACTTTTTTTCCATTTTTGTTTTGTTTACCTTCTACAACAAATTCGGGAAGGACTAGGTAAGCATTTCATCTTGATTTTTTTATTCTTGCTTTAGTTATATTTGTGTCATCTTCTTTGGTCCTATTTGGTTACAAATAAATTGTGATGAAATAACATGCTGTTGTGAAGAGAAGTCAATTTTGATCTATTTTTTTCAATCTATTTTTTTTTTCCATTATCTAAACCGAGTTCCATCATCTTTTCGGTTCTAGTTTTCTCCATCTTTAAAACTTGGTTTTTTTCCCTTCAATCAAAAATGTTTTCCCATTCCTAAATTTTGGTTTGTACATAATGCTCATGCTCCTTAGTTCTCTTTGTTCTAGCCTTCCTGCTTTGTTGTTCATGCTTCAAGTCTCATTTCAGTCTTTCTTGAATTTTTTTTCCTTGCCGTCCAGTGCTTCAAGTAGACTTTAAAGTCCATATTACTTTGCTGTTGAAAGATAGCGCGTTTAAATGTTTAAATTTTCATGCCTAATCATGCCTCTTCTATGCTTAAGAGGGTTCAATTCTTGTTTAGATCGGTCCCAGTACCTAATTTTATCCAGTATTTGAACCAAATCAGTTGATGTTTGGATTAATCCATACTTGAACCTGCCTTGAGATAATGCTTGAATTTGTCAATTTTTGTTGTTTAATCTGGTCTCATTTTTCGAATGTTATAAATCTGGTTTGGCATGGATTGTTCCATTTAATGCAAATCTGGTTTAGGTTCAATTGATTTGTGGTTAAACTTGGCTTGGCTGAAGTTGGCCTCTTTTAGATCGAAACCTGATTTGGATTATGTTGGTTTATGTTTTGTGATTAAACCTGGTTTGTGTGGATATGAGTTGGTCTAGCTTATGGTCAAATCTGGTTTAGATCGATATGGTCCTCAATGAAAAATCCGGTGTGGCTGAAGCTGGTCCTTTTAATGTTAAATCTGATTTGGTGGGTTTATGTTCCTTGATGCCGAATCTGGTTTGAGTTGTTATGTTGCCTTTAAATGTCAAATCTGGTTTGGTTTGATATTTCTATTAAATCAGATTTTATGTTTAAAGATAGAACCATTCCACTTGCTTAGCTTGTTCCATACTTGGGTTGGATTGCTTGATGTATATCTGGATTCATGCTTAGTGTAACGTGCTTATTTCTTGCCATATTGCATACTTGATCTGGTTTTAAGTGCTCAAAATGGATTTTGATGTGTGAGTCCCCTCCCCCAGTGGTGTGAAACTTTAGGGTGACTCTAATGAGTCCATTCTTGTTGGGATTTCCAAATTCCATGTTGACTAGTGTGGGCCCTGCCTAGGCCATGGGCCCGCTCAACCATTAGGGTTCGTCACATAATTGTTTTCCACCCTCTCAATGAAAAAATATAAAAAAAAAGAGATAAAAAAAACACAAAACAAGTGTCATGTTTGCATGTTTCTAGGCGGTGGGAATGATGTTGATCTCCAACCTAGCTATTATCTAGTTTTGTCTTTGGCCTTAGGCCAATCATCTCCCATGTTTGGGAATCGATGTGCAAACCGATCACTTTCATAATGTTAGTTTGCCTTGCTGAGTGCAAGAAGTCGAGGTCCGAGTACCTCTTGAGTGATGCCTCGCCGAGTGTGGGGAGTCGAGGTCCGAGTACCTCTTGAGTTTGCCTTGTCAAGTCGAGGTCCGAGTACCTCTGAGGTCCGAGTACCTCTTGAGTGATGCCTTGCCGAGTGCGGGGAGTCGAGGTCCGAGTACCTCTAAGGTCCGAGTACCTCTTGAGTGATGCCTTGCTGAGTGCAAGGAGTTGAGGTTCGAGCACCTCTTGAGTAATGCCATGTGGGGTCCAACATCCCATTAACTGTTGGGAACTACGTTTGACCTGATTCTCTAAATAAATACGTAGGCAGTGGGAAGTGGAGAACTCTGAGTAGTTCACCCTTCATGCACGGTCACACGTGCTTCCTTTGTCAAGGGAGCACCTCACACACAACCACAACCACGCACGAACTACGTTTGGCTTGATTCCCGCCGCACAGGGATACGTAGGCGGCTTGATCTCAAGCTCGGTCATCCATTATCTGTTGTATTTTCTATGTTATTCATTCTTTTAATTCATTATTTATTTATTCATGATTATTTCATTTTTTGTATCCATTCATTTGTTCATTGATCCATTTATTGTCTTTTGACTTGTATTTTATTTTTCAAATCTATGTGGCAGCACCCTAAGTTAGAACAACTTAGAAACTTGGTCTAGGGTTCCCCATTTGCCTAGTTAGGCTAAATTAAACGACCTGAACATACATAAGTTTTAAGAATGCAGGAAAGGATAGGACAGAAGGAGACCGGTCCATTGACCGGGCGAGTTGGGTGCCTAACACCTTCCCAACTCGTAACTTGACACTTACCCTTCTCTGGTAAGACTAGAAGCCAATCCATTGAGCATGAGTCATAGTGTCTCTCCAAGTGAGAGACCATTTATAGGTCCTAGACCTTATCTAGGTGGCGACTCCATATTTTACTCCGTCCATTGGCATGGATGGATAAAAGTAACCAAGGCGAGAGCCTAATTTTGATTTCGTGGAGGATACATATTGAAAATCCATTGTCCTCACAGTGGCGACTCCACTGGGGATCATGTCAGACACCGAATTCTGTCCTTTCCTTTCCTTTCCCCTCTTGTATGTTTAGGTTGATGTGTTGTATGGTGATTGATGTAAATACTTTGAAGTTATCGTATTGTAGATACTTGTGTAGTTTCTTATAGATACCTGTTAGTTTCTTGTAAATACCTGTCGTTTAGTCTGTTGTAAATACCTGTATATAACATGTTGTAAATAACTGTTTTAGTTTGTTGTAAATACTTGGATGTTAGGTGGTTGTAAATACTTGTTTGTTAATTTTCATTTTTGCATCTTGCATTGCATGTGTGAGGATGAGATCAACCAAACCTCGTGGTTAGTTGGAACGGACCCATTATGAATATTTTGGGCAGGCCCCCGACGACGCCACAACCTTGATCTAGTACCTTCGGGTATATAAAAGGATGCCCGTACCTGCAACTCATTCCGTTTATACGGGTGATAGGTATATTTTGCATCTCGTCAAGGTAGCCTGCCGGTCCTATAACCACCTATCATGCATCATTTGACATAGAACCTACACTTAGGTCTCTACACTGACATCATCTTGGGGTACAAGAAAGAATAATGCTATAGACTTATGTCGCCTATCACACCCAATTCATGATAAACGAAACATGATTTGTTCTCCTTGTTGATACACTTTCATAGATGGCTCAACACGTGGGTATGCGAAACTATGCTGATCACTCGGTATATTTTTGTCTCCCGTATGTCGTACCTTCTATGTTTGGAGTATCAACCTCGAGAGCAAACCAAGTAGTTTATCATGAATTGATAATGTGATAGAAGAATTGTCCATAGTTTGTCCCTTCTTGGTGACCTTATGCTTGCTGATCGCTTGTATTTATCATTCAAATCAACATATTTTGTTCGAATTTTTTAGGTCGAACCAGTTTTGTGTCTTTGGATTCTGGAACAAAAGTATAACTTGGTAAAAGTGCATGCTGTCCATTATCCAAGGATACAACGCCGTTTGATTCAGAAAATTTGACCAAAATATTTTTGATTTGACTCTTACTACAAGTAAACTAACTTTGTCTGGTCAAGTCTCCTATAAATGGGCCTGTTTGTCTCTTCCAAATCCCAACCCAATTTCTCATTCTTCTAACTTATTGATTTTTCGATTACAGTCAAGTTGTCTAAGTCACCATATCTTCAAGAGCCGGACCGTCCTGGGTTAGAAGCCCTTGTTCTAGGAGACTTTTTAGGGTTGCCTATCCTCCATCAGATCCTACACCTTCCCGAGCAGCGGCAAGTTCTAAGACCATGAATCTAGACAACAATCAGAATTCCTTAGAGGCCATGGAAGCTCGAATAGCCAGAATGGAAGATATGATGATCAATCTCACTAATTTTATACAGACTCGTCTGCCACCAACTTTACCAACTGAACAGCCAGATCAGGGTAGCAAGATGCAGACTCCTCCCCCCAATCCTCCACATGTTCCTCCACCAGCTCACGGTGCGTATAATGGGGGAAGGGAATTCCCACAGCGTCCACCTCCAGCAGTAGTACAAACCAATGCAGAGACTCAGGAACTTCGGAGCAAAATAGAGCTCCTGGAGCAATCTTTGAAAGGTATGAAGGGATTTGAGAATCAAATGGTAGACACAGAGGGCCTCCTTTTCTTCCCAAAATATCGGCTTCCGGACAAGTTTAAGTGGCAAGATGAGAAGTTTGACGGGATTGGGGATCCCCGAACCCACCTGAGGTTATTTACTGGATTGTTAAAAGGGGGCAAGGACTTTACTGATGAGCAATTAGGTCAAGCCTTCCAACATTCCCTAATGGGAAGTGCCCTTCGCTGGCTAATGAACCTAAGGCCTAGCCAAATCCGGTCATGGGCAGATATTCATAATGCATTCATCGAGCAGTATTCATACAATACCGAGATTGAGACCACTCGAAGGCAATTGGAAACTTTGGTTCAGATGCTGGGTGATAATTTTACTGCCTATCTTACAAGGTTCAGAGCATTATCTGTACAAATGTGGGACCGTCCCCCAAAGAGAGAATAGGTGGCCATCATGATGAAGGGGCTCCATAAGACGTACAAGAATTATATTTTTGGCCAGGGCATCCTTACCTTTGAGGTTCTCATTGCTGCAGCACAACAGGTGGAAGACATTATTGCTCATGGGGAAGAGCTCCCTAACAAGAAAGAGAAGAGTACATTCGAAGCTGGCGGTAGTAGCAGCAGGAAGCCCTATTCCCCAAGACCATTCAATCCCAATCCTACCTCTGTTTCTAAGGGTGTTGTTGCAGTAGCTACCCAAGCCCCGATTGTGATCACAAGACAAGAAAATTTTGCCCCACCATACCCTCAGAAACAACCAAGACAATTCACTGACCTTGGTATGTCGATGAAGGCGACTTTTGAGAATTTGTGCAAAGTGGGATTGTTAGCACCTCTTGAAGCAAAACCCTTGCCGGAAAACAAGCCGAGATGGTTTAATCCAGCACTCTTTTATAAATACCATAATCAGGCTGGACATGATGTTGAAAACTGCCCTCGCCTGAGGCATTCCATCCAAGACCTACTCGATGACGAGAAATTTGAGGTCAGGGCAAAGCGCCCCTCTGTGACAACCAACCCATTACCTCACCATACAGTCGGGGCCATTGAAATTGATGAAAGTCACTTTAATCCAACAAACCTCATTAACCCACTGAATGGTCAACATCATCGGCCCAGAGGGCGACCACAAAGCTTTGATCAGGAGAGCAACTGTTATGTCAACATGATCGGATCAGATGAAGAGTATGAGGATGAATATGAAGTTTTCATGTCGCAGCAAACAAAGGAAGGAGTGGTAGTTGCGAAAGAAGAGGAATATGAGATCTTTGTTCCCGGTCTTTCAGAACATGAGATAGCTGTGACAAGGGAGGATGAATATGAAGATGAGTACGAGGCTTTGATCCCTCAATATTCAGGAAGTGAGGTTGTAAGACCCGCACTCCGTAAACCCGGTCTAAACCTTGGTTTTGTGTCGTAGCAGTTCTTCCGATCATCACCAGGCTAGACGGGACGAGCGGATGACAATCAGGTACGAAATCGGATCAAAGATGATCAAATATTCATCATTTTATGTTGACCGATCGATGGTACCGGTCGACCGGTCAGCTCTGCGCAACTGAGTGCGGAGATCTGCGATTAGATCTCTGTGGGTCCCATTTTCCTAAACCCAAATGCCTAAACCTTCCTAATCCTAATAGGGTTACTAAACCCTAATCCTAGCCTATATAAACACCCTTAAACCTCCTCAAATCCTTTCCATTATCTCTCGCAAACCCTAGAGAAGAGAAGGAGGTTGGAAAGGAGAAGGAGCTAGGAAGAAGTAGGAGGTGCCGCCATTACCGTTCGACGACGCTCCCGTTACGCCAGTTGACGGTAAGTGTTTAACCACTCTTCTTACCCTATGACTCTAAGATTGTGGTGTAGGTGGATCAATACTATGCAAAGTAGGTATTGATCTAAAACCCTAACTGAACCTTAAAACCCTAAGTTGCCGTCAAACCCTAGATTTGAGTTTCGAGATGATATTCATCGAAACGAGACTTGAATGAGTTGGGGATAACTCTAACTTCAAGATTAGACTTAGAATGAATAGGAGAAACCCTGAGAATCCAAGGAAATCGATCGACGGCAATCAAAAAACCAAGTGTATGGTCTTCCGGAGACATAACGGTCGACCATACCGGTTGCTAGTTTGCTCACAGAGCTGCAACCGGTATGTTGCGACCGGTCAGCTCTGAAAGGCTGGTTTTGGACTCTGTTGGTTTTTGACCAACATGAAACCTTAAGGAAACTATTATAATGAAACCCTAATAATATTGTAGGACTTTGTGACTTCCCGTTTGGATCTTGCAACGTAGAGCAAGCTAACAAACGAGCGTCAGGTAAGGGAATCTGACCTAAACCTAATAATTAATGGACAGTAAGTTATTGTCAATTACCTGATTATATATGATGTGATGTTTGTGCATATTCACATGCCATCTTTTAATTTCATTTATTATTATTGTTCATGCATTGTTAGGATGTAATGGTTAAGCATGTGATTGTTTTCATTAGTGTGTGGAGTGGGGCATGGGCTTGGGATCGCTCCTCACACTAGCACCTTTTGTAGTATTCTGTCTTAACATACTTGGTACGGGTGGGGCATCAGGGGAAGGTCGTGGTACGATGGTCTCCGATGTTGATGCTGACCTGGCCATGGTTATGTGGCATTGTGGTCTCCGAGGTCGATGCTGGCTTGTCCACGATGCTTTAGCTCTATCTCTATGCCGTAGGGAGTTATGTTGGGATAGGGTCTACCTGCGTTATGTGTCTATCCTAGTGGGTTAGTTGCGGATAGGGCATCAGGGGAGGTATGGGAATGCCTTAGCTCTATCTTTATGCCGTAGATGGCTGTGCTGGGATAGAGCATACATTGATGACATATAGGATTGGTTAGTTGCGAGCCCAGTTTGCGAGCCTTGGCCAGTAGGGGCTTAGGTACTGGTATGGGTAGAGCATCAGGGGAGGTACGGGGGTATCTTAGCTCTATCTCTATTCCATGATGGGTACATGTGGGCCAATGGGGGTGTGATCCATGAGGTGCTACACACTCGTGTATAGAGGTGCGGGGGCCACCAAACCTTTCTATAGCACATTGCAAACTTAAAACCAGACCACAGCATAAAATGATTGTTACTCATGCATAATATTGTGAAACTGTCTGATTGTCTTACTGGGCTAAGTTGTGAGCTCACCCTTTGTATATACATTATTTTTAGATGTTGATGCAGGTTACACAGTGGACGCTCCGGCGTATGGTGGTGTTGCTGCGTTGGACGTACATGCAGGAGAGGATGAGCATGACGCTTCATGCGAGTGCCCTTTCTGCGTGTACCTTTGATTGGTTTTATTTATTTATTTTTAGTGATTTTTTGTTGGACTAAATGGATGTAAGGATATTATATTATATGATTGAATTTGAATAATTGGATATTTTATTTAAATTTATCAATAGATTCTCAGTTCATTTATTTAAAGACTTCCATTGTATTATTTATATTCTGATTGTGGTTATGTGTAATGGTTTTGTACGAGTAGACACGGCCTATTCGAGATCCTGGTGTGAACCGTTGGTTCAATGGCGGTTCACTCACACCATTCTGGTTGGATCAGAATTGGGGTGTGACAACTTGGTATCAGAGCCCTCGGGCTCTGTCCAACAAACCATATTACACTTAACTAAGTCGATGAACTGAGTTAGGAAATATTAAAATTTTTTTAATACAAACATACCCTAAGCATTGTTTGATACCTGAGACGGATTAAGAAAGAGCATAATATTCTATACTAAATATGAAACTCAACATGTGCACATATACTAGTTAGGTGAACATGGAAACTTTCATTAAATGAAAGAGAGAGTATCAAATGAAATAGTGCTACAGGGTACAGCCCACAAACCGGACAGTTACCCTGTTATATAAACCGTCAAGTGAATGAAAATAAAGAGGGACAATCATGGGGTATGGGGCCTGGGAGGAATATGGTCTGCTATATCATAGTCTCGCTCGTAAGCGACCCTAAGCCAGTGCACCTGATCCTGTGTGACTCTGAGACTGCGAGCCAACTGCGCCAAGTCACGGCTCATCTCACGCTGAGTGTCCCTGATTTCCATAATCATACCCATCATGGTGTCGGGTAAAGGCTGAGATGGTTCAGCTATAGAGGTAGACGGTGGTGCTACAGGTGTAGGCTGTGGGACAGGCACTAGTGCTTCCCCAGCCACATCGTCATCATCACCCCCAGCCTCTGCCGCATTGGCCGCATTGGCTGCTGCTGCTGCTGCTGCAGCTGCGGCTGCTACCCTCCCGAGTAGGCGAGGGAGAGCCTCCAACTCGTCATCGCTAACGGGGAGATCGACCATCTGCTTCCTCTGAATAGCCTCCCAGTCAATGTCAGAGGTCATAGTATCCTCAACCGTCACCTCGCCTCTCATGCTCACACCCAGGCGACGTAGCAAGAAGGTAATGAGACGACCGTAGGTAAGGTTACTGGCCTGATTGGCCAGGGTCGCCTGATGCATGGTCCTGATGATGAGGTAAGGGAGAGAGACCCGCTCCCCAGTGCAGACGCAGTAAGTAATGTACTGAGTGGGCTTAGATAGCTCACTGTAGTGGCCGCTCTGGGGCACGATGTCGTGCTGGATAATGCGGCTGTAGACACGAGCTAGTGGCTTCAGACTAGCCGCCTTCATAGGAACCCCAGGATTGAGGATCTGCTCGGCGATTTCTCGGCGTAAGTCCTCGCTAAGATAGCCCTTCACCTTTGGGGGGGCAGTATACTAAGTCTCCATCGTTGGGTACCCCCAACAGATCAGCTAACTGGTGGGTGTTGAAGGAGATAGGTACACCCCTGACATAGCTGGAGATGCGTAAGTCCCTACCCTGGTTGGGATCGTTAACATCCCCATGCAGCTCCAGGTTAGCATAGAAATGCTTAACTAGGTTGGGACGGGTGGTATCAATGTAGGATATTACCGGTACCCACCCAAGTGCATCGAAAGCGGCTAGCAAATCGAACCTCTCCAGCTGATCCAGGTTAACTCGACGCCCTGATTCGATGTTTTTGCTATCGAACCATGGGAAACGAGCTTGTGCCTCCAAGGACTGAAACCAATGCTCGTCGAGTTGTGGGGCGGGTGGCTGAGAAGCGCAAATGCTTGAGCCATGAGGACGTTTGCCCAGAGCACGTCGTGGAGCCATTAAACTGCAAAACAAAAGAAAATAAGAGGAAAATTTTAGATTTTGTCGAAATTTTGACAGCATAACGATTGTAATTTGAGAAAAAGCCTCAAACTCACCCAAACTCATGGGGAGGAGGACTTACGTAACCCCCACACTCTTCAACAAATCAATCACAGGCAATTACAATAAGAAATTTCAGAAATTTAAGAAAAATCAAGAAAATTTGAAAATTTTGAAAACCTAGGTCAAAAAGTGGAAAAATTCGATTTTTATCAAAACCGTTCGGTGGAACCTCAAATTAGTTGAGGGCTTTTGCTCTTAGGGGTCCCTAAACCCTTTCTAAGCCGAAGGAAAAGAGTTCCTATGGTTGGAATCTCTCAATCAAAGAAAAACCTAAAATTTTAACTAAAGACGATATGGAAATTTTGTAAAAACTTGATAGAGAGGGAAGAAACCTACCTGGTGTATGACCCGCACTCCGTAAACCCGGTCTAAACCTTGGTTTTGTGTCGTAGCAGGTCTTTCGATCATCACCGGGCCAGACGGGATGAGTGGATGACAAACAGGTATGAAATCGGATCAAAGACGGTCAAATAATCATCATTTTATGTTGACCGGTCGATGGTACCGGTCTTGGTACCGGTCGACCGGCCAGCTCTGCACAGCTGAGTGCAGAGATCTGGAAATTGACTTCTGAGGGTCTCACTTTCCTGATTTCGAATCCTAAGACTTTTCTAATCCTAATAGGGTTACTAAACCCAAATTCTAGCCTATAAATACACCCTTAAGCCTCCTCAAATCCTTTCCATTATCTCTCACAAACTCTAGTGAAGAGAAGGAGGTTGGAAAGGAGAAGGAGCTAGGAAGAAGAAGAAGGTGCCGCCATTACCGTTCGACGACGCTCACGTTACGCCCGTCAACGGTAAGTGTTTTAATAAATCTTCTTACTCTATGATAGTTATAGGGGTGGATCAATACCATGCAAAGTAGGTATTGATCTAAAACCCTAGCTGGACCTTAAAACCCTAAGTTGCCGTCAAACCCTAGATTCGAGTTCCGAGATGATATTCATCGAAATAAGACTTAAATGAGTTGGGGATAACTCTAACTCAAAGCGTAGACTTAGAATGGATAGGAGAAACCTTGGGAATCCATGGAGGATGATCGACGGCAGTCGAAAAACCCATGTATGGTCTTCCAGAGACATACCGGTCGACTATACCGGTTGCACACAGTGCGGCCGATATGTTGCCACCGGTATCTTTCGGGGGGCGGGTCTGTGGGGACCGGCTGACCATACCGGTCGCCAGTCTTACCCACTAAGCTGCGACCGGTACATGCCACCGGCCAGCTCTGTGAGGGTATTTTGTAACTTTGTTGGTTTCCGACCAACATGAAACCCTAAGAAAAATATTCTAATGAAACCCTAATAATATTGTAGGACATTGTGAAAGCACGTTTGGATCTTGCAACGTGGAGCAAGCTAACAAACGAGCGTCAGGTAAGGGAATCTGACCTAAACCTAATAATTAATGGACAGTAAGTCGATGTTAATCACCTGAATATATATGATGTGATGTTTGTGCATATTCACATGCCATCCTTTATTTTCAGTTATTATTATTGTTCATGCATTGATAGGATGTGATTGTCAAGCATGTGATTGTTTACGTTAGTGTGTGGAGTGGGGCATGGGCCTGGGATCGCTCCTCACACTAGCACCTTTTGTAGTATTCTGTCTTAACATGCTTGGTACGGGTGGGGCATCAGGGGAAGGTCGTGGTATGATGGTCTCCGATATTGATGTTGGCCTGGCCATGGCTATGTGGCATTGTGGTCTCCGAGGTTGACGCTGGCTTGTCCAAGATGCTTTAGCTCTATCTCTATGCCGTAGGGAGTTACGTTGGGATAGAGTCTACCTGCGTATTGTTTCTATTCTAGTGGGTTAGTTGCGGATAGGGCATCAGGGGAGGTATGGGAATGCCATAGCTCTATCTCTATGCCGTAGACGGCTGTGCTGGGATAGAGCATACATTGATGACATATAGGATTGGTTAGTTGTGAGCCCAGTTTGCGAGCCCTGGCCAGTAGGGGCTTAGGTACTGGTATGGGTAGAGCATCAGGGGAGGTACGGGGGTATCATAGCTCTATCTCTATTCCATGATGGGTGCATGTGGGCCAATGGGGGTGTGATCCATGAGGTGCCACACACTCGTGTATAGAGGTGCGGGGGCCTCCAAACCTTTCTATAGCACATTGTAAACTTAAAACCAGACCACAGCATAAAATTGATTGTTACTCATGCATAATATTGTGAAACTGTCTGATTGTCTTACTGAGCTAAGTCGTGAGCTCACCCTTTGTATATATACATGTTTTTAGATGTTGATGCAGGTTACACTGTGGATGACTACATGAACGCTCCGGCTTATGGTGGTGTTGCTGCGTTGGATGTACAGGCAGGAGAGGACGAGCATGACGCTTCATGCGAGTGCCCTTTCTGCGTGTTCCTGTGATCGGATTTTGTTTATTCGTTTTAGTTATTTTCGTTTGATATTAAAGGGATGTAAAAGATATTTATTTTATGTTTGGATTTGAATAATTGGATACTTATTTAATTTATCAATAGATACTCAGTTCATTCTATTTTGAAGACTTCTGCTGTACTATTTATATTCTGATTGTGGTTATGTGTAATGGTTTGTATGGGTGGACACGGCCTATTCGAGATCCTGGTGTGAACCGTTGGTTCAATGACGGTTCACTCACACCATTCTGGTTGGATCAGAATTGGGGTGTGACAACTTGGTATCAGAGCTCTCGGGCTCTGTCCAACAAACCATATTGCACTTAACTAAGTCGATGAACTGAGTTAGAAAATATTAAAAAAAAAAAATTTAATACAAACACACCCTAAGCATTGTTTGATACCTGAGACGGATTAAGAAAGAGCATAATATACTATACTAAATATGAAACTTAACATGTGCACATACACTAGTTAGGTGAAACATGAAAACTTTCATTAAATAAAAAAAAAGAGTATCAGATAAATAGTGCTCCAGGGTACAGTCCACTAACCAGACAGTTACCCTGTTATATAAACAGTCATAAGTGAGAGGAATAAGAGGGACAATCATGGGGTAGGGGGCCTGGGAGGATTAGGGTCTGCTATATCATAGTCTCGCTCGTAAGCGACCCTGAGCCAGTGCACCTGATCCTGTGTGACTCTGAGACTGCGAGCCAACTGCGCCAAGTCACGGCTCATCTCACACTGAGTGTCCCTGATCTCCATAATCATACCCATCATGGTGTCGGAAGAAGGCTGAGATGGTCCAGCTGTAGAGGTAGACGGTGGTGTTGCAGGTGTAGGTTGTGGGACAGGCACTGGTGCTTCCCCAGCCATATCGACATCATCACCCCCAGCCTCTGCCGCATAGGCCGCATTGGCTGCTGCTGCTGCTGCTATGGCTGCTACCCTCCCGAGTGGGCGAGGGTGAGCCTCTAACTCGTCATCGCTAATGGGAAGATCGACCATCTGCACCCTCTGAATAGCCTCCCAGTCAATGTCGGAGGTCATAGTATCCTCAAGTGTCACCTCGACTCTCATGCTCACACCCAGGCGACGTAACAAGAAGGTAATGAGACGACCGTAGGGAAGGTTACTGGCCTGATCGGCCAGGGTTGCCTGATGCATGGTCCTGATGATGAGGTAAGGGAGAGAGACCCGCTCCCGGTACAGACGCAGTAAGTGATGTACTGAGTGAGCAGGGATAACTCACTGTAATGGCCGCTCTGGGGCACGATGTTGTGCTGAATGATGCGACTATATACCCGAGGTACAGGAATCAAGCTAGCCGCCTTCATAGGAGCTCCAGGGTTTAGTATCTGATCTGCTATCTCTCGGCGCAGATCCTCAGTCAGATAGCCCTTCGCTTTGGGAGGGCAATACACTAGATCTCCATCATTAGGAACCCCTAGAAGGTCGGCCAGCTGGTGGGTGTTGAATGAGATAGGTACACCCCTGACATAGCTGGTGATGCGCAAATCCCTACCCTGGTTGGGATCGTTAACATCCCCATGCAGCTCCAGGTTAGCATAGAAATGCTTAACCAGGTTGGGACGGGTGGTATCAGTGTAGGATATTACCGGTAGCCACCCAAGCTCGTCGAAATCGGCTAGCACATCGAACCTCTCCAGCTGATCCAGGTTAACCCGGCGCCCAGATTCTATGTTCTTGTTATCAAACCACAGGAATCGAGCCTGTGCTTCCATAGAATGAAACCAGTGCTCGTCAAATTGGGGAACTGGTGGTTGGGGAGCACGTGAGCTCGAACCATGAAGACGTTTCCCAAGAGCACGTCGGGGACCCATTTTTAACTACAAAACAAAGGGGAACAAGAAGAAAATGTTAGAAAATTTTTGAAATTTCGGCAGCATAACGACAGTAAATTGAGAAAAACCCTCAAACTCACCCACAAACATGGGGAGGAGGACTTACGTAACCCCCACACTCTTCCACAAGTCAATCACAGACAAATACCACAAGAAATTTCAAGAATTTGAGAAAATTAAGAAAAATTCGAAAATTTTAAGAAAACCTAGGTCAAAAAGTGAAAAATTCGATTTTTTATCAAACCTTTCGGTGGAAGTCCAAATAGGTTGAGGGATTTTGCTCTTAGGGGTCCCTAAACCCTTTCTAAGCCGAAGGAAAAGAGTTCCTACGGTTAGAATCTCTCAATCGAAGAAAAACCTAAAATTCTACATATAGACGATATGAAAAATTTGTAAAAACATGAGTGAGAGGGAAGAGACTGACCTGGAGACGATATGCCTAGTCTGAATCGCAAGAAAACCGCTTCTAGAGTGACCGGTCGGACTGTAGAAGCTCGGAATGGCAGAGAGGAATCGCCACCGGAGAGAAAAGAGAAAGAAAAGTGAGAAAAATTCTCACTTTTCGCAATTTTAAAACCAGTTCTGGGCATACCGGTCGACGATTTTGCCTATACCGGTCGACCGGTATCCCTACAGATATGCGACCGCTATGTCTCGGTCAGAATTTTAATTCTGACTGGTCGACTATACCGGTCGCAACTTTTTCTACAGTGGTGCGACCGGTATGTTGCGACCGATTAGCACCAGAAAAGCCAGAAATTTTTTTATAAAATTTCTAAAAATTATGTAAATTGAAATTTTTACTTTACGACTATTTCCCCTTACATTGTTCAAGACTAACACTACTATCATTGTTCTCATGTGTTATGTCTTCTTCTCAGATCTAAACAGAATCGTCTGAGATGGTAGGCGGAAACGGTCGTAGGGGTCGGAAGCGTCACCAGGCCAGGATGCACCTCGAGGAAGAAGAACAGGTGGAAACAGGCTATGTTAGAGAGCCAAGCCCGGAAGTTGAGGAAGAACAGGTTCCAGAAGTACCAACAAATTTGCCTGGCCCACCTCACAGGAATTCGGAAACCATTGTTACAAACCTGGTCTATCAGATGCAAGCTCAGCAGAAAGAATTCCTGAGCGAGATACTGAAGATGTTCAGGCCACCGGGTTCTGTTCCCACTAGAGGTACGCCTGAGTCTGGAGAGAAAAATACTTCACAGCCGATGCAGGGTAGCCCAAGGCCGATGGGCCAAGCACAGAATGTACCACCACCGCACCAGTTTCCATCGCCTTCTGCGTACCCGGGAGCCTATCCGTATACACCACCATGGTACGGAATGAACACTCAAGGACAGCATGATCTGAGCAGGGCGGTGGATGGATTCCTGAAGTTGAAGCCTTCATCATTCACTGGTAAGACAGGGAAACCATTGTGGCCAGCATAGTGGGTTGCAGAGATGGAGAAAAACTTCCGACTGATGACCTGTACAGAGGAGGAAAAGGTCTTATTTGCCACTCATATGCTGAAAGAAGATGCAAATGCTTGGTGGAATTCTACATGGGCATATCTGGAGACGAAGCATAGGCAGGTGGATTGGGAAGTGTTCAAGGTTGCCTTCTTCGATAAGTATTTTCCAAAGAGCTTCAGAGATCAGATGGAGAAGGAGTTCCTTAATTTGCAACAGTCTCAATCGACTGTGGATGCTTACTAAGAGAGGTACGAAGAGTTATTTTTCTTCGCACCGGCAAGTATGCAAGAGGAAGAAACCAAGACACGTAGGTTCACCATGGGACTACGTGGAAGCATCAGAGAGCACATATTGGGTCTAGACAAGAAAATCTATAATGAGGCTATGCAGGTTGCGAGGGTGATAGAGTCCAGTAAGAGGGACAGCTTTGATGCGTGTCGAGCGCTCAAATACACCCCAAATTCCGATCCAACGAGAATGGTGTGAGTGAACCGTCATTGAACCAGCGGTTCACACCGGGATCTCGAATAGGCCGTGTCCACCCATACAAACCAATTACACATAACCACAATCGGAATATAAATGTACGGCGGAAGACTTTAAATAGAATGGGCGAGCATCTATTGATAATTTAAATAAATATCCCATTATTCAAATTCAATCATAAAATAATAATCTATTACATCTCTTAATAACAAACCAAAAATAAGCGAAACCAATAAATAAAATCCATCACGGTACCGCGAGAAGGGCACTCGCATGAGCGTCATGCTCGTCTGTCTCCGCGCGCGCGTCCAACGTCGCGGCACCACCATACGCGGGGCGTTTACGTAATCATCCGCGGTATAACCTTGCATCCGGATCTAAAACAATGTATATACAAAGGGTGAGCACACAACGCGGCTCGGTAAGGCAATCGAGACGGTTTCACAAGATTATGCATGAGTAACAATCATTTTATCTTTGTGGTGCGGTTTTTAAGTTTGCAATGTGCTATAGAAAGGTTTGGTGGCCCCCGCACCTCTATACACGAGTGTGTGGCGTCGCCCCGGTAATCACACTACCACCAACCCACATGCACCCATCATGGAATAGAGATAGAGCTAAGGTATACCCGCACCTCCCACGATACTCTACCCATACCGGTACCTAAGCCCCTGCGGCCGGGGCTGCATAAGCCCGGGCTCGCAACTAACCAATCCTATATGTCAACAATGTATGCTCTATCCCGGCCACGGCCGTCTACGGCATAGAGATAGAGCTAGAGCGTGCGGGCCGGGTCGGAGACCTCCTAGACCTCACCTCCCCACGATACCCTATCCGCAGCTAACCCACTAGGATAGAAACAATGCGCGGGTAGACCCTATCCCAACCACGACACCCTACGGCATAGAGATAGAGCTAAAGCATCGTGGACAAGGCGGCGTCGGCTCGGAATCCTCGGTACCACCCAGCGATGGTCGGGACAACATCAATATCGGAGACCAACGTACCACGATCTTCCCCGATACCCTATCCGTACCAAGCATGTTAAGATAGAATACTACAAAAGGTGCCGGTGTGAAGAAGCGATCCGGGGCCCATGCCCCGCTCCGCACACCAGCGAAAACAATCACATGCCTAACAATCACATCCTATGAATGCATGAACAATAATAATAGCGAAAGTAAAGGATGGCATGTGAATATGCACAAACATCACATCCCAGATATTCAATGATTAACAACGATTTCTTGTCCATTAATTATTAGGTTTAGGTCGATTCCCTTACGGCGGTCGTTCAATTACTTGCTCCGCGTCGCAAGATCCAAGCGATAAGTCCCGGCGTCCTACATAATATTAGGGTTTCATTAGAATATATTATTTAGGGTTTCATGTTGGTCGGAAACCAGCATGGATCTCAAAGCGCCCTCCCGGGGGGGGCCCGGTGGCATGTACCGGTCGCGGCTCGCGGGAAGGGCCGGCGACCGGTATGGTCGGCCGGTCCCCCCCGAGCAACCTCCCGAGAGGTAGCGGTCGCAACATACCGGTCGCACTATGTGCGGCCGGTATGGTCGGCCGGTATGTCTCCGGAAGACCATACATGGGTTCTTCGATTTGCCGTCGATCATCCTCCACGGATTTTTCGGGGTTTCTCCTATCCATTCTAAGTCTAGGCTTTGAGTTAGAGCTATCCCCAACTCATTCAAGTCTCGTTTCGATGAACATCATCTCGAGGCTTCGAATCTAGGGTTTGGCGGCAACTTAGGGTTTATTGGCCAATTTAGGGTTTTAGATCAATACCTACTTTGCGTGGTATTGATCCACCCACACAACTAACATAGGGTAAGAAGATGGTATCAAACACTTACCGTTGACGGGGCGTAGCGAGGCTTCGTCAAGCGGTAATGGCGGCACCTCCTTCTTCTTCCTAGCTCCTTCTCCTTTCCAAGCTCTTTCTCTTCTCTAGGGTTTGGGAAAGACAATGGAAAGGATTTGAGGGGTTTAAGGGTGTATTTATAGGCTAGAAATAGGGTTTAGTAACCCTACTAGGATTAGGAAACTTCTAGGATTCGAAATCGGGAAAGTGGGACCCGTAGAGACCAATTTCCAAATTCCCGCACATAGCCGTGCGAGGCCATACCGGTCGGCCGGTACCATCATCCGGTACCATCGACCGGTATACCTAAAATAAGGTATCATTGGTCGAGCTTTGGTCCGATTTCGTTCAGTTTGTTATCCGCTTGCCCGTCGGCCCGGTGATGATCGGAAGACAGTCGCGACACAAAACCAAGGTTTAGACCGGGTTTTCGAGTCTTGGTCTTACAACTCCACCACCCTTAAAAGAAATTTCGTCCCGAAATTTACATGTAGGTACTACAACTCCCCCACCCTTAAAAGAAATTTCGGCCTCGAAATTTGAGCGTACCTTGATCGTCAAAAGGTTAGGGTACTCCTTCCTCATCGCGCTCTCTTCTTCCCAAGTAATTTCCTCCACATTTTGGCTTTTCCAATGCACCTTTACATAGTGGATATCCTTGGTTCGAAGTTGCTGAACTTTTCGGCTGAGAGCATTACGGGCGCCGCCCCGAAAGTTAAGTCTTGGTCAAGTCCGGAGGATCGGCGCTCAAGATATGCGATGGATCTCGACATACTTCTTCGATAATGATACATGGAACACATTATGAGCGCTAGACATAGATGGTGGTAGAGCCAATTGATATGCTACATTACCGCGTCGATTCAATATCTCATATGGTCCCACATACACGGGGCATAGCTTCCCCCTTCTTACCAAACCGTTTCGGACCTCGCCCCGGTGACACCTTCAAGAACACTTTGTCACCCACTTTGCAAACTCCGGATCTCGGCGTCGATTATCCGCATAGTGCCTACGTCGAACTTGAGCTGTCTTTACTCTCTCTTTGATCGATCAATCGCTTTCGGCAAGTTTCTTCAACAAACTCCGGTCCTACAATTCTTCTTTCCCCCACTTCATTCCATAACGAGGTGTCGCGACATTTTCTCCCATAGAGAGCTTCATATGGGGCCATCCGGGTTGTAGCCGATAACTATTGTTGTAAGCAAACTCGATAAGTGATAGCTTCTCATCCCAAGCTCCTTTGAAATCTAATGCACAAGCTCGAAGCATATCTTCCAAAATTTGAATGGTTCGCTCACTGTCCGTCCGTGCCGAGGATGGAAAGCCGTCTTGAACTTCAACTTTGTTCCCATAGCTTTTCGTAATCCTTCCCGAATTTTGATGTAAAGCGGGGATCTCCGTCGGATACTATACTTTTCGGGGCGCCATGAAGTCGACTATATTATCAACATATAACTTGGCCAGCTTCTCCATGGTATCGAGGTCGACCGCAATTAATCGAGCTGTCTTGGTGAGCCGATCTACTATAACCCAAAGCGCATCCGCGACCTTGGTGTCAAAGGTAGGCCGGTGGCGAAATCCATAGTGATACAATCCCACTTCCATGCGGGTTACGGTAATGGCTGTAGTAAACCTGCGGGTCTTTGTCTCTCCGCTTTAACTTGTTGACAATTCGGACATTGAAACCCGAAGCGAGCTATATCGGCTTTCATACCCCTCCACCAATAGAGTCTTCTTAGATCATGGTACATCTTGGTACTTCTCGGATGTACCGAATATGGAAGTGTAATGAGCCTCGGTCATAACTTCGGCCTCCGATATCGCGGTCTTCGCTCTCGGGTATACATACCCGTCCGCGATACTTGAGTACTTTGTCGATTCCAAGGTAAAGTCGGGATTACGCGTACCCTTCTCTAAGTCTTCTGCCCGTGTCCGGAGATATGGGTCTGTAGGATTGCTACCTTGACTTCATCAATTAGGCTCGGTGAGATCTTCAATGCGGCCGAACATCATAGTGAACTTATGAATCAAGCCTTGCTCCGCCGGATCTTACGCGGTTTCGATAATATGGTCTTCATCAATTTCCATCGAACTTCGAGGCTGCGGCACACAATGCGGCATTTGTACTCGGTCTCGCCTCGGGTTTTCGATGCCCACTTTACGCAAGGCGTCGGCCACCACATTTGCTTTACCGGGTGGTGCTTGGATGTCGCAATCATAATCTTTTAACAATTCCGGGCCATCTTCTCGCGCCTCATATTCGGATCCTTACGGTGAAGAGATACGTTAAGCTCTTGTGATCGACTTGATCCGAAACTTCTCACCCGTACAAATAGTGTCTCCAAGTCTTGATTGCATGAATAACCGCTGCTAGCTCCAAGTCATGCGTAGGATAGTTTTTCTCGTGCTCTTTTAAGCGTCTTGATGCGTAGCGATTACATTCTCCTTGCATCGAGAACACACCCAATACCCAACCACGAAGCATCCGTATATAGAGTAAGCGGTGCGGCTTGGTTCGGGGATGGTTGGGATAGGTGCGAGACAAGTCTTGACTTCAAAGTGCGGAAGCACTTCTCACACTCATCCGTCCATATAAATTTCTCTCCCTTCTTGGTCAATCGGTGAGTGGAACCGCGATCTCGGAGTAATCTTCCACGAATCTTCTATAATAACCAGCCAACCCAAGGAAACTACGAATCTACGCAGCAGATTTTGGTGCTTCCCATCCTACGATAGCGGCTATCTTGCTTGGATCCACCTTGATACCGTCCCCGGACACAACATGGCCCAAGAAAGCCACTTCCTTCGGCCAAAACTTCGCACTTCTTGAATTTTGCATAAAGCCTCACGTCCCTCGGCCGTTGTAGGGCTGCTCTCAAATCTTGCTTGTATGAGTCTCCATGTCCTTAGAGTAAATTAATATGTCGTCGATGAATACGATGACCGAAGTGTCCAACATGTCATGGAACACTTTCGGTTCATCGGTTCCATAAGCGGCGGCGGAGCGTTGGTCGACCCGAAAGACATAACCGAGAAACTCATAATGTCCATACCTCGTTAAGGCGGTCTTGAATATCTCCGGCCTTGATCTTCAATTGGTGATACCCGATCGGAGATCGATCTTTGAAAAAACCTTTGCACCCTGCGGCTGATCGAGCGGATCATCGATCCTAGGCAAAGGATACCGATTCTTGATCGTCAACTTGTTCGGCTCACGATAGTCAATACATAGCCGTACACTTCCATCTTTCTTCTTGGCGAACAACACGGGTGCTCCCCAAGGCGAAATACTAGGTCGTATGAAGCCCTTATCCGGCAATTCTTGTAATTGGGTCTTCAACTCCTTTAACTTTCGGTTGGGGCCATCTCGTATGGCGCTTTAGACACCGGGCCGAACCCGGTATAAGGTCTATCACAAATTCCGTAGCCAGCCACGCCCGGTGGTAAGCTTCGGAAGATCCTCCGGAAATACATCCGGAAACTCCCGAACCACCTCTATATCCTCCATCTTGAGTGACTCTGCTTTGTGAGGTCGGCTACGGATCCGAGATAACCCACTCCCCCTTTCTCCAAGCATCTCTTAGTCTTTAGGGCGGAGAGGGATCAACTTTAGGCTTCCTAGATAGCTTAATTCCAGCGAAACTATATTCCTTTCCCTCTCCGTCGGGTAAGCATAAGCTTCCTTTCTCCACATAAAGGGCGGCCGAATGATGGCCTAGCCAATCCATTCCTAAAATGACATCAAAATCTGCCATCTCAAGTATTACTAGGCTTGCTTCTAGGTCTCGACCCTCGATACTTACGGTTACATGGTCCATAATACTTGGTCAAAGCCACTTCGACTCCTAGTGGAGAGCGAACTATCAAGCTTGGGTTCAATTGCTTGATTGGTAACTCCATTCGCTTCCCAAAGAAGGGAAACAAAGGAGTGCGTGGCCCCGAGTCAAATAATACTCGGCGGGTAACCCGGCTACATTTACAATTCACGGAATATATTGTCCCTTAGTTCTATATGCTCATGCAAGCGAAAGAGTAAATCAAATAGTAAGGGATAAAGTCGTACCGATTACCACATCGGGTGATCCGCGGCGGCCTCTTCGGTGGTGGCCTGCATAAACTCGGCTTCTTCGGGGAGCTTGCTTCCTAGGTAGCGTGCAGTTCCTTGCAACATGTCCAAGTTCTTGGCCGGTTATAACACTTAATATTCGGGTTGGGCCCGGTTAATTGTGGCGCGGGTGGTGCCGGGTTGTTTCCGCGGGTCTTGTGGCGGTGCGCCCCCCGTATGGGCGGAATGGTCTAGTATTGCGCCGCTCGAGTTCTCTCCGGCGGGTCTCTTCACTCCCTTGTTTTTGAGCGAAGAAGCCGTCCCTCGGCCCGGACTCTATCACCCTCGCAACCTGCCCTTGCCTCGTTGTAGGTCTTTTTATCCGGACCCAACGGATGTTCTCTAATGCTTCCACGTAGTCCCATGGTGAACCTCGTATCTTTGTCTCCTCCTCCCGCATCTTGGCCGGTGCGAAGAAGAATAGCTCTTCGTACCTCCGTTGATAAGCATCTACGGTCGGCCCGACCTGGCGTAGGGCGAAACTCTCTCTCCATTGAATCCACGAGCTCTTTGGGAAGTATTTGTCGAAGAAAGCCGCTTTAAACACTTCCCGGTCAACTAGTGCATCTTGGTTCTCCAAATATGCCCGCGTGGAATTCCACCAAGCATTCGCGTCCTCCCTCGGCATGTGAGTGGCAAATAGAACCTTCTCCTCCTCGGTACCGTCATCAACCGGAAGTTCTTTTCCATTTTCGAAACCCCTTGTGCTGGCCACAATGGTTTCCCGTCCGCCCGGTGAATGATGGCGGTTTCAACTTCAAGAACCTGTCCACCGACCTGCTAAGATCGTCTTGTCCCCGGGTATCTACTCCGTACCATGGTGGTGGATCACGGATATGCCCCCGGATCCGCGAAGGCGGCGGGAAGCGATGCGGTGGTGGTACATTACGTGCTTGGGCCCTTGGCCTTGGGCTACTCTGCACCCGTTGTGAAGACATTTTCTCTCCGGACCCGGGCGTATTACCGGCGGGGACGAGAACCTGGCGACCCGAGCATCGCTAGCACCTCACTTCGAAATTCCTTACGTTGAGCTTGCATCGATAGACCAAGTTTGTAACTATGGTCTCGGAATCCCTGTGAGGTGGTCTGGTAGTGCGCCGGTACTTAGGGACCTGTTCCTCCTCTTGAGCTGGTTTCCCTAACCT
This sequence comes from Protea cynaroides, assembly GCA_028583415.1. Classification (NCBI taxonomy): domain Eukaryota; kingdom Viridiplantae; phylum Streptophyta; class Magnoliopsida; order Proteales; family Proteaceae; genus Protea; species Protea cynaroides. The sequence continues at coordinate 44,721,903 of CM053270.1, read as the reverse complement.
TGGTCTGCTCGGCTTGTTCTTCCTCTAGGCGCTTCACGGCATGATGATGCTTTCTACCCCTTCGACCGTTTCCACCTGCCATCTCGGACTATTTATTTGGATCCGAGAAGAAGACATAACACGTGAGAATCATCAATAATAGTAGTGTTAGTCTTGAATAATGCGGGGAATAGTCGAAGTAACATTTCAATTTGCACAATTTTGTAAATTTTTATTTTTTTTTTTTTTTTTTTTTCGGGGGCGTACCGGTCGCGGTATACCGGTCGCTCACCCGTAGAAATATCTTTGCGGCCGGTATAGTCGGCCGGTCAAAATTAAAATTCTGGCCGAGACATACCCGGTCGCATGTCTATGAGATACCGGTCGCCACTCGTAGGCGGTGTTGCGGCCCGGTATAGTCGACCCGGTCGGGAAAAATTTTCTGGCCGAGACATAAGCGGTCGCACACACGGGTTGATACCGGTCGACCGGTATAGGCATAACCGTCGACCGGTATGCCCAAAATGGCTTTAAAATCGCGAAAAAGTGAGTTTTTCTCACTTTTCTTTTCTTCTTTCTCTCGGGTGGCGATTCCTCTACGCCCCAGCGAGTTGCTACTGATCCGGCCGGTGCTCTTTGAGGCCGATTCCTTCCATTCAAGACCTAGCACATCGTCTCCGGTAGGTCTCTACCCTCTCTCTCATATTATTAGAAATTTTCCATATCGTCTTTATGTAGAATTTTAGGTTTTTCTTTGTTCGAGATGTTTTAACCGTAGGAACTCTTTTCCTTTGGCTTAGAAAGGGTTTAGGGACCCCCAAGAGCAAAAGCCCTCAACCAATTTGGGGTTTCACCGAACGGGTTTTCATAAAAATCGAATTTTTCATCTTTTTGACCTAGGTTTTCAAAAATTTCGAAATTTTTCTAATTTTTCTTAATTCTTGAAATTTCTTGAAATTGCTTGTTATAATTGCTTGTGATTGGTTTATGGAAGAGTGTGGGGGTTACGTAAGTCCTCCTCCCCATGTTTTTGGGTGAGTTCGAGGCTTTTTCCCAATTTATAGCCGTTATCTTTGCCGAAATTTCGAAAATTTCTAACTTTTATCTCGTTTTCTTTTGTTTTGCGGATTCTAAATGGCTCCTAGGGCGCAGCCTCGGGAAGCGATCACACGGTTCTAGTTCTCGGGTTCCCTCTCCACCTATCCCTCGGCTAGATGAGCTCTGGTTTCGCTCTTTGGAAGCTCGGGCTCGGTTTCCCGGGTTTGATGACAAGGGTATTATATCCGGGCGACGGGTCAATGTGGGACCGGTTGCACCGGTTCAATGTAGAGACGGCTTTTGGTGCTCTAGGTTGGCTGCCGGTTATCTCCTACCGCGAGACCACCGCCCTAACCTAGTTAAGCACTTTTATGCGAATCCCGGAACTTCGAAGGGGATGTCGAGGACCCGAACCGGTGTAGGGATCTGCGCATCACCGGTTACGTCCGGGGTGTACATATTTCCTTCAACACCCACCCGGTTAGCCGATCTACTTGGGGTTCCCAATGATGGGGATTTGGTATCTTTGCGCCCCCAAGGCGAAAGGTTATTTGGCCGAAGATTTGCGCCGAGAGATGGCGCGGCGGATGCTCAATCCACGGGGCTCCTATGAAGGCGGCTAGCTTGAGACCTATACCTCGGGTCTACGGCCGCATCATCCGGCCGCGATATAGTGCCACGGAGCGGTCACTACAGCGAGTTGTCCCGGCTCACCCGATCGTCACCTATTGCGTGCGCGCCGGAGGCGGATCTCACTTCCATACCTCATCATCCGGACTATGCATCGGCCGGCCGTGGCCCGTCGGGCCGGCAACCTTCCCTATGGCCGTCTCGTCGCTTTCCTTCTTCGCCCGTGCGGGCGTGAGTTTGAAGGAGAGACGGCCGTCGGGGACTCCATGACTTCGACATCGGCGGGATGCGATAAGCGGGATGCGAGATGGTTGATCTGCCCGTTAGCGATGGCGAGTTGGAGGCTCGCCCTCGTCCACTTGGGAGAGTAGCGGCGGCGGCGGCGGCGGCGGCCGCGGCCAATCGCGGCCTATGCGGCGAGATGGGGGATGTTGATGATGGCGATGTAGTTGGGGAAGCACCGGTGCCGACCCGCGCCGCCTCCACAGTACCACCACCATCACGTTCCCCACGGTTGGGCCATCTCGACCCCCTCCCGGCTCGGTGTTGGGTATGTTTCCGAGATCGGGGGACACCCGGAGGGTCATCCTAGAGTCTCGGCCAGCGATGGGTCGGGGAGTTGGGGCGCTTTGGCTCGTGGTCTCTGAGTGACTCGGGACCCGGTGCATTGGCTTAGGGTCGCATCCGAGCGGGACTATGACATAGCGGACCCCATTCCTCCCGGGCCTCCTACCCCATGATTTTCCATTTAATTTTCTTTTGGCTTGTTTATCTAACGGGGTAACCTTCCGGTTTGTGGGCTGTACCGCGTCGCACTATTACATTTGATACTATTTTTCCCGTTTAATGAAAGTTTCATGGTTCACCTATCCAGTGTATGTGCACAAATTATGTTTCACATTTAGAATAGTACATTATTCTCTTTCTTAGTCCGTCTCGGGTATCAAACAATGCTTAGGGTGTGTTTGTATTAAGATTTTTAAACTTCCTAACTCGGTTCATCGACCCCATTATGTGTAGCATGGTTTGTTGGAGCAGGCCGAGGCTCGATACCAAGTTGTCACACCCCAAATTCCGATCCAACCGGAATGGTGTGAGTGAACCGTCATTGAACCAGCGGTTCACACCGGGATCTCGAATAGGCCGTGTCCACCCCTACAAACCAATTACACATAACCACAATCGGAATATAAATGTACGTGGAAGACTTTAAATAGAATGGGCGAGCATCTATTGATAATTTAAATAAATATCCCATTATTCAAATTCAATCATAAAATAATAATCTATTACATCTCTTAATAACAAACCAAAAATAAGCTGAAACCAATAAATAAAATCCATCACGGTACCGCGAGGAAGGGCACTCGCATGAAGCGTCATGCTCGTCTGTCCCCGCTTGCAGCGTCTAACGTCGCGGCACCACCATGCGCCGGAGCGTTTACGTAATCATCCGCGGTATAACCTGCATCCGGATCTAAAACAATGTATATACAAAGGGTGAGCACACAACCGCGTCTCGGTAAGGCAATCGAGCGAGTTTCACAAGATTATGCATGAGTAACAATCATTTTATCTTTGTGGTGCGGTTTTAAGTTTGCAATGTGCTATAGAAAGGTTTGGTGGCCCCCGCACCTCTATACACGAGTGTGTGGCGTCGCCCGGTAATCACACTACCACCAACCCACATGCACCCATCATGGAATAGAGATAGAGCTAAGGTATACCCGCACCCCCCCCGATACTCTACCCATACCGGTACCTAAGCCCCTGCGGCCGGGGCTCAAAGCCCGGGCTCGCAACTAACCAATCCTATATGTCAACAATGTATGCTCTATCCCGGCCCCGGCCGTCTACGGCATAGAGATAGAGCTAGAGCGTGCGGGCCGGGTCGGAGACCTCCTAGACCTCACCTCCCCCCGATACCCTATCCGCAACTAACCCACTAGGATAGAAACAATACGCGGGTAGACCCTATCCCAACACGACACCCTACGGCATAGAGATAGAGCTAAAGCATCGTGGACAAGGCGGCGTCGGCTCGGAATCCTCGGTACCACCCAACGATGGTCGGGACAACATCAATATCGGAGACCAACGTACCACGATCTTCCCACCGATACCCTATCCGTACCAAGCATGTTAAGATAGAATACTACAAAAGGTGCCGGTGTGAAGAGCGATCCGGGGCCCATGCCCCACTCCACACACCAGCGAAAACAATCACATGCCTAACAATCACATCCTATGAATGCATGAACAATAATAATAGCGAAAGTAAAGGATGGCATGTGAATATGCACAAACATCACATCACGGATATTCAATGATTAACAACGATTTCTTGTCCATTAATTATTAGGTTTAGGTCGATTCCCTTACCGGCCGTTCGTTCAATTACTTGCTCCACGTCGCAAGATCCAAGCGATAAGTCACGGCGTCCTACATAATATTAGGGTTTCATTAGAATATATTATTTAGGGTTTCATGTTGGTCGGAAACCAACATGGATCACAAGCCCGCCCGCGCGGCGACCGGTGGCATGTACCGGTCGCGGCCGCAGGAAAGGCTGGCGACCGGTATGGTCAGCCGGTCCCCCCCGGCCAACCTCCCGAGGGTAGCGGTCGCAACATACCCGGTCGCACTATGTGCAACCGGTATAGTCGGCCCGTATGTCTCCGGAAGACCATACATGGGTTCTTCGACTGCCGTCGATCATCCTCCATAGATTTTTCAGGGTTTCTCCTATCCATTCTAAGTCTAGGCTTTGAGTTAGAGTTATCCCCAACTCATTCAAGTCTCGTTTCGATGAACATCATCTCGAAACTCGAATCTAGGGTTTGACGGCAACTTAGGTTTTATTGGCCAATCTAGGGTTTTAGATCAATACCTACTTTGCGTGGTATTGATCCACCCACATAACTAACATAGGGTAAGAAGATGGTATCAAACACTTACCGTTGACGGGCGTAGCGAGGCTTCGTCAAGCGGTAATGGCGGCACCTCCTTCTTCTTCCTAGCTCCTTCTCCTTTCCAAGCTCTTTCTCTTCTCTAGGGTTTGGGAAAGACAATGGAAAGGATTTGAGGGGTTCAATGGTGTATTTATAGGCTAGAAATAGGGTTTAGTAACCCTACTAGGATTAGGAAACTTCTAGGATTCGAAATCGGGAAAGTGGGACCCGTAGAGACCAATTTCCAAATTCCCCGCATAGCCGTGCGAGGCCATACCGGTCGACCGGTACCATCATCCGGTACCATCGACCGGTATACCTAAAATAAGGTATCATTGGTCGACTTTGGTCCGATTTCGTACCTGTTTGTTATCCGCTTGCCCCGTCTGGCTCGGTGATGATCGGAAGACCTGTCACGACACAAAACCAAGGTTTAGACCGGGTTTTCAGAGTGCGGGTCTTACAATTGTCATCCACAAATCTACCAAATTTTGTAAGATTCCATAGTTGTGTATATTCTCCTCAAGATTTCCAATAATCAATCAAGGCCTTCCAATAGTGAACCTTCCGTGTGTAGCAACCTTCCTTCTCTGGTTTAGATTTGGATCAATTTTCCATATTAGATTTTAAAACCACATTTGGAAGCCCAAATGAACTCTTTCCTTGTCAGAATCCTACATGAAATTAAAAACGTTATTATTAAGAGTGCTAGAATTTTCATCTTTTATTAATTAATTAACAAGATTTATAAAATATACCAAACTCATAAAATAAATTCTATTAAGCTCAATAAGGTATAAAACACCCTAAAAATCATAATGCAAAAGGAATAAAAAAATATAAAATTACACACTTATCAAATTCCCCTACAATTAGCCTTTGCACGTCCTCGGGCAAAATAAAAAAAAATCATAAACTATTCCACTTTCGTAGGAACCACGATTGCACTTAGCATGTACAACAAGCCATTGAACCCTTAGGTTACCCCTAGTGGACGAGTTGTGTCTCGTGAGGGTTTCCAGTGAATCTACCCACAAAATTCAAAGAAAAATATTTTTAGATTTAACAAATTACAAGAATTAAATAAAATCTTAAGTATTCCACAAATATAACTCATAAAAATAATTAAACTCAATAGAAAACTTAAATCTTATCAAAGATACAATAACTTTATTTTAGTCACCATCTTCAACAAATTCATATTAATATGCATCCATAGTGTGAAGTATGAAGTGATGTAACTCAATTAGTAAGGGGTTTTACAGTATATTTCAAGAAAAATAACACCATTTTTTTTTATTCACTTGTGCAATGTCCATTTTCTTAGGCTTTCTAAGTTACCCATGTAGCAAGTGTTGGGTCAGTGACTCCCAAACCAGTTGGCTTTAGGGCACTAAGTGTAGAGACACCCCTAGGACTTAATAACTCAAGTAACAAAGGCCACAAAATCAGACTTAGTTAATTAAACTGCTTATAACCATCATCTCAATTTTTCTTTTTCTTTTTTTATCGACTTGTGCAATGTCCATTTTCTTAGGCTTTCTAAGTTACCCATGTAGCAAGTGTTGGGTCAGTGACTCCCAAACCAGTTGGCTTTAGGGCACTAGGTGTAGAGACACCCCTAGGACTTAATAACTCAAGTAACAAAGGCCACAAAATTAAACATAGTCAATTAAACTGCTTATAACCATCATCTCAATTTTTCTTTTGTTTTTGAGGTATTTTGGACATTAAAGCAGTTATTTATTCTTTTTCAAGTTTTTTTTTTTTTTTTTGTAATTGTCATTTCTCAAATTTACCGTTTATTCCCCACAACTAAGAGTTGGTGCAAACGTGAAATACAAAGACACATAACAATAAAACTTTATCTCAGATGGTGATTCAAATTTAGTTGCATATCTAATCTAAGGTTCAAGAATCTCAATAATTTAATCATATTTATAAAGTTTCAACATGGTCACTTTAGAGAATTAATCCAAACTTGTAACTGGTCAAAAATTTTTTTTTTTTTTTTGAAAGAAAATTTGAAGTCAATTTTTTTTTCAGTTACTATATACAACCAATATATACTAACAACATGTAAAAATAAAAACAAAACACATCGTCGAATTCCCCCACACTTAAAACTTACATTGTCCCCAATGTAAGACTAAATGCAAAGAAAAAGACAAATACAAACATAATATCTATGAAAAAAAATAATAAATAAATAAATAAAAAGAGAAAGGGTTAAGAAAGCAAATCTGATTTCTTGGGTTGCCTCCCAAGTAGCGCTTTTGTTTAATGTCGTTCGCTCGACTTTGCAGCTTTTCTCCATCTGAATAAAGTGGATCTTCTAAGTCCATAGCTTTCTCAACCAACGAGTTAACTTGAAAACCTTCATGGTAAGGTTTAAGTCTATATCTATTGACCTTGAAAATCTTTTGAGTGTCCAAACTTTGAATCTCAACTGTACCATGTGGAAAGACATTAATAACAATAAAAGGACCAATCCAGCGAGATTGCAACTTACCAGGAAATAACCGAAGCCTTGAATTATAAAGGAGTACTTTTTGTCCAACAACAAATTGCTTCTTAGAAATCATTTTATCATGAAAGGCCTTCGTCTTTTCCTTATAAATCCGAGAGTTCTCATAAGCTTCATTGCGAATCTCCTCTAACTCCTGCAATTGCAACTTTCGTTGCTCCCCTGCCTTATCCATCTCCATGTTACACAACTTTATTGCCCAGAATGCCTTGTGCTCCAATTCTACTGGTAGATGACATTCTTTTCCATAAACCAACCGATATGGAGACATCCCTATAGGTGTCTTATAAGCAGTCCTATAAGCCCATAGTGCATCGTCAAGTCTTGTACTCCAGTCTTTTCTATTCGGATTAACTATTTTTTCTAAAATTGACTTTACCTCTCTATTAGATACCTCGGCTTGCCCATTAGTTTGTGGATGGTAGGCAGTTGAAATCTTATGGGTCACAGCATACCTCTTAAGTAATGCTGCTACAGTGTGGTTACAAAAGTGAGTCCCTCTATCACTGATCATTGCCCGTGGGATCCCAAATCTAACAAAAATGTGAAACTTGACAAAATCTGCAACCACTTTAGAATCATCAGTTCGGGTGGCTTTTGCTTCCACCCACTTTGACACATAATCAACAGCAAGTAAAATATAAACATTGCCAAAAGAATTAGGAAAATGACCCATAAAGTCAATGCCCCAAACATAAAAAATTTTACAAATAAGTATGGGGGTTTGTGGCATTTGATTCCCTACGGGCCGCATTACCTGAGTATTGGCAACGAGTGCATGACTTACAAAATATATATGCATCATGAAATAAAGATGGCCAAAAGAAGCCACATTCAAGTACTTTTCTTGCTGTTCTTTTAGGACCGAAATGTCCACCACATGCATATGAATGACAAAAGGTAAGAATGGATTCAAATTCAGTTTCGGGTACGCACCTTCTTACCATTTGGTCTGAACATTGTTTCCAAAGATAAGGGTCATCCCAAATGTAGTACCGAGCATCACTCTTGATTTTCTCTCTTCGTACTCTAGGTAGCTCTGGTGGTAAGGTTTTGGTAGCCAAATAATTGACTAAATCTGCATACCAGGGCACTACATTTGTCACCTTAAGTAGTTGTTCATCTGGGAAGAAATCTTGTAATGGTATCGCATCATCCTCCTTAACCACCCGACTAAGATGGTCTGCAACTAAATTCTCAGCTCCCTTCTTGTCCTTAATCTCCAAATCAAATTCTTGAAGAAGAAGGATCCATCTGATCAATCTTGGCTTAGATTCCTTTTTCACCAGCAAATGCCTAAGAGCTACATGATCAGAATAGACAATAACTTTAGTTCCCAATAAATAAGATCTAAATTTTTCCAAAGCAAAAACTATAGCCAATAGCTCTTTCTCCGTTGTGGAGTAGTTACACTGTGCTTCAGTTAGTGTCCGAGAGGCATAATAGATAGCATGAGCAACTTTCCCAACACGTTGACCCAAAACAGCCCCAATAGCATAATTGCTAGCATCACACATGATCTCAAATGGGAGTTTCCAGTTCGGTGATTGAATTACGGGGGCTGTTGTTAGCAGTTCTTTGAGCTTGTCAAAAGCTCTTTTGCACTCATCATTAAAGTCAAACACCACTTCCTTTTGTAAGAGCTTGCATAAGGGCAATGAAATTTTGAGAATTCCTTGATGAAGCGCTGATAAAAGCCTGCATGTCCAAGAAAGGAACGCACTTCCCACACAGTTGTGGGGTAAGGTAAAGATTGAACAAGATCTATCTTTGCTTTGTCAACTTCTATACCTCTAGAAGATATCACATGACCTAAAACTACTCCTTGTGTTACCATAAAATGACATTTCTCAGAATTCAAAACAAGGTTAGTTTTTATACACCTCTTAAGAACAAGTGTAAAGTTATCCAAGCATGTATCAAAAGAGTCTCCATAAACAGTAAAATCATCCATGGAAACTTCTATAATGTTCTCTACATAATCAGAAAAAATGCTAACCATACACCTCTGGAATGTGGCTGGGGCGGTGCAAAGACCAAATGGCATTCGTTGGTAAGCAAAGGTACCAAATGGGCAGGTGAATGTCATTTTCTCCTGATCTTCAGGTGCAATCACAATTTGATAGTAACCTGAGTAACCATCAAGAAAACAATAGTGCGAACGACCTGCTAACCTCTCCAACATTTGATCGATAAATGGAAGAGGAAAGTGGTCTTTACGAGTTGAAACATTCAATTTCCTATAATCAATACAAACACGCCACCCATTTTGTATCCTAGTAGGGATTAACTCATTATTTTGATTCTTAACAACAGTTATGCCCGTCTTTTTAGGTACCACCTGAATCGGACTTACCCACTTACTATCACAGATAGGATAGATAATTCCAACATCAAGGAGCTTTAATATCTCCTTCTTTACAACTTCCATCATAGGAGGGTTGAGTCTACGCTGTGCTTCTCTAATCGGTTTGGCTCCCTCCTCAAGAAGTATGCGATGCATGCACATGGCCGGGCTGATTCCCTTAATGTCGGCTATTGTCCACCCAATGGCTGTCTTATGGTCTCTCAAAATTCGAATGAGTTTCTCCTCTTGTAGCTTGGTCAAGTCCCTTGCTATTATCACAGGTAACGTCTCATTGTCTCCTAAGTAGACATATTTGAGATGGTCTGGAAGTGGTTTCAGCTCAACGATAGGTGCCTGCACAATGGAAGGTAACAACCTTGTATGAGATATAGGCAACTCAATGTGTGCAACATCATATCTTTTTGGAATTGGGGGTAAGGCCTGCAATGCCATCAACATCTTCTCTAATTCAGCATTTAACACAAATTCTGAATTGAAATCAATGCTATTCAAATGTTTGCTAATGGCTACCATCAACTCATCTTCACCATTTAATTCAAAAACTTGTTGTACCATAGAATCAATTATATCAATAGCAAAAATAGAATTTATATCACTAGGATACCTCATAGCCTCAAAAATATTAAAGCGAACTATCTCGCCATCAAATTCCATAGATAAGGTACCATCATGAACATCTATTTTTGTTTTAGCAGTCTTTAAAAATGGTCTACCCAACAAAAGATATGTAGAATTATGAGATTAGTCATCCTCCATTTTTAATACATAAAAATCAGCAGGAAATACCAATTCATTAACTTGAACTAACACATCCTCAATCACACCTTCAGGATATACATTTGATCTATCTGCTAATTGAATAGTTACACCAGTTTCTTTTAAAGGTTCTAGATTTAATGAAGCATATATTGAATAAGGCATGACATTAATTGATGCTCCTAAATCTAACATAGCTCTATTGAAATTGGTGTTACCTATTTTGCATGGGATAGTGAATGTACCTGGGTCTTTACACTTAGGGGGAAGCTTCCGTTGAATAACGGCTGAGACATTTTCACCCATAGTTACCTTTTCATCTCCTTTTAATTTTCTCTTGGATGTGCACAATTCCTTAAGAAATTTAGCATACCGTGGCACTTGTTTAATTGCTTCAATAAGAGGTATATTTATCTCTACCTTTCGAAAAATCTCCAACATCTCCTTTTCTTTTTCTTCCTTTCTAGATTGAGCAAACCTGCTAGGGAAAGGAGGTTGAATAGGAATAGAGGAAATAGAAGGTTTAGAGTTTACCCCAGATGAGAAAATAGATGTCGGAGCTAATTTTGAGGTCTCTTTCTCTTTTTCCTTTTCTATATTCTCCACTTCTTTTCCACTTCTCAAGATTATGGCATTTACATTTTCCTTCGGATTTGCGATTGGTTGCGAAGGTAGCTTTCCCGAGCCTCGAGCCTCTAGTCTACTCATTGAAGTGGCCAGTTGGCTTATTTGAGTCTCCAAGTTCTTTATACCTGCCCTTGTTTCCTGTTTAAATTGTAATGAATCATTGGCAAGTGTTTTAACAATATCTTCCAAGGTCATACCTGAACTTGAAGGTGCTTGTTGTCTGGATTGAAAAGGTTTTTGGCCTTGTTGATACCCATACTGATGATTGGGGCCATCTTGATTACCATAGCTGAGATTTGGGTGATTCCTCCATCCCGGATTGTAAGTATTTGAGTATGGATCGTACTTAGGTTGAGGTTGTCCTGGAAATCCACCCATAGTATTTGCTTGCTCTGTAGATTCCTCTTGAAGCGTGGGACAGATATCAGTTGGGTGTCCCGCGATGTAGCAAATTCCACAAGTTTGAACCTGTTGCACCTTAACCACAGCCAATTGATGAACAAGTGAAGACAATTCTACAATTTTTAATTCAAGAGAAGAAGTGCTTACCTTATTAACCTTGTTCGATGGAGGGTCATTTCTTAGACCAAATTGCTGAGAGTTAGCAGCCATATTTGCAATCAAATTACGGGCTGCCCTTGGAGTTTTATCCACTAATGCTCCTCCACTCGCTGCGTCAATCATACCCCTATCAGTATGAGAAAGTCCTTCGTAGAAGTATTGAATGAGTAATTGTTCGCTAATTTGGTGATGAGGGCCGTTGGCGCAAAGCCTCTTGAATTGCTCCCAGTATTCATAAAGTGTTTCTCCATTATATTGCCTAATACCGCAGATTTCCTTTCGAATATTGGCTGCCCTTGAAGCTGGAAAATACTTTTCCAAGAAAAGCCGCCTCATCTCATTCCATGTGGTAATGGATCCTGATGGCAAGTAATAAAGCCAATCTTTTGCATTGTCCGCTAATGAGAATGGAAACGCCCTCAACTTGATTTGCTCCTCAGAAATTCTGGTTGGTTTCATGCTCGAACATACGACATGGAATTATTTTAGATGCTTGTGTGGGTCATCACCTACAAGACCACGAAAAGTAGGAAGGAGATGGAATAGACCAGATTTAAGTTCAAAGGCAACATCAAGATTAGGATACTTGATGCAGAGTGGTTGTTGGTTCAGATTAGGAGCCGCTAACTCCTTAAGAGTGCGGTTGTTGTTGTCTGCCATTTCTTCAAAGTCTGAATTACTAGTGATTGCAACTCTCCCAAATGAGAAGATCGGGTCATTCACTTAAGAGAACAAGCAGATAATAAAAAATAAAAATAAAAAAATCAATTAAATAACCAAACAAATCAATTTAATCAAAACAATCCCCGGCAACGATGCCAAAATTTGATGCGTGTCGAGCGCTCAAATTAAATTACCTTACTTTGAAACGTAGATAGTAGCAAGTAAGAGTCGAACCCACAAGGATTGTATGATCAAGATTAAAATGTTTAATTAACCTAAAGAGAGAAAAAAACAAATGAAAATAAAATAAGAGTCAGAAAAAACCAATTATTGTACTAAAATAGATTCTGATTAATCTTATTAGCACAACTTCATTGGCTATTCTATGTATGGAGGGGGGTATGTTTGCAGTAGAAAAGAACAGTAATTAATTATCTAAAATGCAAGAATAAAGTGCAAGGTAATACAAATATCAAAGATTAAACCAATAAGAGAAAACTTCGATCAAAAGGATACTTACACCATCTTCATAAACTTATTCATCGACATAAAGGATAATCAATTCCAATTGAATAATCAATCAAGAAAATTAGGACTAGGCCTAAAATCCTTAGTCTTTCCTGAAGATTGGTCTATTAAAAGATAGCTTATTAATAGCACCCTTACTCTTAAATCAATCTCTAGACTAGGCTCTCGATTTGATTCAGGAATAACAATAACAATTGGAAAGACGATTGAAATTAAACGTTAAGCACACACCAGCGTGGTTTAATTATTTTAATCTGATTTCTCCTAGAAATATAACATTAACTTGTCCATTAACATCAATCCCCATTGCCACTGACATAGAATCAATTGATAACAATTCAATTCTAATATAACAATTGATTAAATAAATAAATCAATTAGTAGTACTCCTAATCAATCCATTCATCAATCATTATACACATAAATTGGAAGAAAAACAAATATTCAATTAAAAATCAATAAATAAAAACAAGTCTCACAAGTTTACAATGATGGCTTCAGCTCCGTCTAACCAAAGATAAGAAAGTTAACCACACATGACTTCTTCAAGAACACAAAAGAAAGAGAGTTGTTCTTCAGCCATTGTCTTCTTTCTCAATCACTCTTGAATGCTCTTTACATAGGCTTTACATTGTTTAAATAGTCAAAATACAAGACTAAAATTGGTATGCCTAGATTTGACAACCTTATTACATGGAAATAAAAATTAAACAAAATCTTCATTCCTAGATTAGATGAAAATCATTCCATTATTAAACAATTGTCATCCACAAATCTACCAAATTTTGTAAGATTCCATAGTTGTGTATATTCTCCTCAAGATTTCCAATAATTAATCAAGTCCTTCCAATAGTGAACCTTCCGTGAGTAGCAACCTTCCTTCTCTGGTTTAGATTTGGATCAATTTTCTAGATTAGATTTTAAAACCACATTTGGAAGCCCAAACGAACTCTTTCCATGTCAGAATCCTACATGAAATTCAAAACGTTATTATTAAGAGTGCTAGAATTTTTATCTTTTATTAATTAATTAACAAGATTTCTAAAATATACCAAACTCATAAAATAAAATCTATTAAGCTCAATAAGGTATAAAACACCCTAAAAATCATAATGCAAAAGGAATAAAAAAATATAAAATTATACACTTATCAAGCTTCTTCGCCCAGAACAGGGGAGTGAAGAGACCCGCTATTGAGAGTTCGGGTGGCGGTAACAATAGACCCTTCCGCCCATACAGGGCTCAGACCGCTACAGTACCTGCTAGAAACAATACGGCATCACTTGTGCCACAGAATGCCGGATTCAACCCAAATATCAAATGTTTCAACTGTCAGCAAGTGGGTCATATTGCAAGGACCTGCACTCTACCCAGGAAGCAACCTCCTCAGCAAGGAAAAGTATATGTGGTCACCACTGAAGAGGCAGCTGCATCACCTGATGTGGTCACTGGTACGACTCTATCCCTTACTATTTGGCTTACTATTTTCATTGTGTGTATGCGCATGTAGAACTAAGGGATAATAAAAAATTTCAGGAATTGTAAATGTAGCTGGTATACCTGCCAGAGTACTATTTGACTCTGGGGCCACGCACTCCTTTGTTTCTATTTCTTTTGGGAAGCGAATGGAGTTACTAATTAAGCACTTGAACCCAAGCTTAATAGTTCGCTCCCCACTAGGAGTCGAAGTGGCTCTGACTGAATATTATGGACCATGTACAGTATGTATTGAGGGCCGAGACTTAGAAGCAAGTCTGGTACTACTCGAGATGGCAGACTTTGATGTCATCTTGGGAATGGATTGGCTAGGCCATCATTCAGCTATCCTATTATGTGGTGAGAGGAAGCTTGTGCTTACAGACAAAAAGGGAAAGAAGTATAGCTTCACTGGGATCAAGCTATCTAGGAAGCGGAAGCTGATTCTCTCCTCCCTAAAAGCTAAGAGATGCTTAGAGAAGGGGAGAGTGGGTTATCTAGTATCTGTATTCGACACTGTGGAGGTACCAAAGATGGAAGATATAGATGTGGTTCGAGAGTTCCCAGATTTGTTTCCAGAGGAGCTTCCAGGTCTACCGTCGGACAGGGCTATAGAGTTTGTAATAGACCTTATGCCAGGTTCGGCGCCGGTGTCCAAAGCACCATACAGGATGGCCCCTACAGAGTTAAAGGAGTTGAAGACCCAATTACAAGAGTTGTTAGATAAGGGTTTCATACGACCTAGCATATTGCCTTGGGGAGCACCGGTATTATTCGTCAAGAAGAAAGTCAGAAGTGTAAGACTGTGCATTGACTACCGTGAACTGAACAAGTTGACTATCAAGAATCGGTATCCTTTGCCTAGAATCGATGATCTGTTCGATCAATTGCAGGGTGCAAAGGTTTTCTCGAAGATTAATCTTCGATCGGGGTATCACCAACTGAAGATCAAGGCCGGAGATATTCTGAAGACTGCTTTCAAGACGAGGTATGGGAATTACGAGTTTCTAGTCATGTCTTTCGGGTTGACCAATGCTCCAGCGTCATTCATGCAACTGATGAACCGAGTGTTTCATGATATGTTGGACACTTCAGTCATCGTATTCATCGATGACATATTGATCTACTCTAAGGACATGGAGACTCATACAGCACATCTGAGGGCAGCCCTACAATGGCTAAGACAAGAAAAGCTTTATGCTAAGTCCAAGAAGTGCGAGTTTTGGCTGAAGGAAGTGGCTTTCTTGGACCATGTAGTATCTGAAGACGGTATCAAGGTTGATCCAAGTAAGATAGCTGCTATAGTAGGATGGGAAGCACCAAAATTTGTTGCGGAGATTCGTAGTTTCCTTGGGTTGGCTGGTTATTATAGAAGATTCATGGAAGATTACTCCAGGATCGTGGCTCCACTCACCAGATTGACCAAGAAAGGGGAGAAATTCATATGGACAGATGAGTGCGAGAAGTGCTTTCAGACTTTGAAGTCAAGACTAGTCTCTGCACCTATCTTGACCATCCTAGAACCAAGCGTACCGTTTACTTTATATACGGATGCTTCAGGGTTGGGTATTGGGTGTGTATTGATGCAAGGAGAACAGGTGATTGCTTACGCATCAAGACAGTTAAAGGAGCATGAGAAGAACTATCCTATGCATGATTTGGAGCTAGCAGCGGTTATACATGCAATCAAGACTTGGAGACACTACTTGTATGGTGAGAAGTTTCAGATCAAGTCAGATCACAAGAGCTTAACTTATCTTTTCACTCAGAAGGATCTGAATATGAGACAGAGGAGATGGCTGGAGTTATTAAAAGATTATGATTGTGACATCCAGTACCATCCGGGTAAAGGAAATGTTGTGGCTGACGCCTTAAGCAGAAAGTGGGCATCGAAACCTGAGGCAGGACCAAGTACAAATGCTGCATTATGTGCCGCAGTCTCAAGTTCAATTGAAAGCGATGAAGAGTATATAATAAAGACTGTAGAAGACCCAGTTGAGCAAGGCTTAATTCATAAGTTCATGATGTTTGCAGCTTTGAAGATCTCACCGGATCTAGTTGATGAAGTCAAGGTAGCAATCCTACATGATCCACATCTCAAGACAGTGCAAGAAGACTTAGAGAAGGGTACGAGCAATCTGGACTTTACCTTGGATTCAGACAAGGTACTCAGGTATCGTGGACGGTTATGTATACCTGAGAGTGAAGACTACAATATCAGAGATCGAGTTATGACTGAAGCTCATTACACTCCATATTCGGTACGTCCAGGAAGTACCAAAATATACCATGATTTAAGAAGACTATATTGGTGGAGGGGTATGAAAGCAGATATAGCTCATTTTGTGTTCCAATGTCTGAATAGTCAACAAGTTAAAGCAGAAAGGCAGAGACCCGCAGGTTTGCTGCAACCATTACCGGAACCTGCATGGAAGTGGGATTGCATTACTATGGATTTTGTCACTGGCCTACCTTTGAAACCAAGGTCAGTGGATGCAGTTTGGGTTATAGTCGATCGACTCACCAAGACAGCTCGATTTATTGCGGTCAGACCTCAGTATACCATGGAGAAACTGGCCAAGTTATATTGATAATATAGTCAGACTTCATGGAGTTCCAGAGAGTATAGTATCTGACAGAGATCCCCGTTTTACATCAAAGTTCTGGGAAGGATTACAAAAAGCTATGGGAACAAAGTTGAAGTTCAGTACAGCTTTTCACCCTTAGATGGACGGACAGTCAGAATGAACTATTCAAATTTTGGAAGATATCCTCCGAGCTTGTGCATTGGACTTCAAGGGAGCTTGGGATGAGAAACTATCACTTATCGAGTTTGCTTATAATAACAGTTATCAGGCTACAATTCAGATGGCCCCATATGAAGCACTCTATGGGAAGAAGTGTCGTACACCTCTGTTATGGAGCGAGGTGGCAGAAAGAAGAATTATAGGATCGGAGTTTATTGAAGAAACTTGCCGAGTGATTGATCAAATCAAGGAGAGAGTAAAGACAGCTCAAGTTCGACAGAAGCACTATGCGGATAATCGACATCGAGATCTGGAGTTTGCAGTGGGTGATAAAGTATTCTTGAAGGTATCACCGGTGCGAGGTCTGAAACGGTTTGGTAAGAAGGGGAAGCTATGCCCCAGGTATGTGGGACCATATGAGATACTGACCCGACGTGGTAATGTAGCATATCAATTGGCTCTACCACCATCTATGTCAAACGTTCATAACGTGTTCCATGTATCATTACTGAAGAAGTATGTCAGAGATCCATCGCACATCTTGACCACTGATCCCCCAGACTTTACTGAAGACTTAACATTCGAAGTGGTGCCTGTGATGCTCTCAAGCCGAAAGGTACAGCAACTTCGAACCAAGGATATTCATTATGTGAAGGTGCATTGGAGAAGCCAAAGTGTCGAAGAAATTACTTGGGAAGAAGAGAGCGCGATGAGGAATGAGTACCCTAACCTTTTCAACGATCAAGGTACGTTCAAATTTCGGGGCCGAAATTTCTTTTAAGGGTGGGGGAGTTGTGAAACCTACATGCAAATTTTGGGACAAAATTCCTTTTAAGGGTGGGGGAGTTGTAAGACCCGCACTCCGTAAACCCGGTCTAAACCTTGGTTTTGTGTCGTAGCAGGTCTTCCGATCATCACCGGGCCAGACGGGACGAGCGGATGACAAACAAGTACGAAATCGGATCAAAGACGGTAAAATAATCATCATTTTATGTTGACCGGTCGATGGAACCGGTCTTGGTACCGGTCGACCGGTCAGCTCTGCGCAGCTTAGTGCGGAGATCCAGAAATTAACTTCTGAGGGTCCCACTTTCCTGATTTCGAATCCCAAGACTTTCCTAATCCTAATAGAGTTACTAAAACCTTATTCTAGCCTATAAATACACCCTTAAGCCTCCTCAAATCCTTTCCATTATCTCTCACAAACTTTAGAGAAGAGAAGGAGGTTGGAAAGGAGAAGGAGCTAGGAAGAAGAAGAAGGTGCCACCATTACCGTTCGGCGACGCTCATGTTACGCCCGTCAACGGTAAGTGTTTTAATCAATCTTCTTACTCAATGATAGTTATAGGGGTGGATCAATACCATGCAAAGTAGGTATTTATGTAAAACCCTAGCTGGACCTTAAAACCCTAAGTTTCCGTCAAACCCTAGATTCGAGTTCCGAGATGATATTCATCGAAATAAGACTTGAATGAGTTGGGGATAACTCTAACTCAAAGCGTAGACTTAGAATGGATAGGAGAAACCTTGGGAATCCATGGAGGATGATCGACGGCAGTCAAAAAACCCATGTATGGTCTTCCGAAGACATACCGCTCGACTATACCGGTTGCACACAGTGCGGCTGATATGTTGCCACCGGTATCTTTCGGGGGGCTGGTCTGTGGGGACCGGCTAACCATACCGGTCGCCAGTCTTCCCCACAGAGCTGCGACCGGTACATGCCACCGGTCAGCTCTGTGAAGGTATTTTGTAACTTTGTTGGTTTCCGACCAACATGAAACCCTAAGAAAAATATTCTAATGAAACCCTAATAATATTGTAAGACTTTGTGAAAGCACGTTTGGATCTTGCGACGTAGAGCAAGCTAACAAACGTGCGTCAGGTAAGGGAATCTGACCTAAACCTAATAATTAATGGACAGTAAGTCGATGTTAATCACCTGAATATATATGATGTGATGTTTGTGCATATTCACATGCCATCCTTTATTTTCAGTTATTATTATTGTTCATGCATTGATAGGATGTGATTGTTAAGCATATGATTGTTTTCGTTAGTGTGTGGAGTGGGGCATGGGTCTGGGATCGCTCCTCACACTAGCACCTTTTGTAGTATTCTGTCTTAACATGCATGGTACGGGTGGGGCATCAGGGGAAGGTCGTAGTACGGTGGTCTCCGATATTGATGTTGGCCTGGCCATGGTTATGTGGCATTGTGGTCTCCGAGGTCGACGCTGGCTTGTCCAAGATGCTTTAGCTCTATCTCTATGCCATAGGGAGTTATGTTGGGATAGGGTCTACCTGCATATTGTTTCTATCCTAGTGGGTTAGTTGCGGATAGGGCATCAGGGGAGGTATGGGAATGCCTTAGCTCTATCTCTATGTCGTAGATGGCTGTGCTGGGATAGAGCATACATTGATGACATATAGGATTGGTTAGTTGCGAGCCCAGTTTGCGAGCTCTAGCCAGTAGGGGCTTAGGTACTGGTATGGGTAGAGCATCAGGGGAGGTAGGAGGGTATCATAGCTCTATCTCTATTCCATGATGGGTGCATGTACGCCAATGGGGGTGTGATCCATGAGGTTCCACACACTCGTGTATAGAGGTGCGGGGGCCACCAAACCTTTCTATAGCACATTGCAAACTTAAAACCAGACCACAGCATAAAATTGATTGTTACTCATGCATAATATTGTGAAACTGTCTGATTGTCTTACTGAGCTAAGTCGTGAGCTCACCCTTTGTATATATACATGTTTTTAGATGTTGATGCAGGTTACACTGTGGATGAATACATGAACGCTCCGGCTTATAGGGGTGTTGCTGCGTTTGATGTACAGGCAGGAGAGGACGAGCATGACGCTTCATGCGAGTGCCCTTTCTGCGTGTACCTATGATCGGATTTTGTTTATTCGTTTCAGTTATTTTTGTTTGATATTAAAGGGATGTAAAAGATATTTATTTTATGTTTGGATTTGAATCATTGGATACTTATTTAATTTATCAATAGATACTCAGTTCATTCTATTTTAAATACTTCCGCTGTACTATTTATATTCTGATTGTGGTTATGTGTAATGGTTTGTATGGGTGGACACGACCTATTCGAGATCTTGGTGTGAACCATTGGTTCAATAACGGTTCACTCACACCATTCTAGTTGGATCAGAATTGGGGTGTGACACCTGGAGACGATGTTCTAAGTCTTGAACGGAAGAAAATAACTTCTAAGATCTCCAGTCGGACTGTAGCAACTCGGGAGCTAGAGAGAAATCGCCACCGGAGAGAAGGAAGAAAGAAAAAGTGAGAAAAAGTGAAAATCTCACTTTTTTGCGATTTTAAAAGCAATTCTAGGCATACCGGTCGACGGTTTTGCCTATACCGGTCGACCGGTATCCCTACATACATGCGACCGCTATGTCTCGGTCAGAATTAAAATTCTGACCGGTCGACTATACCGGTCGCAGCACTGTCTACAGAGTTTCGACCGGTATCTCCCAAGACATGCGACCACTATGTCTCGGTCAGAATTTTTTAATTCTGATCGGTCGACTATACCAGTCGCAGCATATTCTACAGGGGTGCGACCGGTATGTTGCGACCGGTCAGCACCTGAATAGCCAGAAAAAATCTCAGAAAATTTTAAAATTTTGTAAATTTAAATACTCCTTTGTGCGACTGTTTCACTTTATATTGTTCATGACTAACACCACTATTGCTTCATTCTCATGTGTTATGTCTTCTTCTCAGATTCAAACAGAATAGTCTGAGATGGTGGGTGGAAACGGTCGTAGGGGTCAGAAGCGTCACTAGGCTAGGATGCGCCTCAAGGAAGAAGAACAGGTTGAACCAGGCCATGTTAGAGAGCCAAGCTCGGAAGTTGAGGAAGAACAGGTTCCAGAGGTACCGATAAATTTACCTGGCCCACCTCACAGGAATTTTGAGACCATTGTTACAAACCTGGTCTATCAGATGCAATCTCAGCAGAAAGAATTCCTGAGCGAGATACTGAAGATGTTCAGGCCATCGGGTTCTGTTCCACTAGAGGTACGCCCGAGTCTGGAGTAAATAATACTACACAGCCGACGCATGGTAGTCCAGGACTGATGGGCCAACCCCAGAATGTACCACCACCGCACCAGTTTCCATCATCTTCTACTTATCAAGGAGCATATCCGTATCCACCACCATGGTACAGAATGAATACTCAGGGACAGCACGATCTGAGCAGGGCGGTGGATAGATTCCTAAAGTTGAAGCCTTCTTCATTCACAGGTAAGACAGGAAAACCATTGTGGCCAGCACAGTGGATTGCAGAAATGGAGAAGAATTTTCGACTAATGACTTGTTCAGAGGATGAAAAGGTCATGTTTGCCACTCATATGCTGAAGGAAGATGCGAATGCTTGGTGGAATTCTACACGAGCATATCTGGAGACGAAGCATGCACAGGTAGATTGGGAAGTGTTCAAGGTTGCCTTCTTCAATTTTTCTGAAGAGCTTCAGAGATCAGATAGAGAAGGAGTTCCTTAATCTACAGCAGTCTCAATCGACCGTGGATGCTTATCAACAGAGGTACGAGGAGTTATTTTTCTTCGCACCGGCAAGTATGCAAGAGGAAGAGACCAAGACACGTAGGTTCACCATGGGACTACGTGGAAGCATCAGAGAGCACATATTGGGCCTGGACAAAAAAATCTATAATGAGGCTGTGCAGGTTGCGAGGGTGATAGAGTCCAGTCAGTGGGACAGCTTCTTCGCGCAGAACAGGGGAGTGAAGAGACCTGCTATTGAGAGTTCTGGTGGCGGTAACAATAGTCCCTTCCGCCCATACAGGGCTCAGACCGCTATAGTACCTGCTAGAAACAATACGGCACCACCTGTGCCACAGAATGCCAGATTCAACCCGAATATCAAATGTTTCAACTATCAGCAAGTGGGTCATATTGCAAGGACCTGCACTCTACCTAGGAAGCAACCTCCCCAACAAGGAAAAGTATATGCGGTCACCACAGAAGAGGCAGCTGCATCACCTGATGTGGTCACTGGTACGACTCTATCTGTTACTATTTGGCTTACTATTTTCATTGTGTGTATGCGCATGTAGAACTAAGGGATAATAAAATTCTTGGAATTGTAAATGTAGCTGGTATACCTGCGAGAGTACTATTTGACTCTAGGGCCACGTACTCCTTTGTTTCTATTTCCTTTGGGAAGCGAATGGAGTTACCAATTAAGCACTTGAACCCAAGCTTGGTAGTTCGCTCTCCACTAGGAGTCGAAGTGGCTTTGACTGAATATTATGGACCATGTATTGTATGTATTGAGGGCCGAGACTTAGAAGCAAGTCTGGTACTACTCGAGATGGCAGACTTTGATGTCATCTTGGGATGGATTGGCTAGGCCATCATTCAGCTATCCTATTATGTGGTGAAAGGAAGCTTGTGCTAACAGACAAAAAGGGAAAAGAGTATAGTTTCACTGGGATCAGGCTATCTAGGAAGCGGAAGCTGATCCTCTCTGCCCTAAAAGCCAAGCGATGCTTAGAGAAAGGGGGAGTGGGTTATCTAGTATCTGTAGTCGACATCACTGCTGAGGTACCAAAGATGGAAGATATAGATGTGGTTCGAAAGTTCCCAGATGTATTTCAAGAGGAGCTTCCAGGTCTACCGTCGGACAGGGCTACAGAGTTTGTAATAGACCTTATGCCAGGTTCGGCGCCGATGTCCAAAGTACCATACAGGATGGCCCCTACCGAGTTAAAGGAGTTGAAGATCCAATTACAAGAATTGTTAGATAAGGGTTTCATACGACCTAGTATATCGCCTTGGGGAGCACCTGTACTATTTGTCAAGAAGAAAGACGGAAGTGTAAGGCTGTGTATCGACTACCGTGAGCTGAACAAGTTAACGATCAAGAATCGGTATCCTTTGCCTAGAATCAATGATCTGTTCGATCAATTGTAGGGTGCAAAGGTTTTCTCGAAGATTGATCTCCGATCAGGGTATCACCAACTGAAGATCAAGGCCGAAGATATTCCGAAGACTGCTTTCAGGACGAGATATGGGCATTATGAGTTTCTAGTTATGTCTTTCGGGTTGACCAATGCTCCAGCGTCGTTCATGGAACTGATGAACCGAGTGTTTCATGATATGTTGAACACTTCGGTCATCGTATTCATCAATGACATATTGATCTACTCTAAGAACATGGAGACTCATACAGCACATTTGAGGGCAGCCCTACAACGACTGAGACAAGAAAAACTTTATGCTAAATTCAAGAAGTGTGAGTTTTGGCTGAAGGAAGTGGCTTTCTTGGGCCATGTAGTATCTGAAGACGGTATCAAGGTTGATCCAAGTAAGATAGCTGCTATAGTAGGATGGGAAGCACCAAAATCTATTACGCAGATTCGTAGTTTCCTTGGGTTGGCTGGTTATTATAGAAGATTCATGGAAGATTACTCCAGGATCGCTGTTCCACTCACCAGATTGACCAAGAAGGGAGAGAAATTGATATGGACAGATGAATGAGAGAAGTGTTTTCAGACTCTGAAGGCAAGACTAGTCTCTGCACCTATCTTGACCATCCCAGAACCAAGCGTGCCGTTCACCTTATATATGGATGCTTCAGGGTTGGGTATTGGGTGCGTATTGATGCAAGGAGAACAGGTGATTGCTTACGCATCAAGACAGTTAAAAGAGCATGAAAAGAACTATCCTACGCATGATTTGGAGCTAGCAGCAGTTATACATGCAATCAAGACTTGGAGACACTACTTGTATGGTGAGAAGTTTCGGATCAAGTCAGATCAGAAGAGCTTAACTTATCTTTTCACTCAGAAGGATCTGAATATGAGACAGAGGAGATGGCTGGAATTGTTGAAAGATTATGATTGTGACATCCAGTACCATCCGAGCAAAGCAAATGTTGTGGCTGATGCCTTAAACAGAAAGTGGGCATCGAAACCTGAGGCCGGGCCAAGTACAAATGCTGCATTGTGTGCTGTAGCCTCAAGTTCAATGGAAATTGATGAAGAAGATATTATAGATACTGTAGAAGATCCAGTCGAGCAAAGCTTAATTCATAAGTTCACCATGATGTTCACAACTTTGAAGATCTCTCCGGATCTAGTTGATGAAGTCAAGATAGCAATCCTACAGGATCCACATCTCAAGACAGTACAAGAAGACCTAGAGAAGGGTACGAGCAATCCTAACTTTACCTTGGATTCAGACAAGGTACTCAGGTATCGTGGACGGTTATATATACCTGAGAGTGAAGACTGCAATATCAGAGATCGAGTTATGACTGAAGCTCATTATACTCCATATTCGGTACATCCAGGAAGTACCAAAATGTACCATGATTTAAGAAGACTATATTGGTGGAGGGGTATGAAACAGATATAGCTCGTTTCGTGTTTCAATGTCTGAATTGTCAACAAGTTATAGCAGAAAGGCAGAGACCCGCAGGTTTATTACAGCCATTATCGAAACCTGCATGGAAGTGGGATTGCATTACCATGGATTTCGTCACTGGCCTACCTTTGACACCAAGGTCAGTGGATGCAGTTTGGGTTATAGTTGATCGACTCACCAAGACAGCTCGATTTATTGCGGTCAGACCTCAGTATACCATGGAGAAATTGGCCAAGTTATATGTGGATAATATAGTCAGACTTCATGGCGTCCCAGAGAGTATAGTATCTGACAGAGATCCCCGTTTTACATCAAAGTTCTGGGAAGGATTATAAAAAGCTATGGGAACAAAGTTGAAGTTCAGTATAGCTTTTCACCCTTAAACGGATGGACAGTCAGGCGAACTATTCAAATTTTAGAAGATATGCTCCGAGCTTGTGCATTGGACTTCAAGGGAGCTTGGGATGAGAATCTATCACTTACCGAGTTTGCTTATAACAACAGTTATCAGGCTACAATTCAGATGGCCCCATATGAAGCACTCTATGGGAAGAAGTGTCGTACACCTCTGTTATGGAATGAGGTGGGAGAAAGAAGAATTGTAGGACCGGAGTTTGTTGAAGAAACTTATCGAGTGATTGATCAAATCAAGGAGAGAGTAAAAACATCTCAAGTTCGACAGAAGCACTATGCGGATAATCGACGTTAAGATCTGGAGTTTGCAGTGGGTGACAAGGTATTCTTGAAGGTATCGCCGGTGCGATGTCTAAAAAGGTTTGGTAAGAAGGGGAAGCTATGCCCCAGGTATGTGGGACCATATGAGATATTGACCCGACGTGGTAATGTAGCATTTCAATTGGCTCTACCACCATCTATGTCAAGCGTTCATAACGTGTTCCATGTATCATTACTGAAGAAGTACGTCAGAGATCCATCGCACATCTTGACTGCTGATCCCCCAGACTTGAGTGATGACTTAACATTCGAAGTGGTGCCTGTGATGCTCTCAAGTCGAAAGGTATAGCAACTTCGAACCAAGGATATCCATTATGTGAAGGTGAATTGGAGAAGTCAAAATGTCTAAGAAATTACTTGGGAAGACGAGAGCGCAATGAGGAAGGAGTACCCTAACCTTTTCGACGATCAAGGTACGTTCAAATTTCGAGGCCAAAATTTTTTTAAGGGTGGGGGAGTTGTAAGACCTACATGCAAATTTCGGGACGAAATTTCTTTTAAGGGTGGGGGAGTTGTAAGACCCGCACTCCGTAAACCCGGTCTAAGCCTTGGTTTTGTGTCGTAGCAGGTCTTCCGATCATCACCGGGCCAGACGGGACGAGCGGATGACAATCAGGTATGAAATCGGATCAAAGACGGTCAAATATTCATCATTTTATGTTGACCAGTCGATGGTACCGGTCGACCGGTCAGCTCTGTGCAGCTGAGTGCGGAGATCCGGGATTAGATCTCTGTGGGTCCCATTTTCCTAAACCCTAATGCCTAAACCTTCCTAATCCTAATAGGGTTACTAAACCCTAATCCTAGCCTATATAAACCGCCTTAAACCTCCTCAAATCCTTTCCGTTATCTCTGGCAAACCCTAGAGAAGAGAAGGAGGTTGGAAAGGAGAAGGAGCTAGGAAGAAGAAGGAGGTGCCGCCATTACCGTTCGACGACGCTCCCGTTACTCCAGTTGACGGTAAGTGTTTAACCACTCTTCTTACCCTATGACTCTAGGATTGTGGTGTGGGTGGATCAATACTATGCAAAGTAGGTATTGATCTAAAACCCTAACTGAACCTTAAAATCCTAAGTTGCCGTCAAACCCTAGATTTGAGTTTCGAGATGATATTCATCGAAACGAGACTTGAATGAGTTGGGGATAACTCTAACTCCAAGATTAGACTTAGAATGAATAGGAGAAACCCTGAGAATCCAAGGAAATTGATCGACGACAGTCGAAAAACCAAGTGTATGGTCTTCCGGAGACATACCGGTCGACCATACCGGTTGCTAGTTTACTCACAGAGCTGCAACCGGTATGTTGCGACCGGTCAGCTCTGAAAGGCTGGTTTTGGACTCTGTTGGTTTCCGACCAACGTGAAACCTTAAGGAAACTATTCTAATGAAACCCTAATAATATTGTAGGACTTTGTGACTTCCCGTTTGGATCTTGCGACGTGGAGCAAGCTAACAAACGAGCGTCAGGTAAGGGAATCTGACCTAAACCTAATAATTAATGGACAATAAGTTGTTGTTAATTACCTAATTATATATGATGTGATGTTTGTGCATATTCACATGCCATCTTTTAATTTCAGTTATTATTACTGTTCATGCATTGTTAGGATGTGATGGTTAAGCATGTGATTGTTTTTGTTAGTGTGTGGAGTGGGGCATGGGCCTGGGATCGCTCCTCACACTAGCACCTTTTGTAGTATTCTGTCTTAACATGCTTGGTACGGGTGGGGCATCAGGGGAAGATCGTGGTACAGTGGTCTCCGATGTTGATGCTGGCCTGGCCATGGTTATGTGGCATTGTGGTCTCCGAGGTCGACGCTGGCTTGTCCACGATGCTTTAGCTCTATCTCTATGCCGTGGGGAGTTATGTTGGGATAGGGTCTACTTGCGTTATGTGTCTATCCTTGTGGGTTAGTTGCGGATAGGGCATCAGGGGAGGTGTGGGAATGCCTTAGCTCTATCTCTATGCCATAAACGGCTGTGCTAGGATAGAGCATACATTGATGACATATAGGATTGGTTAGTTGTGAGCCCAGTTTGCGAGCCCTGGCCAGTAGGGGCTTAGGTACTGGTATGGGTAGAGCATCAGGGGAGGTACGGGGGTATCTTAGCTCTATCTCTATTCCATGATGGGTGCATGTGGGCCAATGGGGTGTGATCCATGAGGTGCCACACACTCGTGTATAGAGGTGCGGGGGCCACCAAACCTTTCTATAGCACATTGTAAACTTAAAACCAGAACACAGCATAAAATGATTGTTACTCATGCATAATATTGTGAAACTGTTTGATTGTCTTACTGGGCTAAGTTGTGAGCTCACCCTTTGTATATACATTATTTTTAGATGTTGATGCAGGTTACACAGTGGACGACTATATGAACGCTCCGGCGTATGGTGGTGTTGCTGCGTTAGACGTACAGGCAGGAGAGGACGAGCATGACGCTTCATGCGAGTGCCCTTTCTGCGTGTACCTTTGATTGGTTTTATTTATTTATTTTTAGTTATTTTTAGTTGGACTAAATGGATGTAAGGATATTATATTATATGTTTGAATTTGAATAATTAGATATTTTATTTAAATTTATCAATAGATTCTCAGTTCATTTATTTAAGGACTTCCGCTGTATTATTTATATTTTGATTGTGGTTATGTGTAATGGGTTTATACGAGTGGACACGGCCTATTCGAGATCCTGGTGTGAACCGTTGGTTCAATGGCGGTTCACTCACACCATTCTGGTTGGATCAGAATTGGGGTGTGACAGAGGTGGCTGTTGCAGAAGATGAATATGAGATTTTCGTCCCAGGATATTCAGAGGAAGCAATAGCAGGTGCAGGGATATATGATCATGAAAGCTATGCCCCACAATTTCCAAGGGAGAATGTAATGAGAGTAGAAAAAACAAAGCCCATAATCATTTACATGTCTGACGAAGAACAAGATATTGCACAAGTAGGTGTGAATGAAGAAGAATTTGAAGTCTACATCCCTGGGAGGGAGGAGTCAGTGGTAGAAACTAGATCTGGAAAGTCATATACACCAACAACACTAAGGGCAGAAAATTTGGCGCAACAAGCAAGGCAGAAAGAACAAGGACAGGGTGGTAAGCAACCAGAGCCTGAGAATGTAGTTTTGAAACAGTTGCAAAAGACCCAGGCCAATATTTCCATTTGGGGTCTACTGATGGCATCGCTAGTTTACAGGGAAGCCGTTCTAAAATCACTGGCTAGCATCCAAGTCCCAATCACTACTGACCCTGATCATCTGGTCTCTTTGATTACCGGGTCTCAGGCGGTGAACTCGCTAACATTTGGGGATTTGGACCTACCACCAGAGGGCAAAAGTCACAACAAAGCCTTATACATCACAGTTGCTTGTCGAGACAACACAATCCCTTTGTCTTGATTGACAATGGATCTGCTCTGAACATCTTTCCCCTTCAGACTTTCAAGCACTTGGGTTTCTCGGAGTTGGATTTGACACCTCCAAAGCATGGTGTAAAAGCTTATGATAACACTAGGCGAGATGTCCTAGGTGTTCTTACTATCGGCGTCACTATTGGGCCAGCTGTCTTTGAGATTGAATTCCAAGTGGTCGATATCCCTGCCTCATTCAATATGCTATTGGGAAGGCCATGGATACATGCAGCTGGAGTACTTGTCTCCTCTCTACATCAAAAGATCAAATTTTTGCACAAGGGTGTAATAGTTACAGTGGCAGCTGACTCAGGGGCTATCAACATGTTGGCTTCCACTGAGTCAGAAATTGGAGACGACAGCAGTCCAACCCTTGATGCTCGATTGAGTGGCTTTCAAATCAGTACCATCAATGCTACCATGGATCAAGAATCATTAGTAAAGCTTCCGTTCTTCTTCAAGCAATTCCTTAAGATGTTTTACTTTCCTGGAATGGGTTTGGGCAGGAACCAACAAGGGGTTGTCAATGCATTATCTACCGCTATCAATGAGCATAGGTTTGGTGTGGGATATATTCCAAATGAAGATGATCTGAAGCTCATCAAACAGAAAAAGCGAAAGGCAGAGAGCGCTTTCATCTGGGCAGAAAGGAAGAAATACAAGAATAGTGACCAGTTCTATAAAGCAGCAATGTCACCCAATAGAAAGGGCAGTCAAGAAGTGAAGAGAGTGCAATTTCCAGAAGTGATGGGCAGAACAATCAACAGTTGGATTCAGTTATGGCCTGTGATTATTTGCAATGGGCCAGCATTGATCGAGAACCAGTTTCACACTTTCGGACCCTCAATGGATATTTTGTTAAGGAAGGAGAAGACTTCCCCTTTTGTGGATTTCCAGGGCCATGGTTGATGAGATTACTCAGAAGCGTCTCCCAGGGTTTGAAATTTTCTTTGACTGTACATTTGACTGGGCAGAAATTGAGAGTGCTTGGAAGAAAGGTCAAATGAAAGAGCCAGTGTCTGAAGAAGAAATTGCAAACCTCAGCAGCCTTTTCCAGGACAACGTGATGACCCTCACCAGTGGCAACCTGAATGGAGTTCCGACCCCACAGCAATTCATTACCCCTACTATTGGAGTCCTCCCTAACTGGAGTTATCCAGATAAGTTTATGTGTCCTAACCTGCTGCGCCAGGAAGTTGATGGGTTGGCCATGTCTGGGCCTGAGTTTGTTAGGTCTGTAGCAAGTACAGAGTCTGTCATTGATTTTGAGTCTGTTGTCCCAGATAAGACCTCATCTGCTGTACTTCTTTCGGATGATATTAATGAAATGACTTCTTCCGAGTATATTGCTTCTTTCACTTTCCCTTCCCTTACTAATTTTGAACCCTCACCTGAATTTTTCCATTCTCTTAAAGCTTTAAAGGAACAAAAGGCCCAACCTGTCTGTGAAGACTTTAAGATGATCAATTTGGGGACAACTGAACAGCCTCGTGAAATAAAAGTTGGCATAACTCTAAATGATCACGAGACTGCCCAGTTGTCTGTTCTATTGAAAGAATTCCAGGAAGTTTTTGCTTGGTCATACGATGACATGCCGGGTATTGACCCTAAAGTTGTACAACATAGAATTCCACTTTCCCCTAGTGTGAAGCCTACCAAACAGAAGTTGAGACGCCTCAGGCCCGAGTGGACATTGAAATTTAAAGAAGATATAGAGAAGCAGCTGAATGTAGGATTTCTTGAGGTTTGCAATTACCCTGAATGGTTAGCCAATGTGGTCATTGTACCGAAAAAGGATGGTAGGCTTCATGTATGTGTGGATTACAGAGGTCTGAATAAGGCAAGCCCTAAGGATGATTTTCCCTTGCCCAAGATTGATATATTGGTGGACAATACTGCCAGACACGCCCTTTTATCTTTTATGGATGGCTTCTCAGGGTATAACCAGATTAAAATGGCGCTTGAGGATAAGGAGAAAACTTCTTTCACAACCGATTGGGGAACCTACTGTTATACGGTGATGCCTTTCGGTTTGAAGAATGCCGGTGCCACATACCAAAGGATGGCCACCACTGTCCTCCATGACCTGATTCATAAAGAGGTTGAAGTTTATGTTGATGATATGATAGTGAAATCGATCAGTAGAGAGAATCATTTCCAAGCCTTGAGGGTTTTTTTTTGAAAGAATCAAGCAGTACAACCTGAGGTTGAACCCGCAAAAGTGTGCATTTGGGGTTACTGCTGGAAAAATGCTAGGGTTCATGGTCAGTCAAAGGGGGATAGAGATCGACCCATCTAAAATTAAGGCCATTATAGAAATGCCTCCACCCAAAACTGAGAAGGAAATTAGAGGATTTCTAGGAAGAATCCAATACATCAGTCGATTCACTGCGCATTTGATGGCCACCTGCGAACCAATATTCAAATTGTTGAGGAAAGATCAGCCCAAAACTTGGAATCCACAATGCCAGTTAGCCTTCGACAAAATCAAGGCATGCTTGGCGAATCCACCAATTTTGGTGCCTCCAGAACCAGGGAGACCACTGTTACTTTATTTATCGGTTCTGGAAAACTCTATGGGATCAATGATTGCACAGCACGATTCAGATGGTCGGACAGAGCGGGCGATATATTATTTGAGTAAAAAGTTCACAGGCTATGAATCAAACTATACACCTTTGGAGAAAACTTGTGCTACTTTAATTTGGGTTACTAAGAGGTTGAGGCATTATATGCTCTCTTATCAGATCATCCTAATTTCCCGGATGGATCCCATAAAGTATTTATTTGAGAAGCAAGCATTGACGGGAAGGCTAGAAAGATGGTTACTACTTTTGTCTAAATTTGAGATCATCTATGCCACGCAGAAGGCTATCAAAGGAAGCGTCATCGCCGAGCATTTGTCTGCCCACCCGGTGGATGATTTGAAAAATCTGTAAGATGTATTCCCAGACGAAGAGGTGGCATTTGTTCAAGCCCAAGAAGGAGAGGTGGACCCTTGGGTGATGTTCTTTGATGGCGCTGCAAACCATAGAGGATGTGGAGCTGGTGTCCTATTCATTAGTCCTGACGGGATGTTCGTGCCCATTTCATTCCGGCTAGACTTTGAATGCACCAATAATATGGCTGAATATGAAGCTTGCATCATAGGATTAAGGGCAGCTTTGGCCATTGGAATTCAGAAGATGAAGGTATATGGAGATTCTTCAGTGGTGATCTATCAGATTAGCGAAGAATGGAAGATAATGGATGAGAAATTGAAACCATACCAGCAGTATGCTGTGAGCTTAGCACAACAATTCTCAGAAATTAGCTTTGAGTTTTCTCCAAGGGATTATAATAGATACGCCGATGCACTGGCAACTTTGGCTGCAATGATCCATTTTGAAGGTGATGAGAGAATGCAACCCTTGGTGATAGAGCGAAGAACGCAACAAGCGTACTTGGAGGAGGTAAATGCCTTAACGATAGATGGGAGACCTTGGTTCGTGCCAATAGTGGATTTTATCAGAAAAAGGAAGTATCCTCCAGAAGCTTCTTCAAGGGAGAAAAAATTCCTTAGGCAGTATGCCACTCAGTTTATTTTGCATGAAAACATCTTGTACAAGAGGTAGTATGATGGTGTGCAGCTGGTCTGTGTGGACGAAGAGCAAGCACAGAATATCATAGAACAGATCCATGAAGGGATTTGTGGACCCCACATGAATGCTCGGATGCTTGCCAAAAAAATCCTTCGCCTAGGTTACTATTGGAACACAATGGAGGCAGACTACGTGGAATTCGTAAAGAAATGCCATAAGTGCCAGATTCATGCCAATTTGATACATGTCCCTCCATCTGAGTTGCACACAC
The DNA here is from genome assembly GCA_028583415.1 of Protea cynaroides. Lineage (NCBI taxonomy): Eukaryota > Viridiplantae > Streptophyta > Magnoliopsida > Proteales > Proteaceae > Protea > Protea cynaroides. The sequence continues at coordinate 44,689,621 of CM053270.1, read as the reverse complement.
TCAGCTCTCCTTGGCCTTTCTCCACTTGGGGCATTGATGTAGTAGGCAAGATCTCCCCGAAAGCATCGAATGGGAACGAGTTTATCTTAGTGGCTATAGATTACTTCACCAAATAGGTTGAAGTTCAATCTTACGCCAAGCTCACGGCAGCCAAGGTTGCCAAATTTCTGCAAGAACATATCATATGCCGACATGGGACGCCTCATGCATTGATTTCTTATCAGGGGCAACATTTTCGGGGTAAAGTGCAAGAGTTGTGTGATAGGCTTCACATTGCGAGGCATAGGTCTTCTCCCTATCGTCAACAAACAAATGGGGCCGTTGAGGCAGCAAACAAAAATATGAAGACCATCCTTCAGAAAATGGCAGAGACAACTGCCAATTGGGCTGACAAGTTGCCTTTTGCTTTGTGGGCTTATCGGACCTCAATTAGAACATCAACTGGGGCAACGCCTTATTCATTGGTGTATGGCATGGAGGCCATGCTTCCAGTTGAGATAGAGAGATAGAGGTACCATCCTTGAGGGTCTTAATGGAATGTCAAGTCCCAAAAACTGAATGGCTTCGAACTAGATATGAAGAGTTGAACCTAATAGATGAAAGGCAAATCAAAGCTGTAGATAATATGAAGAAATATCAACAGAGAATTGCTACAACTTTTAATAAGAAAGTTCGTCTTCGCCATTTGGCAATCGGAGATTTGGTGCTCAAAGAGCAGAGAGCTCCAGTACATGACCCCAGGGGCAAGTTCCGTCCTAATTGGAGTGGACCTTTTGTAGTGAAGGAGATCTTGCCAGGGAAGGTTGTTCGTCTCACAGATACAGATGGAAATGAGTTACAATATTTGACCAACCTTGACCAGGTGAAAAAGTACTTTGTATAACCTCCACAAAAAAAAAAAAAAAAAAAAAAAAAAGAGAAAAAAAAAAGAAAAAAAAATGTTGGTTGGTTTGATGAGAGATCATCTTGGAGCCTTACAGCATGGTTGGCCTTAACATCCATTTAGGCTTACCCCTTTCACTAAAGGTTGGTTTCATCACTCGATCATTGTTGGAAGAGGACTTCTTTTTTTGGCATAGACTTTCTCCCATCTATCAATCTAACGGTTTTTCAAGAGTCTCCATCATAAAGCCCTTCATTTCACATCATTTATTGGCTTTTGTGATATTGCTTCTTATGAACATGTCACTCTTTTATGTGAGTATTGGGTTTATAATCTGGCTGAAATCTCTATCTGTCACTCATCGCTTCGGTGACGTCCAAAGATTTCAATAGCACCTTGTTTTAAGCCATAAATGGTGATTCCTCAGTGGATCCACCATTCTACATGTTAAGCCCCTATTCTCCCCAATGGTAGACCCATATGGGTAGTTTCTTATCAGTCCACTTGGACCTCCAGCATCATGCTTGTTTATGAATCTAGTTGGTTTAGGCCCAGACAAAGTCATGTCCATTTCGACATACCATGTGCAGCTTGTGGAGGTATACATGGATTTTTTTGGATGCCCTCAGTATGGTCGACATGACCCATTAGTATTCCCTAACCTTAATTTGGAGGTTGTGTCTCTTTAAGTTTGCTTTTGGTTTGGTCGAACGCTAATCATTTGTTAACTTGTGCAAAAATGGATAAGCAATTGCAAGAGTGGGCTCGTGATATGTCCCAGAATGACAAAGGAGTTCTGGCCAATCTTGATTTAGAGGCCCTTTACCAACTTCGACATGTTAAAATCTGTCATGGTCTTTTGGGGACAGCTTCCAGGTTTTGGGATCCTAAAATGCATGTGTTCAGATTTGGGAACATAGAGATATCCCCTACATGCGAAGAGTTTCGTGGATGTCTTATCTTTCCTGCGCGAGAAGGGATCTTTTGCCCTCCATTGCAAGAGACTTCTGACCATGAGATCTAGGAATATTTTGGTTGGACCAAGAAGGAGGCTCTACCGATAATCAAGCTTGGCAAAATCGATGTCTCAGCCATGGTCCCCAACTATGCCCACCAACAGACTTGCTCGCGTTTGGGTCGTGAGTATTGAAGGAAGGCTTTTTGTTTCTGTATGATCGCAAGGTACTTGTTGAATACGCATGAGCGCATGTACTCTCCAATCATCATTGATGTCATTAAGCATCTCCAGCAGGGTTTTGATATCATACCAACAATCCTGGCCGAGACATTAAAGGGTTTATAGACAGTTGAGCCAAGAAGGGAGGTCGTCTTCATACGGATACTCTCAACGGCTCCCCTTATCTATTACACATCTGGTTGACTGAGAAGCTAAGTCTGTTTGTGCCTTTAGAGGTTTTGGTATTTCAGCCCGTCCATTATATGAAAAGAGCCAAGAATTCAGATTTTTACAAGGAACATAACTGGCCTGAGCGATTGAGAGCCTTGAAGGTCAACGATATCACATGGAGGAGAAAGCGGATGTCAACCCCATGTCCAGTGTTGAGAACTCGAGGAAACTCCTGTGTACAAATTATGGGTCTGACTCACTCATCCTTCTATGTACCATCCTTGTTGTATCGTCAGTTGAACAGGTTGTCAAGTGTGGTCAGTGATATTACAGATGTCTCCCCTCCTAAGGAATTGACCAAGGATTTTGTTTGGAGCATTACAGATGCGTGGCATTATCGGGATCACCCAACCCCGACCCTAATGACTGCAGCAGCGTCTACTGAAGAGATTGCCAACAGCTCGGGCCCTTAGTCAGATCTATCATGGACCCATCCATATTTGGCTATTCTATCAGGGATTTTGGGAACCTAAATGTTGAAAGAAATGTGACTGTTTTATCAATACCTTCTGCGGAGGGTTTATTTTCTAGAGGATAATTTTAAGTGAGTTCTTGACTTATTAACAGTGATTTTAAAGTTCATCAATATCAGATTTTTAAGTTTTGAGGTGCCTTGAATCTTTGTGTTTGTGCTGTCATGAGCGCCTGCCCTAACTTGAGTTGATAATCTGAATTTTGTGGTCTATGAACATCCATTCGTTGGGGCACCTTGGTAGGTGATTCCATTTCTGTTTACCGTCGGTGCACTTAGTCGAGTGTTCTGATTGTGTTTGTCGATGTGTTTGTCAGATACCTTGAGGGGAGATTCTGATCTTTATTTGCCGTCGGAACACTTAGTCAAGTGTTTCGATTGTGGTTGTCTTTGTGTTGTTAGATACCTCGAGGGGTGATTCTGATTTCTTTTTACTGTCGGAGTACTTAGTCAAGTACTCTGATTGTGTTTGTCAGATACCTTGAGGGGTGATTCTGATCTTTATTTTCCGTCGGAACACTTAGTCAAGTGTTTCGATTGTGTTTGTCTTTGTGTTGTCAGATACCTCGAGGGGTGATTCTGATTTCTTTTTACCATCGGAGTACTTAGTCAAGTACTCTGATTGTGTTTGTCAGATACCTTGAGGGGTGATTCTGATTTCTTTTTACCGTCGGAGTACTTAGTCAAGTGATCCGATTGTGTTCGTCAGACGCCTTGGTGGGTGTTTTGATTAGTTGTCGTCGTCAGACACCTTGGCGGGTGATCTGGTCGTTCTTCTCGAACACCTTGGCGGGTGATTCGAGCTTTTCAAAATGTCTAGTCAGATGTTTTGATTCCTTTTAAAACGCTTAGTCAAGCGCTCTAATCTGATCTTTCTCTCGTCAGTTCCTAGTCAGGTATGCTGATTCCTTGACGGAACATCTAGTCAGACTGTTCTGTTTCTCATCGGAATGCTTTGCTTTTTTTTTTTCGTCGGAACACTTAGTCAAGTGCTTCGATTAGGTTCATTCCTCGTCAGCGCGTAGTCAGGTATGCTGATTCCTTGACAGAACATCTAGTCAGAATGTTTTGTTTCTCATCGGAATGCTTAGTCAAGCACTCCATCTTTGCTTTTTTTTCGTCGGAACACTTAGTCAAGTGCTTCGATTAGATTCATTTTTCCTCGTCAGCGCCTAGTCAGGTATACTAATTCCTTGATGGAACATCTAGTCAGAATGTTCCGTTTCTCATCGGAATGCTTAGTCAAGCACTCCCTTTTTGCTTTTTTTCGTCGGAACACTTAGTCAAGTGCTTCGATTAGATTCGTTTTTCCTCGTCAGCGCCTAGTCAGGTATGCTGATTCCTTGACGGAACGTCTAGTCAGAATGTTCTGTTTCTCAGCGGAATGCTTAGTCAAGCACTCCATTTTTGCTTCTTTCTTGGTCGGAACCCTTAGTCAAGTGCTTCGATTAGATTCATTTTTTCTCATCAGCGCCTAGTCAGGTATGTTGATTCCTTGACGGAACATCTAGTCAGAATGTTCTGTTTCTCATTGGAATGCTTAGTCAAGTGCTCCGATTAGATTCATTTTTCCTCGTCAGCGCCTAGTCAAGTATGCTGATTTCTTCTTACGGAACATTTACTCAGAATGTTCTATTTCCCCATCTTTTCGTTTTGTGTAATTGTCTATGGACCAAAATGCGGTCTTTTCTTTTCTTCGCCCTCATTCACTTTGAATTTCGGCCGATGAGGGGCATTCTGTAAGACCCCCATTTTGGCCTATTTCTCATCAAGGGCATTTTTGTCATTTTTGGTCATTAGAATTTCTTGTATTTTTAGGGTATTAGGAAAAATGTGAAAAAAATAGAAATCATTAAAAAGAAGAAAAAAAATTGAGTGAGTTTGGGTTTAGGATAGTCTAACTAGGAATTTGGAGTCTATTAGGATTATGTTGGGGTTTTATATTTTCATGGGCTTATTTTATTAATGGGATTAAAGAATGGGTTTGGGCTGGTTTTAGTTTAGATTGTGTTTAGGATATAGGCTAATGGGCTTGGGTCTGGGCTTAGAATATCAATTGTGTAGTAATTTAGTTTTTTTTTTTTTCTATTCTCATTTTTATCATATGAGATGGATTGAAAGGGAATCAAGCAAAGGGAAGATCTCAGCCCTTGGATTAAGGGTTAGAGAAAAACCCTAGACAATCTAAAAGAAAGGGATTGTTGCGGGTAGAGAAAAAAAAAGGAGAAAGGGGGACAGATGGCCACGGCTGTTGGAAGGGAGCCGTAGCAAAGAGAAAAGGAGAAGAGAGAAATCAGGGGGGGACTGTTGCGGGCAGAAAAAGTAGGGAGAAAGAAAAAAAAAAGTGGGGCGGCAGCAAAGGGGAGAAGAAGTAGGGAAAAAGGGGGAAGAAGGGATTTCGGCTAGAAAAGAAGAGAAAAGAGAGGAGCTGAGAGAAGAAGAGGTAATTGGCGGCAGCAAAGGTTGGAGGCCAGGTTGCTGTTTTCGGTTTGAGGAAAAGAGGGAAAGGCGGCAGCAGAAGAGCAAAGAAAGGAGAAGAAGTAGGAGAAGAAGAAAGGGGAGGAGAGCCAGCACGGAGGTCGTTGTGTGGTCGAAGGAAAGCTGTTCCAAGTTCTAACACCTGCGCGTTGTGCCTTGTTTTCCCAACCCAACTCTCTCAATTAACCTACCTGAAAGGCACACTAGCTTAGTGAGAGCAGAGAGAAGGTTTACGGCTTCTGTTCAGGATGTGAGAAGAACCGGAAGGAGTTTCTTCTAATTTCTTCTCATCTTCGAAGATTCTCAGTCCAGCTGGAAGATATATATTTTCTGCATCATTGTCTTGGTCTCTATTCTCAGATTCACATGTTATCCTCGATCCAGGTATGCAACCCTGCTATCTATTTAGTAGCTGATCATCATTACTGTATATTCTCTTGCTGTTCATCTTCTCAGCAGGTGAGGATGTGAATTTATTATATTCTTCATTGGTTGCTTCCCAGCCAAGACATGTTCGGTTAGAGATGATTTAGATTGTGTTCATTTAGGGTTGTGGTGATTTATTTCTATACTGAGCTGGTTTTCTTGGTCTACTTTCATTGGCTAAAATTGTGTTGTTGTTTATAGTCATTGTACTCCAAACTTGAATTAATTTCTGTTCTAATTTTTTTTCTTTTCTTTCTCTTTTTTCTACTTTGTTTCCATTTTTGTTTTGTTTTCCTTCTACAACAAATTCGGGAAGGACTAGGTAAGCATTTCATCTTGATTTTTTATTCTTGCTTTAGTTATATTTGTGTCATCTTCTTTGGTCCTATTTGGTTACAAATAAATTGTGATGAAATAACATGTTGTTGTGAAGAGAAGTCAATTTTGATCTATTTTTTTCAATCTGTTTTTTTTTTTTTCCATTATCTAAACCGAGTTCCATCATCTTTTCGGTTCTAGTTTTCTCCATCTTTAGAACTTGGTTTTTTTCCCTTCAATAAAAAATGTTTTCCCATTCCTGAATTTTGGTTTGTGCATAATGCTCATGCTCCTTAGTTCTCTTTGTTCTGGCCTTCCTGCTTTGTTGTTCATGCTTCAAGTCTCATTTCAGTCTTTCTTGAATTTTTTTTTTCCTTGTCGTCCAGTGCTTCAAGTAGACTTTAAAGTCCATATTAGTTTGCTGTTGAAAGATAGCACGTTTAAATGATTAAATTTTCATGCCTAATCATGCCTCTTCTATGCTTAAGAGGGTTCAATTCTTGTTTAGATCGGTCCCAGTACCTAATTTTATCCAGTATTTGAACCAAATCAGTCGATGTTTGGATTAATCCATACTTGAACCTGCCTTGAGATAATGCTTGAATTTGTCAAATTTTGTTGTTTAATCTGATCTCATTTTTCGAATGTTATAAATCTGGTTTGGCATGGATTGTTCCATTTAATGCAAATCTGGTTTAGGTTCAATTGATTTGTGGTTAAACTTGGCTTGGCTGAAGTTGGCCTCTTTTAGATCGAAACCTGATTTGGATTGTGTTGGTTTATGTTTTGTGATTAAACCTGGTTTGTGTGGATATGAGTTGGTCTAGCTTATGGTCAAATCTGGTTTAGATCGATATGGTCCTCAATGACAAATCCAGTGTGGCTGAAGCTGGTCCTTTTAATGTTAAATCTGATTTGGTGGGTTTATGTTCCTTGATGCCGAATCTGGTTTGAGTTGTTATGTTGCCTTTAAATGTCAAATCTGGTTTGGTTTGATATTTCTATTAAATCAGATTTTATGTTTAAAGATAGAACCATTCCACTTGCTTAGCTTGTTCCATACTTGGGTTGGATTGCTTGATGTATATCTGGATTCATGCTTAGTGTAACGTGTTTATTGCTTGCCATATTGCATACTTGATCTGGTTTTAAGTGCTCAAAATGGATTTTGATGTGTGAGTCCCTCCCCTAGTGGTGTGAAACTTTAGGGTGACTCTAATGAGTCCATTCTTGTTGGGATTTCCAAATTCCATGTTGACTAGTGTGGGCCCTGCCTAGGCCATGGGCCCGCTCAACCATTAAGGTTCGTCACATAATTGTTTTCCCCCCTCTCAAAGAAAAAATATCAAAAAAAAAAGAATAAAAAAAAACACAAAAAAAGTGTCATGTTTGCATGTTTCTAGGCGGTGGGAATGATGTTGATCTCCAACCTAGCTATTATCTAGTTTTGTCTTTGGCCTTAGGCCAATCATCTCCCATGTTTGGGAATCGATATACGGACCGATCACTTTCATAATGTTAGTTTGCCTTGCTGAGTGCAAGAAGTCGAGGTCTGAGTACCTCTTGAGTGATGCCTCGCCGAGTGTGGGGAGTCGAGGTCCGAGTACCTCTTGAGTTTGCCTTGTCGAGTGCAAGGAAGTCGAGGTCCGAGTACCTCTGAGGTCCGAGTGCCTCTTGAGTGATGCCTTGCCGAGTGCGGGGAGTCGAGGTCCGAGTACCTCTGAGGTCCGAGTACCTCTTGAGTGATGCCTTGCTGAGTGCAAGGAGTTGAGGTCCGAGCACCTCTTGAGTAATGCCATGTGGGGTCCAACAGCCCGTTAACTGTTGGGAACTACGTTTGACCTGATTCTCTAAAGAGATACGTAGGCAGCGGGAAGTGGAGAACTCTGAGTAGTTCACCCTTCGCGCACGGTCACACGTGCTTCCTTTGTCAAGGGAGCACCTCACACACAACCAAAACCACAACCACAACCACGCACGAACTACGTTTGGCCTGATTCCCGCCGCACAGGGATACGTAGGCGGCTTGATCTCGAGCTCGGTCATCCATTATCTGTTGTATTTTCTATGTTATTCATTCTTTTAATTCATTATTTATTTATTCATGATTATTTCATTTTTTTTATCCATTCATTTGTTCATTGATCCATTTATTGTTTTTTGACTTGTATTTTATTTTTTAAATCTATGTGGCGGCACCCTAAGTTAGAACAACTTAGAAACTTGGTCTAGGGTTCCCCATTTGCCTAGTTAGGCTAAATTGAATGACCTGAACATACATAAATTTTAAGAATGCAGGATAGGATAGGACAGAAGGAGACCGGTCCATTGACCGGGCGAGTTGGGTGCCTAACACCTTCCTAACTCGTAACTTGACACTTGCCCTTCTCTGGTAAGACTAGAAGCCAATCCATTGAGCATGAGTCATAGTGTCTCTCCAAGTGAAAGACCATTTATAGGTCCTAGACCTTATCTAGGTGGCGACTCCATATTTTACTCCGTCCATTGGCGTGGATGGATAAAAGTAACCAAGGCGAGAGCCTAATTTTGATTTCGTGGAGGATACATATTGAAAATCCATTGTCCTCACAGACTAACCCTGAGTTCACCTTGGACGAAGAGAAAGTACTGAAATACAAAGGAAGAATAGGTGTACCCGAAATAGAAAATGTGGACATTAGACACCGACTGATGAAAGAAGCCCATACCACCATTTATTCGATACATCCTAGAAGCACAAAAATGTATCATGATCTAAAGAAACTATATTGGTGGAGAGGAATGAAAGCAGATGTAGCTAAGTTCGTGTGTCAATGCCTAAATTGTCAGAAAGTAAAGGCTGAACGACAAAGACCCGCAGGACTGTTACAGCCGTTATCGAAACCAGCATGGAAATGGGACTGCATCACTATGGACTTCGTCACGGGATTACCACTGACTCCTCGAGTAGTTGACGCAGTTTGGGTGATTGTAGACCGTCTGACTAAGACAGCTCGCTTTATATCGATACGACCTCAGTATACACTGGAAAGGTTAGCAAAGTTGTATGTGGATAATATTGTTCGGTTACATGGTGTACCAGAGAGCATTGTATCCGATAGAGATCCCCGATTTACTTCCAAATTTTGGGAAGGATTGCAAAAGGCTACGGGTACCACATTGAAGTTCAGTACTGCATTTCACCCACAGACAGATGGACAGTCAGAGCGTACAATCCAGATTCTAGAAGATATGCTACGCGCATGTGTGATTGATTTCAAAGGATCATGGGATGAAAAGTTACCACTGATCGAGTTCGCTTATAACAATAGCTATCATGCTACTATACAGATGTCACCATATGAAGCACTGTATGGCAGAAAGTGTCGAACTCCGTTGTTTTGAAATGAAGTTGGAGAACATAGTATTGTTGGGCCAGAAATTGTTGAAGAGACTTGTCGAGTGGTATACATTATCAAGGAAAGGGTAAAAACAACTCAGAACCGTCCGAAGAAATATGCAGATACTCGACGCAGAGATCTTGAGTTCGCTGTAGGTGATAAAGTATTCTTGAAGGTATCGCCTATGCGAGGATTGAAACGGTTCGGGCAGAAAGGGAAACTCAGTCCAAGATATGTCGGGCCATATGAGATTCTAGCTAAGCGTGGAAAAGTGACTTATCAGTTAGCATTACCACCATCTATGTCAAGTGTGCATGACGTATTTCATATTTCCCTATTGAAGAAGTATGTCAAGGATCCAACGCACGTCCTGACAGTAGATCTACCAGAATTGACTAATGAATTGACATTTGAAGTAACACCAACGAAAATCACCAGTCGAAAGGTTCAACGACTATGCAACCGAGATATCTATTATGTTAAGGTCATTTGGAAAAGTAGAGACATGGAAGAAATTACTTGGGAGGAAGAGACTGCTATGCGAAAGCAATACCCTCACTTATTTGATTCAGAAGGTACATACAATTTCGGGGATGAAATTTTTATAAGTAGGGGGGAGTTGTAAAACTCGTATCAAACTAATCCGGTCTTACTACCTTGAACCAGGTTTACCCATCCTGGACGAGATGAATGGACCAAGGGAGTGAAGGAGATCGTGATCCCAGGTATCAAATCAACCCAAAAACACTTAATTTAAAGGGAGGGTCGCATACCCAGCAAGGGAGGGTCGGACCCCCCAAGACAGAAAGTCAGACCCTCTGTTTTACAGGGAGGGTCGGACACTTTAGGAAACCAAGGGTCGACGGGATCATCGACCCTCAATTGCCGCCAGATACTGAAATTAGGAAAGTTTCCAAATTTTGATTGGATTCCTTCCAAATCTCAATGGGGCTTAGTTTAAGAGTTTCCACCCTATAAATAGGACGTCTCTAAGCCTCTTTCACTCCTTTTACAACCCTAATTGAATTTAGAGAAAGAGAAGAGAAGGAAGAGAAGAAGAAGAGAAGCAAGGAAGAGAAGAAAAAGTAAAAAGGAGAAGAATTGCAGAGAAGGAGTATTCTTCCCAGGTATGGATACTAATTCCATGAATTTCTACAGACCTTAGGTTAGATAAGGATGAGAGTGTGATCTCGGAGAAATCCAAACCATCAACCCATGGTTAGGTTTCCATGGAAAACCATAGGAGAATACATAAAAGCTATATAGGTGGATGATTCATGGTTCTAGACCATGGAATGTATGTTGAATGGACTATAGGAGCAAGCCATAGGACCCCAAACACGAAGAATGGACTAAAAGGAGGAAAATTGACCAAAACCCACAGGGGGTCGCACAGATGGTCGATGACCATCCGACCCTATGTGATTCTGAGTATCGACCCTCAGGGTTCTGGAAGTCCAGATTAGGGGAAGGTCACTCCAGGGGTCGGTCATAACTCAGACCTACCTCCGACCCTCAGTTAGTAGAATGGTTTTAAAAATTAGAATAAATTCTAATTAAATTTTATCGACTTTGTTAGGTCTTCTAGCAATATAATGTCAATATAAAGGTGATTCTAAAGCTTGGAAGAGTATCTATTAGCAAGCTAAGGTGAGGGAACAAGACCTAAACTAATTGGTTAATAATAAACTACTTTTATTTTCTTGAGTCCAATGCCATGCTTGATTCTATGCGAATATGCTTGTAATATGCATTCAACATGTCATCCAATATTCCTGCTATTATTGTTCATGCATATTTAATTTTGTTTACTTATAACATGATGATGATGATTGATGCTAGGAATAGACATGTGAATGTTTGTGTGTGGTTAGTGTGCTTGATGCAAGTAGGGCATCAGGTGAAGTGTTAGGCGGTGTTTGATCCGGGCACTTTAGATCTATTTCTGACTCAAGTCTTGTGCATTAGCATCGTCGTATCGCCATTACCTTAGTAGAACTATTGCGACGTAGGGCATCAAGGAGGGTCTCGGTCCTTGAGTCTTATACTCTACTGGGAGGCCTTAGCTCTATCTCTACTGGTGCTCTGAGGGATGTTGGGGTGAGGCCTTGGATACAATGTTTGACATTAGGATTGGTTAGTAGCGAGCCCCGTTTGCAGCCCTAGCCATCAGGGGTTTATTTGTTGGTATGAAGTTGTGCAGCGATAAATGTGACCTTCGTGTACAATGTTCATTGTGGGTGCTGTGGGCGACGGTGAGAGGTTCATCGGGCGTATCCACACTCTCGTGCATAGAGGTGCGGCGGCCACCTATCTTTCTATAGCACAGTGCAAACGTAAAACCAGACCAAAGATATGAATTGATTTCATGCATATGTATTGTTGCATTGTTTTGTTTGCTCACTGAGCCGTGATGTGTGCTCACCCTCTCGACGTCGAATATTTTTAGTTGATGATGCAGGTACCACTGTTGCCGATTATATTGATGCTCCAGCGTATGGACATGTGGCGGCGATTGAAGCTGAAGATGTAGAGGATACGCATGACTCCTTTTGCGAGTGCAACTCATGCGTGTCCGTTTAGGATTTTTCTTTTATTTAATTATTTAGATTTATTAAAGGGATGTAATGATATTTATTTATGTCCTAGTTGATGCAGAATAATTTGGTATTTAAATATTAATATCACATTTAGATTCTTCAGTTCATTTTATTATAAGACTTCCGCTATTGTGTATTTACTCTGATTATGAATGTGGATGTATGGGGTTTAGATAACACGGATATAGCCTACTCGAGTTCCTGGTTGAACCGTTGGTTTACTAACGGTTCATCACACCATTCTGAATAGTGCAGAATTGGGATGTAACAACTCTGCTCCTTCCTTGTCTTTAAATGTCAGCTTCTTTTCAGCACACAATAAGTTTGTAGAATGCCGAACTAACCAGTTCATTCCCAAGATGACGTCAAAGTCTGCCGTTTCAAGTTGGATCAAGGTCGCATCCAAGGTCTTTTCACCAATAAGAACTGGACGTGGTCCATAACTTTTTTCTAACTCCACTTCTAATCCCATAGGTGATTGTACAAGTAGTTTGTAGTCTAAGGATTTAAGGGGTAGATTTAACTTCTTTCCAAACGTCATAGATATAAAGGAATGAGTAGCTCCTGAATCAAAGAGTACTCTGGCGGGAATGCCATTAATAGGTACGATACCTGTGATTTGTCTTGGTTTAGACTACATACTCATTCAATGTAATACAACTAACTAAAAATGTAAGTCATACCTGTGACCACATCAGGCGATGCGGCAGCATCCTCAGATGTAACCGCATAAACTCATCCTTGATGGAGCTATTTCTTGGGCTTAGGACATTCCCTAGTTATATGTCCCACTTGGTTGCAGTTAAAACATTTTATCCCTTCAGTAATTGGCTTCTGTTTCTGTTGAGCTACGGGAGTAGTCTTGGTTACAGCGGTAAAGCCTTGAGCACGGAAGAGTTTGAATGTCTTGTTATTCCCTCCATTATAAGAATTTCCAGCTGGCCTTTTTATACCTCTGTTTTGCATGAAATAACTCTCCTTCTGGCTCGATTCTATAACTCGAGTAATTTGTGCCGCTTCATTATAGATTTTCTTTTCATGACCCAGAACGTGCTCGTGGATGCTTCCCTTAAGTCCCATGATGAACCTTCGGGTCTTTGTGTTTTCCTCTTGCATACTAGTGGGTGCAAAGAAGAACAGCTCTTCATAACGCTGTTGATACGTATCCACGGTCATCTACCCCTGATATAAACTCAGGAACTCTCTTTCCATAGAATGTTTGAAACTTCTCGGAAAGTACTTCTCAAAGAACGCCTCTTTATAAATATCCGAAGTCAGTTGGGCGTGCTTTGTAAGTAAATAGGTCCTGGTAGACCTCCACCAATGGTGTGCATCTCCTTTCAGCATAAAGGTGGCGCACAACACTTTTTCTTCTTCATTTAGTGTCATCATCATAAAATTTCTTTCCATTTCGTCAACCCAGTGTGCCGTCCATAAAGGATCTGCTGGCTTGCCATTAAACTCTATGGGCTTCAGTTTCAGAAAATGCTCCACCAGTCTAGAGTGGTCTAGTGGCTGTGAGACATACGCTCCATACATAGGTGGTTGGTATTGATATCCACCTTGAGCTATCTTAGGATTTTATACATGAGCCTGCATGATAGGAGTCTGAGGTGCATGGGGTACTGTGTTACTCCCCCCTGGTGCTATGCTTGCCTGTCCGACTGGCATTGGAGGTGTTTGTGCAGCTGGAAGAGTTATGCCTATGGCAGCTTGGATAGTAGCTTGTGCATGTTGCATCTGTTGCAGCTGTTGTGCCAAGTTTATTACGACCGTGGCCAAGTCTGTAGGTGGAGCTGGTAGATTGATAGGATTTGTCTACCCATTTATGACGGACGGTGCCGTGTTCATGTTCCCTTGTGTTCCCGGTTGTGTCTGGTTATCTTCCCCCATAGGTGGTGGTGGTGGAATAGAGTTACGGCTCTGTCTGGTTACTCTGCGTCCCGCCATTAATTAATCTGATAGTGGGATTGCCAAGGTACCCAGAGTTCGCGACCGTCTTCGCTTCCGTACCAATGAAGCCGAGGCACAGTATGCCCACTATGCTCGCAAGAAGGTAGAGGGCGGCCGCAAAGTGGACTTGGCTAGCGTAGGCTTGTTCAATGTAGAGGGGGCCTTTGGTGATATGGGCTGGCTTCCCATCATCACCTATGACGCGTGTACCCGTCCTGACTTAGTACGCCAGTTCTACTGTAATCTCCAGGTGGTGGGAGATTACAATGATGTTGAGAGGGGTGGTGAGCTTCGGATCACCAATTACGTCAAGGGGGTTGATGTTTTCTTTGATTATCGGCAGCTAGCCGACTTGTTGGGCATTTCCTATGATGGCCCCTTGGTGTTCTGTGCTCTTGGAGAGCCCTAGTTCTTTTCTCTACAGATGAGGGCTGAGATCGATCGTCAGCTCATCAGACCTGATCGCTGGGAGATGAAAGCGAGTTATCTGCGTTCAGATCCATGGGTATACTGCAAGATCATTCATCATAATCTGATACCGCAGAGTGGACACTACGAGATCCTAGTTGACCCAGTACCTGCTGTACTGCATATGCACTAGGCAGCCTGTCTGCCTTCCCTACATCATCATGCATACAATGATCAGTACCACATTGCCTAGTCACACTGGCAACCTTCCTTATGGACGCATGATCACTACCTTGCTTACCACCTGGGGGTTGATTTATTGGATGAGAAGATTCAGGAGAAATCATTCTCATCGCCTCTGGATTGGGAGACAATTTGCAAGATGGGCATGCGGGATGCCTAGGTCAGTGATGAGGAGGGGAACGCGATGGTGCGCCCTCGCACTCGAGTGGAGATGGCCGACGCTGAGGCAGTAGCAGCAGCAGCCGCTGGAGCATGGGGTTCATAGGGATGATGACGACCGGCTATACATGGATGTAGATGCCATACCTCCTCCATCACCTACTCATGCTACTGGAGCTGGTCCGTCTTCTTCAGCTGGTCCTTTGCATGGAACTGATCCTTCGTATTCTCCATCTGATGACATGATAAGGATATTGCACGAGATACGAGAGACTCAACGTATGTCTGACCTGAGGATGGGAGAGCTTAGGGATTCTCAGCATGTGACTGACCAGCGGGTGACTGATCTCACAGCTAGTCTCAAGACGACCCAGACTCAGATAGCTTGGTTGACTAGAGTCTACGCTGAGGACTATGACAGAGACCATGAGGCACTGCCTCCCCCATCACCTCCAGCTTCTTGATGTACTTTTTTTATTTCTCTTTTTGTATTTTACAGTAACTGTCCGGACTGTGGACTGTACTCTGCTTTAATCATATATATATAAACATTTGTTCTTCCTTTTGGTTGTATATAAATTTGTTTCTCATTTAATAGATGCATTATTCTCTTTAGTTTAGTCTCAAACAACACAGATGCTTATGGTGTGTTATTATTACATCTTTTAAATTTTTATCCTATCTCAGTTCACGACCCTTTTATGGAAGTATACGATTTTACAGATAAAGCCTGAGATGTTCTGATACCAAGTTGTCACACTCCAATTCTGCACCATTCAGAACGGTGTGATGAATTGCTAATAAACCAATGGTTCAACCATGATCTCTAATAGGCGGTATCCATAAAAAATAAAACCAAGCACGTCCACAACCATAATCAGAATAAATACATAATAGCGAAAGTCTTATAGTAAATGAACTGAAAACTCTAAATGTAATAATCATAATTAAATATCAAGTTATTGTTGTATCAACTGAGACATAAATAAATAAAATATCAATTACATCCTTTTATAAATTCAAATAAAATTCTAATAGAATACACATGAGTTGCACTCGCATGAGGGGTCATGCGTATCCTCCAAGTCTTCAGCTTCCATTGCAGCAATACGCGCATACACCAGAGCATTCATATAATCTTCAACTGTAGTACCTGCATCATCAACTAAAAATATTCGACGTCGAGAGGGTGAGCACACATCATGGCTCAGTGAGCAAATAAAACAATGCAACAAACATATGCATGCATTCAATTCATATATTTGGTATGATAAATAAGTTTGCAATGTGCTATAGAAAGGATAGGTGGCCAAAGGTCACGTTTATTGACGCCACACCTCTATACATGAGTGTGTGAAGCCGCCCAAAGGTAACGTTTATTATCGTTCCACATGCACCCACCATGGACAATGTACACGCAAAGGTCACGTTTATTACTGTACCCGCTGCCCATACCAACACGTAAGCCCCTGCTGGTGAGGGCTCGCAATCTGGGCTCGTAACTAACCAATCCTAATGTCAATCGGTGTATCCAAGGCCTCACCCCAGCATCCCTCAATACATCCATAGAGATAGGGTTAAGGCCCCCCGGCAGAGTCAGAGACTACAAGGTCCGAGACCACCTCCCCTCATACCCTACGACGTAATAGTTCCGCTAAGGTAATGGCGATACGACGATGTCAGTGGACAAGACTTGAGTTTGAGATAGAGCTAGAGTATTGAGGCCCCACCTATGACACCTCCCCCTGATACTCGCTTGCATCAAGCACACCAACCACACACATATATCCACATGCCTATTCCTATCATCATCATCATCATCATGTCATAAACAATAATTTAAATATGCATGAACAGTAATAATAGAAATATTGGATGACATGTTGAATGCACATAATAAGCATACACACATAGAATCAATCATGGCATTGGACTCAAGAGTAAAACAATTTATTATTATCCAATTAGTTTACGTCTTGTTCCCTCACCTTTACTTGATCGTAGGTCCTCTTTCAAGCTTTAAGAATCAACTATATATCGATATTATATCACTAGAAGACCTAATCAAGTCGATAGAATTTAATTAGAATTAATTTTGATTTTAAAAAGAATGATATTAACTGGGGGTCGATGCCAGGGTCGGAGGTTCCATCGACCCTGGGTGCTACAACCCACGGTCTGGACTTCCCGAACACTGGGGGTCGATTGTTAGGGTCTGGTAGGGTCGATTGGCCATCGACCCCTCGTGCGACCCCCTGTGGGTTTAGTCAAATTTTCATCCTACAGTTCATTCTTTCGTGTCTGGGGTCCTATGGCTTGCTTCTACAATCCATTTCACACATGTTCTATGGTCTAGAACCGTAGTTCCTTCATCTATATGGTTTTTATGATCATCCCCATGGTTTTCATGAAAACCTAACCAAGGATGGATGATTTGGGTTTCTCCTAGATCATTCCCTCTTCACTATCTATTCTAAGGTCTGTAGAATTACATGGAGATAGTATCCATACCTGATAATTAGGTTGGTTTCTCTGAAGCCTTCTCTTTGATCTTCTTCTCCACTTTCCTTCTCTTCTCTTTCTCTTCTCCTTCTCTTCTCTTTCTCTCAATCCAATTAGGGTTCTAAAAGGAATGAAAGAGGCTTAGAGACGTCCTATTTATAGAGTAGAAACTCTCAAAATAAGTCCCATTGAGATTAGGAAAGAATCCCATTGAAATTAAGAAAGTTCCTAATTCACGGTTTCTGTCGGCAGACTGGGGGTCGATGAGGGGGTCGGAGATCCCGTCGACCCCTGGTTAAAAACTCAGGGTCTGACTTTTATACTGGGCGGGGGTCCGACCCTACCTTGCTGGGTATGTGACCCTCCCCCTATTTTTAGTGTTTTTGGGTCAGTTTAATACCTGGGATCGTGATCTCCCTCACGCACTTGATCCATTTGGCTCGATCATGATGGGTAGACCTGGTTCAAGGTGGTAAGACCGGATTAGTTCGATACGGGTCTTACACGGATCCTATACTAGTGGATGATGATCCACTGATTAGGGATCTTGCGTGGTGGTTTATCCTTAGGGGTGCGGGGTTGTAGTCCGGGGCTGTATGTCCTGTACCTTTTTCCCATGCATGAGCATTGGATCCATAGCCAAGGATTATGGTTAATCACAAGATGGTATTGCCAGACCATTACATCAGACTTAATTAATGAACACATTTTTGCATTGATGTGCTTGTGCATTTGGCTTAACCCTTCACTGAGCTAGGATGTGAGCTCACCCCTACATTGATTCTTCTTTATAAATTCTAATGTAAGAACTCTTTAGGTTGCAGACTTCATGGACTCCCCCACAATGGATTCTAACCACACCAGTATAGCTGGGGAGCCCCTTGAAGAGAGCCACGGCGAGGGCTGTCTGTAGCAATTGTATTTATGGCCCCTGAGCGGCCCCTCTCCTGTAGATAGACTATATGGTCTATACTTAAGAGGTTTTTGTCAGATTTATTCTTCTGGGATATTTGTATAGATAGTATATTTTGAGATACATTTTGATGTAAGTTTTTAGAAGATAACATTGTTCTTAATTACATTTATCATTAGTTGGTATCAGTTACTTTATTGATCTAAGATATACTTCTACTGCTACATATATTTTATCTGTTTTACTCTGATTATGTTGGATAGTATGTATGTATGCTATTGTGTGGTGGTTTGGTAATTCATGTCATGCGTACGATCCTGGGGTGATTTGGGTCATTTGAAAGCAACCCGTATCTCACGCCTGTATCCAGAATTGGGTCATGATAAGAAGATTTGTTCTCATTTGATCACATTTTTGTTTGTGTGTACTTATTTTGGGTTTCCATGTTCGTGGTTTGAGATTTGGATTACACTAGAGAGTGTGATCTCCACCTCCTTATTCATTTTCACTTTCTTTCATCTCAGTTCAAATCCATGAGAGTTCCTATTTTTCATGGTTTTCTTCAAGTCATCATTTCTCATCAATGCGGTCAACCTTAGCTTGCATGGACTCGTGTTGCCAGTAGACTTGTCTGGTTTTCCTATGGTTCCTCGATACATCTACCATCAAAGAGTCTTCCTAGTTTACATACAATAAGTATAGATCTCCAGGACACTATGAATGTGGATAATCCCGTAAAAGCTAGGATGACCAAGATGGAGCAGATGTTGGCCAGTATGGCGGGGTTTTTACAAGCCCAAATGAGCACTCCTCCACTTTGTATACCCCCAGATGGTCAAAGTCCCCATCATACCCTGGTATTTCCCTTAAACGTGGTTATAGACAAAGGAGGGGAGGAAGGAATCAATTATGAATTTACTCTTGTTCCTACTCTGCCTAAATCCCGAGGAAAAAAAAATATTTGAGCGAGAAGTTAAAGAAGTTGGAGATAATCATCTGAAATGTCAAAGGCATTGAAGACCAGATTATTGACACTGAAGGATTGTATCTTTTTTTTCCACAAGTTAAGCTTCCTATCAAGTTTAAGTGGAATGCTGAGAAGTTTGATGGGTGTAGAGATCCCAAAGCCCACCTTAGATCCTTTATTGGGAAAAAGAGAGTTCGAGAATTTGTAGATGAGGAGGTAGGACTGGCATTCCAGATCACTTTGTCTAGTCCTGTACATTGTTAATGGATGACGCTAGACCACCGTTGACCAAAACTTGGGACAACATTAGGATTACCCTTTAAGGCACATTGCTCTTACAACATTGATGTTGAGTTAACTTAAAGGGAGTTTGAAACCATTAGGCAGTTTTCACAAGTTACCTGTTAAGGTTTCATGACAAAGTAGCCCAGACGTGGGATAGACCTAATGAGAGAGAGTGAGTGTGGATGCTCGTTAGAGGCCTGCAATCCCAATATGGTAAAGTTTTCGTTTGTCCAACCCTTAAGCAATTTTGATGGCCTTATCATTGTTGGGCAACAGATTGAAGACACTATCCATACAGACACTCTTTCGAAGTCTGGTAGATTTTCAGCAAGTACTAGCAAGAAGCCATTATCATGGGGTATTGATATCAACGATGGTTACATCTTCCAAGACCTTATCTTCTAGATCAAAGAAAACATTACCATAGACTATGAACCATCTCCTTTCTGTAAGAAGAGTAGAATTTCAGATTTAGGTATGCCTTTGAATATCATCCTTGCCAAATTTCTTGCGGGGGGAATCATTTTTAAAATACCACCCAGACATATTCTTGAGCCAAAACATAAGTGGTTCAACTCAAACATTTATTGTGAATACCATACCTAGAGTATTCATACTACAGATGGTTGTCGGTGGCTTTGTGATGCCCACCACGTGTTATGATTCACATCTGGCATAGCATAATAACCGTAGGATTAGATAATGGAAGTGGTTATAACCATAGATTTGTAACTGAGTGGTACCTTCTAGAATTGTAATCGGTCATATAAACAAAAAGATAATGGAATAGAGGCAAGCAATTACGATCCCAATCTCTATCTTTTTCTCTATATTCTCTTCTCCCCTAGAGGCCAACTACCCTAGAAGTAGCCATTATTGACACTACTCGTATCATTGGTGCTTTCTGAGAACACTTCTCCTGTGGCAGAAGAAACTCACCTTCAGCAGTTGGAAGAGATTGTTAAAACACTCGGAGATGTTATGGCAGCACAAGAAGGGCAAATGGAATTGTTCGAGAATACTCTGTGTGATCAGCAATGGACCTTCTTGGAGATCTCTCAACTGTTGCTGGTAAGAAATCCAGCCAATCAATTGGAGATCTCTCAAGCTCGATTGGCTCTTACCATGTTCCATGGTGATACGTGAAATTAATTAGCACATTCTTGATCATATTTAGTTTAATTTTGTAATTTTTCCATTTAGTTTAATTTAATTAATGTTTTAAGTAATTTATTAATTTATTTAATTCTTAGTTATTTTTGGTTATTTGGTAGGTTTTTGAATTGGATAAGGACTAAATAAGAGGTGTCAAAACAGCTCAAAGCTTGGTGTTACATTCCTAAATGATTTGGAAGATAATTGACCAAAATCTGCCTTAAAATCAGCATTCTCCAACAAATTGGGTAAGTTGCAAGATTGTAAAAGACTGATTTTATGGGATTGTAAACTTATAAATTAAGAAGAAGAAAAAAAAATACAGAAAGCAAGAGGAGCTGTTCATAGAAGGGGCTACAAGGCACATTGGAGGTGGAGAGTTCGAGAGGGATGGAGCTAGAAGACTAGAGAGAAATCATGGATTCAAGCTTCATCTATTCCCATTACGAGTTCTTCCCTTTTCTATGTGATCCCTTTGTTTATGTTTTAGAATTGTCAATGATGAATTGCTAGATTTCTTATTCTAGGATTAGGATGGATTCATTGAAATTGTGTTGATTAAATCCTTAACTTTTGAATGATTATGTTTTATGCAATCTGATATTTTGAAAAATTACATGTGATTAATTGATCACTAATTGCATATCTCAAGGTATTAATTGAGGGAGCGAAAGCGGAAGATTGATATTAGTTTATAAAATATCAGTCATTGGTTGTATATTTTCTTAGAAATAAGGGCTCGTCATTGTGATCTTTGTTTTAATTCTAGTGAACGTAATGAGTTTGTATTAGATTCCTGCAAACACGAAAGTAGATGAAGGATTAATACGGACATAATTTGTTATTCTTGAAAGAGATAACAGAATAACTTAAGGAATTGATCGTTGCATCAACAGAAATTTATTCAATAAGTTTGGTTTGATTAAGCATAATTTAATTGAGGAAGTCTGAATCCTATCTTTGGTTTCATAATCTGCTTATTAATTATTAATCTTGGTAATTCAGTTGTCTAAATAATAAAGAGAATTAATTAGGTTTGATAATTGAACATTCTCCCTGTGGAAACGTTACTCGACTTATCATTATTTTATTTGCACGACCCGTACACTTGCGGATTCGAAAACAAGGACATGGCCACCTCTTTATCCCCTACAAACCCTGTGGTCATCAACCCTTCCCTAGTTTCCCCACTTCTTGTTTCCTTTTCTTTGCCTAGTCTACCTACATACGATCGCTCTGATTCCCTTTGGCTCAAATAGGCAATCCGCCTTCCACAAACCCTTGTTCCTTCCTCAACACACAAAATTCACCATCAAATGTTACAGAAGGACCTAGAAAGTGATGTTAGGAGAACACAACTAATGTAACTGAATAATAACTGATATAACTGAATAGCAATTGATGTAATTGAATACAATTAGAATAGAATAGTATAAATAGGAACCTGGAGATGTATTGATATATTCAGAAAATAATAGAATTAGTGTTCTTTCTAATATAGAGGTTATCCCCCTCAAAGCGAATCTTCTATCGCCTCCTTCTTCTCTCTATTCTTGTTTCTCCATGGACTCTCTTTAGGTGTTGATGGATGCAAAGTGGTAATCTTTCTCCAAAATCTTTTGGCTTCTGAATTCTATGGAGGAGAAGCTCGACCAATTGGTCCCTCACCTACCTACCACTCCATTCGACCATCCGACTACACCATCCTCATCAGTATCAGCTTCTACAGAAAACCCATCACACCCAGAAACCTTCAACTTTCGATCAAAACTATCAACAATTCTCATCACCAGCCCAATTCCTTCATCACTCCCAATTCTAATTTTTTTCCAAATCCAACCACCAACCTGTCACAACTTTCTGTTTGTGTGTTTGTGTGTACTTATTTTGGGTTTCCATGTTTGTGGTTTGAGATTTTGGATTACACTAGAGAGTGTGATCTCTGCCTACTTATTTATTTTCACTTTCTTTCATCTCAGTTCAAATCCATGAGAGTTCCTATTTCTCATGGTTTTCTTCAAGTCATCATTTCTCATCAATGCGGTCAACCTTAGCTTGCATGGACTCGTGTTGCTAGTAGACTTGTTTGGTTTTCCTATGGTTCCTCGATACATCTACCATCAAAGAGTCTTCCTAGTTTACATACAATAAGTATAGATCTCCAGGACACTATGCATGGGGATAATCCCGTAAAAGCTAGGAAGACCAAGATGGAGCAGATATTGGCCAGTATGGCTGGGTTTTTACAAGCCCAAATGAGCACTCCTCCACTTTTTATACCCCCAGATGGTCAAAGTCCCCATCATACCCTGGTATTTCCCTTAAACGTGGTTATAGACAAAGGAGGGGAGGAAGGAATCAATTATGAATTTACTCTTGTTCCTACTCTACCTGAATCCCGAGGAAAAAAAAATTTGAGCGAGAAGTCAAAGAAGTTGGAGATAATCATCTGAAATGTCAAAGGCATTGAAGACCAGATTATTGACACTGAAGGATTGTATTTTTTTTTTCCACAAGTTAAGCTTCCTATCAAGTTTAAGTGGAATGCTGAGAAGTTTGATGGGTGTAGAGATCCCAAAGCCCACCTTAGATCCTTTATTGGGAAAAAGAGAGTTCGAGAATTTGTAGATGAGGAGTTAGGACTGGCATTCTAGATCACTTTGTCTAGTCATGTACATTGTTAATGGATGACGCTAGACCACCGTTGACCAAAACTTGGGACAACATTAGGATTACCCTTTAAGGCACATTGCTCTTACAACATTGATGTTGAGTTAACTTAAAGGGAGTTTGAAACCATTTGGCAGTTTTCACAAGTTACCTGTTAAGGTTTCGTGACAAAGTAGCCCAGACGTGGGATAGACCTAATGAGAGAGAGTGAGTGTGGATGCTCGTTAGAGGCCTGCAATCCCAATATGGTAAAGTTTTCGTTTGTCCAACCCTTAAGCAATTTTGATGGCCTTATCATTGTTGGGCAACAGATTGAAGACACTATCCATACAGACACTCTTTCGAAGTCTGGTAGATTTTCAGCAAGTAGTAGCAAGAAGCCATTATCATGGGGTATTGATATCAACGATGGTTACATCTTCCAAGACCTTATCTTCTAGATCAAAGAAAACATTACCATAGACTATGAACCATCTCCTTTCTGTAAGAAGAGTAGAATTTCAGATTTAGGTATGCCTTTGAATATCATCCTTGCCAAATTTCTTGAGGGAGGAATCATTTTTAAAATACCACCCAGACATATTCTTGAGCCAAAACTTAAGTGGTTCAACTCAAACTTTTATTGTGAATACCATACCTAGAGTATTCATACTACAGATGGTTGTCGGTGGCTTTGTGATGCGCACCACGTGTTATGATTCACATCTGGCATAGCATAATAAGCGTAGGATAAGATAATGGAAGTGGTTATAACCATAGATTTGTAACTGAGTGGTACCTTCTAGAATTGTAATCGGTCATATAAACAGAAAGATAATGGAATAGAGGCAAGCAATTACGATCCCAATCTCTATCTTTTTCTCTATATTCTCTTCTCCCCTAGAGGCCAACTACCCTAGAAGTAGCCATTACTGATACTACTCGTATCATTGGTGCTTTCACTGAGAACACTTCTCCTATGGCAGAAGAAACTCACCTTCAGCAGTTGGAAGAGATTGTTAAAACACTCGGAGACGTTATGGCAGCACAAGAAGGGCAAATGGAATTGTTCGAGAATACTCTGTGTGATCAGCAATGGACCTTCTTGGAGATCTCTCAACTCTTGCTGGTAAGAAATCTAGCCAATCAATTGGAGATCTCTCAAGCTCGATTGGCTCTTACCATGTTCCATGGTGATACGTGAAATTAATTAGCACATTCTTGATCATATTTAGTTTAATTTTATAATTTTTCTTGGACATTTAGTTTAATTTAATTAATGTTTTAAGTATTTTATTAATTTATTTAATTCTTAGTTATCTTTGGTTATTTGGTAGGTTTTTGAATTGGATAAGGACTAAATAAGAGGTGTCAAAATAGCTCAAAGCTTGGTGTTACATTCCTAAATGATTTGGAAGATAATTGACCAAAATCTGCCTTAAAATCAGCATTCTCCAACAAATTGGGTAAGATGCAAGATTGTAAAAGACTGATTTTATGGGACTGTAAGCTTATAAATTAAGAAGAAAAAAAAAAATACAGAAAGCAAGAGGAGCTGTTCATAGAAGGGGCTACAAGGCATATTGTAGGTGGAGAGTTCGAGAGGGATGGAGCTCGAAGAATAGAGATAAATCCTGGATTCAAGCTTCATATATTCTCATTACGAGTTCTTCCCTTTTCTCTGTGATCCCTTTGTTTATGTTTTAGAATTGTCAATGATGAATTGCTAGATTTCTTATTCTAGGATTAGGATGGATTCATTGAAATTGTGTTGATTAAATCCTTAACTTTTGAATGATTATGTTTTATGCAATCTGATATTTTGAAAAATTACATGTGATTAATTGATCACTTATTGCATATCTCAAGGTATTAATTGAGGGAGCGAAAACGGAAGATTGATATTAGTTTATAAAATATCAGTCATTGGTTGTGTATTTTCTTAGAAATAAGGGCTCACCATTGTGATCTTTGTTTTAATTCTAATGAACGTAATGAGTTTGTATTAGAATCCTGCAAACATGAAAGTAGATGAAGGATTAATACGGGCATAATTTGTTATTCTTGAAAGAGATAACAGAATATCTTAAGGAATTGATCGTTGCATCAATAAAAATTTATTCAATAAGTTTGGTTTGGTTAAGCATAATTTAATTGAGGAAGTCTGAATCCTATCTTTAGTTTCATAATCTGTTTATTAATTATTAATCTTGATAATTCAGTTGTCTAAATAATAAAGAGAATTAATTAGGTTTGATAATTGAACATTCTCCCTGTAGAAACGTTACTCGACTTATCATTATTTTATTTGCACGACCCGTACACTTGCGGATTCGAAAACAAGGACATGGCCACCTCTCTATCCCCTACAAACCCTGTGGTTATCAACCCTTCCCAAGTTTCCCCACTTCTTGTTTCCTTTTCTTTGCCTAGTCCACCTACATACGATCGCTCTGATTCCCTTTGGCTCAAATAGGCAATCCGCCTTCCACAAACCCTTGTTCCTTCCTCAACACACAAAATTCACCATCAAATGTTACAGAAGGACCTAGAAAGTGATGTTAGGAGAACACAACTAATGTAACTGAATAACAACTGATGTAACTGAATAGCAATTGATGTAATTGAATACAATTAGAATAGAATAGTATAAATAGGAACCTGGAGATGTATTGATATATTCAGAAAATAATAGAATTAGTGTTCTTTCTAATATAGAGGTTATCCCCCTCAAAGCGAATCTTCTATCGCCTCCTTCTTCTCTCTATTCTTGTTTCTCCATGGACTCTCTTTAGGTGTTGATGGATGCACAGTGGTAATCTTTCTCCAAAATCTTTTGGCTTCTGAACTCTATGGAGGAGAAGCTCGACCAATTGGTCCCTCACCTACCTACCACTCCATTCGACCATCCGACTACACCATCCTCATCAGTATCAGCTTCTACAGAAAACCCATCACACCCAGAAACCTTCAACTTTCGATCAAAACTACCAACAATTCTCATCACCAGCCCAATTCCTTCATCACTTCTTGATTCTAATTTTTTTCCAAATCCAACCACCAACCTGTCACAACTTTCTGTTTCCTTCATTCAACCCCAAGTTACAATCGATATACAATCCCAATCAGAAATTAAATCTGAAACTGATCCATACATGTTCTTCACCGACGATAATATTGATGATGATGGCAACCTAACAATAATCCCTTTTCTTCAGCCCATACCCAATAATTTTTCCCCAACTTGAACCAAATGTCGATCCACTTCACAAGAAGAATTTGCTTCTTGGTTAGGGGCATACGACCATCGACGCCGGAGACGACAAGGATGGCACCGTCCACCTGAGCGGCATCATTGATAACCTGAGCAGCACCAATGATCATATTTTTGATGTAATCAGCATAGCCAAGGTTCTCCCTTGCATACCGTCCACCCCCTCCTCCCCTGTTCTTGTCTACAGTAGCAGCGACAACAATGAGTTCAGCCGATGGCACTTCCCAGAGGAAGAGAAATTCGAAGTTACTTGACACCATCTCAGTTCGTGGTTTCATTTGATGTTGGCATGGCCACCTCTAGTGATCGTACCATAACAGAGGAGATCAGAGATCGTCCTCCACCGCAACAAATCCGGCCGCTTTTGTTCAGACACCAACACCAATGTCCACTTTCCTGATTTCTTAATCCGTGTACCTTACAGAGGTTTCTTGATAGCGTCGTCCATTTGCAGAAGATGGAAGATCACATAAATTCTTTTTTTTTGAAACCCTCGATTCTAGTTCTTGTGGTTCTTCAATTCTTCTGAAACCCTCCTCCTTGCGATTGATTCTGGTCCTTAAGGTTCTCTGATTCTTCTGAAACCTCCCTCCTTTCGTTTTTATGAACCTCCTTTCTCTGGTTTTTCCAAAAAAAACAAAAACACAGAAGGCTTTCCCTTAGATTTAACAAAAATAAGAAATCCAAAAAAACACACAAAGCTTTTCCCTCAGATTTAACAAAAACGTAGAAGGCTTTCTCCTTTCATTTTTATGAATCTCCGCTCTCTGGTCTTTAAGAAATCCTTTAAACATATTGAGAAGCTTCATTTCTTTTTCTAGATTTTTCTAATGACTCCACCCAACTCCATCCATTTGGCCACTTTCTCTCTCTTGGCTTTGAATGACCTTTCTTTCCGTCCCTAGTGAGTGACAACTCAAGAACAATAATCATTATTCTAGAAAAGTTTTGTTCAGCAAATGGAAAGATGATCACAAGAATATATGCATATTGGCAATCCTATTATTGAGATGGAGTGATGGTTTCGTAGTTGAAGATCAGACTCACTATGTTTGTCTAGCATTCCCCATGGCATACTGTTTCTATCACAGCCCTAGGAATCTTCATCTGATAAGAAATAGCAATGGCAATATTCGTGAATATTGAAAAACTATTGATAGTACAATTGGTTTTCAAGAAGGTTTTATTCATTGGATGTTTGGAGATACTTCGGAGAAATCTTTATTGAATTTTAGTTTGAACCTTGAGGACTAGGTTCCCCGCAGCAGTTGGCAATGTTATGGAAGGACCTAGAAAGTAATGTTGGGAGAACACAACTGATATAACTGAATAGCAACTGATGTAACTGAGTAGCAACTGATGTAACTGAATATGGGAACAAATCCTTAGACAATGGCATGGATATTGAACGAGCACCCAAAATTTCATGGTTACTCGCCTGTGGTTGGGACTAGGAAACTTGTCGATCTTGGTGGATCTTTAGCGAGAGAGGTAGCTATAGGAAGAGGAGTGTTGTTTACAACACAAGCCTTGCTTCAAGAATATGGTAAGAGCATATTCGACCAGCTGTTCGTTATATGGTGGTTTGGAAAGGTTGGTTCCTGGGCAGCCGAATAAGCTCGCGTTCAAATGGCCGAACTCGTCGTCACCACCGTAGTTCGCCTACATGGCCGACCCCCTCCGGCAAGACGTTGCTTCAAATATCTGGCATCTCTAATCTTTTCTTTTCGATCTGATTTTAGTAAATGGAAGCCTTAGGAGATTAAGGGGTCGATGGCGGATTTTTGAGACAATCTGTGATTTACCGGCTCCATTCTAGAGTCCACGATCCAGGTCATGATTCATAGTGGGAGCTTTCGTACTACATCAGTTGGCTTCTGTTGAGGCATATTTCGCCTTCCAATAGTTAGAAGACACGTGTTCTTAGGTGTTGGAACCTTGACCAAGTTAAGGTTGTCATTGTTGGCAACTGGAAGACATGATGTGAGAGAACCATTGAAGAAAGTTGATAAGAAAGTCCAAGAAAGAAGAGAGAGAAAATGGAGGAGAGAGAAAGAGGAGAGAGAGTGGGGACCAGGTGTGTCCCACTTTGGGAGGCCAACACCAGCCGAGCGCCGAGACGGTGAGTGCACAAGAGGCGGTCGAGTGCACAAGACCGGCCGAGCGCACAAGAGGGCGCGGAGAGTGCACAAGACCAGCCGAGCGCACACCGGGCAGCCGCGTGCATAGCACTAGCCGCGCGCCGACAGACCAGCCGAGTGCACAAGAGCAGCCGAGTGCATAGCACCAGCCGAGCCCACGGCCGGGCAGCGGCGCGACAAGACTAGCCGTGCACACAGCACCAGCCGAGTGCACAGCAGGCAGCCGCGCGCACCGCACTAGCCTCGCGCACAGAAGGCAGCCGAGCACACAGCAATAGCCGCGCGCACAGCACCAGCCGAGTGCACAGTAGGCAGCCGCGCGCATCATCTGTTCGCTGAAATGCCACAATGAGGCAGCGGGATCTGACCGATCTGACGGTCCAGAGGAGATCCTGCCATTTACTGACCGATCCAATGGTCTGATTCAATTGATTCTTTCTTCGCCAATCAAAACTCAACAACGGTGTTCGGTGGGTCAGACGAGGGCGCGCTACGGTGCTTCGCGCCGCATGGAATCAGCCCAGAAGATTCCATTTGGAATAATCTGATCGGCCGAACTTCAAATGGCCATATCTTGGCCGTCCGATCTCCGATTGAGGTGATTCAAAAGCCCACAAGCTTCTCTCTCCGAGTAGAACCTGTTAGAACGAAGAAACCTGGTTTTTGAAGAGCTTAGCTGCGGGTTTGGGGAAAAGTATGATTTGGGGCTTTTTTCGAAGAAGAAATCATTCTCCACCTTCTTCCATCTGATACACATGAGTATTTGAGAAGTTTGGAGTGAAGTGTGAGTGTGAATGATAGCTTGATGTGAATGATGGTGTGCGAGATGCATTGGAAGAATGCCGGAGTTCCATTCTATTGACGAAGCGTATCCATCACTACTGGAGAGCTTGGAACATCTATTTTGTGAGTATCAACCTTGCTGCGTTCACGCTGGGAAGGTAATCACGCACGCAAACCTTGCATTGTGAGATTCATTATGTTCGGAAGGGTTTGTATACATTACATATCAATTTCATTGTAACCTGTCAAGTTGGGGCTTGACAGGATTGAGGGTAGTTGCCCAGAATTCCAAGTTGCAGCTTGGATTACATTGGTGGTAGCACCAAGTTGTTGTAGCAGCAGAAAAACTATTGAAGTAGCGTATTGGGTATAATACGAAACCCTAGTTAGGGTATTGCCCCGTGGAGTAGTCATCACAGTGTATGATAGGTGAACCACGTTATATGGTGTGCCTTGTGTTTGTAAATATTTTATTGTATATGTGAAGTGTGTGGGTTGCAGGTCTGGGTGTACACACTAGGTAGGCCAAGCCTCTAGTATGGATACCTGTAGGTGTGTAGCATGGTGTGTTACACAAAATGTGTAAATAAACAGATGTGTGAACTAGTCAGCTCAAGGCAGCACAGCTAAGACAGACAGCTCAAGGCAGCAGTGGTCAATCAGTAGAGACAGACCTCACATAGTTGGGAAGAATTTTAGTGGGTACTTGTAAGACCCGTGCCAATCTAACCCGGTCTTACCACCTTGAACCAGGTTTACCCATCATGGTCGAGTCAAATGGACCAAGGGCGTGAAGGAGATCGAGATCCCAGGTATCAAATCGACCCAAAAATACTTAAAATAGGGGAAGGGTCGCATACCCAGCTAAGCAGGGTCGGACCTCCCAAAACAGAAAGTCAGACCCTTAGTTTTGAAGGGAGGGTCGGACAGCTTAAGACCCTAGGGTCGACGGGATCATCGACCCTCCCATCGACCCTCGGATTCTGCCGAATATAGAAATTAGGAAATTTCTATATTTTTCGATTGGGATTCTTTCCTAATCTCAGAGGGACTTATTTAGGATGTTCCTATTCTATTTAAAGGACGTTCCTAAGCCACTTTCACTCCTTTCACAACCCTAATTGAATTGAGAGAAAGAAAGGAGAAGGAAAAGGGGAAGAAGAAAGGCAAGGAAGAGAACTTAGCAAAAAGGAGAAAAATTTCAGAGAAAAAGTAATATTCTCAGGTATGGATACTAATTCCATGAGTTTCTACAGACTTTAGGTTAGTTATTGTTGAGAGTGTGATCGGAGAAACCCAAACCATCAATCTATGGTTAGGTTTTCATGGAAAATCATAGGAAAGTACATGAAATCTATCTAGGTGGGTTATACATTGTTTCAGACCATGGAATGAATGTAGAATGGAATGTAGGAGCAAACCATAGGATTCCAAACACGAAGAATGGATTAAAAGAGGGAATTGGACCAAAATGCACAGAGGGTCACACCGAGGGTCGATGACCATCCGACCCTAGGTGTTCCTGACCATCGACCCTCAGTGTTCGGGAAGTTCAGAGTTAAGGGAAGGTTGCACCCAGGGTCGATCCTGACTCCGACCCTACCTCCAACCCACAGTTAACAGAGTAGTTTTTAAATTCCAAATAAATTCTAATTAAATTCTATTGATTTTTTTAGGGCTTCTAGCAATACAATAACACTGTAAAGGTGATTCTAAAGCTTGGAAAAGTATCTATTAGCAAGCTAAGGTGAGGAACCAGAACCCCAAACTAAATTGGTTAATAACAAACTATTTTCTATTTCTTGAGTCCTATGCCATGCTTGATTCTATGCGAATATGTTTGTAATGTGCATACAGCATGCCATCCAATATTTCTATTACTTGTTCATGCATATTTACTTTATTGTTTATAACATGATGATGATGATGATGATAGGAATAGGCATGTGCTTGTATGTGTGTGGTTGATGTACTTGATGCGAGCGAGTATCAGGGGAGGCGTGATGAGAACGTCAATAAACGTTAACCTTTGGCGGGTCTCAGCACTTTAGCTCTATCTCTAACTCAAGCCTTGTACATTATCATCATCGTATCGTCATTACTTTAGCAGAACTATTATGTTGTAGAGTATCAGGGGAGGTGGTCTCGGTCCTTGAAGTCTCTGACTCTACCGGGGGGCCTTAGCTCTATCTCTATGGACATTCTAAGGGATGCTGGGGTGAGGCCTTGGATATACTTTTTGGCATTAGGATTGGTTAGTTGCGAGCCCAGTTTGTAGCCCTCGCTAACAGGGGCGTACGTGTTGGTATGGCACTATATAGCAATAAACGTAACCTTTGTTATATAATGTTCATGATTGGGTGCATGTGAGTTGACGATAAACGTGATCTTCGGGTAACGTCACACACTCGTGTATAGAGGCGGAGTCAATAAACACGACCTTGGGCTACCTAATCCTTTCTATTGCATACTGCAAACTTATATACCAGACCAAAGATATAAATTGATTTTTTGCATGCATATGTATTGGTGCATTATTTTGGCTACTCACTGAGCCGTGATGTGTGCTCTCCCCTCGACGTCGAATATTTTTAGTTGATGATGCAGGTTATACCGTTGAAGACTATGTGAATGCGTCTGCGTACGGGAACGCGGTAGCGATGGAAGTTGAAGCTGAAGTGGATACACACGACTCTTCTTGCGAGTGCAACTCGTGTGTATTTGATTAGATATTTTATAGGTTTCTTTATTGGATTTATTAAGACATGTAATTGATAATTAATTATGTCTTAGTTGAAAACAGAATAATTTGCTATTAAATTATTAATATCATTTTAGTTTCTCAGTTCATGTTATTATAAGACTTCCGCTATTGTGTATTTACTCTGATTATGATTGTGGATGTGCGTGAGTTTAGATAATGCAGGGATAGCCTATTTGAGATCCTGGTTGAACCGTTGGTTTATTAGCGGTTCATCACATCATTCTGAATAGTGTAGAATTGGGGTGTGACAACTTGGTATCAGAGCATCTCAAGCCTTGCCCGCCGAACTAACACAGATTCAAGACCATTGTGAACTGAGATAGGATAAAAGTAAAAGCTTTAATATAAACACACGGTAAGCACAAGTGATGATTGACACCAAATTTAAAAAGAGAATAATGCATCTATTAAAGGGAAAATAAGTTACATACAATGAGTGAGAAAAACAAAACCTATATACATAACTAAAGTAGAGTACAGTCCACAACCCGGACAGTTACTCTGTAGTACAAGAAAAATAAATACAATCATGAAGCTGGAGGTGAAGGAGGAGGCGGTGCCTCACGATCTCGGTCATAGTCCTCAGCATAGACCCTAGTCAACCAGGCCACCTGGGTCTGGGTCGTCTGGAAACTAGCTGCTAGATCGGCTACTCTCCTATCAGTCGCCCCCTGGCCCGATAACAGCTCATCCACCCTCATACGCTGGGTGTCCAGCAACTCCTCCATCCTCAGATCAGATCTGCGCTGAGCCTTCCTGATCTCCTGCAGCATCTCCATCATGTCAGAAGGTGGAAGTGAAGGACCAGCCTCAGGTACAGGTCCGCCGCAGAAGAAGTGCCAACACCAGCCGCATGTGTAGGTGAAGGCGGTGGTATCGAGTCGACATCCATATACATACGATCATCATCGTCGACAGGATCCACACGAGCTCTAGCAGTAGCAGCAGCCTCAGCATCAGCCATCTCGATACGAGTGTGAGAGCGCACCATCGCGTTTCTCTCCTTATCACTAACCTGGGCATCCCGCATACCCATCTTGCAGATTGCCTCCCAATCTAGAGGCGACGAGAAGGTCTTCTCCTGGATCTTCTCATCTAACAGGTCAACCCCCAGACGGGTCAGAAGGACTATAATCATGCGTCCATAGGGTAGATTACCCCTATGCCCGGCCAATGTAGCACTGATCATGGTCCGCATGATGATGTAGGGAAGGCAGACCGGCTGTCTGGTGCAGATGTTGTAGATCAAATACTAGGTCAGCTGAGAAACCCTCTCATAGTGCCCACTCTGTGGGATCAGATTATGCTGGATAATCTTGCAGAAGACCCGTGGAGCTGGACGCAAGTAACAAGCTCTCATCTGCCAACGATTAGGACGGAGTAACTGATTATCGATCTCTGCCCTCATCTCCATCTCAACAAACTGTGGATCTCCAGGCGCACAGTATACCATGGGGCCATCATAAGGAATGCCCAACAAGTCGACCAACTACCGATAGTCGAAGGAGATATCTACCCCCTTGACGTAGCTGGTGATGCGCAACTCCTGACCATGCTCAACGTCATTGTAATTCTCCACCACTTGGAGATTACAATAGAACTGACGCACCAAATCCGGGTAGGTGCACGCGTCGTATGTAATGACAGGAAGCCACCCCATGTCACCAAAGGCTCCCTCTACGTTGAACATGACTAACTCAGCCAAGTTCACCATACGACCACCCTCGACCTTCTTACGGGCATAGTCAGCATACCGTGCCTCGGCTTCATTGGAACGGAAGCGAAGGGGATCATGAACTCGGGGTACCTTAGTACGAGCCATGGTATCTGCAAAATAAGGAAAGAGAAGGAAAACAAGGAGTTAATAGGAAAAAAAATCCGAAACTTGATTTAATAACGACGTAAGTTGACCATAAGCCCATTCCTCACCATACAAGTGGGCATAAGGACTTACGTAGGTTTGAACATATCCTACAACCCACATGCAGTAGGAAATTTTAACTGACGATGTCCAATTTGAAGAAATTCAAGAAAAATCGAAAATGTCGACAAATTAGGGCAAAAAGAGAAAATTTCAAGTTTCTCGATAACCAACCGATGAAACTCAAAAAATTTTGAGGGCTTTCGTTCCTCGAGACACCAATAATAAAAGCCCCCAATAAAAATCGAATTTTTACGGTTGGAAAAAGTTTAATTTGAAAAATACAAGTTAAATGGACAAAAACCTAGAAAAGAAAACCTAAAAAAAAAAATAGGTAAAAATGAGAGAACATACCTGTATGGATGACGTGGACGTCGAAACTCAGACTAAAATCGACCAACAACAGTGGAGTAGCACTGTAGCAACTCAGATTGGAGAGGCAAGTCAAAACGGGAGGGAAATAATAAGAAATGACCCAGAATCGGATCTTAAAAATCTGATTTTTGGTCCGAGGGTCGGACAATTCGACTAGCACAATCGACCCTCGAATCGACCCTCCCATCGACCATCAGCTCTTGAGAATCTTACAGAAAATTAAGGGTCGGAACTGAGGGTCGGATACCCATCGACCCTCGCATCGACCCTCAGCTCTCGGGAAGAACAGGTTATTCCCAGGGTCGGATACTAAGGGTCGGACATACCATCGACCCTCACCATCGACCCTGCATAGAAAAGACAGTATTTTTTTTATATAATGAGCTAGGATTGGAATTGATTATCGGTTAGCGTGCCTACATGAAATATGAATGACTTCTCACCTATTTTGATAATTTTCAGGCACCACCAATCACCGAAAGGAATCATGTCTGGATGTAGAGTAACCCGACAGACCCGAAATGCAGTCCCACCACCACCACCCATGGAGGAGACTAGTCAAGAAAATAACTATGCACCGGGTAATCCAGAACCGGCAAACCCTACAAATTTGCCACCTCCACCACCAGAGCTAAAAACCGTGGTGATGAACTTGGCACAACAGCTGCAGCAGATGCAACACGAGCAGGCTCAGATGCAGGTTGCCATGGGAATTATGTTTCAAGCCACTCAGGCTGCACCCATGCACACAGGACAAGCCAGTGCAGCACCGGTGGGTAACCACCCAGCCCATTAGACACCTCCACAACCTGCTGCACAGATTCCAGTGCAGGTTCCAGAAGCAGCTCAGGGTGATTACCAATATCCACACCATATGTTTGGGGCAATCCCCCAAAACCAGCTGGACCACTCCCGACTAGTGGAGAGATTTTTTAAGATGAAACCCAAAGAATTCAACGGCAAACCGTCTAATCCATTGTGGCCAGCCCACTGGATAGACGAGATGGAGAGAAATTTCCTCATGATGACTATCACAGAGGAAGAGAAAGTACTATGCACCACCTTCATGCTCAAGGGCGACGCACATCATTGGTGGAAATCAACGAAGGCATATCTACTAACCAAGCACGCCCTACTGACCTGGGCTATATATAAAGAAGCCTTATTTGAGAAATATTTTCCACGGAGCTTCAGAGATTCGATGGAGAAGGAGTTCTTGAGTCTTTATCAGGGACAGATGTCAGTGGATGCGTACCAACAACGTTATGAAGAGCTGTTTTTCTTCGCACCACTGAGTATGCAAGAAGAAGAAACAAAAACCCGTAGGTTTGTCACGGGACTAAGAGGAAACATCAGAGAACATGTTCTGGGCTTAGAAAAGAGAATTTATAATGAAGCTGTCCAGATCACTCGAGTTATAGAATCGAGCCAGAAGGAGAGTTACTTTACTCAGAACAGAGGCATCAAAAGGCCAGCCGAAAATTCTTATAATGGAGGCAATAACAAGACATATAAGCCCTTCCGTCCTCAGAATTTTAATGCTGCGACCAAGACTACTCCAGCAGCTCAACCTCAGCCAAAGCCAAATTCTGAAGCCCCGAAGTGTTTTAACTGCAACCAGCCGGGACATATGGCAAGGGAGTGCCCTAAGCCCAAGAAGCAATTCCATCAGGGACGTGTATATGCTGTTACGTCTGAGGATGCGGCCGCATCACCCGATGTGGTCACAGGTATTGTACATATAAATGGTGTACCCGCCAGAGTACTCTTTGATTCCGGAGCTACTCATTCATTTATATCTGTGTCATTTGGAATGAAGTTGGAGAACGTAGTATTGTTGGACCGGAATTTGTTGAAGAGACTTGTCGAGTGGTCGACATTATCAAGGAAAGAGTGAGAACAGCTCAGAACCGTCAGAAGCAGTATGCCGATACTCGACGAAGAGATCTAGAGTTCGCCGTAGGTGATAAAATATTTTTGAAGGTATCGCCTATGCGAGGATTGAAGAGGTTCGGATAGAAAGGGAAACTAAGTCCAAGATATGTCGGGCCGTATGAAATTCTAGCTAAGCGTGGAAAGGTAGCTTATCAGTTAGCACTACCACCATCTATGTCAAGTGTGCACGACGTATTTCATATTTCCTTATTGAAGAAGTATTTCAAGGACCCAACGCATGTTTTGACAGTAGATTTGCCGGAATTGACTGATGATTTGACATTTGAAGTAACACCAACAGAAATCACTAGTCGAAAAGTTCAACGTCTACGCAACAGAGATATCTACTATGTTAAGGTCACATGGAAAAGTAGAGACATGGAAGAGGTTACATGGGAAGAAGAGAATGCTATGCGAAAGCAATACCCTTACTTATTTGATTCAGAAGGTACGTACAATTTCGAGGACGAAATTTTTATAAGTTGGGGGGAGTTGTAAGACCCGTGCCAATCTAACCCAGTCTTACCACCTTGAACTAGGATTACCCATCATGGTCGAGTCAAATGGACCAAGGGCGTGAAGGAGATCGAGATCCCAGGTATCAAATCGACCCAAAAACACTTAAAATAGGGGAAGGGTCGCATACCCAGCTAAGCAGGGTCGGACCTCCCAAAATAGAAATTCAGACCCTTAGTTTTGAAGGGAGGGTCGGACAACTTAAGACCCTAGGGTCGACGGGATCATCGACCCTCCCATCGACCCTCGGATTCTGCCGAATATAGAAATTAGGAAATTTCTATATTTTTCGATTGGGATTCTTTCCTAATCTCAGAGGGACTTATTTAGGATGTTCCTACTCTATTTAAAGGACGTTCCTAAGTCACTTTCACTCCTTTCACAACCCTAATTGAATTGAGAAAAAGAGAGGAGAAGGAAAAGAGGAAGAAGAAAGGCAAGGAAGAGAACTTAGCCAAAAGGAGAAGAATTTCAGAGAAAAAGTAATCTTCTCAGGTATGGATACTAATTCCATGAGTTTCTACAGACTTTAGGTTAGTTATTGTTGAGAGTGT
This sequence comes from Protea cynaroides, assembly GCA_028583415.1. Classification (NCBI taxonomy): domain Eukaryota; kingdom Viridiplantae; phylum Streptophyta; class Magnoliopsida; order Proteales; family Proteaceae; genus Protea; species Protea cynaroides. The sequence continues at coordinate 44,652,159 of CM053270.1, read as the reverse complement.
GATCTCAGAGAAACCCAAACCATCAATCTATGGTTAGGTTTTCATGGAAAACCATAGGAAAGTGCATGAAATCTATCTAGGTGGGTTATACATGGTTTTAGATCATGGAATTAATGTAGAATGGAATGTAGGAGTAAGCCATAGGATTTCAAACACGAAGAATGGATTAAAAGAGGGAATTGGACCAAAGTGCACAGAGGGTCGCACCGAGGGTCGATGACCATCCGACCCTAGGTGTTCCTGACCATCGACCCTCAGTTTTTGGGAAGTTCAGAGTTAAGGGAGGGTCGCACCCAGGGTCGATTCTGACTCCGACCCTACCTCTGACCCTCAATTAACAAAGTAGTTTTTAAATTCCAAATAAATTCTAATTAAATTCTATCAACTTTGTTAGGGCTTCTAGCAATACAATAACACTGTAAAGGTGATTTTAAAGCTTGGAAAAGTATCTATTAGCAAACTAAGGTGAGGAACCAGAGCCCCAAACTAAATTGGTTAATAAGAAACTGTTTTCTATTTCTTGAGTCCTATGCCATGCTTGATTCTATGCGAATATGTTTGTAATGTGCATACAGCATGCCATCCAATATTTCTATTACTTGTTCATGCATATTTACTTTATTGTTTATAACATGATGATGATGATGATGATGATAGGAATAGGCATGTGCTTGTATGTGTGTGGTTGATGTACTTGATGCGAGCGAGTATCAGGGGAGGTGTGATGAGAACGTCAATAAACGTTAACCTTTGGCGGGTCTCACACTTTAGCTCTATCTCTAACTCAAGTCTTGTACATTAGCATCGTCGTATCACCATTACTTTAGCAGAACTATTATGTTGTAGAGTATTAGGGGAGGTGGTCTCGGTCCTTGTAGTCTCTGACTCTATCGGGGGGCCTTAGCTCTATCTCTATGGACATTCTGAGGGATGCTGGGGTGAGGCCTTGGATATAATTTTTTGCATTAGGATTGGTTAGTTGCGAACCCAGTTTGTAGCCCTCGCTTACAGAGGCTTACGTGTTGGTATGGCACTATATAGCAATAAACGTAACCTTTGTTATATAATGTTCATGATTGGGTGCATGTGAGTTGACGATAAACGTGATTTTTGGGTAACATCACACACTCGTGTATAGAGGCGGAGTCAATAAACGCGACCTTTGGCTACCTAAACCTTTCTATTGCATACTGCAAACTTATATACCAGACCAAAGATATAAATTGACTTTTTGCATGCATATGTATTGTTGCATTGTTTTGGCTACTCACTGAGCCGTGATGTGTGCACACCCCTCAACGTTGAATATTTTTAGTTGATGATGCAGGTTATACCGTTGAAAACTATGTGAATGCGTCTGCGTACGGAAACGTGGCAGCGATGGAAGTTGAAGCTGAAGTGGATACACACGACTCCTCTTGCGAGTGCAACTCGTGTGTATTTGATTAGATATTTTATAGGTTTCTTTATTGGATTTATTAAGACATGTAATTGATAATTAATTATGTCTTAGTTGAAAACAGAATAATTTGCTATTAAATTATTAATATAATTTTAGTTTCTCAGTTCATGTTATTATATGACTTCCGCTATTGTGTATTTACTCTGGTTATGATTGTGGATGTGCGTGAGTTTGGATAACACGGGGATAGCCTATTTGAGATCCTGGTTGAACCGTTGGTTTATTAGCGGTTCATCACATCATTCAGAATAGTGCAGAATTGGGGTGTGATAGTACTGATTCATCCCCCCCCTTAGTGTCAACCCGGGAATCACAATTGGTATCGAGCCGAGTTCCCGGGGAGGAAGACTAACAACTTCGGGTACAGGGAGCGAGAGGTTGCAAAAAATGGCATTCAATAAAGATAAGCACAGGCATGAAAGAATTCCTCTGTTTGACGGATCAAACTACAGTGTATGGAAAGTCAGGATGGAAGCATATCTTATATCTCAAGGCTATGGAGTCTGACTGGCAGTAAAGAATGGATACACACATCCCACAGAAGACATCACAGATGTAGTAGAAATGAAAAAAAAAAGGGAAAATGAAGCCAAAGCAGTCACAACCCTTCTAGCATCTCTTGTTAGCAATGAGCTCACCAGAGTTATCAGCTGTCCTACCTCCAAAGAAATTTGGGACAAGCTAAAAAGTGTGCATGAAGGAGATAACAAGATAAACTAAGTTACAAATCCTGAGATCTCAGTTTGAGAGTCTGAAGATGTCTGAAGTAGAAACCATTGAGTTCTATCTCAACCGGGTGAATGGCATCACAAATGCAATCTGAGCATTGGGTGAAGAGATAAAGGAGATACATGTTGTCAAGAAAATCCTAAGGACCTTGCCCAAGCTATATAATGCCAAGGTATCTATGCTTGAAGAGATGGACACCTTGGATTCCCTGACCACTGATGATTTACATGGTATTCTGACTACTTATGAAATGAGAATGGTTGATGAAATCCCTACAGAGAAGGAAGCAGCTTTTGAAGCCATGAGAAAGTTGAAGATCAAAGAATCAAGTGAAAAATTAAAAGCAAAAGAGATTAGTGAGTCTGATGATTCAGATGATGAATTGATAGCCTATTTTGCCAGAAGGCTTAAGAAGAGAAGTGATAAATACAAAGGAAAGTCAACACTGAAATGTTTCAACTGTGGAGGACTAGGACACTTTGCATCAAAATGTCAAAACAAAGAAAGAGTATATGACTCTGATGATGAAGACCCCAAGGAGAGTCATGACAGGAAAGGTAAAAGAAAATTCATACCAAAAAGGAGAAGTCTGTTGACCAAGAAGAATCAATCCTCAGATGAGTCAGAGGAGGAAGATGACTGTGAGACTCGTTCATGGTCGAGTTTGATGAAACGCTTGAGAACAATGAAGCTGCCAAAGGGAAGGATGATCTTGAGGATGAGGCCAATCTTGAAGCTGAACTATACTCAGCCCTTATAGATCTCAGAGATGAAAGGAAGAAAAACAAAAGATTAAATGACAAGTACAATAAAGCAACTGAGCTCATAAGTACTTTGAAAATCTCAAATGAAGAAGCAAAGAAGATTGAAAATGATCTCGAAAAAGCTATATCCTTAAAAACAAATGAGTGTGCAAAGCTTGAGGAAGAAATTCTGAGATTAGAAATAGAGCTTGCAGAGTATATGAAGAAAAAGAAAAGTTACAAGGAAGCTACTACCTCATCTCCATTGGTGTCTGACCAAGAGACTGAAGAAGAAGAAAATGTGCTTGATGAAATCTTAAGTTATCAAAGATCCTCTCATAATAAGACAGGACTTGGATATGAAGAGCAGAGGATAAAGAAAACTAAGGGTAAAGGGTTTGCTGAGGACCCCATTATTTTTGTTAAGGCAAAACAAAAGAAGTCAAGTGCTGAAAATTATTTGAAGAACAACACTGACAAAGAAGGTTTCACAACAGTAAATAAATTCAAGAAAGGAGACAGTTTCAAAGGATACTGCTATGGGTGTAATGGTTATGGACATAGAGTTGCAAAGTGCAGAAGACAAATCATACTGCCAGTACTTACAAGCAGAAATAGATTTGCACCTTTAGTTGAAGACAGAATTAAATGCTTCAGGTGTCAAAAGTTTAGGCACATAGCCAGATATTGCCAAACCGTGTTTCCATCTCAAAGGCAACCTAGAAGGAATGTCAGAAGAAATCCCCCCAGGAGACAAGCTCAGAAAGAAGAAAGGGCTATAGAGGAAAGAGTTAGAAAACCCATTACAGTGAAAGAAAAGGCAATATGGGTTGAGAAAAATAAGAAGAAAAGTAATACATCCTTCATTATGCAGGCGGCCTTTAAGGCCAACAGTAGGCCCTTGCCATGGATTCTTGATAGTGGATGCTCCACTCACATGACAGGCAATAAAGAAATTTTCTCAAGTCAAAATACTGAAGAAAGTGGATCAGTTAGATTTGGAAATAATGATGGTGCAAGAATTGAAGGAAGAGGAACTGTTAACATCAATGGTGGAAAATTGAAATCTCATAATGTATTGTATGTTAATGGCCTAAAACATAATCTTCTGAGTGTCAGTCAGATCTGTGATCAGGGTAATGAAGTGACTTTCACTAAAAATGGTTGTGCAGTTAAAATTATTGCAAAAGGAAAGACTGTGGCACATGGAGTCAGAACTGGAGGCAACTTATATGTTCTCTCAGAGACAAATGACAACAAATGTTTGATGAGTCAGGATGATGAGAATTGGCTGTGGCACAGAAGGCTGGGGCACATAAATTTCAAGAACCTTGCCAAGATAAGTAGACAAGAGTTAGTGAGAGATCTTCCCATTTTGAAGGTTCTAGAAAATCATGTATGTGGACCATGTCAGAAAGGAAAGCAGGCAAGAGCAACATACAAGTCAAAGGAGTTTCATGTTAGCAAACCACTTGACCTAATTCACACAGACTTATGTGGGCCCATGAGAACCTAAGCCATTGGAGGAAAAAGGTACTTTATCTTATTTATTGATGAGTACTCTAGGATGACCTGGGTGATGTTTCTGAAGGACAAAACTGAAGCTCTTGACAAGTTCAAAGCATTCAAGAAGAGAGTGGAAAATGAGACAGGAAACACAATTAAGTATTTAAGGTCTGATCAAGGCAAAGAATTTATATGAAATGAATTCACCAAATTTTGCAATGAAAGTGGGATCAGAATTCAACATTCAGTAGCCAAAACACCTCAGCAAAATGGTGTGGTTGAAAGAAAGAACAGAACAGTGCAAGAAATGGCTAGAACTATGATGGCAGAAAATAACACAGCAAAATATTTCTGGAGAGAAGGTATCTATACTGCAGTGCATATCACCAACAAATGTCTACTAAGGCCTCATGAGAACAAAACACCTTATGAATTGTGGTTTGGGAGGAAAGCTATAGTGAAATATCTCAGGGTTTTTGGTTCAAAGTGTTACATCAAGAGGAAGGAAGAGAATCTTGGCAAGTTTGATGACAGAGCTGATGAAGGCATATTTTTAGGATACTCTTTCAAAAGAAGGCTTACAGATGTTACAGCAAGAGACTAAACAAGGTGGTTGAAAGTTCTGATGTCAGAGTTGATGAACAATTACCCTACTCCAAGAGAGCTGAGCCAGAAAGTACAGTGTTTGAAGAACTTGAAGATAATGAAACAGGGGCAGCTGAAAAGGGATAACAATCAGAGATAGAATCAGAATTACAAGAGGTTGAGGTGGAAATGCAAAAGGATGGAAGACCAAATGACAACAAATGGTTAAGGATTCATCCAAATCATCAAGTAATTGGAGATCCCAATGCTGGGATGCAAACCAGGAAAACGAAGACAGCTACTTTCTCCTTATTCTCAGAAGTTGAACCCAAGACTGTATATGAGGCTGGCAAGGATGAGAATTGGATGAAAGCCATGAATGAAGAGCTTGATCAAATTGAAAAGAATAACACATGGGAGTTAGTTCCAAGACCAACAGACAAAAATATAATTGGCACAAAATGGGTCTTCATGAATAAGTTAAATGAAGATGGAAAGGTGGTCAGGAACAAGGCCAGACTGGTGTGTAAAGGTTATGCCCAAGTGGAAGGAATTGACTTTGAGGAGACTTTTGCTCCAATGGCTAGACTTGAGTCCATCAGGATGTTCTTAGCTCTGGCAGCTGACAAAGGTTTCAAGGTGTACCAAATGGATGTCAAATCTGCATTTTTAAATGGTAATCTTGAAGAAGAAGTGTATGTTGAGCAACCTGAGGGTTTTCAGCTTTGTGATGATGGCAATAAGGTGTGCAAACTGAAGAAGGCCTTATATGGATTGAAGCAAGCTCCAAGAGCCTGGTATTCAAGACTGGACACTTATTTGCATCAATTGGGTTTGCGAAGGGGAATAGTGGACAGCAATCTGTATGTCATGACAGAAGATAGTAGTCAGCTGGTAGTTGTGGTCTATGTGGATGACATCATCTTTGGAGGACATTGTGACAATCTATGTAAAAAATTTGCTGAGAAAATGAGGACAGAGTTTGAAATGTCTATGCTAGGGGAGTTATCCTATTTTTTGGGTCTACAAGTTCAGCAGAGGCAAAATGGCATCTTCATCTCTCAAATGAAGTATACCAAGGAGATGTTGAAGAAATTTGTGATGGAGGACTGTAAACCAATATGGACACCAATGACAGTGAATATCAAGCTGAGCTCAGAAGATGATTCACCAACAGTTGATCAGACATTGTATAGGTCAATGATTGGCAGTTTACTGTATTTGACAGCTTCAAGGCCTGATATTTTGCATGCAGTTTGCCTGGTAGCCAGATTCCAGGATTGCCCAAAGGAGACTCATCTGATGGCAGTGAAGAGAATACTCAGATATTTGAAAGTCACAATAGACTATGGATTGTGGTATCCAAAGATTAGAAGTTTCACTTTGACAGGATTTTCATATGCAGACTAGGCTGGTAGCATTGATGACAGAAAGAGCACTAGTGGTGGTGCATTCTTTTTGGGAGAGAGCTTAGTAGCATGGCACAGCAAGAAACAAGAATCTGTTTCCTTATCTACAGCAGAGGCAGAGTACATAGCAGCGGCAGCTACATGCACTCAAGTAATCTAGATGAAAAGACAGATGTCAGATTTCAGTGTTACTAGTGCGGAGCCAGTGATCATCAAATGTGACAACATGAGTGCAATTAACATCTTCAAAAATCCGGTTCAACACTCAAGAACCAAACACATTGATATAAGATATCATTATTTGAAGGACTAGGTGCTTGAAGGGGAAGTGAGACTGGATTTTGTTCCTACAGCAGACCAGGTGGTAAACATCTTCACCAAGGCTCTTCCAAAGGACTCTTTTGAGAAACTCAGAGACCAGCTAGGAGTGGTGACTCTTGGCACACGGTAGATAGCACATGTGCAGGGGGAGTTGATGCCTACATAGCATCACTTTTCATCTGTAGAATTGGAAAGATGCGGTGGGCACTCCTATAGGTGAGGCTATGTAAGGGGAGTTCATATGAAGGGGGAGTAATTTTGTTTATATGTCCTTTGAAACTTGTTGTCAAAGGGGGAGAAAGGATGTGTGCAAAGGGTGTGTGCAGTCATCTGATGTAATATGGGTTGCCAACAATTCCAAAGGGGGAGATTGTTGGAACCTTGACCAAGTTAAGGTTGTCATTGTTGGCAACTGGTAGACATGATGTGAGAGAACCATTGAAGAAAGTTGATAAGAAAGTCCAAGAAAGAAGAGAGAAAAAGAAGAGAGATAAAATGGAGGAGAGAGAAATAGGAGAGAGAGTGGGGACCAGGTGGGTCCCACTTTGGGAGGCCAGCACCAGCAGAGCGCACAGCAGGCAGCCGAGTGCACAGCAGGCAGCCGAGTGCACAGCACCAGCCGAGCGCACAGTAGGCAGCTAAGAGCACAGCACCAGCTGAGCGCACACCAGGAAGTCGCGTGCACAACACTAGCCGCACGCACAGCACCAGCCAAGTGCACAGCAGGCAGCCGAGTCCACAACACCAGCCGAGCGCACAGCAGGCAGCCGAGTGCATAGCACCAGCCGAGCGCACAGTAGGCAACCACGTGCACAGCACTAGCCGTGCGCACAGCACCAGCCGAGTGCACAGCAGGCAGCCGCGCGCACAGCACTAGCCTCGCGCACAGCAGGCAGCCGAGCGCACAGCAATAGCCGCGAGCACTGCACCAGCCGAGTGCACAGCAGGCAGCCGCGCGCATCATCTGTTGGTTGAAATGCCACAATGAGGCAGCGGGATCTGACCGATCTGACGGACCAGAGGAGATCCCGTCGTTTACTGACCGGTCCAACGGTTTGATTCAATTGATACTTTCTCCGCCAATCAAAACTCGACAACGGTGTATGGTGGGTTAGACGAGGGCATGCTACGGTGCTTCGCGCCGCATGGAATCAGCCCAGAAGATTTCATTTGGAATAATCTGATCGGCCGAACTTCAAATGGCCATATCTTGGCCGTCCGATCTCCGATTGAGGTGATTCAAAAGCCCACGAGCTTCTCTCTCCGAGTAGAACCTATTAGAATGAAGAAACCTGGTTTTTGAAGAGCTTAGCTGCGGGTTTTGGGGAAAAGTATGATTTGGGGCTTTTTTTGAAGAAGAAATCATTCTCCACCTTCTTCCATCTGATACACATGAGTATTTGAGAAGTTTGGAGTGAAGTGTGAGTGTGAATGATAGCTTGATGTGAATGATGGTGTGCGAGATGCATTGGAAGAATGCCAGAGTTCCATTCTATTGATGAAGCGTATCCATCACTACTGGAGAGCTTGGAACATCTATTTTGTGAGTACCAACCTTGCTGTGTTCACGCTGGGAAGGTAATCACGCACACAAACCTTGCATTGTGAGATTCATTATGTTGGGAAGGGTTTGTATAGATTACATATCAATTTCATTGTAACCTGTCAAGTTGGGGCTTGACAGGATTGAGGGTAGTTGCCCAGAATTCTAAGTTGCAACTTGGATTACATTGGTGGTAGCACCAAGTTGTTGTAGCAGCAGAAAAACTATTGAAGTAGCGAATTGGGTATAATACGAAACCCTAGTTAGGGTATTGCCCCGTGGAGTATCCATCACAGTGTGTGATAAGTGAACCACGTTATATGGTGTGCCTTGTGGTTGTGAATATTTTTTTGTATATGTGAAGTGCGTGGGTTATAGGTCTGGGTGTACACACTAGGTAGGCCAAGCCTCTGGTATGGATACCTGTAGGTGTGTGGCATGGTGTGTTACACGAAATGTGTAAATGAACAGATGTGTGAACTAGTCAGCTCAAGGCAAGACACGGCTAAGACAGACAACTCAAGGCAGCAAGTGGTCAATCGGTAGGGGACAGACCTCAAATAGTTGGGAAGAATTTTAGTGGGTACTGATTCCCCCCCCCTCTCAGTGTCAACCTGGGAATCACATTAGGTATTGGCATATTGAGAACCTCCACGTGTCCTAGTTAGCTTGGCCTGTTCTCCCATGCGAGATGGCGTTTTCCACTATTTACTAGTCGCGTCTCGTCGGTCCTCTTGGGTGAGATGGTATTTACTATTTGTAAGTTGTGTCTCGCTAGCTTGTCACCTAAATAATGGGACCCTGTGGTCGCTTGATGAATCTGTCATTACACGTGTTTACTTGCCTATAATTATGGTGAGGCGTGCATGCAGGGATCTTTAATTGTTCTTGGAGTGGTTATTTTAGCGGTTATTAAGCTTGATGGTCATAAGTGACACGGCATTAATGTTAGCCTTTGGATCTTCATCCGATGGTCATGCGAGAACATTGCAGATGCTCCTGATGGTTAGGTGGTTAAGTTAGAGGTTTGTTGGGAACTCTCTCTCTCAATCTATATAAGATGTCAATCGGGTAAGAGGTAAACGATTCGAAAACAACTGAACTCTTAGCTTCCAGCAATTCATGCTTTTCTTGAATTCTCTTCATCCCCACATCTTCCAAGCTAACCATTCTGGTATAGCCTTGGATTGTTTGCTCTATTACTGACTTTATCTTTGAAGCCGACACCGAGATTCTGATCCCGGTCCCGTTAATTCTTTGTTTCTATTTCACAGGATAAGGACGAGCTAATCGGATCAGTTTTCAGTAGCAACAGTTTGGCACCCACCATGGGGCCTTTCTTTTTGAACGTGAATTCAAGAATTTTTTGCTCACACTTCTTGAACGATGGTACGAACTCAAAATCAACCCCCTAGGAATAACAATGACTGGAGCGACGACGTACCAGAGGAAGGACAGCCACAAAACAATCCTCCTCAAGGAAACAATGGCATAAATTCCTCTACCGTCCGTGAGTCACCTCCCCCTGTTCCTGAAATTCACGGAACAGTGCCACAATACGTTGCCATCAATCAGTTTAACACCTTGAACAAAAAATTAGAAGAATTAGAAAGGTTCCTCAAGCCGCCTCTGCTACCAACTCATCCAAGATCCACCAGAGATCCAGCAAGATCCAAGACTCCGGCCCCAGGCTTAGACCTGTTAGTCGAAAAAGATCTACCTAATTCAGAGGGAAGAAATGATGAACTTGGAGAAGAAGACTATCTGCCGGCTTAAGACTCAGATGTGGAAGAAATCATAGCTCCTCAAGATAAAGAAAAAGACAATGGCCAGAGGGACAGTCGGTGACTCAGCAATGAAATACAAGATCGAGTAAACTATTGCTCGATTGTAAAGAATTGCTATCAGAAGTCGCATGGAGGAGCAGAGACACGCAGTCGAGAAAGAAACACCAGCAGGCACCACGACAAAGTCTTTGGAACAACAGCTCTTCGCCATGCAGACTCGTATGGCAGAAATGGAGAAGAAACAGTCAGCATTCGTAACGGCCTTAAGAAAAAAGAATACTGCGCCGACATGGCCTTCATCAAAGAAATAATGGATGTCCCTCGGCTAGAATACTTCTTTATGCCAAAAGTAGACCTGTACGATGGTACAACAGATCCTCAGTTTCACCTCGATAATTTCTCAGCGTTAATGGTGTTGCACCATTATGACGATGCAATTTTTTGTCGAGCCTTCCCGTCTACATTTGTGAGGAGCAGGGCGACTCTGGTTTAATAGCTTGCCCTCCAATTCAATTGAATCTTTTTATCAACTGAGTATTCGTTTCTTTGAACACTTTTCGACCCAAACAGCACCCAAGAAGACTTCAACCAACCTTATCAGTGTAAAGCAAAGGTCTGAAGAAACCCTACGCGCGTACTTGTCAAGATTTAATCGTGAGGCCCTTGAAATCAAGAACACAACTTGGAAGTAAAAATGACAGCACTACAAGGCAGCATCAAAGACAAAGATTTGCCGAAATCAATCTACAAAAGGCCACCTCTGTCTTACGCTGAATTGATGAACAGAGCTGAGAAGTATGTGGCGATGAATGAGGCTCTCCTCCTCACTCACCCCAAGTCAGGGGAAAAAAGGAGAAGTGAGATGGAAGTCGTCAACAAGTCGCCAGTTGCCGAGCGAGACATCCAAGAAATAGAAAACTAAAAAGTCTAGGTTTCCAGGCAAGCAGGTCTCCAGAGTCGACTTTAATTGGGATCACTTTACCAGGTTGACTGTACCTATGTTGCAACTCTTACACAATCTCAAGGGCACACAATATGAGCTATCCCATCCGCCACCAATGAAGCCAGACCTGAGGAGAGAAAGGTCAAGGAAGTACTGTCGCTATCATCGCGAGAATGGCCATGATACTGATAAGTGTCGTGCGTTAAGATACTCAATTGAAGATCTGATTAAACACGGCCACATCCATGAATATGTGGAAAAGCCCGCAACTGTCGACAACATGCAGAAAGGTAAACAGCCTACCGAGCAAGAAGACAATACAGAGTTGCAACGTCCTCGAAATAATAGGGAAGGATTCCAAGATGATGACTCAGACTCTTTGCCTTTAAACAAGATCAGAGACCCTCGTGGCCGTATCGGCATCATCACAAAGACGATTTTGTCTTTTCTCCAGAATGGGCGACATCGCGAGACCCTATTACAAAGGACCAGCGAGATACACTCTCGATGTCGTGGGCACAGGTCGCAAATAGACCTTCAGCTAATGAAGTCAGTGGCGGGCCTAATACAGCGACTTGACTATCTTACCCTACGGCATGAGCATTAAACAAAAGAGACAAAGTTTGCAGTCCAAAATAAGTCGAAGCAAACCCTGAGTCCATCAAAGAATAGAGTTGGAACCCCACAAAAGAATACCTTCCATTCCCTACAAGAGCTTGAATATATAGGATGGCAATACTATGGATCACAGCCAGCATGCTATTCTGGGGCGATTATCGGGGGACCCACAGCTGGCCACACATCCAAGAATAGCAGAAGGTCATAAGCAAGGCAAGAATGTCAATCAGCAAGCTCCTTCACACCTTATAAATACGACAACAGCATAACCTTTTCTGATGAAGACCTCACCGGCGTTGAACTACCACATAAAGATGCCATTGTGATCTCCATGGTGATTGATAAACTCAATGACGTGGAAAGGGTACTGGTAGACACGGACAGCTCGGCAGATATATTATTCTTCTACACCTTCAAAGCAATGCACCTGGATGAAAGGCGACTTACTCCAATAAAATTCTCGCTTATCAGCTTCTCTGGTGACATCGTCAAAGTCAAAGGTGCAATAATCCTGAAAACGAGGGTCGGAACCAAACCCAGAAGGACCACTCTCTCTCTTTCCTACCTGGTAGTCGACGTCCCTTCCAGCTATAATGTCATCCTCGATAGACTAAGTCTTAATCTCCTTCGAGCATGTATCTCAACCCACTATTTGACAGTAAAATTTCCAACTACAAAAGGGATGGGGTGCTGCAAGGTAGACCAAAAGCTATCTCGCAGCTGTTACGCAATGGATTTGGATGCCAATGACGACAAACTCACAGGCCCTATTCAAATTGAAGATATGCGAGATGACCTGGAGCAGGACCGAGGGTCCCCAGCAGAGGACCTAATACACATCCTAGTTTTCTATGAGAATCCAGAAAGGTATTTTTAAATCGGGTCATCATTATCCAAGGAACAGCGAGATGAAATCATTGCCTTCCTCCAAGGATGTATTTTCTAGGACAGCGTCGGAGATGTCAAGCATCCCCCGAGAGATCATGGAACACCACCTGGCGATCGATCCCCAATTCAAGCAGGTTCAGCAAAAGAAGCGCAACTTCGCGCTGGAGAGAGAAGCCCCAATTAAAGTTGAAGTCAACAAGCTTCTTGCAGCATGGTTTATAAAAGAGGTCAAATACCCGCAATGGGTATCCAATGTTGTAATGGTCAAGAAAGCCAATGGTAATTGGCACATCTTTATAGATTACTCAGACCTCAATAAAGCATGCCCTAAAGACTACTACCCTCTTCCTAGGATTGAAAGATTAATTGATGCCACTGCTGGTCACATCATGCTTTCATTCTTGGACGCTTATTTAGGCTATAACCAAATCAAAATGTTTCAACCTGACGAGATTAACACTGCCTTCATTACAAGCAATGGACTCTACTGTTATAATGCGATGCCTTTCGGCCTAAAAAATGCTGGTGCCACATATCAACGTCTAGTCAACAAGGTATTCGAACAACAAATTGGCAGGATCATGGAAGTATATGTTGATGACTTCCTGGTTAAAAGCAAGGAAACCACCCAACATATTGGCGACTTGAAGGAAGCATTTGTTGTGTTAAGGAAACATCAAATGAAGCTCAACCCAACAAAGTGTGCCTTTAGGGTTGCATCTGAAAGTTTTCTAGGGTTCATGGTATCAAACAGAGGCATCAAAGCAAATCCCACAAAGATCGAAGCTATAATGGGTATGTTACCTCCAACAAGACCAAAACAAGTTCAAGAGCTTACAAGATGGATAGCAACCTTGGATAGATTCATATCCAGGTCGGCAGACCACTGTCTACCATTCTTTAAGACCCTGAAGGGAGCTAAGCGATTTGAATGGACCGATGAATGCCAGAAATCCTTTAAAGACTTGAAAGCTTTCCTAATAATACCTCTTCTGCCCGCCTACCCAGAAGTCAGGGATAAACTGCAGCTCCATCTTGCTACCTCGCCCGAGACTGTTAGTTCATTACTAATAAAAGAGATTGACAAAGCCTAGCGACCAGTGTATTGCGTCAGTAAAGTACTACTCGATGCCAAAACAAGATACGAGCAGGTAGAAAAATTGGCATTGGCACTGGTCACTTTTGCTCGCAAGCTAAGGCCTTACTTTCAGGCGTACACTATCTCGATATTGATTGATAAACCTTTGAAGAAAATACTTGCATGTCCCGACATATCAGGGAGACTAGGAAAATGGGCAATCGAGTTAGGCGAATTTGACATTCAATTTCAACCACGTACGAAAATCAAAGCACAAGTGCTCGCAGACTTCCTTCTTGAAATGTCAACTGATGACAGTGACAAAATAGACAGAACCCTGGAATAAGAGATCCGCGAGCAGAAAATAAAAAGATAGAAGCAAGAACCATCACCAGTATGGACTTTGTTCGTGGATGGCTCTTTGAACGACCAATATTCAGGCGCTGAAATTATCCTAACAAGCCCAGAAAACTTCAGAGTAAAAGTTGCTCTTCGATTTGACTTCCACGCAACTAATAACATTGCCGAATATGAAGCTTCATGGCAGGACTCAGGTTGGCGAGATTCCTTATAGTACAAACACTTGACATCTCCAGTGACTCACAGGTCGTGTCAGACAGATTAATGGTGAATATGAGGCAAAACAGCCTCGCATGTTGGAGTACCTCACCAAAGCAAAATCAGAACTCGCTAAATTTGAAACATATCAAATCAGTAACGTGGATTGCGACAACAACACTGAAGCCGATGCCCTCTCGCCACTAATGGCAGAAGACTTGTCTGGAATAAATTCGTCAGTCTACATCGAAGTTCTGAAAAAAACCAAGTATTGGTGACATGATTGAGATCTAACAAGTCAGTTGCGAGGCGACGTGGATCGACCCAATCAAACATTACATCGAAACTGGCGAATTACCTGAAGATTGGCTAAAACGTCGACGACTTCAAGCAAAATTTTGAGGATATATTGTCCTCGACGGAAAGTTGTACAGAAAGTCCTTCACCCGTCCTTTCTTAATATGCCTCACACCAACTTATGCAAAAGATGTCATGTGGGAGGTACATGCCGGCATATGCGGTAGTCACCTTACAGGACGCGCTCTCTGCCAATGACTTTTGCGGCTAGGATATTATTGGCCGACCATGTTCATAGACTGCACAGATTTCACCACTAAGTGTGAATCATGCCAGCGACATGCCACAGTTAGCCACCTCCCAGCAAATGAACTACAACCTGTCACGAGCCCACTACCTTTTGTTATGTGGGGAATCGATATTGTGGGACCTATGCTTGGGAAAAAGGAACAAAGAAATTCCTCATTGTGACCATTGACTATTTTTTGAAATGGGCAGAAGGAGAAGCTGTGATGACCACTGGCACCGTAAAACTGGAGGCTTTCACTAGACAGAACATAATATACCAATACGGCATTTCACGAGTCATCGTTACCAATAATGGACCACAATTTGTCAGCCAACAACACCAAAACTTTATCAAAGGATTTAATATCCAACAACACCTTGCTTCAGTATATCATCCTGAAGCCACGGGGCAAGTCGAGGCCACCAACAAGACAATCTCTCACGGCATCGCCCAACGACTTGGCCAGGCTAAGGGAAAATGGGCCGATGAGCTTCCTTTGGTCCTACAGAACTACGAGCCAAACTCCCACCAGCTAAACTCCTTTCATGTTGGTCTATGGGGCTGAGGCAGTTATTCCTGTTGAAGCCACTCACCCTGTCACACCCCAATTCTGCACTATTTAAAATGGTGTGATGAACCGTCAATAAATCAACGGTTCAACCAGAATTTCGAATAGGCTGTGTCCATTTGCTTTAAACCATACACATCCACAACCATAATCAAAGTAAATAAACAATAGCAGAAGCCTTATATATTAAATGAACTGAGAATTTTAAGAGTGATAACATAAATAAAATATCCAATTATCTTTCATTGACTAAGACATAAGTGAATAAAATAATCAATTACATTTTCTGTATAATCTAAACAAAATCTAATAAAAAATGTATGAGTTGCATTCGCATGATGAATCATGCGACTCCATCATAACTTCAGCGTCCATCATCGCAGCATGTCCGTACATAGGAGCATTTATATAATCTTCTACAGTCGTACCTGCATCATCAACTAAAAACATTCGACGTCGAAAGGGTGAGCACACATCACGGCTCAGTGAGCAAACAAAACAATGCAACAAATATATGCATGCATTCAATTCATATCTTTGGTCTGGTTCATAAGTTTACAATGTGCAATAGAAAGGTTTGGTGGCTGCCGCACCTCTATACATGGGTGTGTAAGCCCACCCAATGGATCAAACACCATTATCGTCCACATCCACCCCTACCGTGGAATAGAGATAGAGCTAAAGTGCTTAGGACCGCACCGCATCACACTTCCCCTGATGCTCTACCCATACCAACACGTAAGCCCCTATTGGCGAGGGCTTACAAACTGGGCTTGCAACTAACCAATCCTAATGTCAAACAGTGTATCCAAGGCCTCACCCCAGCATCGCTCAATACGTCTATAGAGATAGAGCTAAGGCCCCCTGACAGAGTCAGAGACTACACGGTCCGCGACCACCTCCCCTAATGCCCTACGATGTAATAGTTCTGCTAAGGTAATGGCGATAGGATGATGTTAGTGGACAAGACTTGAGTAGAGATAGAGCTAGAGTCTGGTGACCAGGATGAACCACAGTGTCACGTCCTCCCCCTGATGCTCCACTAGCATCAAGTATACTAACCACACACATACATTTACATGCCTATTCGTAGCATCATCATCATCATCATCATGTTATAAATAAATAGAATTAAATATGCATGAACAGTAATAACATGAATAGTGGATGACATGTGATATGCACATTACAATCATATAAACATAGAATCATTCATAGTGTTGAACTCAATAAACAAAACAGTTTATTATTAGCCAATTAGTTTAGGTCTTGTTCCTTCACCTTTGGTTGAGCGTAGATCCTCGTTCAAGCTTTATGAATCACTTTTAAAATCACTAGAAAGACCTAACAAGTCGATAAATTTTAATTAGAATTAATTTTAACTTATTTAGATTAACAGAACCTGTAGGGTCGTAGGTAGGGTAGCACCTAGGGTAGCAGTTTCTGCGACCCTAGGGTGTAGGGTCGGACGTGGGGTCGGATACCAATCGACCCTATGTGCGACCACACCCTCCCTGGGACTTCTCGTGGGCATGTGGTCGATCTTGTGGTCTCGTAGGGTCGGATATCATTCGACCCTACGTGCGACCACACGTATTCTGAGTCGACCTTTTCATTCTAAAGTCCATTCTTTCATGTTTGGATTCTTTGGCTTACTTTCATGGTCCATTCTATGATTGTTCTATAGCTCAAAACTCCAAGTTACACACTATTCATTGTCCATAACAATTTCCTCCATGGAATCTTTTAGAACTTATCCATGGATGGATGATTTGGGTTTCTCCTAATCCTATGTTCTTCATAACTATTCTAGGATCTCTTATTCATGTAAGGAATTAGGTTCATACCTTTATTCAGAGGTTTCTCTGAACTTCCTCCTCTTTCTTAGTCTTCTTCTTCAAGTTTCCTTCTCTTCTTATCTTCCTTCTCTTTCTCTTTCTCTCACTTTCAATTAGGGTTGTAAAGGAGTGAAAGAGGCTAAGGGACGTTCTATTTATAGAGGAAAACCCTCCATAATAAGTCTCAACAAGTTTAGGAAAGATCCCCTTAGAATTAGGAAAGTTTCCTAATTTTTGGTTTCTGTCTGTCATCGTAGGGTCGGACGTAGGGTCATAGGATCCGTCGACCCTACACCTTCTTAGTCATCTGACCCTACGACTAAAAAGTCATGGGTTGGACTTCTCTTGAGGTGGGGTCAACCCTACCTGTTTAGGCATGCGACCCTATCCTCACATTTACTATTTTTGGGTTAGACTCATACCTGGTCTTGTGATTTCTTCACGCACTTGGTCCACTTGGTTCGACCATGATAGGTAGACCTGGTACAAGGTGGTAAGACCGGTTAGTACGATACGGGTCTTACACATCCTACCATCAGGATTACCAACTATGATGAAATGCTCAACCCAGAAGGACTTAGGGCTAATTTGGACCTCATAGAAGAAACCCGCGACAAAACACAACTTAAGATATTGGCATATCAACAAAGGATGACGCAACATTACAACTCGTAGGTCAGAGTGCAGAATTTCAAAGTCAGCGACTTAGTACTACGCCATACCGTAGTCTCAAAGCCCACACAGCAAGGCAAACTTATGTTGACATGAGAAGGACCATACTATTTAATTCAGGTAACATGGCCGGGCACCTACTATCTCAAATTAATGAAAGAAAAGCATATCGAAAATCCTTGGCACAGTAAGAACTTACGAAAGTTTTACCAATAATGTAATACGACTTTACTCATGATAATGAATCATTTTTAAATTACGCATCCTCTCGCCTACTACAATCTATAGTAACCTTTCGGCATAGTCAGAACTTATGTAGCTTTGTAGATCTCTCAGACTACAACAAAACTGAGTTGACATATCCCCAAAGCACATACAATGTGACTTGACACCCCACCACACTTCCTCACAGTTTACGGGAACATACAGGATATCAAGTCGCCAAACACCCCCGGCTGATCGCGTCATTATTTATCATCCTGGGGCACTGTTACATAAATTTCTTTGCATAAAATATTGCAATAATTTATGGACTCGCACATGGGGTTTACACTCCCAAGTTCATACAATAGGCAGCAAGGAATCAAAAAAGCAAAAGACAAGTTCTTATACAAATGCTTTTCAAAGCACATTCTTTATTGCCAGACAAAATACGAAATGTTTGAATTACAAATCAGTTCCTACTAGTGTACAACATACCCCACTACAAACTTGTGGGGTCCAACACTCCTAAGTAATCATATAACAAACTTACACAGACTTGTTGCGAGTCAATTTGGGCATAGGTTCCCTTAGCTTCTCCAAGCTCTTCAGTAAATTCTTCGCAGCAACCACCGCCTCGTATCGGCCATCCGCACTCTGCTGCGACAAGGTTGAATACAATGTGTCAAACAAAGGGTACGAACTTTGGTAATACCTACCCTTACGCCTCTTCTTGCCCATTAACTCGGCAACCCTCTCCTCAGCCTTGGTAAGTTTCTCTGCGAGCTCTCGCCTCAGCTATGACTTACAAGTGACGATCTTCATCACTTTTCTTTCGCCACCAAATCACTTCTTTCTGTAATTGAATTAGTTCCTGATAGTCCATCGTGTGCAGCCTTCAAGCTGCAACACTCTGCCCTTCTGCCTTAGCAGCCCTCTCTTGCCAATTGCACAGTAATCTCCTCCAACTCGCCTCTTGCCTCCCCCAATGTTCATTTAATGCATCCTCCAATTGGTCATACGTAGCACCGAAGTTGAGACTGTCGACACGCAGCGAGTTGAAATCTCGCTCCATCTTCGCTACTCATGTCAAAAGGGCATCTCGCTCAGTCGTAAGACTCCGAATTTGAATCGCAAGTACACGCGCAGAAGTAGGAGGGCCCACGTTCATAACAACTCAATGGAAGAAAGTTCCCCTCCACGATATACCTAATACAAACAAAGAGATTGTCAATTAGAAGTCCAACGCATGAAAGAAACCACTCATGGGACACATGGAGATAAGTAAAGTATGTTTATTTCAAACATCTGATTATAGGAAGTCATAGGTGCTGAATCCAACATGTTACAAATGAAAAAAAAAAAAAAAAAGAAGAAGAAGAAAGTGGACTGATGATTAAGGGCCTTCAGGGATTTTGTCTTTCGACCTCTATCGCCATCCCATGAGATTGGTCTGTTGCAGCGGCTCCCTGATATGACGGCGCCGAAGAAAAAGATGGCACTTCAGGAAGAATCGTGAGGATTGGAGATACTGCCCTAGGAGGAGAGTTGGGTCCCAGATCGCGTCCCAAACCACCGACGACTTCATTCTGTTCGCCACCAGCCGCTACTTCCAATACATCTCCCTCTTTACCGCCACCTTCCTCCTCCTCGCCTTCTTCCTCTTCAGCGTCCTCTAGTATTGGCTCGGAGAGATTGAGCATCGATGGGGAGCGGGTACGTAGAGAAGTCGACTTTTCGTTGGAGCTTTTCTCGAACAAACTTCGCCAAATTCCTCGCTCCATCCATAAAATGTTCGATACCCCACCGAAGCCTAATCACTATCATCGGGGTCGTTTAAGTAAAGTTTTGCAAGATGAGAATAGGGGATGGGGTCGTAAGGTCTCATCATAATACAGCTCTCTTTCTCTTCGTTGGTTAGGATCGATAAAGTATTTTTGTCGCTGATCTCAGGAAGATGCCATACGTTGGCAGACGATATGGGTTTTCCATCTCGCTTACTGACAAAGAAGAATTTTGTTTGCTAGTTATGGACCTTGTTTAGTGTGCTCATGATTTTAGGTGCTCCCGACCTCGCTTTAAAGAAATACAAACCCATAGGGGGTTGGCTTTTTGGTTCATCCTTCTTCAAAACAAAAAGGCTTCGAAATAGCGGCATTGTCACCTGCCTCTTGAGAGACCGGAGCATAACTACAAAACCTATGACTGACGTCCAGGAATTGGTGTGCAGTTACGATGGAGTCAGGTCATAGTATGCTAGGATGTCTCTCACCTCTCTCGGGATAGGGATTTTAAACCCATAATCGAAATACTCTAAGTAAACACTGATTTCAGTAGTACTGGTTGAACAGATTCTCTCATCGTCTTCTGGAATTTGGCATTCATAAAGTTCTAAGAGATTATCTAAGATCCGTTCAAAATCAGGATCGTACTGGGTAAGTTTGTTCTTGAACCCTGCAGCTGCGACATTCAAGGTCTAAGGGGTAGGTGTAGTCTCTCTACGGGACTGCATTTTTATTTCTACAACTATGAGGTTTTCTATCCTAGGAAGGTAGGTTGAACCTTCAAAACGAAAAGGAAAAAATGCCTGGAAAAACCAAAATATGAAAGAGAGGAGGCGGAACTTACTAGTTAGTGCTGATCTAAGGAATAGGTTCTCTGCAATCAATGAAGATGACAAGAATGGGAGGATGCGATGCCTTCAGATATTCTTTTGTGGGAGTGCAAAAGTCGAAGGAATAGGAGAAGTTTTTGCTAGGGGCAATCAAAAGTCTTATAGCTGTCGTGTGTCATCATTGCTTCTCGAATCACTATCATGGTCAGGGAAACGTGCGTCTCGAAACTCCTCTCCACATTTAATGCTTAACGTGAAAAGATGGAGGCGTGATAATCCTTCGATGTTACGGTTTGCAGTATTTTATCAGGATAACGACGCGTGGCACCCCTATTTAGAATTTGAGTTTTGGCGGTTGAAAGTTTTGTACGAATGTGTGTGCAAGATTATTGGAATTTATTTTAGAATTTATCATGACCCTAGGGACTGTGTGGCCCTAGGATGGACAAAATATGAGTTTTATTAAGATTGTTCCATCGCATTTGTCTAGTACACTGAAACAAGGAGCAACTGTTGAGGCCATATTTCATCTTCCAATAGTTAAAGACACGTGTCCTTAGGTATCGGCATATTGAGCACCTCCACGTGTCCAAGTTAGCTTGACTTGTTCTCCCATGCGAGAGGGTGTTCACCACTGTTTACTAGTCGCGTCTCGCCGGTCCTCTTGGGTGAGATGGTATTTACCATTTGCAAGTCGCGTCTCGCCAGCTTGTCACCAAAATAATGGGACCTCGTGGTCGCATGATGAATCTGTCATCACACATATTACTTGCCTATAATTATGGTGAGGCGCGCATGCATGGATCTTTAACTGTTCTTGGAGTGGTTATTTCGGCAGTTATTAAGCTTGATGGTCATAAGTGACACGACATTAATGTTAGCCTTTGGATCTTCATCCGATGGTCATGCGAGAACATCGTAGATGCTCCTGATAGTTAGGCGGTTAAGTTTGAGGTTTGCTAGGAACTCTCTCTCTCTCAATCTATATAAGATGGCAATCAAGTAAGAGGTAAACGATTCGGAAACAACTGAACTCTTAGCTTCCAATCATTCATGCTTTTCTTGAATTCGCTTCATCCCCACATCCTCCAGGCTAACCATTCCGGTATAGCCTTGGACTGTTTACTCTATTACTGACTTTATCATCGGAGCGGACACTGGGATTCTGATCCCGGTCCCGTTAATTCTTTGTTTCTATTTCACAGGATACGGACGAGCTAATCGGATCAGTTTTTAGCAGCAACAGCTTCCACATGAGGTGTGGATTGCTTGTGGTTGCTCATCATTTGTTCGATAGAATGACGAAGAGAGACTCAATGTCATGGAACTCTCGTCTGAGCAGGAGAATCCACTACTTCAGGAGACGCGGCTATGAAAGCCTACCGTCGGTCCTCATAGGCTTAACCAAATCTAGTAAGCGAAGATCTGGTCGGACCGCCCTATTCGCCATGAAGAAGAAAGCTATCTTTAACAGCATTAATGGTACTTCCAATGCAGCAGTAGCTTTGTATTCCATAGAGAAAGAGAGTGTGAAGCCATCCAGTAAAGATGCAGGTTGTGATTAAGTGCTAGAGACTGAATTACAAAGTGTTAATGGAGTCTTAACGGGGGAAGGGGTTTCATGAGATACAAATAGAATTCTGATAACCTTTAATGAGGTGATGGATGCAGTTAATCCATTTCTAGGATTTCATTTAATTACTTGGGAGTTTATGGAGAATAAGGTGATAGAGAAGAGGTGATTCAAGACAAGATTTATTCAAGAACGAGAAAGGGTGCAAGACAGATTGGCTAATTCGAGGTTAGCCTCCTCCTTAGCAGACAAACAAAGAAGACAATTAACATGACTAATCACTAACACTACCCCTAACTGTCTATTTATAATGGTTCCTTAACAACCTTCTCTGGCAGTTACACCGTTACATGTTTGTTACATAATCTTGTAATCTTGTTGGCTCTCTTCTCTCCCTTCTTCCTCTTCTTGGTTCACTTTGGGCCTCTCTTTGTAAATCAATGTTTGTAACATCACTACCCCCTGGAAAAACGACCTTGTCCTCAAGGTTGAAGTGAGGGAACTGAGCACGAAACAGGACCTCATCTTCCCATGTACAGTCCTCTGGTGGTAAGCCTTGCCACTGAATAAGGAGCTGTGGTACTGGTCCACTTTGTCAATGGACCAAACGTAGCCGAATAACTGCCAATGGTGTAATGGTGTCATCTTCAGTGTTCACTAACAGTGGTAGAGGAGTAACCTGAGTGTGGGGCTGACCAATACACTTCTTAAGGACAGATATATGAAATACCGGATGAATTTTGGATGTAGATGGCAAATCCAAACGATATGCAACCGTACCAAATCTGGTTGAAACACGGAAAGGCCCAAAATATCGCCTGCCAAGTTTCTGATTTAGTCGGAGAGCGACAGAATGTTGGTGATAAGGCTGTAATTTAACAAAGACCCCCACCAACATTAAACTGTGAGTCCAAACAGTGTTTGTCACTTTGGACTTTCATTCTGGTTTGGGCCTTAAGCAGATTCTGACGCAAAAGGTGTAAAATAGCATCTCTCTGAACCAATTCCTGGGATACTGCATCATTACAAGAAGTGTTCTGAGGCCAGTAAACTAACTCTGGAGGTGATCGTTCATATAGAGCTTGGAAAGGTATCATTCCAATGGTTGAATGATAAGATGTGTAATACCAAAATTCAGCCCAAGGTAAATAGATTGCCCACCGCCGAGGTTTATCGTAAACAAAGCTTCGTAAGTACATCTCCAGACAACGGTTCAAGACCTCTGTTTGCCCATCTGTTTGAGGGTGATAAGCTATGCTCATTGCAAGTGTCGTTCCTTGAAGGCGAAATAATTCCTTCCAAAAGGTACTTAAGAACAAAGGGTCTCGGTCGCTTACAATGGTTCTTGGAAAACCATGGAGTTTTACAGCTTCACTGACAAACACAGTTGCAACCTTCAGAGTTGTAAAGGGATAAGGTAGGCTACAAAATGACTGTATTTTGTGAGGCGATCAACAACCACCAGTATAGTAGATTTACCTTGGGACAACGGTAAATGGGTTATAAAGTCCATAGAAATATCTTCCCATACCTGATTGGGAATGGGTAATGGTTGGAGAAGGCCGGCTGGAGAATGATTAATGGATTTCATTTTTTGACAAATTTGACAAGCAGACACAAATTGCTGTACCTATTTCCTTATTCCTCTCCAAAAGAAACAATCTGATAGTCTGAGAAAGGTTCGCTGAATGCTGGAATGGCCTCCATAGGGGGTGGAATGAAACTTAGTTATGAGAAGCGGACAAAGACTTGAGCTGGTTGACACCATAAGTCGATTTCGAAAATACAGTAAGGAGTCTCGGACAGTAAAATCTTGGTAAGCCGTTGGGTTGGTAAGTAGCCCCTGGTGAATACCTGCAACTCAGCATCCGATGTGTTTTCTTGTCGCAGTTGATCAATAAATGAAAATTTGACACCAGAGATTGCAAAAAATCCCAAGAATGTGGTCGGAATCCATGATAATCCATCCGCAGCTGCATTCTCCTTACCCGATTTATACACAATTTCAAATTGAAATCCCAGGAGTTTGACAAGGAATTGTTTTTGCTCAAGTGTCTGAATCGTTTGTTCCATCAAACTCTTCAAGCTGCGTTGGTCCGTATGGATAAAAAATTTATGCCCAAGTAGGTATTGTCTCCATTGCAGGACTGCAGATGTTATAGCAAACATCTCACGACTATGCGTTGAGGAAGCCTGCATTCGAGCGGACAACTTCTTGCTGTAAAAAGCCAATGGCCTATTTCTCTGCATCAAGACTGCATCGATGCCAAAACCAGAGGCATCCATCTCAACGATGAATGGTGCATCAAAATTAGGTAACACTAATACTAGGGCAGTGGTGACTACTATTTGAAGAGCAATGAATGCACTTTGAGCAGATTCAGTCCAAGAAAAACTATCATGTCGCAATAACTTAGTCAAGGGTGCGGCAATATGCACGTATCGTGGATGAAGCGACGATAATACCCAGAGAGACCCAAGAAACCGCGGAGCTCCTTGACATTTCGTGGAATCGGCCAAGAGAGGATTGCTGAGATCTTAGCAAGATCCATGGCGACTCCATCGTGAGAAATAAGATGCCCTAAGTATTCCACTTTACTCTGCCCAAAAACACATTTTGACTTCTTTGCAAATAGGTCATGATCCTGTAGAACCTGTAGTACTGAAGCTAAATGGCTCGTAT
This sequence comes from Protea cynaroides, assembly GCA_028583415.1. Taxonomy (NCBI): domain Eukaryota; kingdom Viridiplantae; phylum Streptophyta; class Magnoliopsida; order Proteales; family Proteaceae; genus Protea; species Protea cynaroides. The sequence continues at coordinate 44,627,254 of CM053270.1, read as the reverse complement.
GGTTGGACCATGTGGAACTATAAACCAGAATATCGTCAAAAAAAAACCAATACAAATTGATGAAGGTATGGCCAAAACACCGAATTCATAAGTCCCTGAAAAGTGGACGGAGCATTTGTTAAGCCGAATGGCATAACAAGAAACTCATAGTGACCGTCATGCGTCCGAAAGGCCATTTTATGTATATCGTCTGGATGAACCTGGATTTTATGGTATCCCACGCGAAGATCCAATTTGGAAAAAAAAAAGTGCTCCGTGGAGTTCATTAAATAATTCATCGGCAGTTGGTATGGGAAATCGATCCCGAACAGTGATTGCATTCAATGCTCGATAATCCACACAATGGAATCCCATATCTACCAAGTATGGCATGATCCCACATTGGAATCCCATATCTACCAAGTATGGTTCTTAAGTCTTGGGGTTCTCCCACTTAATAGACTAGTCTTTTGGGTTGGGCTCTCCCTTGGGCTTGAGTTGTAACATTTGATGCTTTCATTGAGAGGCCGATGCTACGGGAGGGGCGACCTAGAGAAGGAGCAACTTGGGAAAGGGCTACCTGGTGAAGCAGAGTGAAAACCATTCAGAGTGGGAAATCTAGAGTAGGCCAACGTGGGCGTCGGCTTTGAAAAGGGAGTGGCAATGTTATGATCCCACATTGGAATCCCATACCAACAAAGTATGGTTCTTAAGTCTTGGGGTTTTCCCACCTAATAGACTAGTCTTTTGGGTTGGGTTCTCCTTTGGGCTTGAGTTGTAACATGAGGGGTCGGGCATGGAAATCGAAATGACACATTGGGGACAGGGAACGCCACAGCCCGAATCCTAGCCCCAGGTAATTGCTTCTATTTCATCTCTCTCTCTCTCTCTCTCTCTCTCTCTCTCTCTCTCTCTCTCTCTCTCTCTCTCGCTCTCTCTCTCTCTCTCTCTCTCTCTCGCTCTCTCTCTCTCACGTAATTATCCACGATGCCGGATTCCTAAGATCACGCTTACATGAGATGAGGAATGGTGGGTCAATGTTTCTTGTTTACTTAGGGAGAACATCCGTAGACCCATCTGATCAAGGTGGGGTCGGTTTTCTCTTTGGGACCCACTTTCAAAACACCTGTGGTGATCTCTGATCTCTTGAGTGCATATTACCACCTCTTCCAACAAGGTTTGCAACTGGACGAATTCATGCTTGTGTGTTGAGGAAGTGCAGCGTTGTCGACCACACCAGCATCCGCATGGTCCGCAAGACCTTTGAAGACTACAAAACTGTTCGATCAATCTGGGATCTGTCATTCAACAATTTCAGTGGAGACCTTCCAAATCTACCCATAGACAACCATTTCAGTGGCTGGATTCCTCAAGGGTTAAGTTCAATTCCAAATTTTATATATGATGGAAATTCCTTTGATAATGGTACAAATACACTGCAGAGATAATCATCACTTCCAGACTGCAGAGATAAGAGCAATGGTTTAGACACAGAACATCCAATACTGATCTAAGTATTATGTCCAGAATTAGGGATTCCAAAGTTCAGACAGAGACGTTGTTGAGTATGTGGCTTTACTGACTCCAAGGTGACTCAAGTCTCGATTGAGTAGTCATTTTTCATAGTCACGGATCCTGCTTTAGCACCGTTTCACGAGAGAAGCTCAAGTTCATAGAAATCGCAGCTGGGTGTATTCCTCTTCTACTAAGGATGTTGGAAGCCAAATTGTGGAAGAGAGAGAAGCCGCTTCCAAGGCATTGTCGTCGCTAATCATGTATGTGGGTAACACAAGGGCTTTCCGCAAAGACGAGACAAGGATATCGAATACTGTTCAGCTCCTTGACCCGAAAGATTCCCAATTTCTAGAAGGCATAACGGAGAAAAGGGGTTTTCCTCCACACGCATATGGTTGATGGATCCAAATCTTCTCCTCCCTGTACTTCAAGGAGGAGGGAGACGCTCCCGTCGGATGGCCGACACGTGGCTCTTGGGAAAATATGAACCCCACGTCCGAGCCGACACCCTCTGTCGGCTCGGCTTGTTCGCTGGGTGTCGGCTCGGACGTGGGACTAGGATTTCCCAGAGAGCCATGTGTCGACCATCCGACGGGGGCGTCTCCCTCCTCCCTGAAGTACAGGGAGGAGAGGATTTGAATCCATGGTTGATCATGGGCCTTCCCATTTATTGCATGTTTGCGTACATGTCAAACATATGGGCCAAGTGGTGTCATTTTTACTCCCTAATCCAAGCAACGTTCCTTGACTCTAAGTCATCATGGGTTGATGCTTTCCGATGTTTATATCTGTATCTGAACCTTAAGAACAAGGTTTTCACCGAAGCAGATGCCAATGTTATGATTCTCATCTGGCATAGCATAATAACCGTAGGATTAGATAATGGGAGTGGTTATAACCGTAGATTTGTAACTGAGTGGTACCTTTTAGAATTGTAATCGGTTATATAAACAGAAAGATAATGGAATAGAGGCAAGCAATTACGATCCCAATCTCTACCTTCTTCTCTCTATTCTCTTCTGGCTACCCTCAAAGTAGCCATTACGGATACTACTCGTATCACCATGACACAACTTCATCGAGATGCCTTTTAATGTCATCTTATGAAATCTGGGTATTTCTAGTATAGAATCTAATCACACAAATGTTTTGGTTATAGGGTAAATTACACAGACACCCTCCCTACTGTCGTGAAAATATACAGAACTACCTTGCTTTTACAAAAGTTACATAGAATACCCCTCTAACAATGCTATCATACAATCTCACCCATACCATTACTTTCAACTTAACGACAGAGGCTCAAATTTTTTTAAGATGAAAATAACCTTATTCTATTTTTTTTTTCTTTTACCGTTCTTCTGCTTCTGTTCTGCTTCTGTTCTGCTTCATATCCTTTTCTTTTCTAAGGGGGATAGATAAACTCAAGATATTAGATTAAATTTTAGAGATGAAGAACAAAAATCAAAATACAGACTACACCAAAAATCGAAGGGGTTCCAAAGTAATTAATTAGAAAAAAAAAAAAGGTGGGAGAGAACCAAAATCGAAACTCCAATAGGTGTGTTGAACACTCATCCTAGGGTTTCAATCATGGATTCTTCGGGTTTCTTCTACAACGAGACAGAATGAGCAAAGAAGATGAGTTGCAGTGGTAGAGTTTTGCAGCCTGAGTGGTGGAGAAGAAAGCAAGCTAGGAGAGTTTTGAATCATTGAAGCTATTTGGAAAATTTGCATAGCTCCTCCGTGTCATCGATGTCGATGCCAATGTCTCACCATCTATGCTTCTAATTGGAACAGGGATGTTTGCTCCAGTTTCAATTTATTTCCTTGAATTTCTATCAAGCAATGAGAACTAAACATTGCTGATTTTGCCATTAGGGTTCTTACTGATTTTGAACCCTAACTTCTCTGAATGTGCTGAGATTGGCTTTTTTTTATGCTCTTGCTTTTTGTAATTCTGTCTTTCAATTGATTCTCTGAAATTAATTGAAAATTTGAAGTTTAATTAACTGAACCCTCTTGATAGATTTTCTAGTTTTGTGTTCTTCTCATTCAATTATCAAAACACTAGAGTATTTGTAAGCCGTGAACAGAAGTTGAAGGATTTTTTTTAAGTACTTGATGCCCGTGATCTTCAACCAACCTCTGTTTCACTGAGGTTTTTTATGAGGTGTTGGAGAGTCACCAACCTCTGTTTCACAGAGGTTTTTTATGAGGTGTTGGAGAGTTTCTTGCAACCTCACAGATAGGTTCATGAGGAAAACGGTGAAGAGAATACAGATTTTCATTGGAAGACAATGGCACAAAGCTATGGAATAATCGATCTTTGAATGTGAGGTGTTGAGTTTTCCTCTGTAGCTGTTTCGTTGGAGAAGAACACAAAGTTTAGTTGGAGAAGAAAAGAGGAATGATGCTGGGAATGTGGCTGCAAATGACAAGTATTTTGATAATTATGGATACAATGCCTTGTTTGGGCACACAAGTGGACACCATCTAGAGTTTGAATCCCCACTCTCCTTCTCCCCTGATTTTAGAAAATTATCCCTGTCTTCCTGCACTCTTTTCTCCTCTCTCCTGTTCCAAATCGCAAACCCTTGTCGGCGTTCCTCCTCCAGCAGCCTCTGAAACCCCATCTCTTTCTAGGGTTTTATTTGGGCAAAATAATAGCAACAATTTTGTTACTGTAAAATCGTTGAATGGCAATGACAAGATATGAGCAGAAGTTGAAGCAGAAGAACTATAAAATAAAAAAAATAAGGGTATTTTTGTCTTAAAAAAAATTGAGCATCTGCCGTTAAGTTGAAAGTAATGGTATGGGTGAGATTGTATGATAGTATTGTTAGAGGGGTATTCTGTGTAACTTTTGTAAAAACATGATAGTTATGTGTATTTTCACTACAGTAGAGGGGGTGTGTGTAATTTACCCTTATTAGTCAATTGAACGCACTTTGAGCTCAAGTTTTGATGCAGCCTTTGAAAAGTGAGCCAACTCTCTTGTAATTGAGCTTTCATTAATATATTTGTTAATTGCAATCGTCATGTTGGGAGTTGTCAAAATTAGGGTTGTAGCCCTTGCTTGTACGATCAAGAGTTGAGGATGGTGTTGTAGCACTGAGGTTGTTGAAGCAACAAAATTGTAAATGGTGAGTAGTGAGTAAATACGAAACCCTAGAGGGGTATTATTTCATGGATGTAGCTTTCACATAATGCGGAAGTAAACCATGTATCTTGTGTTATTGGGTTGCTTTGTGTGTGCATTTTGGAGTGTCATTTTCTTTGCATGATAGGTGCGCACATGTCTGTGGACCTTGCTACATAGTGGTTGCGAGGTGACATACGACTGTGTATTCAATTGCCCGTGCAATGATATCGATGAATTAACCGTAAAGGTTGGGGGAAATTTTTGAAGAGCATTGATTCAACCCCCCCCCCCCCCCCCCCCCCCCCAAAAAAAAAAAAAAGTAGTATTAAGGCCTAGTTTATCAGTTTAGCTCTCAAACTTTGTGGACATATCCGTCCACATCGTCATCTAATCATTCTTTGATGTTTCAAACCAATTTCACTTCACCTCAAAGTGCACCTTTGAAAACTGTTTTATTATATTTTTGTTTAAAGATAGAATCGTTATTGAAAGAAGAAGGGGAAGATCACCATACATTAGTGGGAATACTATTGAGATGAAGCACCAGAATTGACATGTAGCTTGTGCCAGAGAACACCCAACCTTCCAACAACTATAACACCGGAAAATCACTGTCGTATGATTGATTTTTTTTTTTTTTTAGGAAGATTGGAAGTGTAGAAAATTAAGGAAGAACAAATCAATGACTTTTGAATCAAGTGTCCACCATCCTTGATTAGATTGCTTCTGTACTTCTGCAGTTTGATTATTAACGGGTGATTTTTTTTTTTTTTTTTGGGTAGGAGTGGGAGGGCATTCTCTTTTGCAGTTATGGTTCAGGTTACTCGGCCTCCGTTTTTTTTTTTTTTTTTAATCTTGAGACCTCTGGGGGTTTAGGGAAGTATCTTGGGGTTTTAAGGAAGTATCATTTTCACTCATCCAAAATTACCACAATCAATCTTTGGAGAAATTTCTCTTCATCCATGGTGAAGAGAATTAAAGGATGTAGCCATTTTGGCAGCCAATGTTCTGTACTATATTGTGTCTGGGACCTCTGAATCATGGTCGTTACATATGAACAGAATCAACCAAAAAATTTATGTTGTCCTGGATTTGCCGATAATATCTAAGCCACGCTATAAACTCTGGGATAATAATTGATGAGCCACCTGAAAGGGAAAATATCAAACTGTCTGAGACAGCTGTTGGATTGAACGGTTCAGAATCATTAATTTCTGAAGCAAGTAGGAAAGGAGAACTCCATGGACCATGGTTTGCACCACTTGGCCTGCCACATGCCTGTGTACTGTTCTTTTAATGCATTTTTCATTGTCTGTTTTTTATTTGTTGAAAGGCCCATTTGAAGAATACTACTGATCCTCTTCGCCTCCTCTCCGAAAGACCAAACTGTAAAATGAAACTTACCACCAAAAAACAAAAAAAAAAAAAAAAAAAATGTAAGATGAAGCATCTTGGAAAAATTCGAGCGAAAATTCCATCTCAATTACGTTTTGGAGCCTGAGAAGCCCTGAACGAGTTGGTAGTAAAGGGAGTACTCTGTCAGTCTGGGGACCTCTTCAGTATTCTCTGATTATTCTCTGCATATCTTGGCAGTATGTCTCAATTGTTCATTATTCAATCACAGCCACACCATCTCTCTCTCTCTCTCTCTCTCTCTCTCTCTCTCTCTCTCTCTCTCTCTCTCTCTCTCTCTCTCTCTCTCTCTTTGTAATTTATTTTCAAAAGCATTTTTTCCAGAATCTCATATCTGATTTTAACTCCAATGTGCTATTTAAATTCATCTTCTACAGTTCTACTCTCTCTATCTCCCCCTTTTATCTTCTCTTCATTGCTTGACTATTTAAATTCATCTTCCACAGTTCTACTCTCTCTGTCTCCCCCTTTTATCTTCTTTTCATTGCTTGAACATTCTGACTATTTATTCGTCATATCTCATTCCTTATCTATTAAGTTCCGAGCACTAATGGCCAATATTAAGCTATGTACCGACTTGGTCTTACTTACCTTCACCTTCCTCCTCATATCATACTTTATACAAGGTCAAAAAAATATATTCAATAAAAGAACAAACTGTATCTATTTCCTCTTCTTGTATTCTTTGATGGATTTCTGTTCAACTTCCTAGTATACAATCTTGAAGTGTACTTTTTGTAAGGTTGAACAAAAACCCAATTTCATGCTCATCATATGAAGTTTATACTAATTGCCATTCACTGTACTGTAGTTTGTAAATTAGAAGATATATCATATTTTCCATTTCAGTTAATGGATACAAATTTAATGTGATGAAGTATGCAGGTCATGCAACTCATGTAGTAATTCCTCATCAAAAGGTGTCATCTCATTCATCTTTATCACAGAAAGAATTGCATTTGCAGGTGAGAAGTCACCAGGATTTACAACAAACAAAGTTCTTCATTCTTGCATTTCTAATTTTATTATCTGCATCTCATAGGGTGTGAGTGAAGAAGCTGACTGGAGGAAAAAGAATACAAGGAGATTGATGATCGGATCTACAGCTCCAATCTGCACTTACAATGAATGCAGAGGGTGCAAATACAAGTGTAGAGCTGAACAGATACCAGTGGATGGGAATGATCCTATCAACAGTTCTTATCACTACAGATGTATGTGCCACAGGTGATCAGTTGGCTAGGTTCTTTCTTTAGATATAAAGCATGTATGCATAGATGGAATGAAAGGTGAGCTTTCAGTAAGCAATTTGTATTCTTCTTTTCTCTTAGAATATGTTGTAGTTTGTTGAATCATTGGATTGGGTCCCAAAAGAAATGTAATTTGAAGGAGAAATTATTTGAATTTTGAGTCAATCAGGAAGAGCTAAGAAAAGAAAAAGTGTATACATGAAAGAGGGGGAAAAAAGAAAAAGGAAAGAGTTGCTCTTTCTCTTGTATTGAGCTTCTCTTCTTGTTATTGAGCCCTAGTTACAGAACCTCTTAGTGTAGTCTAAGTATAGAGCCCTAGTTAGGGAGTAGTAAATCTATGTACCACAGTACACTCCTTGGAAAAAGGGACACCTCAATGTCATCACATTTGATGCTGAAAGCCTGAAACATGCATTATTTAGTATTTCTGAACTCTGATTTTCTTATCATTTCTTAATGGTTTTTTTTCTTTCTCCTACACATTTAATGTGAAGGAAAATTTTATTGTAACCAAGCTTGGTGAAAAAGAAATTGGGAACTTTCGTTTTTGCCTTTTTGATACAACACATTTTATTTTCGGTGATGGTAAATCCAGTCATTTCCCACATTGAAACCGCTTATTTTAATAGCTTGAACTTGTAAATAAGGGCTCAATAAATTTATATACTCTACACTCCCAGGCAAATGTAGTTGGCACAAAAAACTTTGCACGTGATAGAGAGAAGATATTGCAGGGATTCCCTTTTTTGCATTTCTCAGGTTTGAACACTCAGACTTCCCTCTGCTTTGATAACAAGTCACAAAATAAAAAGAAGAGAGAAAAAGATGGGAAGAAAGTGATGTCCATGGAAGAAGTCTCTATAAATGAGCCCCCCACCCCTACAAGAGGGTTGGGTAGCTTCCGAAAATTGATGGGCAAGTTCCACCTAAGTAGGTAAGAACTTGCTTGCCTCTAAAATTGTGTTCGCTTTGGTAGGTGTCGGCATGATCCACCTTCTCTTAACGATCATAGACAAGTCGCCTTACACTTCTTCGATCGATATCACTTTCTTCCCTTTTCCTTCTCACTTTCTTTCTATTTTGTTACAACATGTATAATTGAAAAGCATGCATGATAATGATACTCTTGGAAGTGACATGATGATGAAACACTTTTACATCATATTTAAAAATCATTTTTCACTTTAATTGAAGTAACTTTTGAAAATAAGACAAGAAGAGATAAAAGAAGGATACACTTCCTGAGTCATCACCACTATGGTGACAACATCACCACTATGGTGACAACATATAGCATCTTTATGTAAACTCAATATCTTAGCTGATTTATAAAGTCTATAAATCTATGGAACTAATATGATATTACTTATTAGTTCCTTAGAAAAGGACAAATAACATTAAAGAAACAAGATGATTCAATCCATAAATCTGATCTGATGTGGTAATTTATACAGTGAGGTTTCTCTTTTTCTTCTCTCTTCTGGGTTCTTCAAAATATTGAGATACTTAATCAATTTTAATTTTACCAAGTTAAAGCAGGAGAGAGAATTGGTTAAATTATTTAGGAATGATGAATAATTTAATCTCAATTCAACTCAATCTTATCCCAAATAAATTGGTTCCCTGCAAGAAAAAAAAAAAAAAAAAAAAGGATTTGGTAGCATGGACTTTTTTCTTTAACTATTAAAAGGCATATTTGTTATTAGTTTTAAGCTATGCATATCTTTTTTCACTTCTTCTAAAGTCATTTTTTGTCTACTCTTGGACCTTGGCTCCTTTAGTTCTTTTAATTTGAACCAATTCACCTCTATGTACTTGAGCATACAATAGCCTCCGTTGCAAACATCCATACCATGTTAATGACTTTCTCAGAGCTTATCATGTATAATTGCAAAAAAAAAAATTTCGGTATTTTCTTTAAGGCTTGATGTAAATGATAATTTACAAGCCAATTTATCTCAAACTGATATCAACCAAACAATCACTTCTGCTTCATATGTTTTTGAGTATACCAAAACCCATCCAACTTGACTATCAAGCTACAAGCAGTAGATGGCAGGTTTAGGTCAGACATTTTTTTTTGGGGGTAAATTTATATGCCTTCTTTTGTGGTTTAGGTCAGACATTAGGACATCTATCCTCCTATGTGTGAGGATCAAAGAATGGGTACATGTTTGTGGTCCCAATAAAAGGTTACAAAGGATCACATGAGCAACTTAGTCTCTCAGAATAATGCCATTTTTATCATTTACTCAAATAAGAGAATGCCCCACAATTCAATGGCAGCTTTGAGGCCAGTGGGCACTGCCCTAAGTCTAAGTCTAGGAACTTGGTACGAGTCCTACTGCCCGGATGTGTGCATTAGGTAAGGACCATCACTTGCGAGCCGTATCTTGGCCCCACAATGGGCATTGTAACACCGAAATAAAAAAAAAAAAACAAAACAATGACAGTGGAGGGAGGATGAAATCAATAATGCTATTGTTTTCTATCTTTTCTCTCCATTGGAACATTCTCAAGGTGCAGTTTGTGAATGAGAATTCAGTACCGAATGAAGCAATCCACCCAATCAATGGTCTAATCAATTGGGAAGTACTTGAACTCATTGCATGACTGTGTAGATTCTAGAGTACAATTTACCCTGTTTGGGAAGCAATGGATCCTCTGCAACCAGGTTCGTGAAAAGTGCAGAATATAGGGGAAAGCTTCTCTCAAGGGTTATTTTTGTGAATACAATGGTGGTCACTAATCCTTTATGTTCACCTCCTCTTGGTTTTGTATGGCCATAATTTCTTACTTAAGTTGCCACCTTTTTAAATTCCTAGTTTCCAACTTGCCAAGAATATAAGGACAGTGATTTTTTTCACACTCAGGAATCAGGATGGAGAAGACAAGTGCTTGCTCAGATGATTAGTGTCTCATCAGTAGAGTATTGTTTTAATGACAGATACCCAATGGAGATCCTTTCTTTGAAATTATGTGTGTTTCCATAGTCTCACTGTGACGGGTTTGTCTGAAAATATACGTACCCATATTTTTGCACCACGACTTACATATCGTGTCATTGCTCATCTCTCAGTTTCTACTTGTCTAGATGTGATCCAAATGGGTTCAAGTGCTTGAAGAACGTATCTGCTGAAATGATTGCCTTGATTCTTTTCATTCTTTCAGGCATCACCAAGGAAATCATGGGTTCAATTCTCCTCCATTTACCTTGTGTGCACCTCCTCCCACTCCCTCCATTTGTAAGTATATGCAAATATATAGCCCCTGAAAGAAAAAAAAAAAAAAAAATATAAATATATATATATATATATATATATATATATATATATATATATATATATATATATATATATATATATATATATTAAGAAGGGCCCAAGAACAGTATCTAAAGAATTTATCAAAACAAAAACTTTTATACAAATAGCTAGGGATTGGTTGCAAGGAAAATTTTAGAGGTAAGGGAAGCAAAAAATTTCAAGTCATAAAAGAAAACTTGTATAATCATTTCCCAACATGATTGATTTAAACTTCTTCAATTCTGTAATGTTTTTTTTAGATATGATTTTTATTTTACTTTTCAAATCTAAGGAATTTGGATTCAAAGTAAAAGGAAATTTAATCCAAATATATAATAATCTGGAGTTAAGTAATTACAAAAATTATTTTTTTAGGTTTGAAAATTTTATTTTCCTTCCTTTTAATCCAAATATAGGTTTATCTGTTTACCATCGGGTTGGAAAAATAACTTTATTTAATCATTTTCCCTGTTTTTTTATTGATTTTTATCTGTTTCGGTACATTTGGTCAGTCTGATCCTTTTTTTTTTCACCAGTCTCTAAAAACCAAATCCAAAACCGGTTCAACAAGACTTCGATTTTCGGTTCAATTTTTTTCAGTTTGGGTTAATTTTGAAACCCTTAAACCATTCTCCCCGCGTTATCAGGTTTGTGCTGGAATTGGTTGTCCAATCCTTAAAAAACAATCCAGACACTTTCTGCAATTTCTGGAACAAGTGTTGTGGATGTTGAAAAATATTTTTTCACTCAGTAATTTGAATTCATCCGATAAGGGATAGTTGGCTATGTTTGGATATTAAGAAAAGAAAAACAAAAATCCTAGGGTAAAAATTGCATGTTCTCTTACATTTTTGCTTAGAAATAAAGGAAGCCCTTGGGTAACCAAAACTCTAAAGCTTCCCTAGGCTGGTCTTCATTCCATAAACAGTCCATCATTGTAGGGTATCAAAATAAAATCAAAACCACCAAAAAAAAACCAAAATGAACCAAAGTTTTATTGGGGAAGAATTCGATTTGGTTTCCAAAGACCAATGAGAAACCAAAATCGGACCAGACCGATAGGTAAAACCTACACAAGCTGATTGAATAGACTGAGACGAAAACAAACCTATAGCAATCGGATAATGGACCAATAAGAACTCATTAAGGCAATTGTCTAATAAATATACATATAGAAACCGAAAAGCAAACCGATACCAACCAGATATAAAAAATCAAACTATATTGTTAACAACGCGGTAGTAGACCGATAAGAGCCTATTAAGCTACACGATATAAAAATGAATCCAAAACTGACTGAAACCGGATTTTTTCTTAATGGGTTGGATTTGAACTTGTTGATACAAAATCGAAACCAATTCAAACTGGACCAAACCCCCCGATTGATTCCCTTACACATCATTGCTTATCTCTTTGTTTGCTCAAAGGGATTTTCTGGAACTTGCTTACAACTTGATGGCTTTTTCATTGCATAGGTATTTTGTTGGATTAGATTCTTCTTGGCTGTGGTTTCTCCCAAATACAAATAAATGAAATAAAACAGTGGGATTTTAGGATCATTAACTTTTTTTCTTTTCAATTTGTTTGACCATCAAGAAATTAAGTCATTTCATGTGAGGGTAGGTAGAACATGGGCTGTCTTGAAAGCATGGGTATCACGTGCGCTTTGATTCTAACCTTTAAAGTCCATTAATGCCTAAAATTTTCATGTGGGCATCATGTGCATGTGCATTAATATGCTCACTGGTTCTCCAAAGAAGGCAAAGTGCCAAATAATGGCGTTTTAGGGTCTACGATCCCTAACCCTTCCAAAGGGTTGAGGCTTAGGCCCACCACCTGCAACACCTGCACTGCCCAACTTAGTGGGCCTTCCCTTCCCCCCACCCCCCGGCCCTTTTCTGTCTCCCTCTCTCTCTTTCTCTCTCTCTCTCTCTCCCCTTTATTCTCTGTTGCAGGTAATATGCTGTGTTGGAGTTGAAGGTGTTTCTAGTCATATCGAAATCCCGAACAGAATCTTGTGTCGTTTGTGTACTGGGAATTTCTGTCTACATCACTAAAAGAAACTTTTAAGTGGCAAGCTTTAATGGTGGTATCCCAAATCTGCCAATTAATTTACTTACCCCCCCCCCCAAAAAAAAAAATATAAAAAAATAAAGAAGCTTTAATGGTGGTGACTGCTGATGCTTTTGCAGAACTGATAGGACCAGCTAAGCTCCCTAAATCATTTGGAGTAGGTTTTATCATTTCCATTGTTGAATTCAGCTTTTTATTTCGTACAAGGTGGACGGACACCAACAGCAAAAAGGCGTTAAACCAAATTCTTGAAATTGAGTAGACTTGTAATGGTGGGGTTTAAAGGATGACTAGGCTGCTCCACAGCTTACCTAAAAATTAGAATGATTCAATCGCTAATCATTGGAGTTCAGTTTGCAAAGCGATTGATTTTTGTTTTGTTTTATTCTCAACTCACATGATTACAAGGCTCTGATTTTTTTTTTCATATATTTGATGAAAAGTATGGGTGTCAAAATGGCCGGTTCGGTTGGTTTCGGTCGGTTTTTGGTTTTTTCACATATCGGTGCAGTCCAGTTCGACCCAATATGAGATTCGGTCTATAAAAACAAAACCATAGCCATTAACTATTGCTATAGTGTCAGTCCCTTATCGATTTCTATTAATGGTCTCTTATCGGTTTATAATTGGTTCAGTATCAGTTTTTCTTTCTTTTTTTTTTCTTTTTTTTGGTAGGAACGTATCGGTTTTTCATATATTAATTAGTTTCAACCCAAACAGAATTAGTCACGAGGCAAAATGAAACTTTGCAAATGAAAATGCATAAAATGTTAAGTTTTTATTTCAAAAGTTTAAATTTTTAATATAAAAATTAAACATGGTATCAGAGCTTCAAATTCTCCCCTTATAATCACCCAAAATAAGGACCATATATGTCACGTGTACTGCTACTAAAAAGAGGGATAATGGGAATATTAAGAATAATCCCACATTGTTTAAATATGGGGCTTTAAATACTTGAGAGACCCTCCACTTTTAACTTCAATCTTGTAAGATGAAAACTTAACATGCTTTGTTACCACATTAAGTTTTCACTTCAAAAATTCAAAATAATAAATATAGAAACCCTCAAGTATATAAAGCACCCAGATTCCAATTGATCTACCACGACATATCGGAATGCTTCTTAATCTAGATGCCTTGTTTTTGTTTTGCATAATCAATGGATCTCTCCAACAATATGCTCTCTAGCTAGCTAGTAAGATTCCGTAAGCTTTTGCTGGTGAATGGACTCATTATGTGTGTCATGTGTATATTGCCGAGAATCGATTAGGAACTAAAACCGTACTATGCCATTAATAATCGGTTCTAGTATCTAGGTTTGGAATCAATTTGCTAATTGGGATGATTCTCGCCTGGTTTTAATAATATAAAACTAAATAAGTTAGGTTTTAATAATATAAAACTAAATAAGTTAGGTTTCCTAGAATCATCTTAGTTGACACCCTTAGAAAAGCCGAGGGTCCAATGATATAACAAGGCATCCAATTTTTCTAGAATTTTTCAGTGTAGGATTAGTCCCAACAACCGCTATTATGTTTCTATCTCAAAATTTCAAACCAGTAAGTGGAGGGATTCTCAAGTATATAAGATACCCATGATTCTGGATTTAACCAATGTGGGATTATTCACAACACTCCTCTCACGTGTTGCCATTCTTTTAGGTAACAGTACACGTGGCAAGTGATAGTACGAGTAGCATGTGGTTCCTCTTTTAGATAATTATAAGGAGAGAACCTGAAACTTTTAAACTATTTCCATCTCAAAACTTCAAGCAGATGCAAAAGATCAACGGTATGAAGTTTTACTATTGTACGTATTACCATACTAGGAATCAAACAAAAAGGAATGGATGGTGAAGAACACCAAAGTATACAAATGATTAGTAATAGAGGTAAGGTAAGTTAATCAAAGGAATTTAACTAATAAATGGAAGGATATGTAAAACACTCAAAGTTTTAGATTTAAGTAATGTAAAAATATTCCCTACAACCACTACCATTATTCTTGCTTAAAGCCATTATGTAAGACTAAGACCCAAGAGACCTTAAAGGGTCCTACATGTTTGCATGATCAGGAAGAACAAGGCAGTCAATGAGGGAGATTCTTGAGTCAACCCTAGCTAGACTGCTGCGACGGAGATTCCTTGACACTTACATATCACACAAGATGGTGATATCATGACTTTTAACTCCCTATATTTCATTACTGCTTTGAATCCTTCTTTTTTTTTTTTCTTTTTTTTTCTTTCTTCTTTGTGGTTTCGACTGCTTCCAACTTCCGTTCATATCGTGTGGTTTCTGTGTCTTTCATTAGCTTTTGAGACCCTTTTCCTTTGAAAACGAATCTGACCCTCTCCTACCTTTCTCTCTTCCTCTTTCTGTGTCTTTTTTCCTTTGAACCATGAAAGTATGTCAATGTAAAATATATGGCTTAAACTCATGCAACGAGGGTCGCACTGTGTGGTGATTCTTTTCTATCATTCTCATATATGTAACTTTCTCTCACGCCTCACTGATATTGTGGAACCCATTATAGATAGAAATCTTGCATACTGATTGATCTGACGTAAGAGATTCTTTCCACTGGGAAGCTGGAAGCCTCTCCCCCCTTTTTTTATTTTTTTGGGGTAAAACTCTCCCCTATTATTTAAGTGTTGAAAATGTATTCGTTTTGGAGGTTATTTTGTTAGAGAGAGAAAGAAAGAGAGATGTAGAAAGATATATAAGTTTTATAATAAGAAAACACCAATTGTTGCATGTCATAAAAGAGGAGGTTGTGATTTTAAATCTCATTAAAAAAGTTAGAATGGTATTTACAAGGTCAACTACTCATTTTCCCTCCTAATAATAATAATAATAATTATTATTATTATTATTATTTTACAACATTTGTGCCTTTTATAAATTTATAAAAATAATCCAAATATCTATTACATGGCAAATTAGATGAGATCTAAATTTTGTATGTAGGTAAACCTTAAAGGTACTTTGTTAGAAGAAAAATTTTCATCAAACCCTCAAAAAGGATGTCAAATTCTATCTAACCCCAAAAGTTTCCAAATGTCTCATATACCACCCACAACTTTCCAAATGTTTCATCAACCACCCAAAAATTTTCCACCGTTAATCAAAAAGACCCCACCCATTAGTAGAGTCCCATTAGTTGCAAATATTAGGACAATAATGCCCTTATTCCAAAAGTAAAAGACCCATAATGCCTCCAAAAGTAAAAAACACCTTTACTTACCAATTTTTCATCTTCTACAGTAAAAATAAAAAGAAAATGAAGAATTTCATCTTCCCATCTGTTTTTTAGGTTTCTTTCTTCCCAAACCCTAGAAATCTGAAGATGAAGAGCAAGAAACAAGAGGATCCTCTTCTGATCGTTCCTACGTCGGAGTTCAATGTCTGCAATTTTTTTTTCGTTTCTCTGAAGATAATTCGGTTAAAAGGGTTTTTGTTGCTCTTTTTTTTTTTTTTTTTTTTAAAGCAAAAAACAAAGGGGATCTATATAGGGATTGAAAGAAGATTACGAGAGAAGAAATAGAGAGAAGAAATAGGGATTGAAAACTGCAGCGGGATAAAAAATAGAGAGTGAGAGAAGATTATGGGAGAAGTTACGGGAGAAAAAATAGGGAGAAGAAATAAGGATTGAGAGAAGATTATGAGAGAAGTTACTGGATAAGAAATAGGGATTGAAACTAAATGGCAGCGCGAGAAGAAATAGGGAGTGAGAGAAGGTTAGGGGAGAAGAGTTAGGGAGTGAGAGAATATTACAGGAGAATTATGTGAATTTTCTTTAGGAGAAAATAATTTGTGTACACTCATACACTGTTAATTTCTGATTGACGGTGATGAGTTCACTTCCTTTCTCTGTTCTATTTCTCACTTTCCTTTCTATTCATGATTTCCATCTGCTCTTAAATCATGTTTTTCCGTTGAGGATGAAATTTTATCTGAAATTTTCCGTCAAATTTTAGAGCTTTATAAAATAAATTTTTGCTTGCGATGCAATTAATTACAATATTAGAACAAATATTTCATGATTTAAAGAACATCCCTTTAAAAAAAATAGATGTAGCAACTGTGCAAGAATGTTAATAGATCAGGATCAGCTCTTACCAAAAAAAAAAAAAAGGATCGGCTCTTACCAAAAAAAAAAAAAAAAAGATCGGCCATGGCTAAAATCAATATGAATCGACCAATCAAGCTGATCTGATTTCAATAGTTCAGACTGTGGTTGGAATCTTCGTCGTTTTCCAATTTTTTCTAAAAAACTGGTCATTTTCATTAATGGAAGAAGTTCATGAGGTCTGGTCAGTAGGTGACGCTTCTTGAGTGTCTTTCAAGTTGGTTAAGGTGCGATGAAGTGTGGGAGAAGAGAACAAAAAGCCATAGAAGCAAGAGTGAACAGAGGAGATAGAGAGAGATAGAGAGAGAAAGAGAGATTTTCTTTCGTGTTTTATTGGTTTTGTTAGAGGGAGAAAGAGAAATGTGTGTTACAGACATACAGTTGGACCAGATAGATGATCGAGAATTTTGTTCCGTTCCTTCTTGGGAGAGAAATGATTGAAAATATTGCATTTTCCCCAATATTTGATTTGTGATTTTGATTATTGATGGAAAACAGAATCTAATGTTTTAAAGGAAGGGACAAATTAGTACTTTATCTTATTTTAATATTTTAAAGTTTCAAATAAAAAGGGTAGGAATGTCTACTCACATGTTCAGTTTCCGTCAGTTAAATGGGGTCGATTAGAGTATATAGAAACCATTGGGTAGTAGATAGAATTTGATATCCTTTTTGGGGATTAGATGAAAATTTTTCTTGTTAGAATGTCAAATTTTGAATCAGATAGAATTTGAGAATTTTCCATAACAAATTAGAGCTTTAAAGAATCAAGATAATGGAAGAGAGTGTCCGGTCAAAATATGGAATCTAATTGAATTGAAGCTTGAAAGTTAAGATATCCCTTATCCATAATGATTGTAATAACCATGTCATATGTCCATGTGGCACAATAAGGTTGGATTATTACATCGATAAGCTTTTATAAAAATGGTCCCAAGAAAATGAGTTCTCAAAACTAAATATGATAATTGTTTAATGGTCAGAAATTAATTATTTCTACCAAATAATAATGAATCGAAAAAGTCTATAGAATTGTGTTTCTGTGGAGAAGCTTTCTCACGTCTTCTCACATCTTGATCATGTGGGTCTTACACGGATACTCTATTGATAAAATCATTTTTTTTGTATTGCAATTGATGTGATATGAAAAATTCTCTCACACGGGCAACATGGGAAACCATCTTCCATCCACGTGAAGAGCTTCATAGGACCTCATTGTTATCTATGAATGTGGATCCTACCCTGTCTAATGGGTCCCACACTCACTCTCTACATGGAAGAGTGGATCCACAATGTCATATTGATGTTGAAGAATTTTATTGAGATTCTTTTTCCAAATTAGAAGTGATAATAAAGTCAGGGGGATATCCTCTAAAGAATGTTCTCATACAAAAGGAAACCCTCAGCCTCTCCAAATGTTCAATTTAAGTGAAGTTAAAAGTCATGGATAGAAATGGGTCCACGTGTTTCACCTGTTGGAATCAAATCGTCTCCAGCCGTTGGAGACTCTCCAACACGATCCAATGACTGGATTTCATCCAACACAGATCCCAATACATTGGGATCTGTGCTGGATGAACTCCAGCCGCTAGATTGTAGTTGAAGAGTCACCAGTGGCTGGAAAAGATATTCTACACCATAACATAGCTCATGTATGTTTTAATTCCACTCTTTAAAGTTTAAATAATCAAGTCAATATTTATTTAGGACCTTCCAATTTGTAGTTAAATCAATCGGTTTTTATAGCAGAAAAAAAAAAATTTAAGTCTTTAAAAATAAAAATCATCACCAATCCTTTTTTTTTTTTTTTTGTTCTAATTTAATAATGAATCTTAATGCATCTTTAAATTAATGAAAATAAAATAATAAAGAATGTATAAAATCCAATTGTGGAATGCCTTTCATAGAGGAAATAAAAAATGAAAGACTTATTATTTTATAGCCAAATTCTAAAAATTAATGTTAGGGGAGTAAAACATTTATTTAGCTTAAATTTACTTCTAAAGATCTAAGTAAGGAATCTTTGTAATGTTTGGTTTTGTTAAAAGTCCATACTTTTGTTGTGACATGGTAGATTTGAATGAGCATGACAACCATGTGGTAGATAACCTTCTAAATCATCTCACAGACCAAATTATTTCTGCTTAGAACATGCATGAGTAGTGGTTAAAAATTAAATTTCAATTTTCATAAGGTTTTAATTGTGTCAATGTAATTTTTTTTTGTACAAATTAATTAGATAAACATATGGGTATAGGATTACTGGTAGGCACGATGAGGATGTGCAGATAACTTTTGGAAGCATTTTTGTCCCAACGTCACAAGGTTGATATTTTTTTGAATATTCGATTTATAGAGAATAAGGAATAAGAAGTTATGATTGATGAACAACCATTGCAGAAAAAATTTCCATTTTGCACCACCGACCATGACACTTTTCTCCTGAACTTTATGTATAGTTTTCATTCGTTTGTTGTTTCTTAGCCCTTAGGTTCGACAAAATAAGGAATCACATTTAGAGTTGATTAAGAGAAAGAACCCAGCCGTATGATCCGGGTTGTCCTTCATGAATTTCAAGTATTTCAATGATCAAGATACCACCATTATTTTGGAAAAATAACATCCTAATTTTGAATGATGTTTTACTTCCTTTTGTATTATGTTTTAGTAAAATATTTTCTCCCATTTTTAATCATTTTACAATTATCTATTGGTTTTTAACAAATCACATAAATTTTTTTTATGTTATTGTACTATGGTGGAATCTTCAGTCATTGCCTCAAGTTTATGTTACTTGTATGCTCCTTTGAAGGCATTTCTATTGATGTTAAAAAGTGAAAGAGAAGAATGGAATTCTATTGATTTGTTTGAAACTGTAAACAAACATTTGGCTTTATAGCTTTACAAAGAGATTAAACCATTATCCTCGATTAACTTCCCAAATTAGGTTGTATATAAGGATCACATATGAAGGGGGATTGTACCAACCCAAGGATTGTATGAATCCTATAGATTCTATCTTCAAATATGAAGGGGGATATGAATCCCATGGATTCTATCTTCAAATATGAAGGGGGATTGTATGAATCCCATAGATTCTGTGTTCAAATATGAAGGGGGATTTTACCAAACCAAGGATTGTATGAATCCCATGGATTCTGCAGTCACATATGAAGGGGGATTTTACCAACCCAAGGATTGTATGAATGCCATATTGTAAGCTTGGAGATAAGCATGGGATGTGTAGATAATTAAGTTTGGTGTCCATGTCATAAATCCGGTAGCCTTTTTCCCCATATGGATAGCCAACAAAAATTCTTGATTTGTAGCCGACGCCAAACTTATGGTTATAGGGAGAGTAATTGTCAGCAAAAACAAGACAATCAAAAACCCATAAATGGCTATAAGAGTGCTTTGTTTGAAACAAAATCTCATGGAGGGATTTTCCAGAGAGAGTGGAGGTTTGCAATTTGTTGATTAGATAAGTGGTTGTGAGCACACAATCACCCCAGAAATGAAGGGGTAAATGACTTTGGAAGCGAATGGCACGAGCAACTTCAAGAATTTGTCTGTGTTTACGGTCAGCAATCCCATTTTGTTGAGGGGTGTCTACACAACTGGATTGATGAACGATCTCAAGACCATGTAGGGATTTTTGAAGCTCTTTGTCAAAGAATTCAAGTCCATTGTCAGTGCAAATCTTTTAAACACGAATTTACATTGAATAACCTTCCTAACCTTGTATGAATTGATTATTTAATTCTTGTACTCATTATATGCTAGCTGTAGGTAATGACTGATGAATGCCTAGCTAGTGGGGGTTAAATTGTAGGGCATTGTTATAAGCTTAAAAATTGCATTGTTAGCTTCCCGTGGGTGCGGGTTAAGCTTGGTGTGTGCAGCGTGTGTTGAATACTGGTACATTGGTACCTAAATTGTAGGCACATTTGTGCCCTCCTAGTTATATGTTGGGTAAATTAGGTGTGATATTGGGATGAACGTCTCTCCCAATAAAAATCCGATACGTGTACACCAAGCTCCAGGTCTTCACAAGAAACATTCACAGTCATACTTAACTTTGGAAAAGGGCCCTTGCCAAACGGCCCACTTTGGGAGCCTCTGCGAATGGGCAGCACCCAATCTCAAAGGATAAAAGAGCTCTTGAGCGTCGAAGCTTCTCAAAGCCTCAGATGGATAAAAGCCTTCGACGCTCAGTGTTCCACGGCCTTAGACAATGAAGGCCTTGGAGCCTCGCTGCAAGGAGGTCTCGAAGCCTCTCTACAAGGTGGGCTTTGGAGCCTCACCAAAAGGGGGACTTCGGAGACTCGCTACAAGGAGGGCTTTGGAGCCTCGCAAGTCCTGGGCCTCGACACTGGTGGATTCCCTTGAACAAATCGACACGTCATGCACTAGCTATATATTAACACTTGATAAAGGGCACACTCGGGGAATCCTTCATACGGATAACAAGATTCTCCATGCGTTGACCATGGAGTAATCAATGAGATCTCACAAAAAGAGTCAACTGTCAAGTGACTCAGTAGAGATTCACTTGATCTCCACATCAGTGGGCATGACTCACGCACATAGAGAGGACATTTTGTCGCACCACGGGACATGTCCAATATTCCATATTTAGGTCATCTCCTGCTTATAAATTCAAGGATGGACACAAGTAAACACATAATGAATCTTAACCTCTGAACTCTGATTGAGTTAGCTACTCGAATCCTCTTCGATACTGCTTGTCCGTCAAACTTACTAAGGCATTGGAGTGGCCAGAGGGTGTAACTACCCGACCATCACTACGGTGTCCTTTTTTCCTTATGCAGAAAATCCAATTGAACTAAGGACCAAACCAATTCGGTGCGACAATAGTTTGGCACCATCTATGGGAAGAGTATAGCAACTCGCTTATCTGGAATTCAGGCAATAATTTGAGTGTTCATTGGTGAATGTCATCAATAATAACCCGAAACCAAAAAAAAAATGAGTACCAACCAGTAGCTAGGTATGAATAACAACCCTAAGAGGAACCCGCCTCCAAGGACCAATCCCCCACAGGGCACACATCAGCCAGAAGGCGACCCCAGGGTAAATGAGGCTCAGATTCCCACTGCTGACAACTTTGCTCCAGAGGTGGAAATCTTGCCGCCCAACTCCCCTCAATATGTAACAAGGGAACAATTTGACAATGTAACGCCAATTAAAGCTCTTGACAAGATGGCTCCTAGATCAACCACCCGCCACACACTCTGATGGTAGGGAGCAAAAGAGGCATCGAGAGAGGAAACAAGGCTAGCTTGAACCTCGCAGGCATCAAGATCAGCCACTAAATCAGAACACGCTGTAGCATGAGGGTGGCGCGTAGAGAGATAATCCCATGGCACCTCTACCTTGACCCCAAGGATCGGTAAGCCACCGCTCCAGGAGAACTGAGGGTGCAATGCCAGGAAGATCACGAGGGGCGAGCCAAGCATCGTCATCCAGCACCTCCTCGACAGCAAGTGTTCACAGAAGTGTGAGCAGAGTTCCGGTCATGGAATGCTTGAGACCTTAACTACAATGACATGATGATGTCCAGGTAAGGCTCGATGCTGGCAGGATGCAAAAGGCTACAGTCGAAGCTCGGCTTCTCCAGAATGAGGCCAATGTAGAGTAGGAGCTCCGAGACCTAAGAGCTCGAATACAACGAATGGAAGAGGGTCAGCGAACCCGTTAGACAGACATACAATACGGAGAGTGCCTTGACGGAGAAAATTATGAGGACCCGTCTTCCCCGTGGCTTCACCATGCCCGCCTATGATGGAACCACTGACCAGGAGCATCACCTCGATTCATATGTGGCCTAGATGGCGGTCCATTCGTACCCAGAGGAGATAGTTTGTTGGGAATTCCCCATCACCTTAAAAGGCGCAGGGAGGTTATGGTACAACAGCCTATTCCGAAGGTCAATCAACTCCTTTGATGAGCTTGCCAGCAGTTTCCTAAATCATTTTCAATGTTGACGAACCCAAAAGAAGACGTCATATAACCTGAGGGACTGCATCTAGGAGGAAGGAAAAACACTCAGATCTTTCCTCGACAGGTTCAACCTAGAGGCCTTGCAGGTCAGAGGCCTCGAAGATTCAGTCCATAAAACCACACTTGAGGGTGGCATAAGGGACCCAAACCTTATCTTCTCCCTGGCTAAGAAGCCTGTGGCTATATTGGCAGAGCTACAGGCAAGATGTGAAAAGTATGCCCAGGCAAACTTGGCTTCCAAGAAAGACCTGGCTATAAGACCCACACTCTACGAACCCAATCTAAACCTACGTTTTCGTGTCATGACAGATTTCCTAGTCATAACAGGACCAGACTAGGATGAGCGGATGACAAACCACAAGTCCAGGTACAAAAATAATCAAAACAGACAAAATGGGAGGTGTCATGAGACATATCGGTCTCATGACAATCTACATGTTGATGGAACAAACAATCGACCGATATGTCTATACGGACAAACTGTTCAAATTGGAAACAAGTCCTAGTGGGTCCCACCTTTTAAATTTCAGTTGTAGAGACCTTCCTTATGTAGGAAACTCTCCTAAAGACCTATCCTACTTTATATATGGACTCTTAAGTCTCCTTAGATCCTTTTGTTGACTCTCATAAGCCCTAGAGTCTGGTAAGGAGATCTGAAGAGGAGCAATGGAGGCAAGGAAGGTCTGCGGAGGAGGAAACCTTTGGAAGGGGAGCACCATGGCTTTGAAGGTCAGTGGTAAGTGCTCCATCGTTATAGATTAGCTAGGTCAATGCCTGGTTGAGAATCAATACCAGGAAGGACTAGGTATTGATTCGAAACCCTAGTCCATTCGATGAACCCTAGATCTGATTTCTAATCTAAGGTTCATCAAAACATAGGACTTTAATGGAAGATAAAACAAATGCTAACATGTTGCTTAGGCCAAGAATGTTTAAGAGAAATCCTAGAAGTCAAGTCGAAAGACCAGCTACTCAGGTTTGGGCGAACCCAAACCCAACCAGCCAGTCTCGAGGTTAACCGTATTATACATCGCTGCCGTATTGGTTATGTTCCTCATTTCTAGTCTAGCAGAAAATAATCGAGCTTCGTCTGATCTCCCAGAAGCGGAAGCTGAATCAGTTGCAGGCTGCAGCCGATTTACCGATGAACGGATCTCTCCGTCGCCCCGGATCTCCAACTGGTAGCTCGGGAATGGGTTCTCCAACTAAAGGCTCTACTCCCGTTCCCACTCTGGGCACTTTGTGCTTTGGTGCTGCTTCCTCCCCGGTGAAAGATCAATTGGATCGCTCGATCTGGAACCGGAGAATCTGAAATGGGCTCTTGACCCAGCCCAGGCCCGACAAGAGAGAGACGGTTGCCCGATCGAGATGAGAGCAAATTAGAGGAGGTACGGAGGTATACCGGTCGACTATACCAGGGTTACCTGGGTGCAACCGATACTACGATCGGTACCCCTCGAGAAACTTGCCAGGTTTGTCCGCTAGGACATTCCAGTCACATCATCTTTATAGTAACCTGTGACTAGTATGTGCAATCGGTATGTACAGAATGGGGTGGTTTTCGACCCCCGTTGGCTTTCAACCAATGTAAACCCTATAAATCTAATTCTAACTAAACCCTAATGATATGTAGGACCTATGACAGTGAGGTTGGATTCTGTGATGCAGGGAAAGCTTGCAATCAAGCGTCAGATAAGGGAATCAGACCCAAACCCTAATTAACTAATAACAGTAAAACGTTGTTAATTATTCCTATTCTTGGGGTGTGTTGGTTTTGCATATTTATATGCCATCTTTACTTTATGTTATTATTCTGTTCATGCATACTCGCTATGCTAGGTTGTGTTTAGTAGGCATATGATTATTTTCGTTGGTGTATGGAATGGGAAGGGCTTGGGGTCTTGGATCATTCCTCACATTGGTACGTTTTCATATCGTCACTATCTTAGCATGCTTGGTATGGGTAGGGTATCAGGGGGAGGATGTGGTATTGAGGTCTATGGCCTAACCGCCAGACTCGAGCCCTATCTCTATTCCATAGGGAGCTGTGCTGGGATAGGACCTTGGATACTGTGATGGCATATGGGATTGATTAGTGATGAACCCACTTGCGAGCCTTCACCAATAGGACTGTAGGTATTGGTGCAGTGTAAGGTATTAGGGGGAGGACGTGGTATTGTGGTCTATGGCTTGACCACCAGACTTGAGCCCTATCTCTATACTGGAGTGAGTGATGTGGGTCAATAACGGTGTGTGATCTATTGGGCATGCTCACACTCTCGTGCGTGGAAGTAGTGTGGTTGTAGTTTGACCTTACCAGTACTTTGCCAGTTATACCTGACTCAATGTTGAATGTTATCTCATGCATATTGTGTGTTGCATTGTCTATTTTCCTTACTGAGCTAAGTTGTGAGTTCACCCTTGTATATATATATATATATATATATGTTTTAGATGTTGACGCAAGTTATACTGTGGAAGATTATGTGGATGCTCTCGTGTACGGTGGTGTTGCAACTTTGGATATGCAAGTAAGAAGCAACGAGCATGATGAGTCATGCGAGTACCACTTTTGCATGTATCTCTAGGATTCTTTTGGTTATTTTATTTCAGTTTGACTTATAAGACAATATAATAAATATTTATTTACATTTTGGTTTATAGAAATAATTAGATAATTTATTTATTACCAATAGAAACTCAGTTTGTTTATTTAAGTCTTCCACTTTATTGTGGTTAGTATATGTTGGTTTGGCTGTTGACATGATCTTATTAAGATCTTGGTGTGAACCGTTGATTTAGTAGTGGTTTACTCACACTTAAAAGCCATAATATAAACACACCATAAGCATTTATTTGATGCATGAGATCAAACAAGAAAGAGCATAATCGATCTATCATAGGGGTGGGGGCATAGGTGGCATCGGGTCAAAGATATCAAAAATTTGATCAAACTCATGCCTCATCTAGTGCACTTGCTGCTGTGTGTATCAGAAGCTCTATGACAGGCTAGCTAAATGCTGATCGGTCGCATATTGGGCTGTGAGCAAAGCTTCCTGGTCAGCTCTTATGGCCTACAGATGTACCATAATCTGGTCAGAGGTAGCACCATCATGAGGAACCTTGGGCATGGGCTGCGGTGCAGGAGCGGGAATATCGTCCATGTGCTTGTGCTCAATACCCCCTACCTTCCCCACCGGTGCTGCTGTAGTTACTGTCACTATTACTGCCCTCCTAGGTGGATGCTCACGAGCTTCTAACTCCCCATTACTGATTGGCAGGTTGTCCATCTTCATCCGGAGGATGGCATGCCAGTCAATGTTAGACGATATGGTATCCTCAACAGAAATCTCATCTTGCATGTCCACGTTCAAGCTTTTTAGAAGCGCAATGATGAGTCGACTATAAGGAAGGTTGCCCGTCAAGTTGGTCATAATAGCACGTGCTATAGTCCTAATGATGATGTAGGGAAAACATATACTCTCCTTGGTGCACACACAGTAAGTGACATACTGAGTGAGCTGAGACTTCTCGCTGTAGTGATTGCTCTAAGGAATGATGTTGTATTGAATGATGTGGCAGTACACCCTCGGCACAGGTCGAAGGTTTGGAACCAACATGGGTAAACCCGGTCTAAGTATCTGAGCCGCAACCTCTCGACGTAGATCCTCAGTGAGATAGCCCTTCACCTTAGGGGGGAATCTCCAGAAGATCAGCCAACACTTGGGTGTTAAAAGAAATCTCAACCCCCTTAATAAAACTGGTGATCCGAAGATCCCTGCGTGATTAAAGTCATTGGGATCCCCCTCAAGCTCCAAGTTGGCATACAAATGCTTCACTAGGTTGGGCCGGGTAATATCATTGTACAGTAGAATGGGTAACCACCCTAGTGCATCAAATGCCGCCTCGACATCGAACCTCTAAAGTTGTTCCAGGTTCACAAACTAGCCGAATTCAATCTTCTTGTCGTCAAACCATGGGAATCTGGCTTGTGCCTCCGTCGAACCCAACCCAACCACCTAGCGTTAAATAAATGGGTAGGCGGGTGTGGCCCTATAGAACATGAGCATAAGCATGCTTGGCAATGGCGTGATGTCTAGACATGTTGTAACTGCAAAATCAAACCAAAGCAAGATTGGATTAGTCAAAATTCTTAGAAATTTTGGCAGCATAACGGCAGTAATCCAAGCAAAAGCCTTGAACTCACCCAAAAATCGGGTTGGAGGACTTATGTAAACATTACAACAACATCCAAAATCCAAACCATGGCCAAACAGGAAAGAATGACAAGAAAGTTCATAAAAATTCAAATTTTAGCAAAAACCTAGGTCAAAATCCCCAAAATTTGGGGTTTTGACAAACCGCTCGGTGAAACCTCAAATAATTTGAGGGCTTTTGTCCATAGGGGTCCCAAAACTATTCCTAAGCCGAAGAAATGAATTTTCTACAGTTAGAAAATCTCTAATAAAAAAAACCTAGAATTTGGGCATAAACCATGGAGAAAAAGATATCAAGGAGAGAAGAGAGAGAGGAGAAAAGAAACTCACCTGGAGAAGTGTTGAGACTCTTGGTCGGAAGAAAATTGTTTCAAAGTTGTCTGATGGAATTGTAGAAACTCACCAAGTAAAGAGGAATCAGCACCGAAGAAGAAAACAAAGAGGGTGTGTCAAGAAATGATTCCAAAAATTGGGTTTTAAAAGTGATTTTAGGCATACCGGTCGATGGTTTGTACGCTATAGTCGACCGATACCCCAGGCGGTATGTGTCGACTGGTATGTCTCGGTCAGTTGGAAACTTTTGTCTGCCTATGCTTACCGGCCGACCCATAATATACAGTCAGTTGACCAATATATTGACCGGTATCTCTCCAGAAATCAAAGAATTTTGTCTGCCTGGACATACGGGTCGATCCATCTGCCATAGTGGTGCGACCGGTATAGTGTGACCGGACAAAAATTTCGTACCCTGTGAGCTTGGAAATTTTTTTTTTCTCTCAGTATTACTTGTTTTCATTGGAGTTTTCCGCCTCATGCATGTTGTTAAAGACTAACACTATGATACTTGGATATATTTTCTTGAATATGCCTCATGTGTTGTGTCTTTTTCTCAGAACCAAATCAATAGACAGTAATTTGAGATGGTAGGCAGAAATAGTCGTAGAACTTCAAGGAGACGTCGCCACTCAAGGTGACCTCCCATCAGGGGCAATTTAGAAATGAAAAATGGGTATGAACACAACCAAACACTGAAGAAGGGAATCAGGTAGGGGGTGTTGAAGAAAGGACTCCAGTGAGGAACACTGAAAATGTGTAGGCCCACAAGGCATAAACCAACTTGCCAGACCCTCCCCATACGAATTCGGAGACTATAGTGATGAACTTGATTTACCAGATGGAACTGCAGCAAAAGGCATTCTTGATGGAGATGCTAAAGTTGTTCATGTCACTGGGATACACTCCTATAGATGGTACGCCTGAGTCTAGAGGAAATAACTCACTGCCAGTGGATGATAGCCCTGTGCTGATGGGGCAAAATATGAATCCACCGCCACCATAGCAGATTCCGACATCATCTGCACCCGATCAGTACTACGGTGCTTATCATGGGGGATATTTGTACCCACCACCATGGTACGGAATGGCTATGCCAAGGCAAAATGACTTCTCCAGAGCAGTGGACAGGTTTCTAAAGTTAAAACCCCCTACCTACACAGGGAAGCCAGGAAAACTATTGTGGCCAGCACAATGGATAGCTGAGATAGAGAAGACCTTCTGTTTGATGATATGCACAGAAGATGAGAAGGTGCTCTTTGCTATGCACATGCTGAGGGAAGATGCAAATGCCGGATGAAATTCCACATGGCCGTACTTGGAGATGAAGCATACCCAGATTACTTGGGCAATATTCGAAGATGCTTTCTTTGATAAGTACTTTTTGAGGAGTTTTCGTGATCAGATGGAAAAGAAATTCCTCAGCTTACAACAGCCTAAGATGATAGTGGATGCATATCAGTAGAGGTACGAAGAATTATTTTTCTTTGCCCCAACTAGTATGCAAGAAGAAGAAACTAATACCAGAAGGTTCACCATGGGTCTGAGAGGGAGCATTTGTGAGCATGTCCTGGGGTTAAAGAAGAAGGTATACAAGGAAGCTGTGCATATTGCACAGGTTATTGTGTCAAGCCAAAGGGACAACTTCTTTGCTCAGAATAGGGATCTGAAGAGGCCTACTACTGAGGCACCTGGTGGAGGGAATACCAGACCTTTCCATCTTTACAAAGCCTAGATTACAGCTATTCCAACAAGGACTACTACAGCACCATCACAGTAGGTAGCCAGTCTAAACAATAAAATCAAGTGCTTCAACTGCCAGCAAATGGGCAATATGCTAGGACTTACACTCTACCAAAAAAGCAACCACAGTAAGGAAAGGTATTTGTAGTCACCACTGAGGAAGCAGCTGTAAGGACAATGAGAAATTGTGATCCTCATCGGGATAAAAAATATCCGTATCAATGAAGATCACTGAATTGTTGGAGTCGCCACCTAGATTAAGGTCTAAAAATGTAGCCTCACCCTAAGGTAAGACTTCTATTGACTCATAACCCTATGTATCAGTTCTTTGGTCTATAAGATATCGGGTAAGTATTCAAGGTACGGTTATGAGAAGGTGTTAGGCACCCAAACCGCCTGATCAATATCGGCCTCCTAAACTTTCCTTAAACTCTAATTTTGGCTGTGCTTGGTCAACTGGATGACTAGGGTTCAACAGGGGATGTCCTAAACCAAGTTGCTAAGTTATTTTAACCTAGGGTTCAGCCAATCATGTTTTAAAGCAAATAAACAAGCAATGAGTACAGTACTACACAGTGAACCAGACCAAATGATGGTTCGGTCTTGGACTGAATCTGAGACGTGTAAGACATCTCAAATTGCCTACGTATTCCAATCTTGGAAATCAAGTCTAAAATGTAGTTCGAAATAGATTTTGTGATTGAAGATTATGGGAGTGATTTATGCATGTGCTTCAATTAGATTCTTTGTTCAAGTTGAAGTTTATACTGGATGGATGGTTGATGGATGGTTTTGTATCGTATTTGGGACTCCCAAATTGCCAACGTATTCTAGGGTGTGCCCTAGAAATCAGGTACGACGTAGTTCAAAAATATTGTGAGAGTCAGATTTGGAATGTATACCAAATTCCTACCATTTTTGTCAATAGGATCTAGGGATGAGACCTAAATTCTTATAATTCAGATTTGGGATGTGTACCAAATTCTTTCCATTGTTGTCAATAGAATCTAGGGGTGAGACCTAAACTCCTACAATTTGTTGTTGTGCTTTCTATTTAGGTTTCTAGGGTTTCCTATCCCTTTTCATTGTGATTTTCATTTTTAGGGTTTTCTACCCTTTCTCTCTATCTTTTCAATTCTAGGGTTTATCTTTCCCTAATTGTTCTCTCCATTTATTTTTCCATATTTGTTCTTTCTATTCTAGGGTTTCACCTTGCCCTAATTGTTCTTTTCATTCTAGGGTTTATCTTGCCCTAATTGTTCTTTCTATTTTTAGGGTTTCACTTTCCCTAATCAATGTGTTCCTTCCATTTTAGGGTTTCATTTTCCCTAATTGCTATGTTCTTTCCATTTTAGGGTTTCACTTTCCCTAATTAATGTGTTATTTCCATTTTAAGGTTTCACTTTCCCTAATTGTTGTGTTCTTAATACAGCAATGATAGCATTCCAAATAAAATAGTCAGAGTGTGCATCCAATATGACATGTGAGAGTCAAGCAAAGCATGTGAGAATCAAGCAAAGCATGTAAGCAATCAATATAGCAAGTGATAGTGTGTATCCAAATATAGTAATGATCATGTGAATAATCCAAACATGGCAAGTGAGAAATTTAAATATATCAGTGATCATCCAAACATGGCAGTGAACATCCAAACATAACAGTGTGCTATTCTCAAAAATATACATGTCAAAGATGATGTACATGTAAAACTAACAATAATATAAAATATAAAAATAAGTATAAATAATACACATGTAAAATGAATATAAATAATATACATATAAAAATAATATAAAATAATATACATACAAAGTAAATATAAAGATGAATATGAAAACGATATACATGTAATAGTAAAAATAATGTTCAGGTAAAAATAAATAATAATAATAAATTAACATAGGATTAACATAACACAACATAAGATATCAAGAATAATCACACATACAAAAATAATATCACATTTATGTAAAACTCAAAATAACAATAATATACATGCAAGACTTTAAAATAATATACAATAATAATAAATAAAATAATATTAACACAGCAATGGTAAAGAACAACATGACATATTATCATAGTAAAGGTCCACATAATAAAGACAAAGGGAACAATATATTAATAAAATAAAGAAACATCAAAATGGCACATTGAATATAATATACACTATGAGAATTGTAGGTGGAGTTATGATCTAGTGTACATGAAATTAGTAGGAGTATGCATGCCGGTTAATGGGTAATTAGCTGGAGATAAGTTGTTGGGTTTATGAGGGATATTGAATTGGTTAATAGGTGGCTGGGAAATTAGATAGAGAGGAGGTGGATAGGTGTTTTGCACAAAAAGTATAAATGCAGGTTTAAAAGGGGTGATGGGTTTAAGGAAGTGGCAGCAGACAAAGTGGTGGCGGTAATGAGAAGTTGCCAACAATATGGTATTCAAGGTAGGCGGTGATGGCTCGAGTTGTCACACCCCAAATTTGACTGAACCAGAAGTCTGAGTGAACCGTCACTGAACCAACGGTTCACATCAGAATCTCAATAAGACCGTGTCCACTCATACAAACCATTGCACATAACCACAATCAGAATATAATAAATACAACGAAAGTTTTAAATAAAATGAACTGAGTAATCTATTGATAAATTTAAATAAAATATCAAGTTATTCAAATTTCCAAAACTTAAATAAATATATTTACATCACTGTATTTTCAACCGAAAATAAATAGAATAAATTAAAATCATATCCTAAAGGTACACGCAGAAAGGGCACTCGCATGAAGCGTCATGTTTGTCCTCTCCTACTTACACGTCCAGGGCAGCCACACCTCCATACACTAGAGCGTCCACGAAATCCTCCACTGTGTAACCTGCATCAACATCTAAGAACATGTATATATACAAGGGTGAGCTCATAAATTAGCTCAGTAAGACAATTGGACAATGCAACAAACATATGCATGAGTAACATTCACATCATGATCTGGTTTAAGTTTGCAAGGTGCTATAGAAAGGATTGGCGGCCACCGCACCTTTATACACGAGTATGTGAAGCCGCCCAATGGATCAAACACCACTGTCGTCCCACATGCACCCTATCATGGAATAGAGATAGAGCTAAGGCGTCTGGATCAAACACCGCCAACACCTCCCCTGATACTCTATCCATACCAACACGTATGCCCCTATTGGCGAGGGCTTGTAAACTGGGCTCGCAACTAACCAATCCTATATGTCATCATAGTAGGCCCTGTCCCAGCGCAGCTCCCTACAGCATAGAGATAGAGCTAGAGTCTAGTGGCTAGGCCAGAGACCACAGTGCCACTTCCTCCCCCTGATACCCTACCCGCACCAAGCATGCTAAGACAGAACGATACGAAAGGTGCTAGTGTGAGGAATGATCCCAGACCTCTAGTCCTTCCCATTCCACACACCAACAAAATAATCACATGCCTAACAGTCACATCCTAGCGTAGCGAGTATGCATGAACAATATAATAACTGAAAATAAAGGATGACATGCGAGTATGCACAAACATCATACCATAGAATCATGGTTATTAAAAACGATTTACTGTTTATTAAATCATTAGGGTTTAGGTCGGATTCCCTTACCTGACGCTTGATTGATAGTTCTCTCCACGTCACAAGGTCCAAACGTGCTATCACAAGGTCCTACACGATATTAGGATTTAGTTAGAATAGTTTTCTTAGGGTTTACGTTGGTCGAAAAACCAACAAGGTCAAAACACTCTTCACAGAGCAGACCGGTCATAGGTACCGGTCACAGCACTGTGGGGAAAACCTATGACCGGTATGGTCGGCCGGTCCCCATAGACCAGTCCCCAAAAGGTACCGGTCGCGGTACCAATAGCATATGGTGCGACCGGTATGGTTCAAACCGGTATGTCTCTAGAAGACCATACACTTGGTTCTCGCCTTCCGTCGGTCACCCTCTACTGATCCTAGGGTTTCTCCTATTCATTCTAGGTCTGAACATTGAGTTAGAGTTGTTTCCAACTCCATTCAAGTCCTAGTTTCGATGATCTTCAACTTAGAACCTGAATCTAGGGTTTACGACTAATTTAGGGTTTGACGGCAAATAGGATTTAGATCAATACCTTGCTTTGCATGGTATTGATTCAATCACAACTAACCCTCCTATAATGTAGAGGAAGGTTTGAGCACTTACCATTGACTTGCTGTAACTTGTTCTTCGTCGAACGGCACTGGTAGCTCTTCCCTCTCCTTCCTAGCTTCTTCTTCTTCTTCAGCCACTTTCTCCTCTCTAAGGTTTGTGAGAATCAATGGAAGAGGTTTTAGGAGGTTTAAGGGTCCTTATATAGGCTAGGATTAGGTTTAGGAAGCCTCCTAACATTAGGAAAGTCCTTCGGTTTGAAATTTGGAAAGTGGGACCCGCAGAGATCTATTTTCGGATCCATGCTGCGCAGGCCATAGGGTAGTCGACCATCGACCGGTATGAGGTTTTTCATACTTGAATTGGTTCGATTGGTCTGATTTCATACCTGGTTGTCATCCGCTCGTCCCGTCTGGTCCAGTGATGATTGGAAGACTTGTTACGACATGAAACAAGGATTAGATCAGGTTCATGGAGTGCGGATCTTACACGAGTGGTGTATGCCGATCAGGTGGGGATGATGGTGGTTGAAGCAGCAAGTTGTAGGTGGAGTGAAACCAAAATTAAAAATAAAAATAACAATAATAAAATAAACAAACACAGCGGGGAGGACGGCAAGTGGTTGTAAACTGGGTTTAAGCCTTGTTTTAGGCTCGATAAGGTGGAAGTGGGGTTGCAGTAGGAGTTCTGGCGGCAAGTGGTGGGAGATGGGTATGGTCGAATAGATCTTGTTGAGTTTCTGGGTTGGGGAAGTAGGATGGTTAAGCAGAGGATGGCAGCAGGTAGAGGGAGATCCTACTCAATGGGGTGGTAATTGAGGTTGGTGTGGGATGATCGGCGATGAAG
Organism: Protea cynaroides; assembly: GCA_028583415.1. NCBI lineage: Eukaryota > Viridiplantae > Streptophyta > Magnoliopsida > Proteales > Proteaceae > Protea > Protea cynaroides. The sequence goes on along the minus strand of CM053270.1, from coordinate 44,593,134 downwards.
ACTACCGATGATAAGGGTAGCAAGTGAATCGACAAGGGTAGAAGATTCATGAGCAAGTGTGATGACAACATGGTGGTGGATCTGGATTCAAGTCTGTAGTAGAGATGATCGACGGTAAAGGTAGGATGAAACCAAAATAAAACAACAACAAAACATGAAACAAAGATAAAATAAAACAACAAAAAAACACGAAACAGAGTAGGGAGGGGCAACTTACCTCTGGCAACCTCCTTCTCTTCTTCTTCCCAGCTTATTCGATCCTTCTTCTCTCTTCTACTTTTCTGCCACTTCTCACTCCCTGCGAGCTCTCCTCTCAATCTTCCAAATTTTCTCCACTCAATCTCTCTCTCAGCTAAATAGAAAAATTCCCTTCTTCACGTCCCCTCTCTCCTCTTTTTATCTTCTTCTTTCAATCTTTCCTTTTCTTCTTCTTTCCTTATTCTCCCTCTTTTCTGTCCATCCCTCTCTCTTTCTTCTTCTCCCCTTTTCTTTCCTTTTCTTCTTCTTTCCTTCTTCTCCCTGTCCGTCCCTCTCTTTCGGATCTCTCTTTCTTCTTCTCTCCTTTTCTTTCCTCTTCTTCTTCTTTCTCTTTTCTGTCCATCCCTCTCTTTTTTTTCTTCTCTCCTTTTCTTTTCTTTTCTTCTTCTTTCCTTCTTCTCCCTCTTTTTTCCTTCTTCTCTCCCTCTTGGTCCAGTCCTCTCATCCAATTTCTTTTCATAAGTCTCACTATCCCATTTAAGGCCGAATCTTCTTTTTCTATTTCCTTTTTATTATTTTTCTTTACTTTATACTTATATCTTATATATATAATAAATATCATATATTACACTAATATACATAGACATAATATTATATAATACAATATTTATAGTACAATATATATGACGCACATGTACACACCTGGACTGAATTGATTTGGTCTGGACTGGTCTGACTTTGGTTGAGTTGAGCTGGACTAAGCTGGGTTGAGCTGAGTTACGTCAAAAATTGATTTTTTCTCTCTCTATCATTTCATAGGCCATTTCCGCTGCCATTTCGCATGGAACTTTCCAACAATCTCTACCCTAAATTTTTTACGTTCATTTTGTAGAACACTAAAATGAGAAATACTAGAACTTGAATCACCTCATTTGGAAATAAAATGACCAACTTATGAATTCAGAAGCTTAAACAGGTCAATTACGATAATTCGACTAATGATTCTGCATGGGATGCTTCGAATACCTCTGCCTAATATCCTTCATGTCCACTTTGTAGAGCACTAAAAGTGAAACATAATGAAATTAGAATCAACTGATTTGGATGTGGAGTAACAAAATATGAATTTTCAAAGATTAAATGGCCATTTCAGTATGTAATTTTGCATGGGACCCTTCGGAGATCTTTATCCCAAATTTCACGTCCACTTTATAGAATACAAAAAATGAGAAATAATGGCCTTTGAATCATCTGAATCGGACGTAGAACGGCCAAGATATGAAGAAATGAAGTTCTATCAATAATTCTTCCTGAAGGCTTGCATGGGACCCACCGATGGCCTCTACCAGGGATTCTTCATGTCCATTTTGAAAAGGACTAAAAATAAGAAATATTGATACTTAAACCATATGATTCAGATGTCGGATGATCAAGATATGATGATTTGAAATATTCGAAAATTTGCATGAAAGCCCCTAGATTATATATGATAATTTTAGAAACCTCCCTTGTACGTATCATCCGACTAAAATGACCATATCTTCTTCACTTGACATCAGAATTGAGCAATTCTGTTCTCATTTAGAAGATAATTCCATGACCTATGCATCCATGCAGATTACAACCTGTGATCTTGTTGTGGGACCCACTGAAAACTACCTCGAGGTCGTAGTCAAAAACCCAAATTTCACTAATCTCTCTTCTTTTGTTGTTCACTCCTGTAGGACGTTGTTTAGCTGAAAATGGCAAAAATGGGGTGCTTACAAATGCCCCTCTTCGGCCGAGATTGTGAACAATTGAAGCCGAAGACAAAAGTGGCCCATTTTTGTATTATTCTGCACTTGATCTAGATTCTACCATTGTTTCCTTGAACTGATGCTGTAACTACTCTCCTTTTTTTTTTTCACACTGTACAACAAACAACCATAAATGTCAAGCTCCTTAAGTAGTGACCTCATCAGGTCTGTGACTTTAGCTCAAGGCCGCTTGTGATATAACTGTAACTGTCAAGCTTCTTGAGTTGCGACCTCGTCAGGTCTGTGACTTTAGCCCAAGACTGATCATGATGTAACTGTAACTGTCAAGCTTCTTGAGTAGCAACCTCATCAGGACTGTGACTTTAGCTCAAGACTGCTCATGATGTAACTGTAACTGTGTTTTGTACTCTGGATTTGTAACTTCTGGATGTGTAGCCTTTAGATGTGTAGCCTCTGGATGTGTAGCCTCTGAATGTGTAGCCTCTGGACCAAATTTAGGGTGTCCCAAACTGCCTACGTATCCTTTAGGACTTCCAACCCTCCGAAATCAGGTTCCGCGTAGTTCGGGCTGCTGTGCTCTCTTTTTTTTTATTTTTTTTATTTTTTATATCTCATGCAGTGTTCCATCTGTAAACTATGCGATCGTGGGCACGTTACAGAAGGATACTATAAAGGTGCAAATCCACAATGACATAGGTCATGAGCATATCCAATGGGTTTTCTTAGGCCGAAATTACTCAGACTCGTTCTAACCACACTTCTGCTAATGTACTTACTTATATTGTACTACCATGTCTAGGCTTAAATTTTCGAGCCAATTGACAGTGTGAGAGAATTCAATGGCCTGGATAGGCTGATAAGAAACTGTTCCAAATGGGTCAGTCACCTGGAAGAGTGTTTAGTTGTTTATGTAAAATGGCCTGATCCCCACTAGGAGATGCCATTTTGGCTTATGAAGGATGGACCAGTAGAACTCTCAGACACCGTTTGGATTAATGAATGGCCGACGTGAGTTTTGGTCAGAGTTGTTATGATTATTGTTCAGAGTGGCATGCTCACAAGAGTCATGTCAGTGATGTAAAACAAGGGCTTGATGTGAAACTCTAGAAAAAAACTGTTGGATTGTTGGACGGGAGATAGAGTTCTTGTCGAAAATTAGGAATTCCTTTCCCTAATAATTGATGAACTGATATATTATCCCTTTATGATGAAAGTTGTTGTCTCGTCTGAGAATCTTGTCCAACCTTACTATGAGACCTACCACATGGCTAAGTTAGCTTGCCCCAAGCCTGTAAATGGAAGCCTGTCCACATTCCTTTTTTTTTTTGGTATGTAGGCTACACGTATTACCGCTTTACTTGATCCAGATTTGTCAAATATTATAATTCATCTCCGTTCAGATCAGTCAGATGAATAGCCTTCCCTGGTAATATCTCCTTGACGATGTATGGTCCGCTTCAGTTTGGATGAAACTTGCCCCTTGGATCATGTATTGGTGCTTTCTGCTCCTTCAGTACTAAATCACCAACTACTAAATGATGGATTCGGACTTTCTTGTTGAATGTATTTGCTATTCTCTACTAGTACTTCTTTATGTTGTCTGCCGCCCTGATTCTCCTTTCATCTATGAGGCTCAATTCATCGTATCTAGCTTGAAGCCATTCTGTCTCGGGGATCTTGCACTCCATCGCTACCCTTAGTGATTGCACCTCCAATTCAACAGGGAGTACCGCTTCCATGCCATAGACCAGGGAGTAAGGTGTTGCCCCTGTAGATGTTCTGATAGAGGTTCTGTAAGCCCAAAGTGCATATGGAAGCTTTTCTGCCCAATCAGTATTGGTTTGTGCCATCTTTTGTAAAATAATTTTTATGTTCTTATTGGCCGCTTCGACTGCCCCATTTGTCTGTGGTCTATATGGAGAGGATCTATGTCTCTTGATGTGGAATTTGTCACACAGTTCCTCCACTTTACCCTTGAAGTATTGTCCTTGGTCAGAATTAAGAGCTTGAGGCACCCCGTGTCGATAGATGATCTGCTCTTGTAGGAATTTTGCCACTTTGTTTGCTGTGAGCTTTGCATATTCCTGAGCTTCCACCCATTTTGTAAAATAATCAACGGCTACCAAATTAAACTCCTGTCTGCTTGATGATTTAGGATGTATCTTGCCTATCACATCAATGCCCTAAGTCGAGAAAGGCCATGGGGAGCTGAGCGTGTGTAGTTCTGTCGGAGGTACATGTATCAAATTGGAAAATATTTGGCATTTGTGGCACTTCTTCACATATCCTACACAGTCTGCCTCCATTGTGTTCCAGAAGTACCCTAGTCAGAGGATCTTCCTTGCAAGCATTCTAGCATTCATATGGGGACCATACACTCCTTGGTGTACTTGCTCGATGACATTCTATGCTTACTCTTCATCAACACAGACTAGTTGTATTCCTTCATAAGATCGCTTATACAAGATGTCTTCGCACAATACAAATTGAGAGGCATATCGTCTCAAAAATTTCTTGTCTCCTACTGAAGCATCGATGGGATACTTTCCTTCTTTGATGAAGTCCACAATTGGCGTAAACCAAGGGCGACCATCGATTGCCAAGGCATTGATTTCACCCATGTGTGCAGGCTGTGTTCTTCTTTTAATTATCAAAGGTTTGATCTTCTCTGCTGGATCATCCCCAATCATTGATGGTAGGGTGGCCAATGCATCAGTGTATGTATTAGTATCTCTGGGTGAGTAGTCAAACTCTATCTGTTCAAAGCTTCGGGCCAATGCCATTGCACATTCCTTGTAGGGTATCGACTTTTCATCCTTGGTCCTCCAATCTTCTCTAACTTGATAAATGACAATAGAGGAATCACCATATACTTTCAATTTCTTGACACCAATGGCTAATGCTGCTTTCAAACCCATAATGCATGCTTCATATTCTACAATATTGTTTGTGCAATCAAACTCCAAACAGAAGGCAAATGGTATAAATACACCATTTGGGTCTATGAATAGCACTCCTGCACCGTATCCTCTGTGATTGGCTGCTCCATCAAAGAACATAAGCCATGTATCTGTTTGTCTATCTTCTTGAGCCACATGTACCTCCTCATCTGGAAACACATCTTCTAAGTGTTGGAAACTATCTTCTACTAGATGCGTAGACAAATGTTCAGCTATCGCACTCCCTTTTATGGACTTCTGGGTGGTGTATGTGATGTCAAACTCTGATAAAAGCAGTAACCATCTGACCATTCTTCCTGTAAGGATAGGCTTCTCGAATAAGTATTTCAATGGATCCATCTAAGAGATTAGTATGATATGATATGAGAGCATGTAATGCCTCAATCTCTTTGTTACCCAAACTAAAGCAATACATGTCTTCTCCAATGAGGTGTAATTGGCTTCATATCCGGTGAACTTCTTGCTTAAGTAGTAGATGGCTTTTTCTGTTCGGACATCTGAGTCATGTTGCGCGAGCATTGTTCCCATAGAATTGTCCAATACTGACAAGTATAGAAGCAGGGGCCTCCCAGGCACTAGGGGTACGAGGACCGGTCGATTAATCAAATATGTCTTGACCTTTTCGAACGCCATTTGACATTGAGGCTTATAGGTCTTTGGCTGATCCTTCCTCAACAGCTTAAATATTGGCTCACATGTGGCCGTGAGGTGTGCAATGAATCTGTTTATGTACTGTAATCTTCCTAAAAACCCCCTTATTTCTTTTTCAGTCCTTGGTGGTGGCATCTCTATTATAGCTTTGATTTTTGATGGATCTATCTCAATGCCTCTGTAGCTAACCATGAAGCCCAACATCTTCCCTGCTGTTATTCCGAACACACATTTTTGTGGGTTCAGTCTCAGCTTGTATTGTTTAATCTTCTCAAAGAATGCTCTGAGTGCAAGTATGTGGCCTTCGCGGGTTACAGATTTTAAATCATATCGTCAACGTACACCTCAACCTCTTTGTGGATGAGATCATGTAATATGGTTGTGGCCATTCTTTGATATGTCGCCCCGACGTTCTTCAACCCGAATGACATTACAGTATAATAGTAGGTGCCCCAATCCATGGTGAAAGCAGTCTTGGCTTTATCTTCTGGCGCAATCTTTATTTGGTTGTACCATGAAAATCCATCCATAAATGATAGTAGTGCATGTCTTGCCATGTTGTCCACCAAAATGTCAATCTTGGGTAGTGGGAAATCATCCTTAGGGCTTGCTTTGTTTAGGTTTCGATAATCCACGCATACCCTCAACCGTCCGTCCTTCTTTGGTACAATCATAATGTTTGCCAACCACTCAGGGTACCTGGTTACTTCTAAGAATCCTGCATCTAATTGCTTCATTATGTCCTCTTTGACCTTCAGTGTCCATTCAGGTCGTAGCCTTCTCAACTTCTGTTTATGTGGCTTTGCTTCCGGGAACAAAGATATCTTGTATTGCACCACTTCAGGATCAATGCCAGGCATGTCCTCATAGGACCAAGCAAACACTTCTTGTTACTCTATTAGCAATTCTGTCATCAGGGCTGTCTCTTCTTCAGTTAGGGTAGCGCCAATCTTGATCTCACGAGGCTTCTCAACTGTACCTAGATTGATCATTAGGAAGTTTTTGCCAGCAGGTTGGGCCTTCTTCTCTTATGAGATTTCAACTTGTCGTTGTATTTCAATAGGGATTTCATCATGTTCATCATTGTTAGAGTTAGAGCTTAAAATTGGAATGGAAGATGTAGACACAGAGTAATAAGAAATATCATCTTTATTAATCATGGACAATAGTGGTACAGAAGAAGTGGCTCCTAATAGAGCGAACTCAAAGCTGGAAAAGGACTCATCCATATCAATTGACTCTTCTATTATGGGCCCAGACATGGCCATACTAGGAATACATGACTCAGCATTGGTGTAGACAAAACTATCTAAGCAACTCCAGTTTGGGATCACACCGTTGAAGGGATAGATCAGTTGTTGTGGATTTGGCTCTTCATTTTGGTTTCCTCCGGTGAGTGTCATCACTTAATCTTCCCCGAACAAGTTACCGATGTCAACTGTATCTGTCTCAGATTGTAGCTCTCCTCTTTGCTCTTTGGTTAGTGTCTTCTCAGTGTCTTCCCAGTCAATGTTACAGTCAAAGAAAATCTCAAAACTGGGCCATCGTCTCTGGAATCACCCATCAAACCAAGGTTCGGAGAAACCATGGAAAGGTGAGTCATCTCCTTCTTTGACGAAATACCCGTTTAAAGTTTTGTAGTACAGAGTATTTTCTTGACTGTACAACCCTTCAGTCAATACTTGATTAATTTGCCCATCTGTTCTCTATTGTTGCCATTTTCCTCTACTCATGCCTGTAGCCTTTATTGTACTACTACTATTATATGCATTACTATTTTTGTATTTCTTCTTCTCGAGCCTCAGAAATCTTTGATCGGCTCCCCACTGTTTTCACTTTATCAACTCAAAATCATGTCCGTTGGGTATGTACTCCAGTCTAAATCTATGCTCAATAATTAACATGGATAAGACTTTAATATTACCTTGTTGATGTAAGCCGAGGCCCATTCCTGGAAAATAAGACATATTTAGCAATTGATGAAAAGGAAAGGACAAATGCATACCTGTGGGATCTGCCCCTGTGATAGCCAAGATGTTGTTTATTTTAAAGCCGCCAAGATGGATAGTCTCAGATGATCCCTCATCATATTCAAAACCCATTCTCCCTGTAGCCAGTGCATTGACCATTTCTGAATCTGCATTGATGGTTATGATGATGTCCCCATGTATGAATTTGACTTTCTGATGCAGGGTGGACGCAACTGCATTGGTTGCATGCAACCATGGTCGACCCAGTAGTATATTAAATGTAGCCTGGATATCAATGACTTGAAACGCTGTATCAAATTCAATCGGACCGACTCGGATAGGCACAGTAAAGACACCTTGGATGGCCCTGCAGGTGTTATCATAAGCCTTGATGATCAGGTCTGATGACTTCATCTCTTCATCTTTGAATCCCAAGTACCTGAATGTTCTGAGGCAAAATACATTTAGGGTTGACCCATTATCAATTAACACTTGTGAGACAACCTTGTCTCTATAACCAATAGTGATGTGTAGTGCTTTGATGTGTTTGACTCCTTCACTAGGGAGGTATGCATTGCTAAATATGATTGAATTTACCGCATAACGGTCACCGACCAGATCCGCTAGTTCATTGCAATCCATTATTATAGGGACTTGTATGTTTGTCAAGGATTTCAGCACGGCGTCCCTATGAATTTTTGATGCCATCAATAGCTTCCAGATGGAGACATTCGCCTGCGTCTTCTGTAATTGCTTGAGAACAGGGTTGGTTGGTTCAGGTTGACTAGATTGCCCCTGATCCTTTTCTCTGGCCAACTGGGCCGGATCTCTGCTGCTAAATGTGCTGGCTTATATCCTTTTCCTGTTCGGGTCTCTACCACAGTCCTATCTTTTCCTGGGATGTAGATGCCATAGTTATCAAACTGTTTATCCAAATGACTGACTTCCTGTCCTTCACCAGGTTTGTAGATTCTGAATTCATCAAATTATTTATTCAGCTGAGTAATTTCTTGTTCTTTATTGGGTATGTGGACAATGTAAGGCTCCTCTGACTCTTCGGTGGTTACAGAATGTTCATAGTACCAGGGATAAGTAAGATCAAACTCCTGATCCAAATTGTCACCTATCATGTAAACTTCGCTCTCCCAAACCCTTTCCTTGGACTCCGACATCTCCCATTATATGAAATTCATATTATGATATGGGAGTGGGTTATTGTTGATTGATGCCTGATTGGTTCTTCCTTGTACTTTGAATGCCCCTGAATCAATTAGGTCTTGTATGGTATTTTTGAGGTTCCAACAGTATTCTGTATCATGACCTGCTTGATTGTAGAACTTACAGAATTTCTCCGCATGATAAGAGGCTGGTGGTGGGTTTGGAACATTCATGGGTGGTGGTGGCTTTAATTTTCCAACCCTCATCAATCTTTCCATCAACACCTCCCTTGGTAATGATAACTCTGTATACAACCTAAAAGGCCTTTGTCGTGGAGCTGGTGGCACATAGTTACTTGGTGCCGGTGTAACAACTGTATTTGTAACTGCTACTTCTTTGTGAGCATGGGCATTGTTGTACTTGGGTTGATAGGATCTCCTGCTTGGACCTGCCTCTGACTTTTCCATTTTCATTGGGAGTTCATCTCCATAGTTAATGGCGTCTTCTACTTGTTGTCCCGTGACGACCAACCCTTCGAATGTGAGGATAGCCTGTCCAAATATATATGTTTTGTGTGCCTTATTGAGCCCCTCATCATCATTTGGACATGGTCCCTCTTTGACGGTCGATCCCAAAGTTGTGCGGTCACTTTCCTAAACCTGGTCAAGTATTTTGTGAAGCCTTCATCAGACTTTTGTACCATAGTTTCTAATTGCCTTCTATGAGTCTCAATCTCAGTATTATAGGAGTAATGATTAGCGAAGGCTCTGGTCATATCGGTCCAAGAGTGGACTTGTGAGGGATTCAGATTCATTATCCATCTATGTGCCCCTCCAGTTAATGAGAATTGGAACGCCTGCCCCAGTTGTTCATCAGTATACCCATGCCCTTGCCTTAATAGTCCTGTGAATGATCTCAGATGTGTCTTGGGGTCCCCTGTCCTGTCAAATTTTTCAGTAGTCCATTTAAATTTCGGTGGCAGTTTGGCATCTGGGAAGAAACACAGTCCCTCAGAATCAACGATCTGGCTTTCTACACCCTTCAGGCCTCTCAGTATCTGTTCTACATGACTTAATCGGTTCCCATATGGATCTTCAGATTCCTTTGGCTTCTTGATTGAAGGAGCCTTCTGGATGATCGACGGTTGCTTGCAGATAACCTCTCCCTTTTCCTCAATAGCGGGATTTGAGAACACAATTGGATTATTCTTGCTAGGGGTATCTTCCTTTGATGTGGAGGGTATGTCCTCCTTTCCCATTAGTAACTTATGCACATTCCACAGAATGACAACCATCTCACTTACAGTATCCTCTATCTTGGTCACTCGGTCCTCAAATGAATTCTCATCTTGATCACCGTTAGCCATAGCTTCAATTGGTTTTTCAATAATAGGCCCGACCAGTTTAGTGATAGGTACTCTAGACAGCCTATTGATGATAGGATCTCTTACCCAAAGGGTAGCAATGCTTGCAGATTGGCTCGACAGTCACCTGGTGTTACAATAGATCAACAGATTAGGATTTGGAAATGACTGGACACGTGAAGGTTTTACATGCACACACAAGCTGACTCGACCAATACAAATGTTAGCTCCCTTATGAAATCCATTGAATAATATTATCCAAATCAATTTAATTGTTTCGACGGACCCTGTGATTGGTCTTGGGCCTCATGACCCAAATGGTTCATTAGACAACAAGATCTGACCACTTAGTTCGTCAAATTTAAAGAAATTAAAATGGATATACTTATTTGTAACTTTCATATGGGATGGTTAGCAAAAGCGGTTCATGATTGAGCAAACCGATAAATGATAGCTCAATCATGGTACCTATGCCGTGACAGGGAATTTCCAATCGTTTTTTGAAACCGATGTGTTAACAATGATAGATCCGATGCATTGAGCTCGTTGATAGAGAGTGTACAGTGGCCATCCACTATGACATGGAACAGGTTTATACAATCCTCCCACTCTCAACAAGTGAGAGTTCAAGATGCTCATCGTGTGAGATCAAATATGTGAACAAATGAAGAGTAAAAACGGACAGAACTTCGACATTACGGGCATGGATATTGTGATTGAACGGGTTTTACCATGTCGGTTCAGGGATAGACCAAAAATAACATACATGTGGCTCAAACTGGGTTAGGACAGAAAAAGCCACCTTGATGAGGACGGGGTAACCTATCACTGAATGTATGATGAATAATGGGCCCCCAATCCCTTTATATACTATGATGTAAGAATCAAGTGACGTGGAGTAGCATAATGCATTCCCGGGCGGACTCGAGAAACGCTCGTCAGAGGCTACTCGCCGGTTGTGATCTCACAAAGTATAGGCCAAGGTTGTGTGTTTTGCCTAGCGGGCTACCCCATATGCATGGGACCCGGTTCGACTACTCGCATAAATGTGTGACTGAACCCATTCCCCTCAAAATAATATTATACAAATAATAAATATAGTACCCTAGATCTAGCATCCAATGTCAAGCAATCAATATAAGGAAAGTATCCTAGGAGTCTGAATATTAATTCCCCAGTAGAGTCACCGCTGTGAGGACAATGAGATATTGTGATCCTCATCAGGATATAAAATATCCATATCAATGAAGATCACTGAATTATTGGAGTCGCTACCTAGATTAAGGTCTAGGACCTTTAAAAATGTAGCCTCACCCTAAGGTAAGACTTCTATTGACTCATAACCCAATGTATCAGTTCTTTGGTCTGCAAGAGATCGGATAAGTATTCAAGGTACAGTTATGGGAAGGTGTTAGACACCCAAACCGCCCGATCAATATCGGCCTCCTAAACTTTCTTTAAACTGTAATTTTGACTGTGCTTGGTCAACAGGATGACTAGGGTTCAATGGGGGATGTCCTTAACCAAGTTGCTAAGTTATTCTAACCTAGGGTTCAGCCAATCATTTTTCAAAGCAAATAAACAAGCAATGAGTACAGTACTACACAGTGAACCAAACCAAATGATGGTTCGGTCTTGGACTGAATCTGAGACGTGTAAGACATCTTAAATTTCCTACGTATTCCAATCTTGGAAATCAAGTCCAAAATGTAGTTCGAAATGGGTTTTATGATTAAAGATTATGGGAGTGATTTATGCATGTGCTTCAATTAGATTCTTTGTTCAAGTTGAAGTTTATGCTGGATGGATGGTTGATGGATGGTTTTGTACCATATTTGGGACTCCCAAATTGCCTATGTATTCTAGGGTGTGCCCTAGAAATCAGGTACGACGTAGTTCAAAAATATTGTGAGAGTCAGATTTGGAATGTATACCAAATTCCTACTATTTTTGTCAATAGGATCTAGGGATGAGACCTAAATTCTTATAATTCAGATTTGGGATGTGTACCAAATTCTTTCCATTTTTGTCAATAGAATCTAGGGGTGAGACCTAAACTCCTACAATTTGTTGTTGTGCTTTCTATTTAGGTTTCTAGGGTTTCCTATCCCTTTTCATTGTGATTTTTATTTTTAGGGTTTTTTTAACCTTTCTCTCAATCTTTTCAATTCTAGGGTTTATCTTTCCCTAATTGTTCTCTCCATTTATTTTTCCATATTTGTTCTTTCTATTCTAGGGTTTCACCTTACCCTAATTGTTCTTTTCATTCTAGGGTTTATCTTGCCCTAATTGTTCTCTCCATTTTTAGGGTTTCACTTTCCCTAATCAATGTGTTCCTTCCATTTTAGGGTTTCATTTTCCCTAATTGCTGTGTTCTTTCCATTTTAGGGTTTCACTTTCCCTAATTAATGTGTTCTTTCCATTTTAGGGTTTCACTTTCCCTAATTGCTGTGTTCTTTTCATTTTAGGGTTTCACTTTCCCTAATTGCTGTGTTCTTTCCATTTTAGGGTTTTACTTTCCTTAATCATTATTTTTTCCAATTTATCTCTTTCCAAGATCAAATATGGCAGATGAAAGCATTTCAAATATAGCAATGATAGCATTCCAAATATAATAGTCAGAGTGTGCATTCAATATGACATGTGAGAGTCAAGCAAAGCATGTGAGAATCAAGCAAAGCATGTATGCAATCAATATAGCAAGTGACAGTGCGTATCCAAATATAGTAATGATCATGTGAATAATCCAAAAATGGAAAGTGAGCAATCTGAATATAGCAATGATCATCCAAACATGGCAGTGAACATCCAAACATAACAGTGTGCTATTCTCAAAAATATACATGTCAAAGATAATGTACATGTAAAAATAACAATAATATAAAATATAAAAATAAATATAAATAATATACATGTAAAATGAATATAAATAATATACATATAAAAATAATATAAAATAATATACATACAAAGTAAATATAAAGATGAATATGAAAACGATATACATGTAATAGTAAAAATAATGTTCAGGTAAAAAAAAAAATAATAAATTAACATAGGATTAACATAACAAAACATAAGATATCAATAATAATCACACGTACAAAAATAATAACACATATATGTAAAAATCATAATAATAATAATAATATACATGCAAGACTTTAAAATAATATTCAATAATAATAATTAAAATAATATTAACATAGCAATGGTAAAGAACAACATGACATATTATCGTAGTAAAGGTCCACATAATAAAGACAAAGGGAACAATATATTAATAAAATAAAGAAACATCAAAATGGCACATTGAATATAATATACACTATGAGAATTGTAGGTGGAGTTATGATCTAGTGTACATGAAATTAGTGGGAGTATGCATGCCGGTTAATGGGTAATTAGTTGGAGATAAGTTGTCGGGTTTATGAGGGATATCGAATTGGGTAATAGGTGGCTGGGAAATTAGATAGAGAGGAGGTGGATAGGTGTTTTGCACAAAGAGTATAGATGCAGGTTTAAAAGGGGCGATGAGTTTAAGGAAGTGGCAACAGACAAAGTGGTGGAGGCAATGAAAAGTTGCAGGCGGCCTGGTATTCAAGGTAGGCAGTGATGGCTCGAGTGGTGTATGCCGATCAGGTGGGGATGATGGTGGTTGAAGCAACAAGTTTCAGGTGGAGTGAAACCAAAATTAAAAATAAAAATAACAACAAGAAAATAAACAAACTCAGCGGGGAGGACGACAAGTGGTTGTAAACTGGGTTTAAGCCTGGTTTTATGCTCGATAAGGTGGAAGTGGGGTTGCAGTAGGAGTTCTGGCGGCAAGTGGTGGGCGATGGGTATGGTCGAACAGATCTTGTTGAGTATTTGGGTTGGGGAAGTAGGATGGTTAAGCAGAGGATGGCAGCAGGTAGAGGGAGATCCTGCTCGATGGGGTGTCAATTGAGGTTGGTGTGGGATGATCGGCGATGAAGACTATCGATGATAAGGGTAGCAAGTGAATCGACAAGGGTAGCAGATTCATGAGCAATTGTGATGACAAAAGGGTGGCGGATCTGGGTTCAAGTTTGTAACAGGGATGATCGACGGTAAAGGTAGGATGAAACCAAAATAAAACAACAATAAAACATGAAACAAAGATAAAATAAAACAACAAAAAAACACGAAACAGAGTATGGAGGGGCTGCTTACCTTTGGCAACCTCCTTCTCTTCTTCTTCCCAGCTTATTCGATCCTTCTTCTCTCTTCTACTTTTCTGCCTCTTCTCACTCCCCGCAAGCTCTCCTCTCAATCTTCCAAATTTTCTCCACTCAATCTCTCTCCGCTAAACAGAAAAATTCCCTTCTTCACGTCCCCTCTCTCCTCTTTTTATCTTCTTCTTTCAATCTTTCCTTTTCTTCTTCTTTCCTTCTTCTCCCTCTTTTCTGTCTGTCCCTCTCTCTTTCTTCTTCTCTTCTTTTCTTTCCTTCTTCTCCCTCTTTTCTATCCGTCCCTCTCTCTTTCGGATCTCTCTTTCTTCTTCTCTCCTTTTCTTTCCTTTTCTTCTTCTTTTTCTTTTCTATCCATCCCTCTCTCTTTCTTTTTCTTTCCTTTTCTTCTTCTTTCCTTCTTCTCCCTCTTTTTTCCTTCTTCTCTCCCTCTTGGTCTGTTCCTCTTTTCCAATTTCTTTCCATAAGTCTCACCATCCCATTCAAGGCCGAATCTTCTTTTTCTATTTCCTTTTTATTATTTTTCTTTACTTTATACTTATATCTTATATATATATATATATATATATATATATATATATATATATATTAAATATCATATATTACACTAATATACATAGACATAATATATATAATACAATATATATAGTACAATATATATGATGCACTTGTACACACCTGGACTGAATTGATTTGGTCTGAACTGGTCTGACTTGGGTTGAGCTGAGTTAGACTAAGCTGGGTTGAGCTGAGTTACGCTAAAAATTGTTTTTTTTTCTCTCTATCATTTCGTAGGCCATTTCCGCTGCCATTCCGCATGGAATTTTCCGACAACCTTTACCCCAAATTTTCCAGGTTTATTTTGTAGAACTTAAAATGAGAAATACTGGAGCTTGAATCACCTCATTTGAAAATAAAATGATCAACTTATGAATTTTTGAAGCTTAAACAGGTCAATTTATGATAATTCGGCTAACGACTCTGCATGAGATGCTTCGGAGACCTCTGCATAAAATCCTTCATGTCCACTTTGTAGAACACTAAAAATGAAACATAATGAAATTAGAATCAACTGATTTGGATGTGGGGTAACCAAAATATGAATTTTCAAAGATTAAATGACAATTCCAGTATGTAATTTTGCATGGGACCCTTCAGAGATCTCTATCCCAAATTTTTCACGTTCACTTTACAGAATACAAAAAATGAGGAATAATGGCCTTTGAATCATTTGAATCAAAGGTAGAACAGCCAAGATATGATGAAATGAAGTTCTATCAATAATTCTTCATGAAAGCTTGCATGGGAACCACCGATGGCCTCTACCAGGGATTCTTCACGTCCACTTTGAAAAGGACTAAAAATAAGGAATATTGGTACTTAAACCATATGATTCAGATGTCGGATGATCACGATATGATGATTTGAAATTCAAACAATCTAACTTACGATAATTTGCATGAAAACCCCTGGGATTATTTATGATAATTTCATAAACCTCCCTTGTACGTATCATCCGACTAAAATGACCATATCTTCTTCACTTGACATCATAATTGAGCAATTCTATTCTCTTTTCGAAGATAATTCCATGACCTATGCATCCATGCAGATTACAACTTGTGACCTTGTTGTGGGACCCACCAAAACTACCTCGAGGTCGTAGTAAAAAATCTAAATTTTACTCATCTTTCTTCTTTTGTTGTTCACACACCCGTAGGACTTTGTTCAGCTAAAAATGATAAAAATGGGGTGCTTGCAGCATCCGCATCACCTAATGTGGTTACTGGTATGATTTCGTTCTTGACTCTTTTGGTTACTACATTATTATGTATGAGCATGTAGACTAAGGGTTAACTAAATACCAGGGACTGTAGATGTAGCTGGTGTACCTGCCAAAGTCCTCTTTGACTTTGGGGCTACCCACTTTTGTGTCCGCTATATCTTTTGGGAAGAGGTTGGAGTTACCTATCAAGCCCTTGACTCCGAGCTTAATAGTTCGTTCTCCATTGGGATTAGAAGTGGTTTTGAACGAATGCTAAGGGTTGTGCCTAGTTTACATTGATGGACGAAACCTAGAAGCAAATCTAGTTCAATTCGAGACGACAGACTTTGATGTCACCTTGGGAATGGATTAGTTAGGCCAGTATTCGGCTAGTTTACTATGCACCGAGAAGAAGTTCACTTTCAAGGGCAACAATGGCAAGGAGTTCAGCTTTACAGGAACTAAATTGCCAAGGACGAGGAAGCTTATCCTCTCTGCCCTCAAAGCTAAGAGATGCCTAGAGAAGGAAGGAGTTGGATACTTGGTATTTGTAATAGATGTTACTACGGAGACTCCAAAGATGGAAGATTTAGAAGTGGTATGGGTATTTTCAGATGTATTTTCATAGGATCTACCTAAAATACCACCAGATAGAGCTACTGAGTTCGTGATAAACCTTACGCCAGGGTTAGCACCGATGTCTAAGGCACCTAACAAAATGTCCCCTACAGAGTTGAAGGAATTGAAAACCCAATTACAAGAACTGCTAGACAAGGATTTTATACGGCCAAATATATCACCCTAGGGAGCACCCATTTTGTTCGTAAAGAAGAAGGATGGTAGCGTATTGTGAGGGCAAAGATGGAAAATCTTAGAAGTCGCCACCTAGATTAAGGTCTAGGACCTTAGAAAATGTGAAATCTCACCCCAAGGCAAGACTTCGATTGACTCATGACCCTTAAATTGGATTTCTGGTCCATCAGAGATTGGATAAGCGTCAAATTACGATTATGGAAAGGGGTTAGGCACCCAAACCGCCCGGTCAAAATCGGTCTCCTATACCTTTCTTATGCTAGACTCTATCTGTTAAATCAAACCAAACCAAGTGGTTTGATATCATTGAATCGAATCTGTATCCACCAGATTGCTTACGTATTATGGAATTATTCTGAAAATCAGATTCACCATCGTAGTTCAGGTGTGATTAAAGTTTATGACTGTGATTTATGCTTGTGCATGATTAAGTTTATTGTTCAAGTTGAAGTTTATGCTTGAAAGGTCGAGAAATCCTATGGGTTAGGATTTGGATAGTCCATGTGGACTGATAGATAGTCCTAGTGGATCTAAGAATAAACCTATTTGGGTCAAAATATGGATAACCCTATTCTGGGTTGGAATATGGATAACCCTTTCTAGGTTGGAATGTGGATAACCCTATTTGGGTCAAAATGTGGGTAGATATCATAGTGGATCTATGGATAGTCTGAGTGGACTAAGGTGTGGATCCGAATTTGGGTTTCTCCTAAATGGCCTACGTATCCTAGGGTTTGCCCTAGGAATCAAAATCCATGTAGTTCGGGCTAGAATGGGGATGGATATCCTAGTAGATCTATGGATAGTTCGAGTGGACTAAGGTGTGGATCCGTATTTGGGTTTCTCCCAAATGGCCTACGTATCCTAGGGTTTGACCTAGGAATCAAAATCCGAGTAGTTCGGGATGATAACCTGTTCTAGGTTAGAATGTGAGAACCTATTCTAGGTTTAGGGTTTAAAACCTATTCTAGGTTTAGGATTGAGAACCTGTTCTAGGTTTAGGGTTTACCGAGGGGTAAAATCGTCCTCAATTACCCTTTTCAACCTAAGCTCTAATTTTAAAAAGTTTGGCAAAGTATTTTCTTTCTTTATTAAGGTTTTTATTTTTCCCATTATGCCCTTCCCAAGAATGTGGATGCCTAAATGCATGTCCCCACACCTTATATGTTTGCTAGGTGTACAAATATGGCAGTTCAACTAGGGTGCAACATAAATTAAATTATTACAAAAAAATAATATTCTAAGCATGGCATGAATGATATTTATGGTAACTATCATAACATATAGTGAGATTATGAAAATATTCCTAATATGGCATGTATTGCAAATAAGGCAAGAGCCCATATGGCATGATCTAATATGCTAATCTAAGCATGGCAAGACCTAATATGGCAAGATCTAATATGTATCTATAAATCAATATGGTAAGTACCAATCATAGAACATGAAATTTTCAAAAAAAGAAAAGATCTTATATGCTATTTTCTAAGCATAGTAAGACTTAAAAATAGTAATTATTAAGATTTTGTTAAAATTTGGTAAAAATTTATCTATTCTACCAAAAATAGCAACACATGGAATGTGGAAAACATGGTATGCACAATCCAAATAAAGGATATGAATGCTCCAAATGTAGCCATTTATCCAAATATGGTAAAATTCACTTAAACAATCATTGATGTTAAATGAATGAGACATCAATGAAACCTTTTTTTTGAAAAGTGTAAAATTATCAAAAAAATATATGTTCAATGTTCTTTGAAAAAAATATAATTTTTATGAAGAAATTTGGGAAGATTAATGACTCAAAACTGTCAAAATTGTGACACAAGGTTTCAGATAATGGACAAAACTATGAACTGTATTCAGATTTTATCACATTACACAAGAATGACCATAAGTAGATCTTCCGAAACTCAAATCACGATCAACTTTTTTTCATAGAAATATGACTTAATATGTTATATTTTATATGAAGGAGTTAAATCTCAATAGATAGCAAAAACAGGTCAAAGATATGCCCTAAGACCGAACATGTGCACTGGTCAAATCTGTTCCAGATTTTTGACCAGTTGCACCATAAATTTGAAATAAAATTCTATTCTTAATGAAAATTAAATACAGATATATGTCTATGTAGATAACTGTTTGATCTAAAATTTCATCAAGAAAAATAACTTAAAATAGTATATTCATTTTTGTGAAATATGACTCTTTTCAATCATGCAAATCAGTACATCATGATAGATTCAAAATTAGAGTACTATGCACTTAAAAATTGATATCAATTCAATAAAAAATTAAACAAATATCAAACCAGTGCCATTTTTTAGAATAATTTCATGTATAAAAAGTCAATATTAAGTGGATTTTCTGATTATGGCCATAAGACCTTTGTTTAGAGACTTTCTGATGGAGGATTGCATTAAATCCGAGAAAAACAGAAATGTCAAAGACAATTTTTTTGATATATTTTTCCAATTCCAAATGGAACGAAATTTTTAAGATAGTCTTCTAACATATCAAAGAGACTCCCATAAAAATTTGGGCTTCAAAATCTTAGAAACAATACATGTGATGTACGTCCTATGTTTGAATCCTAAATTTGGAATTTTCATATCAAAAAACTACTTTATGAAATTTGCAAAAAACATCAAACATCATTGTATATCATTCAAAAATTTATCATTGAATAGCTTAGTCAAATTATCATTCATGAAAAATATTAGACATAGACATCCTAACATTAACAAGCATGTAATTGAGCATTCATGATTGAGATTTCATGAAAATTAGTATTTTTCAAGCAAAATTGGCATTCAAGCATTCTAACGACCTCTAAATTTATTTAGAGTACTAATCTTGTGCTCAAATCGAGTGAAAACCGTCAATGAAGGGTGATTAGAGGTTGTATCAACCCCTTTGAATGAAAATCCTCCTTCTCTCTTTTGCTTCTCTCTCTCTTCTCTTTCTCTCTTTTCTTCTTCTCTTTTCTTTCTTTTCTCTTTTCTTCTATCTTTCTTTCTCCCTCTCTCATGTTTTCTCTGTCTCACTCACGTTCTCCTCTCCCTAAATCACGTTCTCCTCTCTCTATGGTCTGGAAAAAAGACTCTCCTCTCTCTTCTCTTGCTTATTTATATTTTTTCTCTCCTTTTCTAGAAGATCCTTCTTTCCTTTCTTCTTTTTCTAGAAAATCTTTTTTTCTTCCTTTTTTCTTCTTTCCTTTCTTCTCTTCCTTACCTTTTTCTCTTCTCCCTCTCTATTCTACACGTTTTCCCTCTCTCCCTCTTCTAGAAAATCCTCTCTTCCTCTTTCCTTCTTCTCTCTTCCTTCATTTTCTTCTTTTTTTTCTAATAGAAATCATTTCTTTCCATTTTTTCTTTTTTCCTTTCTTTTCTTCCTTCCCATGTTTTTTCTTCTTCCTTTCTTTCCTTTTTCTCCTTCTTCTTCTAGAAAATTCCTTCTCTCTATCCTTTCTTTCTTCTTTCCTTTTCTTCTTCCTTCTTTTCCTTCCTTTTTTTTTCTCCCTCTATTTTCACGTTTTCTTTCTTAGAAAACATTTTTTTTTTTCTGTTTCTTCTTTTTTTCTTTTTTTTCTTTCCTTCCTCTTTTCTTCCTTTTTTTTTTCTTTTTCACGTTTTCTTTCTAGAAAACGTGAAGGGGAATATTTTCTTTTTTTTCCTTTTCTTTTTTCTTTTATTTCTCTCTTTCTTTTTTTTTTCTCCCATTCACTTTCCTATGGCTTCTCTTTCCTCTCTCTTTCCATGGCCTCACTTTCCTCTCTCTTTCCTAATATATATATATATATATATATATATATATATATATATATATATATATATATATATATATATATATATATATATATATATGTATTAATACATATAATATATCCATAAGATATATATGTATTATATACAATAATATATTATACATTATACATATATAAAAGAAATGCATGGATATGGACTGACATAACTTGGTCTGGATTGGTCTGAGCTGGGCCGGGCTAAGTTAGACTAAGCTGGATTAAGCTGGTTTGGACTAAGGTTGACATTTCATAGTCCATTTTTGTCACCCTTCCATATGAAATTTTCCGGTAGCATCTATCCAAATTTTCTATGTTTACTTTGTAGAACATTAAAAATGAAGAATATTGGAACTTGAATCATCTCATTTGGAAATGAAATGGCCAACTTATGAATTTCTCAAGTTTAAGCAGACCAATTATTGATAATTTGGCTGACCATTCTGCATGGGATCCTTCGGAGGCTTTTACCCGAGATTTTTTTACGTCCACTTTGTAGAATACTAAAAATGGAACATAATGAAGCTAAAATTTCTTGATTTGGATATGGGGTGACCAAAATATGAATTTTCGAAGATTAAATGACCATTTTCATGTGTAATTTTGCATGGGACCCTTCTGAGACTTCTACCCGAGATTTTTTTTCGTCTACTTTGTAGAACATTACAAATGAAGAACAATGGCCTTGGAATCATCTGAATCCGATGTCAGATGACCAAGATATGATGTCTTGAAGTTTGAATGATAATGCATGCATCATACGATAATTACGTAAATGCCCTTACACTTTCAAACTGCGATATCTTCCTTATTTAAAGTTTGAATTTGATGATTCTGGTCTCATTTTGAAGATAATTTCATAAACTATTCATCTAAGTAGATAATAGCCCATGAACCTGTTGTGGGGTTCAATAGAGAATCATAAATCTTTGGGTTAAAGGCTGAAAACCTGCCATATTGGTTCACTTATGCAGAGGGTGGCAAAAATGGGGTGCTTATCGATGCCCCTCTTTAGCCGAGATTGTTATCAATTGAAGGTTGAAGATAAAAGAACCACATTTTTGATATATGAGTGAGATTGCTTATTGGGCTGCACTTAGGGTAATTTGTCCTAAACTACCTACGTATTCTAAGGGTGTCCTAGAAATCAAGCCTAGAACGTAGTTTGACAGGCAAGAAGGTTTACTCTTCTTAAAAAATTGATGATTGTTCTTTTTGTATGAAGCTAGGCTGTGAATACAAGGTACATTTGTAGGCTGAGAACCTCTTCTTGCTAAGGTGGGACTCATGATGCAAGGTACGTACGAGCTTGAACCTGACTTGATCCATTTGTAGACTGATAAACCTCTTCTTGTACGAAGCTAGGCTGTAGATACAAGGCTCATTTGTAGGTTAGGAACCTCTTCTTGCTGAGATGGGACTGATGATGCAAGGTATGTGTGGGCTTGAACCTGGCTTGATCCATTTGTAGGCTGATAAATCTCTTCTTGTATGGAGCTAGGCTATGAATACAAGGCTCATTTGTAGGCTGGGAACCTCTTCTTGCTGAGGTGGAACTCTTGATGCATGGTATGTGTGGGCTTGGACCCGGCTTGATCCATTTGTAGGCTGATAAACCTCTTTTTGTATGGAGCTAGGCTGTAAATACAAGGCTCATTTGTAGGCTGGGAACCTCTTCTTGCTGAGGTGGAACTCATGATGCAAGGTATGTGCGGGCTTGAACCTGGCTTGATCCATTTGTAGGCTGATAAACCTCTTCTTGTACGAAGCTAGGTTGTGAATACAAGGCTGATTGTACGAGCTTGGACTCGGCTTCGATATGTCTGGATCTAAGACTTGATATGTTTTCTTTGATTGAACTGAGGCTCTTTTAATTGAGATTCTGAGATTGTTTTTCTGAATAAGCTAGGGATCTACATTTGATTCACTTATAGGCTGAGATTGACTTGATCTTTGAATGAGCTAGGGCTCAACATTTGATTCACTAATAATCTGAGATTGATTTGATCTTTGGATGAGCTAGGGCTCTGCATTCACTTATAGGCTGAGAATGACTTGAACTTTGAATGAGCTAGGGCTCTACTAATAATATGAGATTGATTTGATCTTTGGATGAGCTTGGGCTCTGCATTCACTTATAGACTGAGATTGACTTGATCTTTGGATGAGCTAGGACTCTGCATTTGATTCACTTATAGACTGAGATTGATTTGAACTTTGGATGAGTTAGGGCTCTGCATATGATTTACTTAGACTGAGATTGATTTGAACTTTGGATGAGCTAGGGCTCTATATTCGATTCATTTATAGACTGAGATTGATTTGAACTTTGGATGAGCTAGGGATTTACATTCGATTCAGTTATAGACTAAGATTGATTTGAACTTTGGATGAGTTAGGGCTCCGCATTTGATTATGAAATAAGCAAGAACTCAGAAGGTCACTTTTAGGGTGAAGAATTTGCTATTGATTCTGAAATGAGCAAGGACTCAGAAGGTCACTTATAGGGTGATACTGAATGACTCATCTTTGAAGTTCCTACTAGCTTTGGACCTTCGGGATTGAAAATTAGAATTTTCTTCTTGGAAGCTCTATGGCTATGAACCTTCGAGAATGGAAACTAAAATATCCTCTTAAGTAGCTTTGTTGATATGAACCTTTAGTATGCTCGAAAGTGACTCATACAGGAAGTCTTTGTTGACTTTGAACCTTTAGGGTTGGAATTTGATCCATCTTGGAAGTCTCTTGACTTTGAACCTATAGAGTGCTGGACATATTTAAAATGATGGTGAATTCCTTGACAGTTTTCCAAGGTTTTTGCCCCTGCTTTATTGGTGAAGGCATAAAACATGGCATCAATGGAAATGGTGTCATGGACTTTGCTGGCATGATACCTAGATTTGAAATTTTCCATTTATTGACCTGGTACTAAAAGTTTGACTTAATTTCAGCATGGTAGGGATGACTTGGTTGTTCCCTTGGAAGGGTTCCATGTAATTTGAAAGTGATGATTTTCTTCAGCCAACATTGGTGTTGTTGGATTTTGGATTGAAAGAAACTCTAGCAAGGATTTTGGATAAGAATGAGGGGAGCTTGACAGTGTCTAACCAAAGTGATTTTATTGATTGACCTTGGTGTTAAATTATCGAGGGACATCTGGTCAACTAAGTTCTTTTACTATGGACTATGGTAGACCAAATTGGGAGAACAGCCAAGCGGCAATGAAATGTGACATGGGTTTGGCCCTTGATCTAGGCTCATGAAAAGCTTAGGGCTTTGCAACATTGTTGTGCCAATTTTAAAAGATTAATGAATCATGGCCCCAAAGTAGGCATGAGGAGCAAAGGATTTGAAGTGTTCCTTCAGAGAATTTAGTGACCAACTCCTAACAGGTGAGCGACCACGTTGGATTTTCTTCATCAACAGGATTGGGAGAACTGAGAAATTGGCAAAAACCAACTTGAAAGGACCTACTTCTATTGACTAGGAAAGTCAGTGACTTCAGACTAGACGATGGATCCTAGATGTAATGCTCATGATCAAGTTCAATTCCTCTACATAGGGTATGTCTATGCCTCAGTGTCTGCATGTTGTGACAGACCACTACTGTAGTGTGCTAGGGAATGATAGAAGAAAATAGACAATCTAACAGAGTTAGAACTAGGTTGAATCTAGATTGCATCCAGAATTTGACCATGCTTCCAAGGTCAAGGGAAGATTGATAGATTGACTGCAGAAAGTGACTTCTTAGATAAACCCTTCTTGAATCTTGAAAAATGAGGGAACCGATGATTTGATGAATTTGGCTACATCCGTAACCAAGCCGTGACAAAAGGATTTGAAGATAGAATTCTATTGAAAGGCAATGCTATGGAGCCCAACAAATGATGGTTTGTTCAACTCCTCTGAGTATGATTCACTGGAGAGCAAGAGGGGTTCCTTTCCTTATGGAGGGTAGACTGGGTATGACACTTGTCTACATGATCCACTTAATTTTTCTATGAAGGCCAATGAGGGCAATGCTTTAGGGTTGCATCAGGTCGCCTATCCCCATTGAGGTATTATGGGTTGCCCATTGAGGTTTCTTGGATTGCTTTTCCTTGCTGAGGTTTCTTTTCTTCCTTTATTTTTTTTTTATCATTTTTTTTGCAAACCCCATCTTGGGTTGAATAAAGAGTCCTAATATGGTAAGGATATTGCCAAAATTATGGTCCTATCCAATGGTCTAAAATCCTTAGGGGAAGTCGAACAGCATGATTTCATGACAAATGGGTAGCCTTGCCCCACTGTTTAAGTTGACACCTACACGCATTGATAGGCGGACAGCTATTTGAATCATCACTAAAAGTAACCTTAGGAAAATGCAGTCCCACACTAAAATTAAAATGGTGCCGAATTATGTTTTCCTTTCTTGGAGATGTTCAGATGGACATGTGTCTCAACAAGCTACATCGAGATGCCGAATCAGTCACGATCATATCTGGGCCTGAAACCTTTAAGTTTGTTGACAAGTATTGATGTTGAAGGTCCGGGAGGACTGATGTGAAACTGTCCACATGGGTCTATCATTGGGAGAGTGTTTGGTTGTTTATGTAAAATGGGCTTATCTTACTGAGAAGATCCCATTTTATTGGCTTGAGAAATAAAGGGCATATAGGAACCTTGGGAAGCCGTCGGATGTAATGAACGACAGACGAGAGTTTCAGCCAGATTCATGAATTTGTACGTAAAATGATGACATGCTCACGAGATACAATGCCATAAAAACTTATAATCATAAGAAAGGCTTGTGATAGAGACTCCTTGGAAGGCCGTCAGATTGATAGACGGGAGAGAGAGTCTAATGTCGATGAGAAATCTTTCTTTGATGATGAAGAATTGATGAGATCGTCTCCTGTAAAGGCGGGATGTAATTGGCCAGAATCAAAAGTCTGGTCCAACATGTTGTAAATCTCGAAGAACGATTGTACTTGCTGTCAGGCTTTGATTGAAACTACCATCCTCTTGAATTGAGAGGAACAATTGGCTTACTGTTGAACTCCAATGCCATTCAACATCCTACTTCTTTTTTTTCTTTCTTTTTTTTTTTTTTTTTTCTTTGGATGTGGAGACCACATGATGTAGTACTTCGCTTGATCGCAAAGTTGAATCATGATTTTCAATATTGGATTTGAATCTTCTTCTTCCAAAAATCTCTAATCAGATAGAACATCTTTGCCCCAGTCAGTACTCTGATCTTCTGTAAACTTTATGAATATTTGTGACTGCTCATCTAGTATCTGATTTTATCTGAATGGTGAATCCATATGCTATCCTCTAGAAGTTAATCATCACCTTCTGTCTGATGTAAATACCTCCCATTATTGATGTAGATAAAATATAAGCTTGAATTTTTTTTTTCTTTCTTTTTTTTTTTTTTGGTATTCTTATGACCTCATTCTTTGATTTTAAGATTGATCATTCATCATGTATCTCTTGCTTGCAGATGATGTACTTTGTAAGAACTTTGGTAATTCCATCTTTTTGGTGGCACATCTGTCCTCCACTCATTTGTACTGATTGGCTGACCTGCTGATATGATCTGTTACTATCTAATGCTTTCCTTGGAATCTTTTCATAGGTAGAACAAATGGCAGCTTCTCCAATACATGTTTCTTGAGAGTACTCTTGTGTCTCCCGATTGATCATTTAAAGCTTTCCCAGACGGATTGGACCTTTCTTTCTCAAGTGGCTGGGTGGCGTAGAAGTTCAGGAGATGGCTCATCGTTTCAATCATCTTCAGAGTCAGAATTGACTGTGCACGTGGAATAGGAGGATGTATGAAACGGGAAGGAAATGTATGGAAGGGACAAAGCACAGAGTTTGAAATCCCAAATGGGGTGATTTTATTTTACTTACAGGGTAGATTGGACTGGACTTGTCAACAAACATATCAATCTTGGATCCATACATGGTTGACCTATCGAATACCGTTAATATAAAGTTGAAACAACTAGTTCGTCCAAGCGGCTCCAGTTGGGCATAACACCTTCGACGACCACCTTCAGTAGTTGTGGGAATAAATCTTCCTTTAGACCTCTAACAGCAGGACTCATCATGCCCCTCTATCAATAGGTGCAAGATGCCTACCTTTCAGGGTTCCATATAATTCTTACTCTTTTTTTTTTCAGTTTGGGATCCATTCATAACCAGACTATTACTTTTTAAGCTCAAGGTTACTCTGGTTCATGCCCCAATTTGGGGTTCAATGGATTCCTCAATGGACCGCTTCTAGTTGAGTTCAAAATCATTCTAGCTTATGCCCCAGCTTAGAGAGCAAGGGGTGTCGTCATTGCACTACACCATTTTGAATCCAAGATTAGACTAGTTTATGCCTCAACTTAAGGGGTTCAATGGATTTCTTCATTAGACCACTCTCAATTTGGGTCTAAGGTCAATCTGGTTCATGACCAGTTTAGGGCTCAATGGATTTCCTCATTGGACTGCACTCAATTTGGGTCCAAGGTCAATTTGGTTCATGCCCCCAGTTTAGGGCATAATGGCTTTCATCATTAGACTGCACTCAATTTGGATCCAAGGTCAATTTGGTTCATGACCAGCTTAGGGCTTAATGGCTTTCCTCATTGGACCGCACTCAATTTGGGTCCAAGGTCAATTTGGTTCATGCCCAACTTAGGGCTTAAGGGCTTTCCTCATTGAACCAAACCCAATTCAGGCCCAAGGTCAATCTGGTTCACGCACCAGTTCAGGGGTCATTGACTTTCCTCATTAGACCACACTCAATTTAGGTCCAAATTCAATCCGGTTCATGCCCCAGTTTATGGGTTAAAGGTTTCATCATTGGACCATTCCCTAGCTGTGATTCTGGTTCCTATCCTAGCCTGGGGCATATCGGATCTCATCTTTGGTCTACCCTACTGCTCGAGAAAATTCCATTCCTTCTTTTTGAATAATAAGACATATGAGGGCAACTCTTTGGATTCTAGCATTTCCTTGGCCAATGGGGCAGAAATGCCTGTGATGGGATAGCACTATCAGAGCTAAAGTTTCATGGTTTTCTGATGACTCTAGAATCTAGAATTGATCTTTACTGACAGGCAATGAGGAATGCTTTTCATTCGCCATTCCTGACGAGCGATCCTAACTTGTAGCACTTGGCTATGATGGACATGGATCAGGCTCTAATTGATAGAGCCAGAGGTTGATTTTAAATCGGTCTCCGATTGATAGTACAAGATTAACTTTGAACTGGTCTCTGATTAATAGAGACAGGGTTGACTTTGAATTGGTCTCTGATTGATAGAGACAGAATTGACTTTGAATTGGTCTTTAATTGATAGAGATCAAGATTGACTTTAAATTAGTCTCTGATTGATAGAGATCAAGATTGACTTTAAATTGGTCTCTGATTGATAGAGATTAAGATTGACAGTCATGGACTGGGCTCTAATTGCTAGAGGCAAAGATTGCTTGAGTTGGGCTCCGATTGATAGTGGCCAAGGATGACAATCATGGATTGGATTGTAATTGCTAGAGATGATGGATTGATTGAGTTGAAATGAATAAAATTCTCTTCGATTCCTTCATGAAATGGAACATGGACCAGAGGTTATGGTTGAACAGGCCTAGAGGCTAACTCATGCTCACATTGAGTTCATATGAATGGAATCTTTCTTAGTTCCAACTTGAATTAGAACCTGAACTAGAGTTGACGGTTGGACATGCCTAGAGGCTAATTAAATTCAAATGAATGGAACTCTTCTTAATTCCAACATGAATCAAAACTTGAACCACAATTGATGGTTGGAAAGACTAGGGGCTAAATGAATTCAGATGAATGGGACTCTTCTTAATTTCAACATGAATTAGAACCTGGACCAAAGTTGATGGTTGGATAGGCCTGGTGGCTAAATGAATTCAGATGAATGGAACTCTTCTTAATTCCAACATGAATCAGAACATGAATCAAAGTTGATGGTTGGATCGGCCTAGTGGCTAATTGAATTTAGATGAATGAAATTTATCATAGTTTCGACATGAATCAGAATCCTAATCAAAGTTGATGGTTGGTTAATGAAATTCTTCTTAGTTCCAACATGAATCAGAACCCTAACCAAAGTTGACGGTTGGATAAGCCTAGTAGCTAGCTGAATTTAGATTAATGGAACTTTTTCTAGTTCCAACATGAATCAGAACCCTAACCAAAGTTGATGGTTGGTTAATGGAACTCTTCTTAATTCTAATATGAATCAGAACCTTAACCAAAGTTGACGATTTGATAAGCCTAGTGGCTAATTGAATTCAGATGAATGGAACTTTTCCTAGTTCCAACATGAATCAGAACTCTAACAAAAAATGGTTGGATAAGCCTAGTGGCTAGTTGAATTCAGATGAATGGAACTTTCCCTAGTTCCGACATGAATCAGAACCTAAACAGGAGGTGAAGGGTGAAAAAAGCCAAGGGACTGAATGTCTCATCCACTATAACATGATCTGGGAGGTGATGATTGAACCTGCCTAAGGGTTAAACCTTTTTTCAGTTCTGAGATGAACCAGAAATAGTGGTTGAATCTAGGGCTGAATATTTCTTTGATTCAGAGATGAACTGGATGTGATTGAATCTGCCTAGGGGCTAAATCTTTCCTTAATTTTGGATGAACCAAAATGATGATTAGACCTGCCTAGGGGTTGAATCTTTCCTTAATTCAAAGGTGAATATGGACAATGATTGGATTTACCTAGGGGATGAATCTTTCCTTAATTCAAATGTAAATAGGGAACAATAATTAGATTTTCCTAGGGGCTGATCTTTCCTTAATTCAAGGTGAATAGGGAACAATAATTTGATTTGCCTAGGGGCTGAATCTTTCCTTAATTCAAAGGTGAATAGGAAACAATAATTGGGTTTGCCTAGGGGCCGAATCTCTCCTTAAGTCAGAGGTGAAACGAGAAGGTGATTGGATTTACCTAGGGGCTGGATCTTTCCTTAATTTTGAGGTAAATCGAGAACGGTGATTGGATTTACCTAGGCTTTCCTTATTTCAGAGGTGAATGGAGAATGGTGTTTTGATTTGCCTAGGGACTAAATCTTTCCTTAATTCTGAGATGAATTGAGAACAGTGATTGGATTTACCTAGGGGCTGAATTATTCCTTAATTCAGAGATGAATCGAAAACTATGATTGGATTTGCCTAGAGGCTGAATCTTTCCTTAATTCAAAGGTGAATAGGGAACAATAATTGGATTTGCCTAGGGGCTAAATCTCTCCTTAAGTCAGAGGTGAATCGACAAGGTGATTGGATTTACCTAGGGGCTGGATCTTTCCTTAATTCTGAGGTAAATCGAGAACGGTGATTGGATTTGCCTAGGGCTGAATCTCTCCTTAATTCAGGGGTACATTGAGAACAGTGATTGGATTTGCCTAGGGGCTGAATCTTTCCTTGATTCTGAGGTACATTGAGAACAGTGATTGGATTTTCCTAGGGGCTGAATCTTTCTTTAATTCAGAGATGAATCGAGAAGAATGATTGGATTTGCTTAGGGGCTAAAACTTTCCTTAACTCTAAGGTAAATCGAGAACGGTGATTGGATTTGCCTAGGGGCTGGATCTTTCCTTATTTCAGAGGTGAATGGAGAATGGTGATTTGATTTTCCTAGGGACTAAATCTTTCCTTTATTCAGAGATGAATCGAGAACTATGATTGGATTTGCCTACGGACAGAATGGTTCCTTAATTCTGAGGTACATTGAGAACAGTGATTGAATTTGCCTAGGGGCTAAATCTCTCTTTCATTATGAGATGAACTGAATATGATATTTCAGTAAGCCCAAGGACTAACTATACAGGAATATTGTAAACTTTCTCAGGGATAGGTGCTTGTCGCTACCTAAATTGAATGCTCTATTGGGCCAGATTAACTGAGTTATTGATTATGTTCCCAAATCTGGTTGCCTTTTTTCTTATAAAATTTGATGTTCAATCAAGATCTAGATTCATGACTTTCATTGATTCATTTAGAAAGATAACATGGATGGATCTCAAGGTGGGAGATCAAGACAATTCCCTAATTGTAGGGGTCTCTCACCCTAAAAGGGTGGATATGGTTGCAGCTTGATTCTCTTTTCCAAAGGCATTGAAACCCAATGGAGAAATATCAAGATTTTAGACATCTAGAGGAATGGACGAAGTCACATGCACAATCAAGGATGACTTAACCAAATAAAGTTAGCTCCCTCATAAGGGCGATTGGGTAAACATTATCCGAGTCAATTTAGTTGAATCTGGTTAAGCCATGTGTTCAGTCTTGGGACCTCGTGATTCTAAAATGGATAATCAGTGGTACCAAGGTCTGCCAATTGGATTATCGAATTTGATGAAATTGAAATGGATATATTAATCCGTCGTCCTTATTAGGGATGGTTAGCAAAAGCAGTTCATAGATGAACAAACTAGTAAATTTCTTCTTGACCATGGTATCTATGTCTTGACAGGGATTTTCTGTTCGTTTTTCAAAATCAACGTGTTAACAATGAGAGATTTGACACATCGAGCTTACTTAATGGAGGGTGTATAGTGACCATCTACTATGATGTAGAACAGGTGTATACATACCTCATACTCCCAATGGGTGAGAGTTCAAGATGCTCATCGTGTAGATTCTAACATGTTGACCAATCGAGGACAAAAACGGGCAGAACTTTGACGTCTCGAACATGGATGTCATGGTTAAGCAAATTTTACTGGGTTGGTTCAGGGATGAACCAAAAATAACAAACATTGGGCTACAATCTGGGTTAGGACTAAAAAAAGGCCACTTTGACAAGGACGGGGTAACCTATCACCGAATGCACGATGAATAATGGGTCTAAGACCCGCACTCCGTAAACCCGGTCTAAAGCTTGGTTTTGTGTCGTAGCAGGTCTTTCGATCATCACCGGGCCAGACGGGACAAGCGGATGAAAAACAAGTATGAAATCGGACAAAAGACGACCAAATAGTCATCATTTTATGTTGACCGGTCGATGGTACCGGTCGACCGATATGGTCTGCGCAGCTAAGTGCAGAGATCTAGAAATTGGTCTCTACAGGTCCCACTTTCCTGATTTCGAATCTTAGAAATTTCCTAATCCTAGTAGGGTTACTAAACCCTATTTTTAGCCTATAAATACACCCTTAAACCTCCTCAAATCCTTTCCATTATCTCTCACAAACCCTAGAGGAGAGAAAGAGGTTGGAAAGGAGAAGGAGTTAGGAAGAAGAAGGAGGTGCCGCCATTGCCGTTCGACGACGCTCACTCTACGCCAGTCAACGGTAAGTGTTTGAATCAATCTTCTTACTTTGTGACTCTAGGATAGTTGTATGGGTGGATCAATACCATGCAAGTAAGTATTGATCTAAAACCCTAAATTGGCCAATAAACCCTAAGTTGCCGTCAAACCCTAGATTTGAGTTTTGAGATGATATTCATCGAAACAAGACTTGAATGAGTTGGGGATAACTCTAACTCAACGCCTAGACTTAGAATGGATAGGAGAAACCCTGAAAATCCATGGAGAATGATCAACGGTAGTCGAAGAACCAAGTGTATGGTCTTCCAGAGACATACCGGTCGACCATACCGGTTGACAGTCTGCTCACAGTGCTGTGACCGGTATGGTGAGACCGGTCAGATCTGAAAGGCTGGTTTTTGACCTTGTTGGTTTTCGACCAACATGAAACCCTAAGAAAAACAATTATAATGAAACCCTAATATTATGTAGGACTTTGTGACTTTCCGTTTGGATCTTGCGACGTGGAGCAAGATAACAAACGAGCGTCAAGTAAGGGAATCTGACCTAAACCTAATAATTAATGGACAGTAAATTGTTGTTAATCACCTGATTATATGTGATGTGTTGTTTGTGCATATTCACATGCCATCCTTTACTTTCAGTTATTATTACTGTTCATGCATTGATAGGATGTGATTATTAGGCATGTGATTGTTTTCGTTAGTGTGTGGAGTGGGCATGGGCCTGGGATCGCTCCTCACAGTAGCACCTTTTGTAGTATTTTGTCTTAACATGCTTGGTACGGGTGGGGTATCAGGGGAAGGTCGTGGTACGGTGGTCTCCGATATTGATGTTGGCCTGGCCATGGTTATGGGGCACTGTGGTCTCCGAGTCGACGCTGGCTTGTCCACGATGCTTTAGTTCTATCTCTATGCCGTAGGGAGTTATGTTGGGATAGGGTCTACTTGCGTGTTGTTTCTATCCTAGTGGGTTAGTTGCGGATAGGGCCTCAAGGGAGGTGTGGGAATGCCTTAGCTTTATCTCTATGCCGTAGACGGCTGTGCTGGGATAGAGCATACATTGATGAAATATAGGATTGGTTAGTTGCGAGCCCTGGCCAGTAGGGGCTTAGGTACTGGTATGGGTAGAGCATCAGGGGAGGTACGGGGGTATCTTAGCTTTATCTCTATTCCATGATGGGTGCATGTGGGCCAATGGGGGTGTGATCCATGAGGTGCCTCACACTCGTGTATAGAGGTGCGGGGGCCACCAAACCTTTCTATAGCACGTTGCAAACTTAAAACCAGACCACAGCATAAAATTGATTGTTACTCATGGATAATATTGTGAAACTGTCTGATTGTCTTACTGAGCTGTGTTGTGAGCTCACCCTTTGTATATATACATGTTTTTAGATGTTGATGCAGGTTACACGGTGGATGTTTATATGAACGCTCCGGCGTATGGTGGTGTTGCTGCTCTGGACGTATAAACAGGAGAGGATGAGCATGACGCTTCATGCGAGTGCCCTTTCTACGTGTACATTTGATCGAATTTTATTTATTTCTTTCAGTTATTTTCAGTTGGATTAAATAGATGTACGGATATTATTTTATGTGTTTGAATTTGGATAATTGGATATTTATTTAAATTATCAATAGATATTCAGTTCATTCTATTTAAAGTCTTCCGCTGTATATTTATATTCTGATTGTGGTTATGTGTAATGGTTTTAATGAGCGGACACGGCCTATTCGAGATCCTGGTGTGAACCGTTGGTTCAATGACGGTTCACTCACACCATTCTGGTTGGATCAGAATTGGGGTGTGACAACTTGGTATCAGAGCTCTCGGGCTCTGTCCAACAAACCATATTGCACTTAACTAAGTCGATGAACTGAGTTAGGAAATTTAAAAATCTTAATACAAACACACCCTAAGCATTGTTTGATACCTGAGACTGATTAAGAAAGAGAATAATGTACTATTCTAAATATGAAACTTAACATGTGCACACACACTAGTTAGGAGAAACATGAAAATTTTCATTAAACAAGAAAAGTGTAGCTAATGAAATAGTGCTACAGGGTACAGTCCACAAACCGGACAGTTACCCTGTATTATAAACCATCTGATGAAAGAGAAATAAGAGGGACAATCATGGGGTAGGGGGCCTGGGAGGAATAGGGTCTGCTATATCATAGTCTCGCTCGTAAGCAACCCTGAGCCAGTGCACCTGATCCTGTGTGACTCTGAGACTGCGAGCCAACTGCGCCAAGTCGCGGCTCATCTCACGTTGAGTGTCCCTGATCTCCATAATCATACCCATCATGGTGTCGGAGGGAGGCTGAGATGGTCCAGCGGTAGAGGTAGATGGTGGTACTGCTGGTGTAGGCTATGGAGCTGGCGCCGATACACCCTCGGCCCTATCCTCGTCATCATCCCGCTCGAGCTCGGCTGCATAGGCCGCATTTGCTGCTACTGCTACTGCTGCTGCGGCTGCTACCCTTCCAAGTGGGCGAGGGCGAGCCTCCAACTCGTCATCGCTAACAGGCAGGTCAACCATCTGCATCCTCTGAATGGCGTCCCAGTCTATGTCGGACGTCATAGTATCCTCAACGGTCACCTCGCCTCTCATGCTCACACCCAGACGACGTAGCAGGGAGGTAATAAGACGACCGTATGGAAGGTTACTGGCCTGATCGGCCAGGGTCGCCTGATGCATGGTCCTGATGATGAGATAAGGGAGAGAGACCCTCTCCCCAGTGCAGACGCAATAAGTGATGTACTGAGTGAGCTGGGATAACTCACTATAGTGGCCGCTCTGGGGGACGATGTTGTGCTGAATGATGCGACTGTACACCCGAGGTACAGGTCTCAAACTAGCCGCCTTCATAGGAGCTCCAGGGTTTAGTATCTGATGTGCTATCTCTCAGCGTAGGTCCTCAGTCAGATAGCCCTTTGCTTTGGGAGGGCAATACACTAGGTCTCCATCATTTGGAACCCCTAGAAGGTCGGCCAGCTGGTGGGTGTTAAATGAAATGGGTACACCCCTGACGTAGCTAGTGATGTGCAAATCCCTACCCTGGTTGGGATCGTTAACATCTCTGTGCAGCTCCAGGTTAGCAAAGAAATGCTTAACCAGATTGGGACGGGTGGTGTCGATGTAAGAAATGACGGGCAACCAACCAAGCCTGTCGAAAGCCGCTCGTACATCGAACCGGTCCAATTGTTCCAAGTTAACCCGATGCCCGGACTCTATGCTTTTGTTATCAAACCACGGAAACCGAGCTTGTGCCTCTATTGAACGAAACCAGTGTTTGTCAAGTTGGGGAACTGGTGGCTGGGGAGCACGTGAACTCGAGCCATGAGGACGTTTCCCAAGAACACGTCGCGGAGCCATTTCAACTGCAAAACAAAAAGGAAACAAGAAGAAAAGGTTAGAAATTATCAAAATTGTCAAAATTTCGGCAGCACAACGACTGTAAATTGGGAAAAAGCCTCAAACTCACCCAGAAACATGGGGAGGAGGACTTACGTAACCCCCACACTCTTCAACAAATCAATCACAGGCATTTACAACGTGAAATTTCAAGAAATTGAGAAAATTAAGAAAATTCAAAAATTCTAAGAAAACCTAGGTCAAAAAGTGAAAATTTTGATTTTTTTATCAAACCGTTCGGTGAAACCCCAAATTGGTTGAGGGCTTTTGCTCTTGGAGGTCCCTAAACGCTTTCCAAGCCGAAGGAAAAGAGTTCCTACGGTTGGAACATCTCGATCAATGAAAAACCTAAATTTTTACATAAAGACAATATGGGAAAATGATAAAGAATGGATGGGGAGAGAAGAAACCTACCTGGAGACGATGTGCTAGGTCTTGAACGGAAGAAATCGGCTTCAAATAGCACCGGTCGGACTGTAGCAACTCGGAACCCAGAGGAGAATCGCCACGGGAGAAGAAAGGAGTTGGAAAAGTGAGAAAAATCTCACTTTTCGCGACTTTATAAGCCTTTCTGGGCATACCGGTCGACTACCCCCTGCAGACATGCGACCGCTATGTCTCGGTCAGAAATTTAATTCTGACCGGCCGACTATACCGGTCCTAGCTTATTCTACAGAGGTGCGACCGGTATGTTGCGACCGGTACGCACCAGAAAAGCTAGAAAAATTGTTTTAAAATTTT
Source organism: Protea cynaroides (assembly GCA_028583415.1). NCBI lineage: Eukaryota > Viridiplantae > Streptophyta > Magnoliopsida > Proteales > Proteaceae > Protea > Protea cynaroides. The sequence goes on along the minus strand of CM053270.1, from coordinate 44,557,026 downwards.
TAAAAATTATGTAAATTGAAATTTTTACTTTTCGACTATTTCCCCTTGTATTGTTCAAGACTAACACTACTATTATTGTGGTTATCACGTGTTATGTCTTCTTCTCAGATCCAAACAAAATAGTCTGAGATGGTGGGAGGAAATGGTCGTAGGGGTCGGAAGCGTCACCAGGCCAGGATGCACCTAGAGGAAGAACAGGTTGAACATAGCCATGTTAGAGAGCCAAGTCTGGAAGTGGAGGATGAACAGGTTCTAGAAGTGCCGACAAATTTACCTGGCCCACCTCACAGGAATTCTGAGACCATTGTTACAAACTTGGTCTATCAGATGCAAGCTCAGCAGAAGGAATTCCTGAGCGAGACACTGAAGATGCTCAGGCCATCGGGTTCGGGTCCCACTGGAGATACGCCTGAGTCTGGAGAGAAAATTTCTTCACAACCGATGCAGGGTAGCCCAAGACCGATGGGCCAAGCATAGAATGTACCACCACCGCATCAGTTTTCGTCGCCTTCTGCGTACCCGGGAGCCTATCCGTATCCACCACCATGGTACGGAATGAACACTCAGGGACAGCATGATCTGAGCAGAGCGGTGGACAGATTCCTGAAGTTGAAGCCTTCATCATTCACTGGTAGAACAGGGAAACCATTGTGGCCAGCACAGTGGGTTGCAGAAATGGAGAAGAATTTCCGTCTGATGACATGTAAAGAGGAGGAAAAGGTTTTATTTGCCACTCACATGCTGAAAGAAGATGCAAATGCTTGGTGGAATTCTACACGAGCATATCTGGAGACTAAGTATACACTGGTGGATTGGGAAGTGTTTAAAGCTGCCTTCTTCGATAAATACTTTCCGAAGAGTTTCAGAGATCAAATGGAGAAGGAGTTCCTCAACCTACAACAATCTCAGTAGACCGTGGATGCTTATCAGCAGAGGTACGAAGAGCTATTCTTCTTCGCACCGGCAAGTATGCAAGAAGAAGAGACCAAGACACGTAGGTTCACCATGGGACTACGTGGGAGCATCAGAGAGCACATATTGGGTTTGGACAAGAAGATCTACAATGAGGCTGTGCAGGTTGCGAGGGTAATAGAGTCCAGTCAGAGGGACAGCTTCTTCGCCCAAAACAGGGGAGTGAAGAGACCCGCTATTGAGAGTTCGGGTGGCGGTAACAGTAGACCCTTCCGCCCATACAGGGCTCAGACGCTACAGTACCCGCGAGGAACAACACGGCACCCCCTGTGCCACAAAATGCCGGATACAACCCGAATATAAAGTGTTTCAACTGCCAGCAAGTGGGTCATATTGCAAGGACCTGCACTCTACCTAAGAAGCAACCTCCCCAGCAAGGAAAAGTTTATGTGGTCAGCACTGAAGAGGCAGCTGCATCACCTGATGTGGTCACTAGTATGACTTTATCCCTTACTATTTGGCTTACTATTTTCATCGTGTGTATGCGCATATAGAACTAAGGGATGATAAAAATTTTAGGAATTGTAAATGTAGCTGGTATACCTGCCAGAGTACTATTTGACTCTGGGACCACACACTCCTTTGTTTCTATTTCTTTTGGGAAGCGAATGGAGTTACCAATCAAGCATTTGAACCCAAGCTTGATAGTTTGCTCTCCACTAGGAGTCGAAGTGGCTTTGACCGAATATTATGGACCATGTACTGTATGTATTAAGGGCCGAGACTTAGAAGCAAGCCTAGTACTACTCGAGATGGCAGACTTTGATGTCATCTTGGGAATGGATTGGCTAGGCCATCATTCAGCCGTCCTATTATGTGGTGAAAGGAAGCTTGTGCTTACTGACAAAAAGGGAAGGGAGTATAGCTTCGCTGGGATCAAGATATCTAGGAAGCGGAAGCTGATGCTCTCCGCCCTAAAAGCTAAGAGATGCTTAGAGAAAGGGGGAGTGGGGCATCTAGTATCTGTAGTCGACACCAATGCTGAGGTGCCAAAGATGGAAGATTTAGAGGTCGTACGAGAGTTTCCAGATGTATTTCCAGAAGATCTCCCAGGTTTACCACCAGACAGGGCTACAGAATTTGTGATAGACCTTATGCCAGGTTCGGTGCCGGTGTCTAAAGCACCATACAGAATGGCCCCGACCGAGTTAAAGGAGTTGAAGACCCAGTTACAAGAATTGTTGGATAAGGGCTTCATATAACCTAGCATATCACCTTGGGGAGCACCGGTATTATTTGTAAAGAAAAAGGATGGAAGTGTACGGCTATGTATTGACTACCGTGAACTGAACAAGTTGACGATCAAGAATCGGTATCCTTTGCCTAGGATCGATGATTTGTTTGACCAGTTACAGGGTGCAAAGGTTTTCTCGAAGATTGATCTTCGATCGGGGTATCACCAACTGAAGATCAAGGCCGGAGATATTCCAAAGACTGCTTTCAGAACATGGTATGGGCATTATGAGTTTCTAGTTATGTCTTTCGGGTTGACCAATGCTCCAGCGTCATTCATGGAACTGATGAACCGAGTGTTTCATGATATGTTGGACACTTCGGTCATCGTATTTATCGATGATATATTGGTTTACTCAAAGGACATGGAGGCTCATATAACACATTTATGGGCAGCCCTACAACGGCTGAGACAGGAGAAGCTTTATGCAAAGTTCAAGAAATGCTAGTTTTGGTTGAAGGAAGTGGCCTACTTGGGCCATGTAGTATCTGAAGACGGTATCAAGGTTGATCCAAGTAAGATAGCTCCTATAGTAGGATGGGAAGCACCAAAATCTGTTGTGGAGATTCGTAGTTTCCTTGGGTTGGCTGGTTATTATAGAAGATTCGTGGAAGATTACTCCAGGATCGCTGTTCCACTCACCAGATTGACCAAGAAGGGAGAGAAATTCATATGGACAGATGAGTGTGAGAAGTGCTTTCAGACTTTGAAGTCAAGACTAGTCTCTGCACCTATCTTGACCATCCCAGAACCAAGCGTACCGTTTACTTTATATACGGATGCTTCAGGGTTGGGTATTGGGTGTGTATTGATGCAAGGAGAACAGGTGATTGCTTACGCATCAAGACAGTTAAAAGAGCATGAAAAGAACTATCTTACGCATGATTTGGAGCTAGCAGCGGTTATACATGCAATCAAGACTTGGAGACACTACTTGTACGGTGAGAAGTTTCAGATTAAGTCAGATCACAAAAGCTTAACTTATCTTTTCACTCAGAAGGATCTGAACATGAGACAGAGGAGATGGCTGGAATTGTTAAAAGATTATGACTGTGACATCCAGTACCATCCGGGTAAAGCAAATGTTGTGGCTGACGCCTTAACCAGAAAGTGGGCATCGAAACCTGAGGCCGGACCAAGTACAAATGCTGCATTATGTGCCGCAGCCTCTAGTTCAGTCGAAGGTGATGAAGAGTATATAATTGAAACTGCAGAAGATCTAGTTGAGCAAGGCTTAATTCATAAGTTCACCATGATGTTCGCAGCTTTGAAGATCTCACCGGATCTAGTTGATGGAGTCAAGGTAGCAATCCTACAGGATCCTCATCTCAAGACAGTACAAGCAGACCTAGAGAAGGGTACGAGCAATCCTGACTTTACCTTAGATTCAGACAAGGTACTCAGATATCGTGGACGGTTATGTATACCGGAGAGTGAAGACTGCGATATCAAAGATCGAGTTATGACTGAAGCTCATTACACTCTATATTCAGTACATCCAGGAAGTACCAAAATGTACCATGATTTATGAAGATTATATTGGTGGAGGGGTATGAAAGTTGATATAGCTCGCTTCGTGTTCCAACGTTTGAATTGCCAACAAGTTAAAGCAGAAAGGCAGAGACCCGCAGGTTTACTGCAGCCATTATCGGAACCTGCGTGGAAGTGGGATTGTATCACCATGGATTTCGTCACTGGCTTACCTTTGACACCATGGTCAGTGGATGCAGTTTGGGTTATAGTAGATCGACTCACCAAGACAGCTCGATTTATTGCGGTCAGACCTCAGTATACCATAGAGGAACTGGCCAAGTTATATGTGGATAATATAGTCAGACTGCATGGCGTCCCAGAGAGTATAGTATCTGACAGAGATCCCCGTTTTACATCAAAGTTCTGGGAAGGATTACAGAAAGCTATGGGAACAAAGTTGAAGTTCAGTACAGCTTTCCACCCTCAGACGGATGGACAGTCAGAGCGAACTATTCAAATTTTAGAAGATATGCTTCGAGCTTGTGTATTAGATTTCAAGGGAGCTTGGGATGAGAAGCTATCACTTATCGAGTTCGCTTACAACAATAGCTATCAGGCTACAATTCAGATGGCCCCATATGAAGCACTCTATGGGAAGAAGTGTCGTACACCTCTGTTATGGAACGAGGTGGGAGAAAGAAGAATTGTAGGACTAGAGTTTGTTGAAGAAACTTGCCGAGTGATTAATCAGATCAAAGAGAGAGTAAAGACAACTCAAGTCCGACAGAAGCACTATGCGGATAATCGACGTCGAGATCTGGAGTTTGCAGTGGGTGACAAAGTATTCTTGAAGGTATCACCGGTGCGAGGACTGAAATGGTTTGGTAAAAAGGGGAAGCTATGCCCCAGGTATGTGGGACCATATGAGATATTGACCCGACGTGGTAATGTAGCATATCAATTGGCTCTACCACCATCTATGTCAAGCGTTCATAACGTGTTCCATGTATCATTACTGAAGAAGTACGTCAGAGATCCATCGCACATCTTGACCGTTGATCCCCCAGACTTGACTGAAGACTTAACTTTCGAAGTGGTGCCTGTGATGCTCTCAAGTCGAAAAGTTCAGCAACTTCGAACCAAGGATATCCATTATGTGAAGGTGCGTTGGAGAAGCCAAAATGTGGAGGAAATTACTTGGGAAAAGGAGAGCGCGATGAGGAAGGAGTACCCTAACCTTTTCAACGATCAAGGTACGTTCAAATTTCGGGGCCAAAATTTCTTTTAAGGATGGGGGAGTTGTGACATGCAAATTTCGGGACGAAATTTCTTTTAAGGGTGGGGGAGTTGTAAGACCCGCACTCCGTAAACTCGGTCTAAACCTTGGTTTTGTGTCGTAGCAGGTCTTCCGATCATCACCGGGCCAGACGGGACAAGTGGATGACAAACAAGTATGAAATCGGTCCAAAGACAACCAAATAGTCATCATTTTATGTTGACCGGTCGATGGTACCGGTCTTGGTACCGGTCGATCGGTATGGTCTGCGCAGCTAAGTGCGGAGATCCAGAAATTGGTCTCTGCAGGTCCCACTTTCCTGATTTCGAATCCTAGAAATTTCCTAATCCTAGTAGGGTTACTAAACCCTATTTTTAGCCTATAAATACACCCTTAAACCTCCTCAAATCTTTTCCATTATCTCTCACAAACCCTAGAGGAGAGAAAGAGGTTGGAAAGGAGAAGGAGTTAGGAAGAAGAAGGAGGTGCCGCCATTACCGTTCGATGACGCTCACATTACGCCAGTCAACGGTAAGTGTTTGAATCAATCTTCTTACTTTGTGACTCTAGGATAGTTGTATGGGTGGATCAATACCATGCAAGTAGGTATTGATTTAAAACCCTAAATTGGCGAATAAACCCTAAGTTGTCATCAAACCCTAGATTTGAGTTTCGAGATGATATTCATCGAAACAAGACTTGAATGAGTTGGGGATAACTCTAACTCAACGCCTAGACTTAGAATGGATAGGAGAAACCCTGAAAATCCATGGATAATGATCGACGATAGTCGAAGAACCAAGTGTATGGTCTTCCGGAGACATACCGGCCGACCATACCGGTTGACAGTCTACTCACAGTGCTGCGACCGGTATGGTGAGACCGGTCAGATCTGAATGGCTGGTTTTTGACCTTGTTGGTTTTCGACCAACATGAAACCCTAAGAAAAACAATTCTAATGAAACCCTAATATTATGTAGGACTTTGTGACTTTCCGTTTGGATCTTGCGACGTGGAGCAAGCTAACAAACGAGCGTCAGGTAAGGGAATCTGACCTAAACCTAATAATTAATGGATAGTAAATTATTATTAATCACCTGATTATATGTGATGTGTTGTTTGTGCATATTCACATGCCATCCTTTACTTTCAGTTATTATTACTGTTCATGCATTGATAGGATGTGATTGTTAGGCATGTGATTGTTTTCGTTAATGTGTGGAGTGGGGCATGGGCCTGGGATCGCTCCTCACAGTAGCACCTTTTGTAGTATTATGTCTTAACATGCTTGGTACGGGTGGGGTATCAGGGGAAGGTCGTGGTACGGTGGTCTCCGATATTGATGTTGGCCTGGCCATGGTTATGTGGCACTGTGGTCTCCGAGTCGACGCTGGCTTATCCACGATGCTTTAGCTCTATCTCTATGCCGTAGGGAGTTATGTTGGGGTAGGGTTTACCTGCGTGTTGTTTCTATCCTAGTGGGTTAGTTGTGGATAGGGCATCAGGGGAGGTGTGGGAATGCCTTAGCTCTATCTCTATGCCGTAGACGGCTGTGCTGGGATAGAGCATACATTGATGACATATAGGATTAGTTAGTTGCGAGCCCAGTTTGTGAGCCCTGGCCAGTAGGGGCTTAGGTACTGGTATGGGTAGAGCATCAGGGGAGGTACGGGGGTATCTTAGCTCTATCTCTATTCCATGATGGGTGCATGTGGGCCAATGGGGGTGTGATCCATGAGGTGCCACACACTCGTGTATAGAGGTGTGGGGGCCACCAAACCTTTCTATAGCACGTTGCAAACTTAAAACCAGACCACAGCATAAAATTGATTGTTACTCATGCATAATATTGTGAAACTGTCTGATTGTCTTACTGAGCTGTGTTGTGAGCTCACCCTTTGTATATATACATGTTTTTAGATGTTGATGCAGGTTACACGGTGGATGATTATATGAACGCTCCGGCGTATGGTGGTGTTGCTGCTCTGGACGTACAGGCAGGAGAGGACGAGCATGACGCTTCATGCGAGTGCCCTTTCTGCGTGTACCTTTGATCGAATTTTATTTATTTCTTTCAGTTATTTTTGGTTGGATTAAATAGATGTACGGATATTATTTTATGTGTTTGAATTTGGATAATTGGATATTTATTTAAATTATCAATAGATATTCAGTTCATTCTATTTAAAGTCTTCCGCTGTATATTTATATTCTGATTGTGGTTATGTGTAATGGTTTGTATGAGCAGACACGGCCTATTCGAGATCCTGGTGTGAATCGTTGGTTCAATGACGGTTCACTCACACCATTCTGGTTGGATCAGAATTGGGGTGTGACAATGGGCCCCCAATCCCTTTATATACTATGTTGCAAGGATCCAAGCGACGTGGAGTAGCATAACGCATTCTCAGGCGGACCCAAGAAATGCTCGTTAGAGGCTGCTCGCCGGTCGTGGTCTCACAAAGTACAGGCCAAGGTTGTGTGTTTCACCTAGCGGGCTGCCACATCTGCTTAGGACCCGGTTCGGATACTCGCACGAATGTGTGACTGAACCCATTCCCCTCAAAACAATATTATACAAGCATAAATATAGTATCCTAAAAGCTAGCATCCAATTCACACAAGGAAAGTTTTCATTTAGGAGTTTGACGTTTATATCCCCAGTGAAGTCGCCACTGCGAGGACAAAAATGGAAAATCTTAGAAGTCGCCACCTAGATTAAGGTCTAGTGTCACACCCCAATTCCGCACATCTTAGAATGGTGTGATGAACCGCTAATAAACCAATGGTTCAACCAGAATCTCAAATAGGCTATCCCCGCGTTATCCAAACTTACACACATCCGTAATCATAATCAGAGTAAATACACAATAGAGGAAGTCTTATAATAACATGAACTGAGAAACTAAGATGATATCGATAATTTAATAGCAAATTATTCTATTTTCAACTGAGACATAAATATTTAAATACCAAATACATGTCTTAATAAATCCAATAAAGAAACCTATAAAATATCTAATCAAATACACACGAGTTGCACTCGCAAGAGGAGTCGTGTGTATCCTCTTCAGCTCCAGCTTCCATTGCTGCCACGTTCCCATACGCAGACGCGTTCATGTAGTCTTCAATGGTATAACCTGCATCATCAACTAAAAATATTCGACATCGAGGGGTGAGCACACATCACGGCTCAGTGAGTAGCCAAAACAATGCAACAATACATATGCGTGCAAATCAATTTATATCTTTGGTCCGGTTTAAAGTTTGCAGTATGCAATAGAAAGGTTTAGGTAGTCATAGGTCGCGTTTATTGACCCCGCCTCTATACACAAGTGTGTGACGTTACCTGAAGATCATGTTTATCGTCAACTCACATGCGCCCAATCATGAACATTATATAACAAAGGTTACGTTTATTGTTATATAGTGCTATACCAACACGTAAGCCCCTGTTGGCGAGGGCTGCAAACTGGGCTCGTAACTAACCAATCCTAATGCCAAACAGTGTATCCAAGGCCTCACCCCAGCATCCCTCAGAATTTCCATAGAGATAGAGCTAAGGCCCCCCGGTAGAGTCAGAGACTACAAGGACCGAGACCACCTCCCCTGATACTCTACGACATAATAGTTCTGCTAAAGTAATGGTGATACGACGAGGCCAACGCACAAGACTTGAGTTAGAGATAGAGCTAAAGTGCTGAGACCCACCAAAGGTTAACGTTTATTGACGTTCTCATCACACCTCCCCTGATACTCACTCGCATCAAGTACATCAACCACACACATACAAGCACATGCCTATTCCTATCATCATCATCATCATCATGTTATAAACAATAAAGTAAATATGCATGAACAAGTAATAGAAATATTGGATGGCATGTTGTATGCACATTACAAACATATTCGCATAGAATCAAGCATAGCATAGGACTCAAGAAATAGAAACAGTTTTTGTTATTAACCAACTTAGTTTAAAGTTCTGGTTCCTCACCTTAGCTTGCTAATAGATACTTTTTCAAGCTTTATAATCACCTTTATATTGTTATTATATTGCCAGAAGACCTAACAAAGTCGATAGAATTTAATTAGAATTTATTCAGAATTAAAAACCATTCTATTAACTGAGGGTCGGAGGTAGGGTCGGAGTCAGGATCGACCCTGGGTGCGACCCTCCCTTAACTCTGAACTTCCCAAACACGGAGGGTCGATGGTCAGGAACACGTAGGGTCGGATGGTCATCGACCCTTGGTGCGACCCTCGGTGCACTTTGGTCCAGTTCTCTCTTTTAATCCATTCTTCGTGCTTGGGATCCTATGGCTTGCTCCTACATTCCATTCTACATTCATTCCATGGTCTGAAACCATGTATAACCCACCTAGATAGCTTTCATGCATTTTCCTATGGTTTTCCATGAAAACCTAACCATAGATTGATGGTTTGGGTTTCTCCGAGATCACACTCTCAACATTAACTAACCTAAGGTCTGTAGAAACTCATGGAATTAGTATCCATACCTGAGAAGAATAATCTTTCTCTGTAACTCTTCTCTTTTGGCTTAATTTCTCTTCCTTCCCTTTCTTCTTCCTCTTTCTTTCTCCTTTCTTTCTCTCAATTCGATTAGGGTTGTGAAAGGAGTGAAAGTGGCTTAGGGACATCCTTTAAATAGACTAGGAACATCCTAAAATAAGTCCCTTTAAGATTAGGAAAGAATCCAATCGAAAATTAGGAAATTTTCCTAATTTCTATTTCGGCAGAATCCGAGGGTCGATGATCCCGTCGACCCTAGGGCTCAAGATGTCCGACCCTCCCTTCAAATTTGAGGGTCTGACTTTCAGTTTCGGGAGGTCCGACCCTGCTTAGCTGGGTATGCGACCCTCCCTTCCAATTAAGTATTTTTGGGTCGATTTGATACCTGAGATCTCGATCTCCTTCACGCCCTTGGTCCATTTGACTCGACCATGATAGGTATACCTGGTTCAAGGTGGTAAGACCGGGTTAGATTGACACGGGTCTTACATCTAGGACCTTAGAAAATGTGAAATCTCACCCCAAGGTAAGACTTCGATTGACTCATGACCCTTAGATTGGATTTCTGGTCCATCAGAGATTGGGTAAGCGTCAGGTTACGGTTATGGGAAAGGGTTAGGCACCCAAACCACCTGATTGAAATCGATCTCCTATACCTTTCTTATTCTAGACTCTATCTGTTAAACCGAACCAAACCAAGTGGTTTGATATCATTGAACCGAATCTGTATCCATCAGATTGCCTACGTATTACGGAATTATTCTAAAAATCAGGTTCACCATTGTAGTTCAGGTGTGATTAAAGTTTATGGCTGTGATTTATGCTTGTGCATGATTAAGTTTATTGTTCAAGTTGAAGTTTATGCTTGAAAGGTTAAGAAATCCTATGGGTTAGGATCTAGATAGTCCATGTGGACTGATAGATAGTCCTAGTGGATCTAAGAATAAACCTATTTGGGTTGAAATATGGATAACCCTATTCTGGGTTGGAATATGGATAACCCTTTCTAGGTTGGAATGTGGATAATCCTATTTGGATCAAAATGTGGATAGATATCCTAGTGGATCTATGGATAGTGCGAGTGGACTAAGGTGTGGATCCGAATTTGGGTTTCTCCCAAATGGCCTACGTATCCTAGGGTTTAACCTAGGAATCAGAATCCACGTAGTTCGGGATCATAATGGGTAAGTATCCTAGTGGATCTATGGATAGTTCGAGTGGACCAAGGTGTGGATCCAAATTTGGGTTTCTCCCAAATGACCTACGTATCCTAGGGTTTGACCTAGGAATCAAAATCCGAGTAGTTCGGGATGATAACCTGTTCTAGGTTAGAATGTGAGAACCTATTCTAGGTTTAGGGTTTAGAACCTATTCTAGGTTTAGGATTGAGAACCTGTTCTAGGTTTACGGTTTATCGAGGGGCAAAATCGTCTTGAATTCCTTTTCAACCTAAGCTCTAATTTTGGAAAGTTTGGCAAAGCATTTTCTTTTTTTATTAAGGTTTTTAGTATTCACATTATGCCCTTCGCAAGAATGTGGGTGCCTAAATGCACGTCCCCACACCTTATATGTTTGCTAGGTGTAAAAATATGGCAGTTCAACTAGGGTGCAACATAAATTAAATTATTACCAAAAAAAGAATATTCTAAGCATGGCATGAATGATATTTATGATAACTATCACAACATATAGTAAGATTATGAAAATCTTCCTAATATGGCATGTATTGCAAATAAGGCAAGAGCCTACATGATATGATCTAATATGCTAATCTAAGCATGGGAAGACCTAATATGGCAAGATCTAATATGCATCTATATATAAATATGGTAAGTACCAATCATAGAATGGATATATGACATGAATTTTTCAAAAAAAAGAAAGATCTTATATGCTATTTTCTAAGCATAGTAAGAATTAAAAATAGTAATTATTAAGATTTTGTTAAAATATGATAAAAATTTATCTATTCTGTCAAAAATAGCAACACATGGAATGTGGCAAACATGGTATGTACAATCCAAACAAAGCATATGAATGCTTCAAATATTGCCATTTATCTAAATATGACAAAATTCACTTAAACAATCATTGATGTTATAATGAATGAGACATCAATGAAACATTTTTTTTGAAAAGTGTAAAATTATAAAAAAAAAAAAACAAATGTTCATTGTTCTTTGAAAAAAATATAATTTTTATGAAGAAATTTGGAAAGATTAATGACTCAAAACTGTCAAAATTGTGACACAAGGTTTCAGATAATGGACAAAACTATGAACTGTATTCAGATTTTGTCACATTACACAAGAATGACCATAAGTAGGTCTTTCGAAACTCAAATCAAGCTCAAATTTTTTTCATAGAAAGATTACTTAATATGTTATATTTTATATGAAGGAGTTGAATCTCAATAGAAAGCAAAAATAGGTCAAAGATATGTCCTAAGACCGAACATGTGCACTGGTCAAATCTATTCTAAATTTTTGACCAGTTGCACCATAAATTCCAAATAAAATTTTATTCTTAATGAAAATTAAATACAAACATCTATATAGATAACTGTCTGATCTAAAATTTCATCAAGAAAAACAAGTTAAAAAAATATATTTTCTTTGTGAAAAATGATTTTTTTCAATCATGCAAATCAGTACATCATGACAGATTCAAAATCAGAGTACTATGCACTTAAAAATTGATATCAATTCAATAAATTTGAAAAAAATAAAAAACAAGTTCCATTTTTTAGAAGACTTTCATGTCTAAAAAGTTAATATTAAGTGGATTTTCTGATTATGGCCATAAGACCTTTGTCTAGAGACTTTCTGATGAAGGATTGCATTACATCTAAGAAAAACAGCAATGTCAAAGACAAATTTTTTCATATATTTTTATAATTCCAAATGAAACGAAATTTTTAGGGTAGTCTTATAACATATCAGAGAGACTCCCATAAACATTTGGGCTTCAAAATCTTAGAAAAAATACATGTGATGTACGTCCTAAGTTTGAATCATAAGTCTGGAATTTTCATATCAGAAAAATCACTTTATGAAATTTGCAAAAAACATCAAACATCATTGTATATCATTCAAAAATTCATCATTGAATAACTTATGTTCTCCTCTCCCTCACTCATGTTCTCCTCTCTCTTTGGTCTGAAAAAAAGACCCTCCTCTCTCTTCTCTTGCTTATTTATATTTTTTCTCTCCTTTTCTAGAAGATCCTTCTTTCCTTTCTTTTTTTTCTAGAAAATCTTTTTTTCTTCCTTTTTTCTTCTTTCCTTTCTTCTCTTCCTTCCCTTTTCTCTTCTCCCTCTCTATTCTACACGTTTTCCCTCTCTCCCTCTTCTAGAAAATCTTCTCTTCCTCTTTCCTTCTTCTCTCTTCCTTCCTTTTCTTCTTTTTTTTCTTCTAGAAAATCCTTTCTTTCCATTTTTTATTTTTTCCTTTCTTTTCTTCCTTCCCATGTTTTTTCTTCTTTCTTTCTTTCCTTTTTCTCCTTCTTCTTCTAGAAAATTCCTTCTCTCTTTCCTTTCTTTCTTCTTTCCTTTTCTTCTTCCTTCTTTTCCTTCCTTTTTTTTTTCTCCCTCTCTTTTCACGTTTTCTTTCTTAGAAAACATTTCTTTTTTTTTTCTTTTTCTTTTTTTTTTCTTTCCTTCCTCTTCCATTCCTTTTTTTTCTTTCTCCCTCTCTTTTTCTCGTTTTCTTTCTAAAAAACGTGAAGGGGAATCTTTTTTTTTTCTTTTTCTTTTTTCTTTTATTTCTCTCTCTTTCCTTTTTTCTTTCTCCCATTCTCTTTCCTATGGCTTCTCTTTCCTCTCTCTTTCCACGGCCTCACTTTCCTCTCTTTCCTAATATATATGTATATATATATATATATATATATATATATATATATATATCCATAAGATATATATATGTATTATATACATATAATATATCCATAAGATATATATATGTATTATATACAATAATATATTATACATTATATATATGTATACATATACATATATATGTATATATATATATATATAATATCACACCCCAATTCCGATTGAACCAGAAGTGTGAGTGAACCGACTCTAAACCACGGTTCACACCAGGATCTCAATAGACCGTGTCAACCAATCATTCCCAAGCAGTCTAACAAAATCAGAGATATAATACATAGCAGCGAAAATAAATAAATGAGCCGAGATCTAAATTGTAATTTAAATAATTATCCAACTTATTCCATCATCCATCAAAATTTAAATAGTAATTATTACAAAGCTTTAACTGAAAATAAACCTATCACTGAGAAAAGACACAGAACGAGCACTTGCATGACGCATCATGCTCGTCCTCCATTGTCTGGGAGTCCAGGGCAGCCACTGTGCTGTAAGCTGGAGCAGTCATGAAGTCCTCCACCGTATACCCTGCATCAAGATTTGAAAAGAAATATATATATATTTGGGTGAGCTCACAACTTAGCTCAGTAAGTACAAGACCAATGCAACAGTACAATATGCATGAGATAACATTACAATTTGGGCCAGGTATAACTTGCAAATATGCTATAATAAGGTTTGGCGGCCACCGCACCTCCATGCACGAGAGTGTGAGTATACCCAACAGTCAAGCACCTACCACACTACTTGCCCCACAACACTCACTCCGGTATGAAGATAGGACTCGAGTCTGGCGGGCAGGAAGAACCACAATCCCACGTCCTCCCCCTGATACCCCATACTGTACCAACACCTAAACCCCTATTGGCAAGGGCTTGCAAGTGGGTTCCATTTCTAACCAGTCATAGATGTCAATATAGTATCCAAGGTCCTACCCCAGCACGGCTCCCTGCGACATAGAGATAGGGCTCGAGTCTGGCGGGTAGGAAGAACCACAATCCCACGTCCTCCCCCTGATACCCTATTCGCACCAAGTCCGCTAAGGTAAAGACTATATAACCCTACCCCAACACAACCCCTTACGACATAGAGATAGGGCTCGAATCTGGTGGCAGGAAGAACCACAATCCCACGTCCTCCCCCTGATACCCTATTCGCACTCAGTTTGCTAAGGTAAGGGCGATACGAGAAAAGTGTTAGCTGTGGATATATCCAGGGCACATCCCCTTCACATTTCGCATACTAACGAAAACATACACATGCCTAAACATACAACAATCCTAGCATATGAAATGCATGATTATAATAAGATAAAAGAAAGCAACTACATGGCATGTGAAATGCACAGATATCAAACAATAAGTATTTACAAATACAAAAATATATCACAGAGGTTTACTGTTGATTAGTTATTTAGGTTTGGGGTCTTGTTCCTTACCTGACGCGTGATATTGATCCGATTGTGCGTCAGAGAGCTTACTCACAGCGTCTACAGGTCCTACATAACCACATACTTATGTTAGAATTCATTTATTAATGTTTCAGGGGTCGGAACCAGGTTTGGCCAATCAAACCAGGCTTGGAAACCCATACCGGTTGCAGGTACCGGTCTCACTATGGTTTGACCGGTATGTGCCACCGGTATGTATACCGGTGGCACCATACCGGTTGCACATACTGCAACCGGTATATACCGGTTGAACATACCGGTCTCACTCAGATCTCACTGAGTGAGACCTGTATGTGCCTGCGGTATATACCGCAAGGCCATACCGCTGGACCTATAGTCCATCCGGTATATCCCGTGGTTTGGATCCGAGAGCGAGATCTCTGATCTCCCCTCCTTGTCAGCTAGCAGTTAGGTCTCTAGGGTTTCCCCTACCCTTTACTAAGGTCCAAACCCTCTAGTGGTCTTCGGATTTCGGCTACACCGTATCAAACCTAGGTTAGATTCGAATGAAGAAGAACAATGGAAACTATAATCCTTTTGGATCATTGCGCCACTTCGTGGCTCCAATCCGATCTCCTAACATCATTAACAGTACAGAGCACTTACCGGCGTTGTCGGTTGGCGGCGTGCTCTTCCTTCCTGGGTGGCCTCCACCTTCTTGCTCCTTCTCAGTTCTTCTCTAGACGACGAGAGTGTTTGAGAAGGAGCAATGGAGTGTCTCCTTCTCTATTAATAGAGGGAGACCTCCCATGGAAGGTTTTCCCTCAGAATGAAAATTTTCCAAGTTTCCATTCGAGAGACGACACTCACCGGAGTCCGTCTACGATCGAGTCAGGCATACCGGTTGGACATACCAGTTGGAGACCCCAGACTCACTCAAACCGGTATAGTTCCAACCGGTATACCATATCGGTGGCACTATACCGGTTGCACCATAGTGCAACCGGTATGGTGAAGCCGGTATGGCATTATGGGCATTATATGCCCATACCGGTGGCACATACCGGTTGCACTATACTGCAACCGGTATAGTGAGACCGGTATGAGTTTTTAGGCATTTTTACTTTTTTTCTAACCTGAACTTTGAGTGGTTCGTCACCCGGCTTCGCCCTCCGGTCCGGTTATAATTGGAACACCTGTCATCACATAAAACCATGGTTTAGATCCGGTTTTAGAACATGGTTCTTACAACTCTACCACCCTTAAAAGAAATTTTGTCCCCAAAATTTGCATGTAGGTCTCACAATTCCCTCACCCTTAAAAGAATTTCGTCCCCGAAATTGTACGTACATTCAGAGTCGAAAAGATGGGGATACTCTTGTCGCATGGCATCCTCCTCTTCCCAAGTAATTTCTTCTACGTCCTGACTTTTCCAAACTACCTTGACATAATGGATAGCTCGCCTTCGAAGTTGTTGTACCTTTTTACTAATGAGCTGGAATGGCACCACCTCGAAGGTTAAGTCTTCTGTTAAATCTGGGGGGTCTGCAACAAGAATGTGTGAGGGGTCTCTCACGTATTCCTTCAGTAAGGACACGTGGAAGACGTCGTGGACACTAGACATAGCTAGTGGCAATGCAAGTTGATAGGCTACTTTGCCGCATCGAGACAGGATTTCATATGGTCCCACATATCTAGGACATAATTTTCCTTTTCTGCCAAACCGCTTTAAGCCTCTTACTGGTGACACCTTCAAGAACACCTTGTCACCAACCATAAATTCAAGATCCCGTCGTCTGTTGTCAGCATAGTGCTTCTGACGCACTTGAGCTGTCTTTACTCGGTTCTTGATTAGATCTACAGCCTTACAGGTTTCTTCTACAAATTCTAGTCCTACGATCCGTCTTTCTCCAACTCCGTCCCATAATAAAGGTGTTCGACATTTCTTACCATATAAGGCCTCGTATGGGGCCATCTGGATCGTAGACTAGTAACTGTTGTTGTAGGCAAACTCAATGAGTGAAAGCTTCTCATCCCAAGCCCCCTTGAAATCGATAACACATGCCCGAAGCATGTCCTCTAAGAGCTGAATGGTCCTCTCCGACTGACCATCAGTTTGAGGGTGGAAAGCTGTGCTAAATTTCAATTTCGTCCCCATTGCCTTCTGAAGTCCTTCCTAGAACTTTGTTGTAAAGCGTGGATCTTGATCAGACACAATACTCTCTGGAACCCCATGGAGTCTGACTATATTTTCCACGTACAACCTTGCCAACCTATCCATAGTATATTGTGGTCTGACAGGGATAAATCTGGCTGTCTTGGTGAGACGATCTACAATTACCCATACTGCATTTACCGACCTCGGAGTCATAGGTAATCTAGTGACGAAATCCATGGTTATGCAATCCCATTTCCATGCTGGCTCGGGTAATGGTTGTAGTAATCCTGCAGGCCTTTGTCTTTCCGCTTTGACTTGTTGATAGTTTAAACATTGAAACACATGTCGGGCCACATCAGCTTTCATACCCCTCCACCAGTACAACCTTTTCAAGTCATGGTACATTTTAGTACTTCCAGGGTGTACCGAATATGGGGTGGAGTGAGCCTCCAACATAATTCGATTTCAAATTTCCAGCTCTTCATCCTCAGGTATGCACATACGTCCACGGTATCTGAGTACCTTGTCTGCATCAATAGTAAAATCAGGATTGGTTCGAACCTTTTCCAAATCCTCTTGAACTGTCCTGAGGTATGGGTCCTGTAGGACTGCTGCCTTTATTTCGTCCTTCAGATCGGGCAAAATCTTCAACGCTGCAAACATTAAGGTGAACTGGTGTATCAACCCTTGCTCAATAGGATCATCTGCTGACTCTATTAGGTGTTGTTCTTCGTCCTCTGATGAACCAGAAACAGCAGTGCACAACGCTGCATTAGTACTTGGTCCTGCTTCAGGGTTCGATGCCTATTTCCTGCTCAGTGCATCAGCTACAATGTTAGCTTTTCCAGGGTGATACTGAATGTCACAGTCGTAGTCCTTGAGTAGTTCAAGCCACCTCCTTTGCCTCATGTTCAGGTCTTTCTGGGTGAACAGATATGTTAGGCTTTTGTGGTCAGACTTAATCTGGAATTTCTCGCCATACAGGTAGTGCCTCCAAGTCTTGATAGCATGAATGACCGCTGCCAATTCTAGGTCATGTGTAGGGTAGTTCTTCTCATGCTCTTTCAGCTGTCTTGAGGCATAGGCTATCACCTGCTCTCCTTGCATCAGCACACAACCCAGTCCTAAACCTGAAGCATCCGTATATAGTGTAAATGGGTGGTCTGGGGCTGGAATAGTCAATACAGGTGTTGATACCAGTCTTGACTTCAACGTCTGGAAGCATTTCTCACATTCGTCGGTCCATATGAACTTCTCCCCCTTTTTGGTCAATCTTGTGAGTGGAACGGCAATCTTGGAATAGTTCTCCACAAACCTTCTGTAGTATCTAGCCAAGCCTAGAAAACTACGAATTTCAACCACTGTCTTCGGTTCCTCCCATCCTACGATGGCTGAGATTTAAATGGGGTCTACCTTGATTCCTTCAGCAGATGCCACGTGACCAAGGAAGGCCACTTCCTTTAACCAAAATTCACATTTCTTGAATTTTGCATATAGCTTCTCTCTTCTCAGTCTTTGTAATGCTACTCTTAGATGCACTGCATGCGTCTCCTGGTCCTTAGAGTATACTAAGATATCATCGATGAATACGATAATCGACGTATCAAGCATGTCATGGAATACCCGGTTCATTAACTCCATAAAGGATGCAGGTGCATTAGTCAACCCAAAGGACATTACTAGGAACTCATAGTGTCCATAATGCGTCCTGAAAGCTGTTTTGGGGATGTCTGTTTCCTTAATCTTGAGATGATGATACCCAGATCTTAGATTAATCTTCGAGAATACACTTGAACCTTGTAATTGATCGAACAAATCATCTATCCTTGGTAGTGGGTACCTGTTCTTGATAGTGAGCTTGTTCAATTCACGATAGTCCATACAGAGATGTATGCTACCATCATTTTTCTTGACAAAGAGCACAGGTGCTCCCCAAGGTGAGATACTAGGCCTTATAAATCCCTTGTCTAGCAGTTCTTGCAGTTGAGTTTTTAATTCTTTCAACTCAGTAGGAGCCATCCTGTACGGTGCTTTAGACACAGGTGCCACCCTTGGTAGTAGGTCTATCACAAACTCAGTAGCCCTGTCTGGTGGCAACCCGGGTAGGTCTTCGGGAAATACATCAGGAAATTCCCGTACTACATCGATGTCCTCCATTTTTGGCAGGTCAGCGGTCACATCCACCACTAACACAAGGTATCCTACCCCCCCTTTCTCTAGGCACTTCTTTGCTTTTAAGACTGAGAGTTTGAGCTTTCTCTTCCTGGGCAACTTAGCCCCTTTAAAGTTAAACTCAATCCCTTCATTGTCTTTGAATATCAACTTCTTCTCGGCACATAGCAGGTTCGCCGAGTGTTTAGATAACCAGTCCATTCCCAAAATCACATCAAAATCTGACATCTCCAGCTGGACTAGATTGGCTTCCAATTCTCGTCCTTCAATATACATTGAACAAGGACCATAATATTCTACTAATACCACCTCCATTCCCATGGGAGACCGAACTAACAGACTTAGTTGTAGTCTTGATGGGTTGACCTAGTCTTTTTCCGAATGACACAGATACAAAAAAATGGGTTGCCCCAGAGTCAAACAGGACTCTTGCGGATACCCCTGCTATAATTACTGTACCTGAGGTTTTAGTTCAAATTCTCCCTTAGTTTCAAATGCATAAACAATTTAATGCAACAATTAAGGAAAAAGTACAAAATCATACCTGTAACCACATCTGGTGATGCGGCTGCCTCTTCTGTGGTAACAGCATACACCTTGCCTTGTTGTTGCTCTCTCTTTGGTTGTGGGCATGTTCTGGCATAATGCCCCACCTGTTGGCAATTGAAGCATTTTACATTAGGGTTAGGCCCTGTGACCTGTGGTTGCATTGCAAGAGCCGGTCTGGGAGACACGGTGCTAGTTGGTGGCCTGAATGGACGGTATGGCCTATTGTTTCTTCCACCTTGGATCTCAGGATTAGGTCTCTTCAGACCCCTACTTTGTGCAATGAAACTTTCTCTCTGACTTGACTCGATGACTCGAGCCACCTGTACAGCTTCATTATAAATATTCAACCCTCGACCCAACACATGTTCTCGGATAGCACCCCGAAGACCCATAGTAAAACGACGAGTCTTTGTTTCTTCCTCCTGCATACTGGTTGGAGCAAAGAAGAATAACTCCTCATACCTCTGCTGATAGGCTTCTACTGTCATCTGTGACTACTGCAGGTTAAGATATTCTCTTTCCATCTGATCACGAAAACTCCTGGGGAAGTACTTATCAAAGAAGGCTTTCTTGAATATGGGCCAAGTGATGATTTGGTGCTTTGTTTCCAGATACGACTTGGTAGAGTTCCACCACCCATTGGCCCCTTCCTTCAGCATGGGGTGGCATATAATACTTTGTCCCCATCTTGACAATCCAGTAGCCGAAAGTTTTTCTCCATTTCAGCTATCCACTGTGCTGGCTACAGTGTTTTCCCTGACTTACCTGTAAAAGTTGGTGGCTTTAGCTTTAAAAAAACCCATCCACCGCTCTGGAAAGACTATTCTGTCCATATGGGACCTGTCCATGTGGTGCTTGTCCATACACTGTCTGACCATACCATTGTGGCTGGTAAGAGTAGCCACTCTGATTTATTCCCTGATTCCCACCGTAGTATGCACCCTGATATGGACCCTGATATTCACCCTGGTCCTGGTTAGGGTTGGGCATTCCTGAAAACTGCTGAGGGAAAGTTGTATGTTGCGTTGCTTGTTGTGGCTGTCTCTCGGCAGTTGTATTACCATCCATCGATATGTTGTTCACATTTTCTATGGTTTTTGGTAACACGTTTATGGGTGCATGCCCAAACATTATCTCTTTCTCTTATATACAGTTTATTTTGATAACAAGGTAACTGTCCGACCTGTGGACTGTACCCTGTCGCACACTTTATGTTTTTCCTTTTTGTTCATCTTATTACATGTTTATTTGGTTTTTTTTTTCTCCCTAGTCATCAGTGCTTATAATTTCTCTTTCATTGTTAGTATATTATGCATATTTCTTAAGTCTCAGGCATCAAACAAGCTTATGGTATGTTCTTATTAAAGTTTTTAATTTTCCTAACTCAGCTCATTGGACACAGTTAGATGCAGAATGATTAGCTGGACAGAGCCTAGGGCTCTGATACCAAGTTGTCACACCCCAATTCCGGTTGAACCAGAAGTGTGAGTGAACCGACTTTAAACCACGGTTCAAACCAGGATCTCAATAGACCGTATCAACCAATCATTTCCAAGCAGTCTAACAAAATCAGAGATATAATACATAGCAGCGGAAATAAATAAATGAGCCGAGATCTAAATTGTAATTTAAATAAATATCCAACTTATTCCATCATCCATCAAAATTTAAATAGTAATTATTACAAAGCTTTAACTGAAAATAAACCTATCACTGAGAAAAGACACAGAACGAGCACTCGCATGACGCATCATGCTCGTCCTCCATTGTCTGGGAGTCCAGGGCAGCCACTGTGCTGTAAGCTGGAGCAGTCATGAAGTCCTCCACCGTATACCCTGCATCAAGATCTGAAAATAAATATATATATATATTTGGGTGAGCTCACAACTTAGCTCAGTAAGTACAAGACCAATGCAACAGTACAATATGCATGAGATAACATTACAATTTGGGCCAGGTATAACTTGCAAATATGCTATGGTAAGGTTTGGCGGCCACCGCACCTCCATGCATGAGAGTGTGAGCACACCCAACAGTCAGGCACCTACCACACTACTGCTATTGCCCCACAACACTCACTCCAGTATGAAGATAGGACTCGAGTCTGGTGGGTAGGAAGAACCACAATCCCACGTCCTCCCCCTGATACCCCATACCGTACCAATACCTAAACCCCTATTGGCAAGGGCTTGCAACTGGGTTCCGTTTCTAACCAGTCCTAGATGTCAATACAGTATCCAAGGTCCTACCCCAGCACGGCTCCCTGCGACATAGAGATAGGGCTCAAGTCTGGCGGGCAGGAAGAACCACAATCCCACGTCCTCCCCCTGATACCCTATTCGCACCAAGTCCGCTAAGGTAAAGACTATATAACCCTACCCCAACACAACCCCTACGACATAGAGATAGGGCTCGAGTCTGGTGACAGGAAGAACCACAATCCCACGTCCTCCCCTTGATACCCTATTCGCACTGAGTTTGCTAAGGTAAGGGTGATACGAGAAAAGTGTTAGCTGTGGATATATCCAGGGCACATCCCCTTCACATTCCGCACACTAACGAAAACATACACATGCCTAAACATACAACAATCCTAGCATATGAAATGCATGATTATAATAAGATAAAAGAAAGAAACTACATGGCATGTGAAATGCACAGATATCAAACAATATGTATTTACAAATACAGAAATATATCACAGAGGTTTACTGTTGATTAGTTATTTAGGTTTGGGGTCTTGTTCCTTACCTGACGTGTGATATCGATCCGGTTGTGCGTCAGAGAGCTTACTCACAGCGTCTACAGGTCCTACATAACCACATACTTATATTAGAATTCATTTATTAAAGTTTCAGGGGTTGGAACCAGGTTTGGCCAAGCAAACCAGGCTCGAAAACCCATACCGGTTGCAGGTACTGGTCTCACCATAGTGATACCGGTATGTGCCACCGGTATGTATACCGGTGGCACCATACCGGTTGCACATACTGCAATCGGTATGTGCAACCAGTATATACCGGTTGCACATACCGGTCTCACTCAAATCTCACTGAGTGAGACCTGTATGTGCCTGCGGTATATACCGCAAGGCCATACCGCTGGACCTATAGTCCATCCGGTATACCCCGCGGTTTGGATCTGAGAGCGAGATCTCGGATCTCCCCTCCTTGTCAGCTAGCAGCTAGGTCTCTAGGTTTTCCCCTACCCTTTACTAAGGTCCAAACCCTCTAGTGGTCTTCGGATTTCGGCTACACAATATCAAACCTAGGTTAGATTCGAATGAAGAAGAACAATGGAAACTATAATCCTTTTGGATCATTGCGCCACTTCGTGGCTCCAATCCGATCTCCTAACATCATTAACAGTACAGAGCACTTACTGGCGTTGTCGGTTGGTGGCGTGCTCTTCCTTCCTGGGTGGCCTCCACCTTCTTGCTCCTTCTCAGTTCTTCTCCAGACGGCGAGAGTGTTTGAGAAGGAGCAATGGAGTGTCTCCTTCTCTATTAATAGAGGGAGACCTCCCATGGAAGGTTTTCCCTCAGAATGGAAATTTTCCAAGTTTCCATTCTGAGAGACAGACTCACTGGAGTCTGTCTACAGTCGGAGTCAGGCATACCGGTTGGACATACCGGTTGGAGACCCCAGACTCACTCAAACCGGTATTGTTCCAACCGGTATACCATACCGGTGGCACTATACCGGTTGCACCATAGTGCAACCGGTATGGTGAAGCCGGTATGGCATTATGGGCATTATATGCCCATACCGGTGGAACTTACCGGTTGCACTATACTGCAACCGGTATAGTGAGACCGGTATGAGTTTTTAGGCATTTTTACAGTTTTTCTTACCTGAACTTTGAGTGGTTCGTCACCCGGCTTCACCCTCCGATCCGGTTATAATTGGAACACCTGTCATCACATAAAACCATGGTTTAGATCCGGTTTTAGAACATGGTTCTTACATATAATATATCCATAAGATATATATATATGTATTATATAGAATAATATATTATACATTATACATATATAAAAGAAATACATGCATATGGACTGACATAACTTGGTCTGGATTGGTCTGAGCTGGGCCGGGCTAAGTTAGACTAAGGTAGATTAAGCTGGTTTAGACTAAGGTTGACATTTCATAGTCCATTTCTGTCACCCTTCCATATAGAATTTTTCGATAGCATCTATTCCAAATTTTCTACGTTTACTTTGTAGAACATTAAAAATGAGGAATATTGGAACTTGAATAATCTCATTTGGAAATGAAATGGCCAACTTATGAATTTTTGAAGTTTAAGCAGGCCAATTATTGATAATTTGGCTAACCATTCTGCATGGGATCCTTCGGAGGCTTCTATCCGAGATTTTTTTACGTCCACTTTGTAGAATACTAAAAATGGAACATAATGAAGCTAAAATTTCTTGATTTGGATATGGGGTGACCAAAATATGAATTTTTAAAGATTAAATGACCATTTCCATGTGTAATTTTGCATGGGACCCTTCGGAGACTTTTACCCGAGATTTTTTTCGTCCACTTTGTAGAACATTACAAATGAAGAATAATGGCCTTGGAATCATCTGAATCTGATGTCAGATGACCAAGATATGATGTCTTGAAGTTTGAATGATAATGCATGCATCATACGATAATTACATAAATACCCTTGCACTTTCAAACTACGATATCTTTCTTGTTTGAACTTAGAATTTGATGATTCCGATCTCATTTTTAAGATAATTTCACAAACTATTCATCCAAGTAGATAATAGCCCATGACCCTATTGTGGGGTTTAGTAGAGAATCATAAATCTTTGGGTTAAAGGCTGAAAACCTGCCATATTGGTTCACTTATGCAGAGGGTGGCAAAAATGAGGTGCTTACACGTATGGTTATGTATTGACTACTAGGAGTTAAACAAGCTAATTATCAAGAACATATACCCTCTGCCTAAGATCGACGACCTATTCGATCCGTCGCAAGGTGCAAAGGTTTTCTTGAAGATTGATCTTAGGTCTGGGTACCACCAACTGAAGATCAAGGTTGGAGATATTCCGAAGACTGCTTTTAGGACAAGGTATGGACATTATGAGTTCCTTGTGATGTCGTTCGGATTGACCAATGCCCCAGCATCAATTATGGAACTGATGAACTGAGTGTTTCATGATATGTTGGATACATCGGTCATCGTATTTATAGGTGATATATTAGTCTACTCCAAGGACAAGGAGATGCATGCAATGCACTTAAGAGTAGCCTTACAATGGCTAAGAAGAGAGAAGCTTTATGCGAAGTTTTAAAAGTATAAATTTTGGCTAAATGAAGTGGCTTTCTTGGGTCATGTGGTATCTGCAGATGGAATCAAAGTAGATCCAAGCAAGATAGCAGCTATAGTAGGATGGACAAAACCGAAGATAGTTGCTGAGATTTGTAGCTTCCTGGGTTTATCTGATTACTACATGAGATTTATGGAAGACGATTCAAGGATCGTCATTCCACTTACCAGGCTAAACAAGAAGGGAGAAAAATTCATATGGAAAGATGAGTGTGAGAAATGCTTTCAGACTCTGAAAACGAGATTAATCTCTGCACCTATCTTGATGATTCTAGCACCAGGTCTGCCATTCACTCTATATTCAAATGCCTCGTGTTTGGGACTTGGATGTGTATTGATGCAAAGAGAACAAATGATAGCCTATGCCTTAAGACAACTGAAGGAGCATGAGAAGAACTACCTTACGCATGACCTGGAGATGACACCGGTCATTCATGCGATCAAGAATTAGAGGCATTACCTGTATGGTAAAAAGTTTCAAATCAAGTTTGATCACAAGAGTCCGACTTACCTTTTCACTCAGAAGGACCTGAAATGAGGTAGAGAAGGTGATTGGAATTGTTGAAAGACTATGATTGTGACATCCAGTACCATCCAGGTAAAGTAAACATTGTAGTAGATGCCTTAAGTAGGAAGTGGGCATTGAAATCAGAAGCAGGACCTAGTACAAACGCAGCACTGTGTTCTGCAGCATATGACTCGTCAGAAAATCAAGAACAACACATAATCGAGTCAGCAGAGGATCCATTAGAGAAAGGCTTGATTCACAAGTTTACATTCATGTTTGTAGCTTTGAAGATTCTACCTGATTTGATAGACGAGGTAAAAAAGCCATTCTGTAAGATCCACATCTCAGGACTGTACGAGAGGATTTAGAGAAGGTTAATCCTAACTCTGACTTTACCTTGGATGTAGACAAGGTACTCAGGTACTGTGTGAGGCTGTGCATTCCTAAAAATGAGGACTTGGACATCAACATAAAATAATGAGAAAAGCTCACTGTACACCCTATTCTGTACATCCTGGCAACACTAAGATGTACCATGACTTAAAGAGGTTATACTGGTAGAGCGGTATGAAAGTAGATGCGGCCCGGTTTGTTTTCTAATGTCACACCCCAATTTTGGTCTAACCAGAATGGTGTGATGAACTGCTAATAAACCAACAGTTCAACCAGGATCTCTAATAGGCTATCCCCGTGTTATCCAAACTTTCACACATCCATAATCATAATCAGAGTAATACACAATAGCGAAAAATTTATAATAAAATGAACTGAGCAACTAAGATGATATCATTAATTTAATAGCAAATTATTTTGTTTTCAACTGAGACATAAATATTTAAATACCAAATACATGTCTTTATAAATCCAAAGAAAGAAACCTATCAAAATCTCTAATCAAATACACACGAGTTGCACTCGCAAGAGGAGTCGTGTGTATCATCTTCAGCTCCAGCATCCATTGCTGCTATATTCCCGTACGCAGACGCGTTCATATAATCTTCAACTGTGTAACATGCATCATCAACTAAAAATATTCGACGTCGAGGGGTGAGCACACAACACGGTTCAGTGAGTAGCCAAAACAATGCAACACTACATATGCATGCACATCAATTTATATCTTTGGTCTGGTTTGAAGCTTGCAATATGCAATAGAAAGGTTGAGGTAGCCAAAAGTCGCGTTTATTGACTCCGCCTCTATACACGAGTGTGTGACGTTACCCGAAGATCACGTTTATCGTCAACTCACATGCACCTAATCATGAACATTATATAACAAAGGTTACGTTTATTGCTATATAGTGCCATACCAACACGTAAGCCCCTGTTGGCGAGGGCTACAAACTGGGCTCGCAACTAACCAATCCTAATGCCAAACAGTGTATCCAAGGCCTCATCCCAGCATCCCTCAGAATGTCCATAGAGATAGAGCTAAGGCCCCGGTAGAGTCAGAGACTACAAGGACCGAGACCACCTCCCCTGATACTCTACGACATAATAGTTCCGCTAAAGTAATGGCGATACGACGATGTCAATGCACAAGACTTGAGTTAGAGATAGAGATAAAGTGCTGAGACTCGCCAAAGGTTAACGTTTATTGACGTTCTCATCACACCTCCCCTGATACTCGCTCGCATCAAGCACATCAACCACACACATACAAGCACATGCCTATTCCTATCATCATCATCATCATCATGTTATAAACAAAAAAGTAAATATGCATGAACAAGTAATAGAAAAATTGGATGGCATGCTGTATGCACATTACAAACATATTCGCATAGAATCAAGCATAGCATAGGACTCAAAAATAGAAAACAGTTTATTATTAACCAATTTAGTTTGGAGTTAAGGTTCCTCACCTTAGCTTGCTAAAAGATACTTTTCCAAGCTTTAAAATCACCTTTATACTGTTATTATATTGCTAGAAAACCTAACAAAGTCGATAGAATTTAATTAGAATTAATTCAGAATTTAAAAACCATTCTGTCAACTGAGGGTCGATGCTAGGGTCGATGCTAAGGTCGATGCTAGGGTCGATGGGTCTATCGACCCTCCCCTCTTTCTGGATTTCCCGAATGCTGAGGGTCGATGGTCAGAAACACCTAGGGTCGGATGGCCTATCGACCTGGGTGCGACCCTCGGTGCACTCCGGTCCAATTCCCACTTTTAAATCCATTCTTCGTGTTTGGGGTCCTATGGCTTGCTTCCTACATTCATTCAACATTCATTCCATGGTCTAGAACCATGTATAATCCATCTAAATAGTTTTCATGCATCCTCCTATGGTTTTCCATGAAAACCTAACCATAGCTTAACGGTTTGGGTTTCTCCGAGATTACATTCCTATTAATTACTACCCTAAGGTCTGTAGAAACTCATAGAATTAGTATCCATACCTGAGAAGGTTAATCTTTCTCTGAAACTCTTCTCTTTTGGCTTAATTTCTCTTCCTTCCCTTTCTTCTTCCTCTTTCCTTCTCCTCTCTTTCTCTCAATTCGATTAGGGTTGTGAAAGGAGTGAAAGTGGCTTAGGGAAGTCCTTTAAATAAACTAGGAACATCCTAAATAAGTCCCATTGAGATTTGGAAAGAATCCCAATCAAAAAATATAGAAATTTCCTAATTTCTATATTCGGCAGAAACCGAGGGTCGATGGGAGGGTCGATGATCCCGTCGACCCTAGGGTCTTAAGCTGTCCGACCCTCTCTTCAAAACCGAGGGTGTGACTTTCTGTTTTGGGAGGTCCGACTCTGCTTAGCTGGGTGTGCGACCCTCCCCTAATTTTAAATGTTTTTGGGTCGATTTTATACCTGGGATCTCGATCTCCTTCACGCCCTTGGTCCATTTGACTTGACCATGATGGGTAAACCTGGTTCAAGGTGGTAAGACCGGGTTAGATTGACATGGGTCTTACATCTAATGCCTGAATTGCCAGTAGGTTAAAGTGGAGAGGTAGAGACCCACTAGATTATTACAACCACTACCTGAACTAGCATGAATGTGGGACTATATCACCATGGACTTCGTCACTGGACTACCAATGACACCTAGATCAGTAGACGCCATTTGGGTGATAGTTGACCACCTTACCAAGACAACCAGATTCATTGCCATTCGATCTCAGTACACTATGGATCGACTGACAAAGTTATATGTGGACAATATTGTCAGATTTTATGGCATGCCAGAGAGCATTATATCTGACAGAGATCCCCATTTCACATCTAAATTTTGAGAAGGGTTGCAGAAGGCTATGGAGACCAAGCTGAAGTTCAATACAGTTTTTCACCCTCAGATGGATGGGCAGTCAGAGATAACCATTCAGATCTTAGAAGACATGCTCCGAGCCTGTGTCATAGATTTCAAGGGAGCTAGGGATGAAAAGCTATCACTCATCGAGTTTGCCTACAATAATAACTATCAGGCTATGATCCAAATGGCTCCATATGAAGCTCTATATGGAAGGAAATGTAGGACACCTATATTTTGGAACAAAGTTGGAGAAAGGAGGATCGTAGGGCCAGAGATTGTAGAAGAAACTTGTCGAGCAATTGATCAGATCAAGGAAAGAGTCAAGATAGCTCAAGTTTGATAGAAGCAATTTACAGATGTTAGACATCGAGATCTAGAATTTGCAGTGGGTGAGAAGGTGTTTCTGAAGATATCACCTGTGCAAGGGCTGAAGTGATTTGGTAAAAAGGGAAAGCTATGCCCTAGTATGTGGGACCATACAAGATACTGGCCAGACGTGGCAACGTGGCATATCAGCTCACATTGCTACAATCTATGTCAGGTGTTCATGATGTATTCCATGTCTCACTACTGAAGAAGTACATCAGGGACCTATTGTACATCTTGACAGTAGACCCTCCAGACTTGATGGAGGACTTGACATTTGAGGTTGTTCCAGTTATGTTCACAAGCAGAAAGGTATAACATCTGTGGGACAGAGAGATCTACTACGTCAAGGTGACTTGGAGAAGCCAAGATGTAGAAGAGATTACTTGGGAGGAGGAGAATGCAATGCAGAAGGAATACCCTCATCTTTTCAATATCGAAAGTACGTGCAAATTTTGAGGCTGAA
Source organism: Protea cynaroides (assembly GCA_028583415.1). NCBI lineage: Eukaryota > Viridiplantae > Streptophyta > Magnoliopsida > Proteales > Proteaceae > Protea > Protea cynaroides. The sequence goes on along the minus strand of CM053270.1, from coordinate 44,527,435 downwards.
ATTTCTTTTAAGGATGGGGGAGTTGTGAGACCTTCATGCAAATTTTAAGAGGAAATTTCTTTTAAGGGTGGGGGAGTTGTAAGACCCGCACTCTACGAACCCGATCTAAACCTATGTTTTTGTGTGGTGACAGGTCTCCCAGTCATAACCAGACCTGACGGGACGAGCGGATGACGAACCACAAGTCAAGGTGCAAAAATAGTCAAAATAGACGAAATGAGAGGTGTCATAAGACATATCGATCTCATGATAACAGTCCACATACTGGTGGAACAAACAGTCGACCGGTATGTCTATAGGGATAAACTGTTCAAATTGGAAATAAGTCCTAGTGGGTCCCTCCTTCTAAATTCAGTTATAGAGACCTTCCTTACATAGGAAATTCTCTTAAAGACCTATCCTACTCTATATATGGACTCTTAAGTCTCCTTAGATCCTTTTGTTGACTCTCATAAACCCTAGAGTATGAGAAAGAGATCTGAAGAGGAGTAGTGGAGGCAAGGAAGGTCTATGGAGGTGAAAACCTTTGGAAGGGGAGCACTGTCTCTTTGAAGGTCAATGGTAAGTGCTCCATCCTTGTAGATTAGCTAGGTCAATGCCTGGTTGAGAATCAATACCAAGAAGGACTAGGTATTATTCGAAACCCTAGTTTGATCGATGAACCATAGATCTGATTTCTAAACTAAGGATTATCAAAACGTAGGACTTGAATGGAAGATAAAATAAACCCTAATATGTTGCTCAGGCCTAGAATGGTTAAGAGAAACCCTAGAAGTCAAGTCGAAAGATTGGCGAACGACGAGAGCAAATTAGAGGAGGTACGAAGGTAGACCGATCGACTATACTAGTGGCACCTGGGTGCGATCGATACTGTGATCGATACCCCTTGGGAAACTTTCCAGGTCCGTCTGTTAGGACATATCGGTCGCATCATTTGTACAGTGACCTCTGACTGGTATGTATAGAATGGGGTAGTTTTCAACCCCAGTTGGCTTCTAACCAATGTAAACCCTATGAACCTAACTTATAGATAGGACTAACAAAATCGAAGAGAATTCTTTTTGTATCACTTCACCCCTTTTTGTTTTGGTTGATTTTTTTTTCTTATTGCTAAACTAAATATATATTAGTATATTATTTCATTTCATTTTTCTAAGCAAACCTTAGTGATATATAGGACCTGTGATAGTAAGGTTGGATTCTGTGACGCAAGAAAAGCTTATAATCAAGCGTCAGGTAAGGGAATCGGATCTAGACCCTGATTAACTAATAACAGTAAAACATTGCTAATTATTCCTGTTCATGTGGTGTTTTGGTTGTGCATATTCACATGCCATCTTTACTTTTTGTTATTATTTTTTTCATGCATACTCGCTATGCTAGGTTATGTTTGTTAGGCATGTGATTGTTTTCATTGGTATATAGAATGGGAAGGGCCTGGGGTTTTGGATCATTCCTTACATTGGCACCTTTTCGTATCGCCACTCTCTTAGCATGCTTGGTATGAGTAGGGTATTAGGGGGAGGACGTGGTATTATGGTTTATGGCCTGGCTGCCAAACTCCAGCCCTATCTTTATTCCATAGGGAGCTATGTTGGGATAGGGTCTTGGATACTGTGATGGCATATAGGATTGGTTAGTGATGAACCCACTTACAAGCCCTCTCCAATAGGGGTTTAGGTATTGGTGTAGTGTAGGGTATTAGGGGGAGGACGTGGTATTGTAGTCTATGTCTTGACCACCAGACTAGAGCCCTATCTCTATATCAGAGTGAGTGATATAGAGTGACAGTGGTGTGTGATCCGTTGGACTTGCTTACACTCTCATACATGGAGATAGTGTGGTTGTAGTTTGACCTTACCATAGCACTTTACAAGTTATACCTGACTCAATGTTGAATGTTAACTCATCATTTGTGTGTTGCATTGTCTGTTTTCCTTACTGAGCTAAGTTGAGAGCCCACCCTTGTATATATACATGTTTTAGATGTTGATGTAGGTTATACTATGGAGGATTATGTGGACGCTCCCATATAGAGTAGTGTTGTAGCTTTGGATGTGCAAGCAGGATGCAATGAGCATGACGAGTCATGTAAGTGCCACTTCTGCGTGTACCTCTAGGATTCTTTTGGTTATTTTATTTCAGTTTGACTTATAAGACAATGTAACAAAAATTTATTTACGTTTTAGTTTATGGAGACAATTAGATAATTTATTTATTACCAATAGAAACTCAGTTCGTTTATTTAAGTCTTTCGCTGTATTATTTATTATTCTCATTGTGGTTAGTGTACGTTGGTTTGACTGTTGATATAGTGTTATTGAGATCCTGGTGTGAACCGTTGGTTCAATGGTTGTTCACTCACACTTCTGGTTTAGTCAGAATTGGGGTGTGACACTGATGGCCCAGAAACCAGCATTCCACACCTTGGAAAAAAAAGGGAGGACAGATATCAAAGGATTCTGCTTTCAAAGGAGAACCATCTAAGAAGCAGAAGAAGGACAAAATGATTGGGGCAGAAACCTCGAGCTTCCAATCCTATGAAGACTACCACCTGCTTTGGAAGATTCCAGCGGAGATATTTATGGTCGAAAAGTTTCAAACTTACTTTCGAAAGCCTGGGAGGATGAATCCTAATGCTTGATCAGAAACCTGTGCCTATTCTGCGCTTTTCACAATGAGCATGGGCACACAACAAATGAATGCCTACACCTTTGGGATGCAATTTAGGAGTTATATGAAATGGTAAGCTGAAGAAATATGTGGACAAGGAAAGGCCGGCACCCCCTGGGTCTGAGGCAACAACGATCGAGCTTGATGATTGCTAGACCGAGGCTAGGAAGAATAAGGGAAGGAAAGATGATGAAGATAAATAAGATAATGGGCAGGGAACACTCCTTCCCCTATCAGGCCCACCATTGGGGTGACCTACATTATAAAAGCTGCCCCTATACGAAACAGAGAGGAAGAAAAAAATAGTGGAGAACAGATGGAATCTCCATCCCTGACGGATTGCGACCTCGAAAAAAGCTTGTGGATCCAATGCTATGATGAAAGGATGCCCGTAGAGCCTGCCTATGGCCGAGGTAAACCCAAAGCAAGAGCAATACTAAAGTACTGGGAGAAATGGTATCAACAAGACCTCCTGAGGGTTGAGATCGGACTTCCCGAACATGTTATGGCTTCTGACCTAGATCCCCCAATTCAAAAGGTGCACCTAGTGATACCAGATTCATATGTGATCACTGGGGACTCGGCGACAGGAAACAGCTCGGAGAAATCAGCAAGAGCATATGCCAGGGAGTTAGACTAGATCAAGCTAACTCTGAAAAAGTCGAGGATGGGTGATCTCATGATCTTCAGTGATGACGACCTTATAAACGTCATTTTGCCCCGTGAGGATGCCCTAGTAATCACAGCGGTAATAGCAGACTTTGATGTCAGCCGCATGATGGTCAACACAGGCAGTGCAACAAATATCCTGTATTACCACAATTTTTAGAGGATGAACTTCACCGATGAAATGCTTAGACCGACAGTCCATTCCCTGACCAGATTCACCGAAGATTCTATATGCGTAAAAGGAGGGATTCGTCTACCCTTCATGATTGGGAGCAAGCCAGCTCGAAAATAATCAACGTAGAGTTCCTAGTGGTTGATCTCCGAGCAAACTACAATGCTGTCCTCGGACATCCTTCTCTCCATAGACTTCGGAGCTGCTTGTCAACTTTCTACCAGGTCATCAAATTCCCCATGGATCATGAAATCAAGGAGTGAAGAGGAGATCATAAGATCTCAAGGCAATGCTACAAGATCGAGCTGGGCAGAATGGCCAAAGGCATAGACCTTGATGGAGCATAAGAGAAAAGAACAGAAAGTAAAGGGAAAAGAAAAGCCTCGGTCCAGTCCATCATATTGGAGGACCTTAGAGATGATCTGAAGCAGGAACAAGGCTCTCTCAATCGAGGGACTCCTGTGGAGGATCTCGTCCAGATTTCCATCTCAAAAGACTTCCCCGAGCGCACCTTTCAAATCGGTGCCTTATTACAGGGAGAGATGCGAGAAGAACTCATTGCCTTTATCAGGGAGAATGCTGATGTCTTTGCATGGTCAGCAACAGACATGCCAAGCAGTGATAGAAGCCTTATGGAACATTGTTTGACTATCAACCCACAACATCGCCCGATGAGGCAAAAAAAGAGGAGCTTTGTACTCGACAGACAGACTATCATAAATAAGAAGGTAGAGAAACTTCTCCAAGAAAGATTTATTAGAGACTAAAATACCCTGAGTGGCTATCAAATGTTGTAATGGTATGAAAGTCTGGGGATCGGTGAAGGATTTGTATTGATTTCACTGATCTTAATAAAGCATGCCCGAAAGATAGCTACCCTCGGCCTCGAATAGATCAATTAATAAATGCCATCTCGGGTCATGAGCTACTCTCATTCATGGATGCTTATTCAGGATACAATCAAATTTCGATGTGCAAAGAAGATGAGGAAAGCACCAGCTTCATCACCAATCAGGGGATGTACTATTACAATGTCATGCCCTTCAACCTAAAAAATGTTGCAGCCACTTACCAACGGCTGGTGAGCAAAGTTTTCAAAAATCAGATTGGAAGAAATATGGAAGTGTATGTGGATGATTTCCTCATAAAGAGTTTGAAAGCAAGAACTCACATTGATGACCTCCGCGAGGCCTTCGAAGTACTTTGAAGGCACAACATGAAGCTGAACCCCATCAAGTGCACCTTCGGTGTGCTATCAGGAAAATTCCTCGGCTTCATGGTGTCACACCCCAATTCCGACTGAACCAAAAGTGTGAGTGAATCGGCACTAAACCACAGTTCATACCATGATCTCAATAGACCGTGTCAACCAATTATTCCCAAGCAATCTAACTTAATCAGAGATTAATACATAGCAACGGAATAAAATAAATGAACTGAGATCTATGTGGTAATTTAAAATAATTATTCAACTTATTCCATCATCTACAAAATTTAAATAATAATTATTACAATGTATTGTTTAAAATAAAATTCCCTCTAAAGGAAAACACAAAAGGAGCACTCGCATGATGCGTCATGCTCGTCCTCCACTATCTGGGAGTCCAGGGCAGCCACCATGCTGTAAGCTGGAGCAGTCATAAAGTCCTGCACCGTATACCCTGCATCAAGATCTGAAAAGAAATATATATATATATATATATATATATATATTTGGGCGAGCTCACAACTTAGCTCAGTAAGTACAAGACCAAGGCAACATACAATATGCATGGAATAACATTACAATTGGGTCAGGAATAACTTGCAAATATGCTATGGTAAGGTTTGGCAGCCACTGCACCTCCATGCACGAGAGTGTGAGCACACCCAACAGTCAGGCACCTACCACACTACTGCTGTTGCCCCACATCACTCACTCTGGTATGGAGATAGGGCTCGAGTCTGGCGGGCAGGAGGAACCACAATCCCACGTCCTCCCCCTGATACCCCATACCGTACCAATACCAAAACCCCTATTGGCAAGGGCTTGCAAGTGGGTTCCATTTTTAACCAGTCCTAAATGTCAATACAGTATCAATGGCCCTACCCCAGCACGGCTCCCTACGATATAGAGATAGGGCTCGAGTCTGGTGGGCAGGAAGAACCACAATCCCACGTCCTCCCCCTGATACCCTATTCGCACTGAGTTTGCTAAGGTAGAAGGCGATACGAGAAAAGTGTTAGCTGTGGATATATCCAGGGCACACCCCCCTTCACATTCCACACACTAACTAAAAATATACACATGCCTAATATCCAACAATCCTAGCATATGAAATGCATGAACAGATAATAGTAACAAAAGAAGTAACTACATGGCATGTGAAATGCACAGACATCAAGCAATCATTGTAAACATAAACTTATTCACAAAGGTTTACTGTTCTTTAATTAATTAGGGTTTGGGGTCTTGTCCCTTACCTGACGCGTGATAACAATCCTGCTCTGTGTCACAGGGTTCACTCACATTGTCTACAGGTCCTACATAATCATATTCAAATGTTAGAATCCATGTATTAAGGTTACAGAGGTCAGAACCAAGTTTGGCCAAGCAAACCAGGCTCGGGAAGCATACCGATCGCAGGTACCGGTCTCAGTATAGTGAAACCGATATGCGCCATCGGTATGTATACCGGTTGCGGTATATACCGATTGCGCATAGGTGAGACCGGTATGTGCCTCCGGTATACCGCAGGCCCATACCGCCGGACCTTGTGTCCAACCGGTATAGTCCATGGTTTGGATCCGAGAGAAAGGTCTCGGATCTCCCTTCCTTGTCGGTTATCGGCTAAGTTTTCTAGGGTTTCTCCTAACCCATTCTAAGATTCAAATACTCTATTGGTCTTTTGATTTCGACTAGAATGCCGTATCAATCTAGATTAGATCCGAATGAGAAAACTAATGGAAACCCTAGGCTTTTTGGATCGCTGCGCCGCTTCGCGGCACCGATCCGACATCCTAATATTACTAATAGTATAGAGCGCTTACCGGCGGTGTTCGTCGGTTGGCAGCTTGCTCCTCCACTAAAGTCTCCTTCCTGGGCAGCCTCTTCCTCCTTGCTCCTTCTCAACTCTTCTCCAGACGGCTAAGGTTTGAGAAGGATCAATGGAGTGTGATCATCTCTATAAATAGAAGAGGGCCGTTCTTGGGAAGGTTTTCCATGATTGAAAACTTTCCAAGTTTCCATTTGGAGTGAGGGACCCGCTGGAGTCCGTCTCCCATAGAAAATAAGCATACCGGTCGCACATACCGGTCTGAGTGACTCAGACCGGTATACCGCAATCGGTATACCATACCGGTTGCACCATACCGGTCTGACTGACTCAGACCGGTATAGTCAGACCGGTATGAGTTTTTATCAAATTTGAGTGGTTCTTATACCTGAAATTTTGCGTGGTTCGTCACCCGGCTTTGCCTTCCGGTCCGGCTATGATTGGGACACCTGTCATCATATAAAACCACGGTTTAGACCCTATTTTAAAACACAGTTCTTACAACTCTACCACCCTTAAAAGAAATTTTGTCCCCGAAATTTGCATGTAGGTCTCACAATTCCCCCTCCCTTAAAAGAAATTTCATCCCCAAAATTGTACGTACCTTCAGAGTTGAAAAGATGAGGGTATTCTTGTCGCATGGCATCCTCCTCCTCCCAAGTAATTTCTTCTACGTCTTGACTGTTCCAAACTACCTTGACATAGTGGATAGCTCATCTTCGAAGTTGTTGTACCTTTTTACTAATGAGCTGGATTGGCACCACCTCGAAGGTTAAGTCCTCTGTCAAATCTGGGGGGTCTGCAACAAGAATGTGCGAAGGGTCTCTCACGTACTTCTTTAGTAAGGACACGTGAAAGACGTTGTGGACGCTAGACATCGCTGGTGGCAATGCAAGTTGATAGGCCACTTTGCCGCATCGGGATAGAATTTCATATGGTCCCACATATCTAGAACATAGTTTTCCTTTTCTGCCGAACCGCTTCAGTCCTCTTACTGGTGACACCTTCAAGAAAAATTTATCACCAATCATGAATTCCAGGTCTCATCGCCTATTGTCAGCATAGTGCTTTTGACGCACCTGAGCTGTCTTTACTCGGTTCTTGATTTGATCTACTGCCTTGCAGGTTTCTTCTACAAATTCTGGTCCGACGATCCTTCTTTCTCCAATTTCGTCCCATAATAATGGTGTCTGACATTTCTTGCCATACAAGGCCTCATATGGGGCCATCTGGATCGTAGACTGGTAGCTGTTGTTGTAGGCAAACTCAATAAGGAAAAGCTTTTCATCTCAAGCCCCTTTAAAGTCGATAGCACATGCACGAAGCATATCTTCTAGGACCTGGATGGTCCTCTCTGACTGCCCATCCGTTTGAGGGTGGAAGGTTGTACTGAACTTTAGTTTCGTCCCCATTGCCTTTTGTAGCCCCTCCCAGAATTTCGATGTGAAGCGTGGATCTCTATCAGATACTATGCTCTCTAGGACACCATGCAGTCTGACTATATTGTCCATATACAATCTTGCCAACTTGTCCATGGTATATTGCGGTCTGACTGGGATAAATCTGGCAGTCTTGGTAAGGTGATCTACAACTACCCAAACCGCATTCACTGACCTTGGAGTCATAGGTAGACCAGTGACAAAATCCATGGTAATACCATCCCATTTCCATGCCGGCTCAGGTAACGGTTGCAATAATCCTACAGGCCTCTATCTTTCTGTTTTGACTTACTGGCAGTTTAGACATTGAAACACATACTGGGCTACGTCTGCTTTCATACCCCTCCACCAGTATAATCTCTTTAGGTCATGGTACATCTTGGTGCTCCCAGGATGTATTGAATATGGAGTAGAGTGAGCTTCCAACATGATTCGGTTTCTGATTTCCAGATCTTCATTCTCAGGTACACATAAACGCCCATGATGTCTGAGTACCTTGTCTTCATCTAAGGTGAAATCAGGGTTGGCTCGTCCCTTTTCCAAATCTTCTTGAACTGTCCTAAGGTATGGGTCTTGTAGGACTGCTGCCTTTATTTCTTCCTTCAAGTTGGGCAAAATCTTTACCCTTGATCAATAGGATCATCTGCTGACTTTATTAAGAGCTGTTCTTCATCCTCTGATGAGCCAGAAACAGCAGCATACAATGCTGCACTTATACTTGGTCCAGCTTCAGGGTTCGATGCCCATTTCCTGCTCAGTGCATCAGCTACAATGTTAGCTTTACCAGGGTGATACTGAATGTCACAGCCATAGTCCTTGAGTAATTCTAACCACCTCCTCTGCCTCATGTTCAGGTCTTTTTGGGTGAAGAGATATGTCAGGCTTTTATGATCAGACTTAATCTAAAATTTCTCACCATACAGATAATGTCTCCAAGTTTTGATAGCATGAATGACCGCTGCCAACTCTAGGTCATGTGTAGGGTAGTTCTTCTCTTGCTCTTTCAGCTATCTTGAGGCATAGGCTATCTATCACCTGCTTTCCTTGCATCAGCACACAACCCAGTCCCAGGCCTGAAGCATCTGTATATAGTGTGCAGGGATGGTCTGGAGCTGGAATAATCAATATAGGTGCTGATACCAGTCTTGACTTCAACGTCTGGAAGCATTTTCAACATTCTTCAGTCCATATGAACTTTTTCCCCTTTTTGGTTAACCTGATGAGTGGAACAGAAATCTTTGAATAATCCTCCACAAACCTTCTATAGTATCCAGCTAAAGCCCAGGAAACTATGAATTTCAGCAACTGTCTTCGGCGCCTCCCATCTTACTATGGCAGAAATTTTACTGGGATCGACCTTGATTCCTTCAGCAGACACCACGTGACCAAGAAAGGCCACTTCATCTAACCAGAATTCACATTTCTTAAATTTTGCATAAAGCTTCTCTCTCCTCAGTCTTTGTAATGCTTCTCTTAGATGCGCTGCATGTGTCTCCTGGTCTTTCGAGTATACTAAAATATCGTCGATGAACACGATAACCGACGTATCCAACATGTCATGGAATACCCGGTTCATTAACTCCATGAATGATGCAGATGCATTAGTCAACCCAAAGGACATCACAAGGAACTCATAGTGTCCATAACGCGTCCTGAAAGCTGTCTTGGGGATGTCTGCTTCCTTAATCTTGAGTTGATGATACCCTAACCTCAGATCAATCTTTGAGAATACACTCAAACCTTGTAATTGGTCAAACAAATCATCTATTCTTGGTAGTGGGTACCTGTTCTTGATAGTGAGCTTGTTTAATTCTCGGTAGTCCATACAAAGACGTACGCTACCATCTTTTTTCTTGACAAAGAGCACAGGTGCTCCCCAAGGTGAGATACTAGGCCTTATAAATCCCTTGTCTAACAGTTCTTGCAGCTGAGTTTTTAACTCTTTCAACTCGGTGGGAGCCATCCTGTAAGGTGCTTTAGAAACCGGTGCTACTCCTGGTTGGAGGTCTATTACAAACTCAGTAGCTCTGTCTGGTGGCAACCCGGGTAGGTCTTCTGGAAATACATCAGGAAATTCCTGTACCACTTTGATGTCCTCCATTTTTGGCAAGTCAGTGGTCACATCCACCACCGATACGAGGTATCCTACTCCTCCTTTCTCTAAGCATTTATTTGCTTTTAGGGCTGAGAGTATGAGCTTTCTCTTCCTAGGAAACTTAGCCCCTTTAAAGTTAAACTCAATCCCTTCACTGTCTTTGAACAACAACTTCTTCTCGACACATGACAAGTTTGTCGAATGTTTAGATAACCAGTCCATGCCAAGAATGACATCGAAATCTGACATCTCCAACTGGAATAGATTGGCTTCCAACTCTCGTCCTTCAATAAGCACTGGGCAAGGACCATAATACTCATCTAATACTACCTCTATTCCCATGGGAGACCAAACTAACAGACTTGGTTGTAGAGTCTTGATGGGTTGATCTAGTCCTTTTTCGAATGACACTGACACAAAGGAATGGGTGGCCCCTTAGTCAAACAGGACTCTAGCGGGTAATCCTGCTATATTTACTGTACCTGAGGTTTTTCAAATTCTCCCTTAGTTTCAAATGCACAAACAATTCATGCAACAGTTAAGGAGTAAGTATAAAATCATACCTGTAACCACATCTGGTGATGCGGCTGCCTCTTCTGTGGTAACAGCATACACCTTGCCTTCCTGCTACTCCCTCTTTGATTGTGGGCATGTTCTGGCATAATGCCCCACCTGTTGGCAATTGAAGCACTTTACATTAGGGTTCGGCCCCGTTGCCTGTGGTGTCATTGCAAGAGCCGGTCTGGGAGGCACTGTGCTAGCTGGTGGCCTAAATGGACGGTATGGCCTGTTGTTTCTTCCACCTTGGGACTCAGGATTAGGCCTCTTCAGACCCCTATTTTGTGCGAAGAAACTTTCTCTCTGACTGGCCTCGATGACTTGAGCCACCTGTACAGCTTCATTATATATACTCAACCCTCGACCCAGCACATGCTCTCTGATAACACCCCGAAGACCCATAGTGAAACGACGACTCTTTGTTTCCTCCTTTTGCATACTGGTTGGAGCGGAAAAAAAAAACTCCTCATACCTTTGTTGGTATGCCTCTACTGTCAACTGAGATTGCTGTAAATTTAGGAACTCCCTCTCCATTTGATCACGGAAACTCCTGAAAAAATATTTCTCGAAGAAAGCCTCCTTGAAAATGTGCCAAGTGATTATCTGGTGCTTTGTTTATAGATATGATCTTGTGGAACTCCACCACCCATTGGCTTCCTCCTTCAGCATGTGAGTGGCATATAATACTTTATCCCCATCCTGACACTCCAGTAGTCGAAAGTTCTTCTCCATTTTAGCTATCCACTGGGTTGGCCATAGTGTTTTCCCTGACTTCCCTGTAAAAGTTGGTGGTTTGAGCTTTAAAAATCCATCCACCGCTCTGGAAAGACTACCCTGTGCATAAGGAACCTGTCCATATGGTGCCTGTCCATACCATTGTGGCTGATAAGAATAGCCACTCTGATTTCCTCCATAGTATGCACCCTGATACGATCCATGATACCCTCCTTGATCTTGGTTAGGAATTGGCGTCCCCATAACCGGGTGGGGAACTGTGTTGGGTTGGCCCTGTTGTGGTGGTTCTTCAGTAACTGTGCTAACCCCACTGGTGCTGCATGGACATTCTCGACATTTGTGGATGGCATGTTTGCAGGTGCCGACACAGGCCCAGATGGCTTAAACATTTTTAACATTTCCTCAAAGAACTTCATCTGTTGTGCCTCCATATTGGTGACCAGGTTAGCCATCATTGTTTCGGAGCCTGTAGATGGTTGCCCCTGTGACGGCGATTCTTCATTGGCCTTTACCAGATTTTCAGTTTTGTTTTGGGGGTTAAGTTCCTCCACACCTACTCTCTCTTCATTCTCTTCTGAGTTTTTTGTACCTGAACTCCTGTCCATGGTAGGCGCCCTTGAGTGAAGGCGTCTGCGATGAACTCTACGTCCATTTCCTCTCACCATTGAGGCAATTTAATTCCCTATATGATATCTGAATACATTGAGATACAATAGACAATTAGAGAATTATTCCAATTAACATTTAGTCTCAGCGCATATGCAGCATATGTATACATCAATAGGGAAGAAACACAAGCAAATTTTCAGTTATCTTTCGAATTTTTACATGTACAATCCTTTATTCTAGTCTTATCATGTAGGCGTGAGGTCTAGGATCAAGTTCAGTCGATTCTCAGAATGGTTTTGTATTCCCAATCCCCATAGGGTTCCGACGGCAGTACCGGTCTCTCCTGGAGTGAGACCGGTATGGCTGGCCATTCATACCGGTCTGGCCATACTGCAGGCAGTACCGGTCGCACAGTCCATATTGATGTGCAACCGGTATACCCTGCGGTAGGTACCGGTCACACCATACCGCAGGGGGTACCGGTTGCACAGTCCAGCCCAGATGTGCGACCGGTATCCCTAAAAACCTTTAAAATCGTGATTTTTAGTCTTATTTCTCATTTCTCTCTCTTGAGTTTACTCCGGTGGCGATTTCTCTCTGGGTTTTCGAGTCTCTACAGTGCATCCGGTGCTCCTAAGATTGTTTCTACTTCATTCTAGAGTACCAATCTCGTCTCTCAGGTAGGTTCATCCTTCTATTCCCTCTTTTTAGAAAAATTTTCATCGTCTTTTATACCAAAACATAGGTTTCTCTTGATTTGGAAGTTTTTAACCATAGAAATCTTCTTTCTTCGCTTGAGAAAGGTTTTAGGGGTCTAATTGTGCAAAACCCCTCAACCAATTCGAAGTTCTATCGATTGGTTTAAAGAAAATCTCAAAATGTCGACTTTTAACCTAGGTTTCTAGGTTTTTTCGAGGTTTTTGATAAATTTAGCTAATATACCTCCATTTCTTTGCTTTAATGAAATTGTTTGACCTATGCTAGTATTGTATTATCACAATAAGTCATTCCATTCATGTTGGGTGTGCTTTTAGGATTTTTCATCATTTCCTATTGTTATACTGTCGAAATTTTTCTAAATTTTCCTCTAACTGACTCTTGTTCTTTGTTTAACAGATACACTATGTCTAGACATCGTGGAGTGGGGAAACGATCATTTATGCCTGGTATGAACAGGCCACATCCCCCACCTGTCTTGTATGATGAGAGATACTTTCGGTCAGAGGCGGCCGCTTCACGCCTAGCATGGTTTCGAGCAAAGCGTATCGAGGTGGGCCATTTTGTTAACGTGGAGCATCTTCACCGCTTCGATGTTGAGGCAGCTTTTGGGGAAATAGGTTGGTTACCCCTCATACAGTATAGAGAGACGACTCGTCCCATGGTAAAACTATTCTTCACCAACCTGGAGGTGGAAGGTGACTTAGATGATTGGGAGCATGCCAGAGACCTTCGCATCACCAGCTATGTGAAAGGGGTGATGATTTCATTTAACGCAGCCGAACTAGCTGCTCTTCTGGAGATTCCTGACGATGGGGAACTCATTTATTGTCCACCCAGAGCCAAAGGATATCTTACTGAGGGCATGAGGGCAGCCATAGCCGCACAGATCTTATTACCAGGTAGAGTCATGTTGGCTTGCAACCTACGTCCTCAGCCTCACCTTTTCTGCCGGATCATTCAACATAACATTGTTCCCCAAAGTAGACACTATGGAGAGTTATCCCAGTTGACTCAGTATCTCACCTACTATGTAGCTACTCGGCACCGGATTTGTTTGCCTTACTTGATTATGCGGGTTATGATCTATGCAGCCATGCCTGGTGTGTCGAGTAATCTCCCATATGGTCGGTTGATCACAGCTTTGCTACAGCGTCTGGGTGTGGATATGCAGGGTGAGGTGGCTATGGAGATCACCATGAATTCTGATATAGATGCCGAGGCCATCTATAAGATGTAGATGGACGACCTAGTGCTCAGTGACGAGGAGTTACAGGCTCGTCCTCTCCTACCTAGGAACCATGCGGCCTTTGCAGTAGCAGCAGCTGCAGCAGCAGCAGAGGCAGCCGAGATGGGTGATGATGGGGATGCACACATGGAAGACATCCCAGCACCTGCACCCCAGCATTCTCCAGTTGCAGGACCTTCTAGGCCTTCTCTAGTTGCTGGACCATCTAGGCCTTCTCCAGTTGCTAGACCATCCCATCCCCCTTCGGACCCAGTGATGAGCATGCTCATGGAGATCAGAGACACCCAGAGAGGCATCCTAGACACCCAAAGAGAGATGGGTCAAGAGTTGGGGAGTCTAGCTCGTAGCCTATGGGTCACACAAGACCAAGTTCATTGGCTCAGAGAGGTGTATGAGCGGGACTATGATATTGCAGACCCGGTACCATCCAGGCCCGCTACACCACCCTAGTCAGATGTAGTTTTTATTTTATTTTCATGTGGTTTATTTTGTTACTAGAGTAACTGTCCGATTTGTGGATTGTACTCTGTTGTTCACTTGTACTAAAAAAAATTTATGAAATGGTTATTTGTTTCTCTTACTACTTCAGTACTTATATTTGTTTTTCCATTAATAGTATATTATGCATCTTTCTTAAGTCTCAAGCAACAAGCAAGCTTATGGTGTGTTCTTATTAAAGTTTTAGTTTTCCTAACTCAGCTCATTGGATACAGTTAGATGTAGAATGATTAGCTGGACAGAACCAAGGGGCTCTGATACCAAGTTGTCACACCCCAATTCCAGCTGAACCAGAAGTGTGAGTGAACCGACTCTAGACCACGGTTCACACCAAGATCTCAATAGACCATGTCAACCAATTATTCCCAAGCAATCTAACTTAATCAGAGATCAATACATAGCAGCGGAATAAAATAAATGAACTGAGATCTATGTGGTAATTTAAAATAATTATTCAACTTATTCCATCATCCACAAAATTTAAATAATAATTATTACAATGTATTGTTTAAAATAAAATCCCCTCTAAAGGAAAACACAAAAGGAGCACTCGCATGATGCGTCATGCTTGTCCTCCACTATCTGGGAGTCCAGGGCAGCCACCGTGTTGTAAGCTGGTGCAGTCATAAAGTCCTCCACCGTATACCCTGCATGGAATAACATTATAATTGGGTCAGGTATAACTTGCAAATATGCTATGGTAAGGTTTGGCGGCCACCGCACCTCCATGCACGAGAGTGTGAGCACACCCAACAATCAAACACCTACCACACTACTGTTGTTGCCCCACATCACTCACTCAGGTATGGAGATAGGGCTCGAGTCTGGCGGGCAGGAGGAACCACAATCCCACGTCCTCCCCCTGATACCCCATACTGTACCAATACCAAAACCCCTATTGGCAAAGGCTTGCAAGTGGATTCTGTTATTAATCAGTCCTAAATGTCAATACAGTATCAATGACCCTACCCCAGCATGGCTCCCTATGATATAGAGATAGGGCTCGAGTCTGGTGGGCAGGAAGAACCACAATCCCACCTCCTCCTCCTGATACCCTATTCGCACCAAGTCTGCTAAAGTAAAAGGCTATATGATCCTACCCCAGCACAACTTTCTACGACATAGGGATAAGACTCGAGTCTAGTGGGCAGGAAGAACTACAATCCCACGTCCTCCCCCTGATACCCTATTCGCACTGAGTTTGCTAAGGTAGAAGGCGATACAAGAAAAGTGTTAGCTGTGGATATATCCAGGGCACACCCCCCTAACATTCCACACACTAACTAAAAACATATACATGCCTAACATCCAACAATCCTAGCATATGAAATGCATGAACAGATAATAGTAACAAAAGAAGTAACTACATGGCATGTGAAATGCACAGACATCAAGCAATCATTGTAAACATAAACTTATTCGCAAAGGTTTACTGTTCTTTAATTAATTAGGGTTTGGGGTCTTGTCCCTTACCTGACGCATGATAACAATCCTTCTTTGTGTCACAGGGTTCACTCACGTTGTCTAAAGGTCCTACATAATCATATTCAAATGTTAGAATCCATGTATTAAGGTTACAGAAGTCAGAACCAGGTTTGGCCAAACAAACCAAGCTCGGGAAGCATATCGGTCGCAGGTACCGATCTCAGTATAGTGAGACCGGTATGTGCCACTGGTATGTATACCAGTTGCGGTATATATCGGTTGCACATAGGTGAGACCGGTATGTGCCTCCGGTATACACCGCCGGCCCATACCGCCAGACCTTGTGTCCAACCGGTATAGTCCGTGGTTTGGATCCGAGAGCAAGGTCTCGGATCTCCCTTCCTTATCGGTTATCGGCTAAGTTTTCTAGGGTTTCTCCTAACCCATTCTAAGATTCAAATACTCTATTGGTCTTTTGATTTCGACTAGAATGCCGTATCAATCTAGATTAGATCCGAATGAGAAAACTAATGGAAACCCTAGGCTTTTTGGATCGCTGCGCCGCTTCGCGGCTTCGATCCGACATCCTAATATTACTAATAGTATAGAGCACTTACCGGCGGTGTTCGTCGGTTGGCAGCGTGCTCCTCCACTGAAGTCTCCTTCTTGGGTGGCCTCTTCCACCTTGCTCCTTCTCAACTCTTCTCCAGACGGCTAGGGTTTGAGAAGGATCAATGGAGTGTGATCATCTCTATAAATAGAAGAGGGCCATTCTTGGGAAGGTTTTCCATGATTGAAAACTTTTCAAGTTTCCATTCGGAGTGAGGGACCCGCTGGAGTCCATCTCCCGTAGAAAATAAGCATACCTGTCGCACATACCAGTTTGAGTGACTCAGACCGGTATACCGCAACCGGTTGCACCATACTGGTCTGAC
The DNA here is from genome assembly GCA_028583415.1 of Protea cynaroides. Taxonomy (NCBI): domain Eukaryota; kingdom Viridiplantae; phylum Streptophyta; class Magnoliopsida; order Proteales; family Proteaceae; genus Protea; species Protea cynaroides. The sequence continues at coordinate 44,510,626 of CM053270.1, read as the reverse complement.
TGACTCAGACCGGTATAGTCAGACTGGTATGAGTTTTTATCAAATTTGAGTGGTTCTTATACCAGAAATTTTACGTGGTTCGTCACCCGGCTTCGCCTTCCGGTCCGGCTATGATTGGGATACCTGTCATCATATAAAACCATGGTTTAGACCCAATTTTAGAACACGGTTCTTACACATGGTGTCTTAACGAGGGATTGAGGCAAACCCAACGAAAATAGAGGCCATCCAGGATATGAAGCCTCCCAAAAACATAAAACAAGTACAAGAGTTAACAGGGAGGATCGGGCCCTCTAACGCTTTATGTCGAGGTCTGTAGACCGTTGTATGCCTTTTTTTAGACTCTCAAGGGTAATAAAAAATTTGAATGGACCCCTGAATGCCAGTAGGCATTTATGGAATTGAGGAACTACCTGTCGACTCCACCAATACTAGTAAGGCCCGAAACTAGAGATGAACTCTAACTCTACTTGGCCATCTCATCGGTGGCTGTGAGTGCTATATTGGTTAAAAAAGTCAAAAAAATGCAGCGATCAATATATTATGTAAGTAAAATGCTTATGGATGTAGAAACTCTATATCAAGCCATAGAGAAGCACACTCTGGCATTGGTAACTGCCACAAGAAAGCTGAGACCTTACTATTAGGTCCACAGCAATGAGGTTCTAACAACAAAGCCATTAAAGAAGATCTTCACATGAAATGATGTCTCAGGGAGAATGATCAATTGAGTTGTGGAGTTGGGAAAATTCGACCTCTAGTACAAGCCGAGGACAGCGATCAAGGCACAGGCCTTAGTAGCTTTCCTCATTGAAAGTACATTGGTGGATGACCCAGACGACTCCAATACTACGTTGCAGGTACATCCATTGACCCCAACGACAGTACCAGTCTTGCCTCCATGGATACTATATGTTAACAGGACATCCAGTGAACAGCAAGTTGGGGCAGGAGTTGTTTTGATTAGCCCAGAAGGCTTCAAGATAAAAAGTGTAGTAAAATGTGACTTTTCTATCACCAATAATGAGGCCAAATACGAGGCACTAATTACAGGGCTCAAGTTAGCTAAGAGCTTGATGGTCACCTGTGTCTCAATACATAGTGACTCCCAAGTGGTCGTCAAATAAGTCATAGGTGATTACGAGGCCAAAGTCACTAAAATGCAGGCTTATCTCGGGAAGGTCAGAGAATTGATGGCAGCCTTCTAGAACTTTGACATCAAAAGTATTGATAGAGAAGACAATGCTGATGCAGATTTATTGTCCAAACTCTTGGATACGGACCTGTCATAGTTCGATAGCTTGATATACGTAAGTCGGATGAATAAACTGAGCATCGCCTCAGAAGTCGAGGTCAACATGCTTATAGATGAGCTATGCTGGATGGATCCCATTTTGGACTTCTTGAAAAGTAGAGTGCTCCCAGATGACTATAAAGAAGCTCGAAAGATACAAACGAGGTCGAAGTGGTACGTCATATACGATGATGTCCTGTATAAAAAGGTGCTCCCTCTCCCTTTGTTGCAATGCTTACGACCTTCTAAAGCCATAGGATCCATTGAGGATGTCCACTAGGGTTTTTGTGGTAGTCATCAGGTAGGTCGGACGCTACGCAAAAGCTAGTCAAACAGGGATACTACTTCCCTAATATTATGAAGCAGTGCGAAGAGTATGTGAAAAAGTACATGCAATGCCAAAGACATGCCAAGGTCTAGCATCAGCTGACTGCCCAACTCCAGCCAATTGCCAGCCCATTTCCCTTCGCCATATGGGGAATGGACATTTTAGGGTCATTCCCCATAGGACTGAAGCAAAGCAAGTTTCTCATAGTAGCCATCGACTACTTTACCAAATGAATCGAGGTAGAGTCAATGCCAAAGAGTACAGCCCCCAAGGTCACCGAGTTCTTCAAGCTCTCAGTGGTGTACCGATATGGGATACCATAGGCAGTTGTAATTGATAATGGGAAGTAGTTTGACTCGAGCAAGTTCCGAGCCTTCTGTAAACAGCACAAGATAGCTCAACATTTCACCTCTGTGCATCATACCAAGGCAAACGGCCAGGTCGAGGTTACCAATAGGACTATCCTCGAGGGACTGAAGAAGAGAATCGAGCAAGAAGAAGTGATAAATCAAAAAATACTAAGCGGGCTAAAGAACAAGTTGAATGAAGAAAGGAGGAAATGGATGGAAGAGCTTTCCAGCGTCGTTTGGTCCTACAAAACAACTAACCGAACACCATTAGGGAAACACCATTCATGCCAAGCCACGGGGCAGAGGCAATGATACCAGTCGAAGTCATACACAGATCATTCCGAATAACTAACTTCAATGAAGAAACAAATCAGGAAAACATGTTAGTAGGTCTTGATATCCTCGAAGAAGTACGAGAAGCAGCTCATCTAAAAAATACTACATACCAGGCTCATGTGGTAGACAACTACAACAAAAAAGTAAAGGAAAAAATGTTCCAAGTGGGAAAGCTAGTTTTAAGAAGGGCCTTGGCTTTGAAGATCACAAAACAGGGATAGTTGTCTCTGAATTAGGAAGGACCCTACAAAGTGGTCAAGACAACAAGAATATGGGCATACCACCTTCAGAGAACAGATGGCGAGGCTGTCCCAAGGATGTGGAATGTGTCAAACCTATGAAAATTTTATTTGTAGAATGTTGTAAATCAAGTAAAAATCAATAAAAATACTTGGTTACAAGAAACACTTTGTTAATTGTTGAAAACACATCACCTCATTGAAATGGAAATATAATCTTTGATAGCTTCGACTGCCCCAAGGGCCTCGAAGCTCGAAGGGTGGATAATTATCCTAAGGGATAAATTCAGCTTCAACACCAAAGACAAGGTCTAAGGCACTGAAGCTCGGAGGTTTCATTTCATCGATGAGAACCTCAGTTATGAAGACTTACCTTCGACACTCTCGACTGCACCAAGGGCCTCGAAGCTCAGAGGGTGGATAATTATCCTAAGAGATAAAATTAGCTTTAGCACCAAAGACAAGGTCTAAGGCGTTGAAGCTCGAAGGGTCAATTTCATCAATGAGAACCTTAGTTACCAAAACTTTCGACACCCTCGGCTGCCCCAAGGGCCTCGAAGCTCGAAGGGTGGATAATTATCCTAAGGGATAAAATCAGCTTCAGCACCAAAGACAAGGTCGAAGGCACCGGAGCTCGAAGGATCGATTCCATTGACAAGAACTTCAGTTATGAAGACTTATCTTCGACACCCTTGGCAGCCCCAAGGGCCTCGAAGCTCGGAGGGTGGATAATTATCTTAAGGGATAAAATCAGCTTCAGCACCAAAGACAAGGTCGAAGGTACCGAAGCTCGGAGGGTTGATTCCAGTGACGAGAACCTTAGTTATGAAGATTTATCTTCGACACCCTCGGCTGCCCCAAGGGCCTCAAAGCTCGGAGGGTGGATAATTATCCTAAGGGATAAAATCAGCTTCAGCACCAAAGACAAGGTCGAATGTGTCGAAGCTCCAAGGGTCAATTCAATCAACGAGAACCTCAGTTACTAAGATTTATCTTTGGCACCCTCGGCTGCCCCAAGGGCTTCAAAGCTTAAAGGGTGGATAATTATCCTAAGGCTAAGAGAAAGAAAAATCAAATCAGAGAATTATATGTAATGCATGTGGGAAAAGGGTATTACCATTCATTAAGAAAAGAAAATGTACAAGTGTGTACGTAAAAAAAAAAAAAAGAGAGAAAAAAAAAGAAGAAAATACGTATATCTTCATTCATGGCTCGGCAGGGGGGAGATCTTGTCCCTCAGTGAAAGGAACATCTTTACTATCACTAATTTGATAAGTGGGAGCAGCAAGAAGGAGAATAGGCCGGTCCTTGGATTCAATTTGTAGAGGCTCTGTAGAGGGCTGTCCAGAAGAAGGCAGAGCCAGAGGAGTGGGTGCCCTGGGAGATGCAGTAGAACCGAAAAGTTTCTTGAAGGCACTTATCGATAACATGTCTAAGTCGGGGTAGCTCACCCAAACAAAGTCTCGGATCTCGGTCAGCATGGGCACCACCAGCTTCAATAGGGACTCGGTTACTGTCTTTTTATATTCAGCAACCATTTTAAAATCTTCCACTACCTTCTTGGTTCAAACCTCAATGGAAGCGGAAAGCTCGTCTTTCTTTTGCTGAAGCTTCATTAGGATAGCCTCGTGAGTGACTCGTTCGTCCTCGCAGACCTTTTCTACAGGTGTAGTAGTGTTCTTGGTGCTGCAAAGCTCCTCTTCGAGACAACCTTTGTCCTCCCACTGTTCTGATATGCCCTCCGGTCTTGGTCAGCTTGCTCCTGTGTTTTGTCCTACTCTTACTCCATCTCAACCCTCTCAGTTTTGGCCATCACCAAATCTTCCTTAAGTGTCGCCAGCTCTTCCTCGAGGTCCTTAGCACGGCCCTTGGCCTACAACATCTCTTCCTGACACTCCTTGGCATGGGCCTCTAATTCATCATGATGATTCTCCATGTTAGTTATCTGTCGAAGAGCCTCATTTAGCTTAGTGTTGAGGTCCACCATAGTCTCCCGGGAACGAATTAAGAAATGATCAGTGTACAGCCAAGGAGCAAGTTACAACCCAAAAACATATTAAAGAAATAAAAAAAAAGAAATAAAACAACACCTCCACAAAGTGGCATGCCTCCCACTGGTAGGCCTCATCAAAGGGTATCCCATCGTAATCCAAGACGTCCATGGGGAGCCTCATAGCACAAATGAGCTCTTTTGCCGCACCAGGGCTTCGAATGGCAGACTATCGAGTAGAGAGGTTAACAGCAAGCCCGAAGGGCGTGACATCCTCCTCAATATTCTCAGGATAATCAAATTCCCATCCTGACCCTCGCAGTCTTCAACACCTGAGCAGATGATGAAATGTTAAAATCGGATGGCAAAATTCAACATGTGAAGAAGAGAGAGCAGAAACCAAGACCATACCTTGAGTCTCCTCAGTGGCCCTCTGGAAGATCTCTTCTTCCTCTTCTTTTTTTGTGAGGTTGAAGTTCGGTGCCCGCTTTACCTTCTACCTCAAGGACTTCAATGCTATCACCCCCTGCAAACATTTGCTCATGTAGGGGAAGGAGGTTAGAGATAGCAGCGGCGTTGGCTACCTCAGGAACCTCGGTAGAAACCTCTCCCTCGCAGACCTCGTAAGGCCTCTCATGCGGTGACTCGAAGGCACAAGCCTCAAAATCCCCCACCGTTGGAGGACTCTCAACGATAGAAAAGACCGCAGCAAGGTCGTCCAAGCTGATGTCCACTGCAAACAAGAAAAATAATAAGATAAATAAGGTCAGTCCCTGAACACAAAAGGAGTAAGTTAGTAGGATAAAGTGGGGCTTACCCAGCCCAATGTTTTTGAGGAACTTAGGGGCTGCTCTAAAGTCGGGGAAGGGACAGCGCAAATAATTTCAGTGCACTCATTAAGGTCCTGGTTGATCATGGGAACGATGTTGACTACAAAAATGATGACCTTGGACCAACGATTGCGTGGCTAGGTGTCCTTGGGAAGCGGGGACCAAGAAGTGAAGAAGAATATTTGTTCCAATAGTGATGAGAGGTGATGACATCTTTGGCCAAGGCATAATATGAGTCATTGCAATGCTGGAAATAATACCAGCCTTCCCCCATAGTTTGAGCACCAGAAACCAAGCGAATGAATTTTCTTGAAGGGAGCAACCTCAGCAAGCAGCCCACTAAGCTTCAAGTGAGCTAGAAAGCTAGTAATTTCACGTCACCCGTTGGGAGTAATCTATAAAGGAGCCAGCCCATAGTTGTCCAGCAGCTAAAAGTAAAAAGCAAGGGCTGGGAGATGGAACCCTATTTGAAACATTTCCTCATATACGATTATGGCGTCGTTACGAGGAGTACACATCTTGTCCTGAAATTCGGGCAACAAGAAGGATACGCTCTTAGGGACGCTGTAAAGCTCTCTGATTGCATCTAAATGGACAGTCATTCGACTCTCGAGCCTACTGGAGGCGTAGTTGGTACCAGGAGGAACTCTTGAGGACGACTGGGGGTTTGGGATTCACCACCCTTATTTGGGTGGCCTGAATAGCCCTGGCCCTTCTGACTTCGTTCCTCCAACCTATACCTATTTCAGGGCTGACAAGGGAAATGGAAGTAGAAGTGGAAACTTGGCCACGTCGCCTGGCACCACCTGAGCCCAAGGCCTCCTCTTTGGGGTTAGTTTCTAGCCTATTGCTAGGTTTCTTAGACCTAGATATTACTTACTTGGAAGATGATGAAGGCCAATGATGAACTGTGTAAAAGGTCTGAGAGTGAGAAACAGTGGGAATGTTGAGCCGAGATGAACAGGGGAAAAATTAGAAAAAAGAAGATCAAAGAAACAAACCATAAAGACCACTCATTCAGATAAAAATCCGAACGTAGGTTATAATGGCCTAAGGGTCTACGAAGTGACTATAACCGTCCCATTGAAAAGGCAAGGGTACACGTGGGCACACCCCGTTCGCTCTAATTCAGACATGTTTATGGTAGAACGGTACGATCAGCGAAGAACAATGCAAGTGGAGGGACCCACTGGATCCTAGGAAAGATTTAAAAATCCTGTGTAATAGAATTCCTCAAGAAGCAGCCTCACAGGCCTGGGCCAAGAAGTGAAACTCCTTATTGCTCCCCCTACCTTCGTAAAGCCAGGAAAAGCAAGGGGCATCTAATATGGGGATGAACATCTCTCCTAATGAAACTTTGACACTTGTACACCAAGCTCTAGGTCTTCACAGGAAACATCATAGTCATACTCAACTTTGGAGAAGGGGCCTTGCCAAACGGCCCACTTTGAGAGCCTCGGTGAGTGGGCCGCACCTAATCTCAAAGGATAAAAGAGCTCCTGAGGGTTAAAGCTTCACAAAGCCTTAGATCGATAAAAGTTTTTGAGGCTCAATGTTCCATGGCCTAGGAGCCTCCTGCAAGGAGGCCTCGGAGCCTCTCCACAAGTTGGGCTTTGGAGACTCGCTATAAGGAGGGCTTTAGAGCCTAGCAAGTCCGAGCCTCGGCCCAGGTAGATTCCCTTGGACAAATCGACACGTCCTGCACCAGTTGTATATTAACACGTGCTAAAGGGGCCACCCGGGGAATCCTCCATACGGATAACAATATTCTCCATGCATTGACCATCGAGTAATCAATGGGATCTCACAAAAAGAGTCAACTGTCAAGTGACTTAGTACAGATTCACCTGATCTCCACATCAGCAGGCGTGACTCACATGCATAGAGAGGACATTCTGTTGCACCACAGGACATGCCCAATATTCCATATTTAAGTCATTTCATGTCTATAAATTCAAGGACGGACATAGGTAAACACATACTAAATCGTAACCTCTGAACTCTAATTGAGTTAATGATAAGTGTATAATTTTATATTTTTTTATTCCTTTTGCATTATGATTTTTAGGGTGTTTTATACCTTATTGAGCTTAATAGAATTTATTTTATGAGTTTGGTATATTTTAGAAATCTTGTTAATTAATTAAGAAAAGATGAAAAATTATAGCACTCTTAATAATGACATTTTGAATTTCATGTAGGATTCTGACATGGAAAGAGTTTGTTTGGGCTTCCAAATGTGGTTTTAAAATCTGATCTGGAAAATTGATCCAAATCTAAACCAAAGAAGGAAGGTTACTACACACAGAAGGTTTACTATTGGAAGGCCTTGATTGATTATTGAAAATCTTGAGGAGAATATACACAACTATGGAATCTTACAAAATTTGGTAGATTTGGGGGTGACAATTGTTTAATAATGGAATGATTTTCATTTAATCTAGGAATGAAGATTTTGTTTAATTTTTATTTTCATGTAATAAAGTTGTCAAATCTAGGCATACCAATTTTAGTCTTGTATTTTGACTATTTAAACACTGTAAAGCCTATGTAAAGAGCATCCAAGAGTAATTGAGAAAGAAGACAGTGGCTGAAGAACAACTCTCTTTCTTTTGTGTTCTTGAAGAAGTCATGTGTGGCTAACTTTCTTATCTTTGGTTAGATGGAGCTGAAGCCATCATTGTAAACTTGTGAGACTTGTTTTTATTTATTGATTTTTAATTAAATATTTGTTTTTCTTCCTATTTATGTGTATAATGATTGATGAATGGGTTTATTAGGAGTACTACTAATTGATTTATTTATCTAATCGATTGTTAGATTAGAATTGAATTGCTATCAATTGATTATTCTATGTCAGTGGCAATGGGGATTGATGTTAATGGAAAAGTTAATGTTATATTCCTAAGAAAAATCAGATTAAAATAATTAAACCACACTGGTGTGTGCTTAACGTTTAATTTCAATCGTCTTTCTAATTGTTATTGCTATTCTTGAATCAAATCGAGAGCCTAGTCTTGATTGAGATTGATTTAAGAGTAAGGGTACTATTAATAAGTTATCTTTTAATAGACCAATCTTAATGAAAGACTAAGGATTTTAGGCCTAGTCCTAATTTTCTTGATTGATTATTCAATTGGAATTGATTATCCTTTATGTCGATGAACAAGTTTATGAAGATGGTGTAAGTATCCTTTTGATCGAAGCTTTCTCTTATTGGTTTAATCTTTGATATTTGTATCACCTTGCTCTTTATTCTTGTATTTTAGATAATTAATTACTGTTCTTTTCTATTGTAAACATACCCCCCTTCATACGTAGGATAGCCAATGAAGTTGTGCTAATAAGATTAATCAGAATCTGCTTTAGTACAACAATTGGTTATTTTCTAAGTCTTATTTTATTTTCATTTGTTTTTCTCTCTTTAGGTTAATTAAACATTTTAATCTTGATCATACAATCCTTGTGGGTTCGACCCTTACTTGCTACTATCTACGTTTCAAAGTAAAGTAATTTAATTTGAGCGCTCGACACGCATCAGTTAACTACTCGAATCCTCTTCGATAAAGGGATAGTCCATTTTGTCTATCCCATACTACTTGTCCATTGAACTTACTTAGGCATCGGAGTTGCCAGAGGGTGTAACCACCCGACCATCAGTATGTTGTCCTTTCTTCCTTGTGCAAGAAATTCAATTGAGCTAAGGACCAAACCAGTTCGATGTGACAACAAGATGTATGTACTCCCTGCTGGGTATATAGCTAAAAGAAGTATATTGAGTATATACGAAGCTTATAGGGCATTACTCCATAGACTAGCCGTCCCACACTATGTTGGTGAATCACGTATATCTCTGTATTGTATATAGTGTGTAATTGTTTATATCTGTATATTGTGAAATGCGTAGAATGGCCTATAGGATGGGTGTGCACAACATAGTAGACTTGGCCACTCTGTGGTAGTGAGGTGGTTTTGCATACGACTACGTATGTGGTTACATTTCTATGATAGTGTGGCTATGGTCAGTGAGTGAAGTGTCAGCTCAAGGCAGTATGTCTTTGAAGAATTATTGAATTTTTTTTAAAGACACTGATTCACCCCTCTCTCAATGTCAACGAGTGATCAATACCCAATACTCCGGAGATCCTTTCTTGGAGCTTATACGTGTTTCCGTAGGTCTTATTGTAACTGATTTGTCTGAAAATATACGTACCCATATTTTCCACCACGACTTACATATCATGTCATTTCTCATCTCCCTCTTCTATTTGTCTAGTTGTAATCCAAGTGGGTTCAAGTGCTTAAAGATTGTATCTGCAGAAACAATTAAATACGATTGCCTTAATAAAATATTCCTTTCTTTTATACATGCATCACCAAGGAGATCATGGGTTCAATTCTCCTGCATTTACCTTGTGCGTTAAGGCACCTCCTCCCCCTCCCTCCATTGTAGGTATTTGCAAATATATAGACCCCTTGAAAAAGAAAAAAAAATATTGAATAAGGTCCCTCCATTGTAAGTACTTACAAATATATAGACCCCTTAAAAAAGAAAAAAAAATATTAAGAAGGGTTCCTCTATTGTTAGTATTTACAAATATATAGACCCCTAAAAAAGAAAAAAAATATTAAGAATAGCCCAAGAAAACGTATTTAAAGAATTTATCAAAGCAAGCACCTACAGAAATAGCTACAGGTTAGTTGCAAGAAAAATTTTAGAGGTAAGGGAGACGTAAATTTTCAAGCCTCAAAAGAAAATTTGTATTTACCAAACAAAAAAATTGTGTAATCATTTCCAACATGATTGATTTAAACTTCTTCAATTTCTTACTGTATTCAGTAATGTTCCTTTTTGGATATAATTTTTATTTTTTCAAATCTAAGGGATTTGGATTTAAAGAAAAATGAAATTTAATCCAAATATATAATGATCTGGGAGTTAAGGCCATAGTCATGTGATATAATGATTATAAAATTTTTTTTTTTTTTTTGGTTTGAAAATTTCATTTCTCTTCCATTTAATCCAAATATAGGTTTATCGATTTACCATTCGATTGGAAAAATAACTTTATTTATTCATTTTCTTGACTTTTTATCAATTTTTACCTGTTTTATTTGTGAGACCCGCACCCGGAATCCCTTACTAACCCGGATTCCTCCTATGCCAGGTCTCAACACATCGACTGATGAAGCATCTAGTGCAGATCCGATGATGATATCCGAACCATAGGTAAGGTTCATTGCTCAAACTTGGTAGGGTAAGGTACCCTAGTGGACCCTAGGTGGTTTGGATGAGCATCCCAAAGCATCTAGGCCAAATGATTGACCAATAGGCCATATTTTGGCCTAATTGGATGCTCTACCAGATGGCGCATTGTTAGTATCCGGTTAAGGACAAGATTGGGTCACTCTCTCTCCACGGGTTTTTTTTGTAGAGGAGGACCCAACCTCCTTTCCTTCTTCCTGGAACAGTGAGAAAGTGAGTGGGATGAGTAGAAGAGGAAGAGAAAGCTTAGAGACCATGCTCAACCCTAGCTCATTTACTTTGAGGTAAGTCCCTACCTCTCTCTTTACTTCTTCCTTGGTGAATGAATGCAAGCCCATGGGTGGTTAGCACCATTAATGGTAACCACCATTAATAACCTAGAAACTTAGGTTTTCTCACCCACTCCATTAATGGAGTTAAATGGGACATTAAATGACTCCCTTGAGTCACACTATGGGTAGAAGGATGATTCCCACCAACCATTTGGCAAGCCATGAAGTGGGAATCAAGTTCCCAAGAAATGGAGACCAAGCTCTCTTCGTGACTTGGTTTCTGGGTCTGAACCAGAGGCACAACCGATGGCCTGGTTATGACCATTCCTCTGGGTAGCTTAGACCAAGCCTCTACCAAGGTAGATGCCTTGGCTGATGACCAAGGACCTACCAGAGGCTCCTTATCCGAGGACTCTTATGGAGGTACCATCCTCCGGTCATTCTTCCAGTTGCATGGTGGGTTCGATTGACCTGGACCCTCCGTTTAGGCTTAATACTAAGCGGGAGGAGTGTCGGATGATATACCACCCGGCAAAACATCTGAAAATCCTTCTAGAAGCATACTGTTGACGGTAGATGCGATCCAGATGGTCTGCCGGATGCTTGACCATCCGATTGTCCATCCGGTTCTACTTACTTAGAAAATGTTCTAGGTGTTAACCGGATGACCTTCCAGAGGAACCATCAACTGGTTATATCCTCCGATTCAACATGTTTGAGCCATTATGCCTAGTAATGATTAGTAAGACCAACTGTTGGGTTCTCAAATTTTCTTGGGACCCGTGTACTGACATATAAGGCTTGTCCATGTTAATTAAAAGTTATATAACCAATCTAATAAATTACTATCTTTATAAATAGGTATTAGACAAGGGTAAATTTGAAGCCTTCTATTTGGCTTCGGATTACTGCTGCACTTGTTGTGCAATCAAGGGAGGGTTCTAGTCCATAAACTTCGGACATTCTTCATAACATGTCTACTTTTGCTTAGTAAGATGCTTAGGTTGTAATTAACTGTATGCTTTCCATTACTGTTATGTATGAGCATGCATTGCATTATAACAACTACGAATGTTATGTTTAATGATTGGGTATGATGGATGTGTGGCATGTTGGAGCGCAATACACGGCCTTGTTGGTTATACTATACCTTAGTGGGGACACGGTTATCCATTAGAGTGGTGAGCAGGGGATCGTCGTTGGAGTATACTTTAGTTATTAAATAAAGATATGTGCAACCATGTATGATGGTTCGTATGATGCATAAGAGTGCTGGTGCATGGGTCATGTTGGATTGCAACCATGTATGATGGTTCATATGGCGCATTAGAGCACTGGCACACTGATCATGTTGGATTGTAAATACACTAGTGGGGTCACAGTGATCCATGGGAGTGGTGGGCCAAGGATCTCTGTTGGTGTAGATCATGATAGTTTTGTTGACATGCTAGTGGGGGCACGATAATCCATGGGAGTGGTGTTCCAGGGGGTTCTATTAGCTGGGCAGTCAGAATAAAATAAATGTACATAATAGACATAAGTAGTGTCATTCCCTTCTTCCTATGCCCTTTCAGTAGAAGTCAAGATACTAGCATAGATTCACACTTCCAAAGTTTGGGAGACCCAAGGGGGAGTCAGTGACATATGGGTGTACAGTAACTAACGTGACATGGAGTCTATGATGGGAAGTGACAAACCTGAAAGGATTAGAGTCCAGATGGGGGTTTGCTTGTAAAATTTGTTTAACGACCCAGGGTCATCTATTCAGCTTCTATCTTCTACCGGTATATAAGAGTTGAAAGTTTAGTAGTAGTAGGCAGGACCAAAAGTGCCAAACCGAATCTCAATATGATGCCAAGTAATAACACAAACCTGAGACCTAATATAAAATTAATTGCATTTCATATCATTTTATGTTGCATGTTGCATGCATGTGATACTAGATTTCTCACTGAGCTGGGATGTGAGCTCACCCTCGTATCGATTTTTTTTTTTGGCTTCTACAGATGACTTCTCTATTGCTAAGTTTATGGAGTCCCCTCTGGCGAGTGTGATCGCTGGTCTTGATGATGTTGGTGGAGAGTACGGCGAGGGCTACACCTGCATGACATAGCCCTCCCCTTACTTTTCCCCTCCTAGATATATTATGATTCTTTTTGTTGGTGACGAAGATGTCTATCAAAACACTTATCTCAGATTTACTCTTTTTGGTACAGCTACATGTATATTTGATATAGAAATATTTTGTGGAGAACAAATGGTTTGTAATTCATAAGATGATACATATTATGGGGTATGATATCATTAGTTGCATATGTTAGTATTAAATTCTTTCGCTTATTATTATTGTTCTTGATTATTGTGGTTATTGCATGTATAGACTGTGGGATTTTAATTTATAATCATTGTGGTTATCGTTCCTGGATGTATTCAGAGTCCCAAAGGGTTAACCCGAATATCATGCCCAATTCTCTAGAATGGGCTGTGACGTTATTGGTACATTTGGTCAATCCGGTCCTTTTTTTTCTACCAGTCTCTAAAAACCAAATCCAATACCAGCTCAAGAATACTTCAATTTTTGGTCTAATTTTTTTTTAGTTCATAATAATTTTGAAACCCTTAAACGATTCTCCCTGTGTTATCAGATTTGTGTCAGAATTGGGTGCCCAGTCCTTCAAAAAAATGCAAACACTTTTTACAATTTTTGGAACAAGTGTTGTGGATGTTGAAAAACATTTTTTCGCTCAATAATTTGAATTCATCCGATAAAGGATACTTGGCTATGTTTGGATGTTAAGAAAAGAAAAAAAAATCCTAGTGTCAAAATTGCATATTCTCTTACATTTTTTCCTTAGAAATAATGGTAGCCCCTGGGTCACTAAAACTCTAGGACTATGTTTGGTCGCAAGGGAAATAAAGATGGGAAGTTAAGGGAAGTGAAGAGAAATTGTTTCCCCTTTTGAGTAGTTTGGTTGCACGAGAAGTGAAGTGAAATTAATTTTACACCAGTTGTTTGGTTGGATGTAAAATTGATATAAAATTTTAAACTTTTATAATCTAAAATATATTATACTAAAATATAATCTTGTTCTAGTCTATTTACTAAAAATTATATATTTAATGAATGAGCCCAGCATTAAATGAGTGTTAACCTTGCTTATCACTATTCAGTGACCCCACCTTTGATACGTATGACTCCATTGAAGGTTTATGTTCCTCAATGAGTCCAAGAGTTCTTAAATGATTATTATTAACATTTAAAAATTGACTCAAGACCATTTGCCAATTTATCGAAGTTATGATCAATATTTAGAATCTTAATTTTATACTCATCTTAAATATTTTTTTATTTACATATTAAAAAAGAAAAAAAAATATAGAAACTTAATAGTCAATTGATGGAATCACAACTCCCTTTCTTTCAAGTTGCAATAAAAAAATAAAAATGGCAAAAGTTTATTTAGATAAGGTCAAGGTCGCCAGCAGCCCACTGCAATTGCATCCCCATACGGACTCAAATTATAATTTTTGCAAGAGCCAAAATTCATCCACATGGAAGTGATGGGTACACCATATCCTCTTTTAATTAGAGTTCAAATAATTCAAGATGAAAACATTGTCAAAATAGAAGAATATTATGTTTAATTTAAACAGATAAAAAATAGAATATGGTATGAAAGATATCAACTTTCTTGGTTAATAAAAAAAAAATCAAAAGATTATAAGATAAATGTAATTCTATTCCAAGTGATAATTTGTATGTCAATGCCTAATTGACACAAAAAGAGAGATACAAAAGCATTGTAATTAATTACCAAAAAGAAGAAGAATAAAAAAGTAATAACAGAACTGAACATCCTGCTTTCAAAACAATCCAAAACTTAGTACTTCTATGCCTCATCAGTGAAATTTAAATCCCTTAGTTAAGGCTAAGAACTAATAGAAGTTCATACTCAAGTTAGAAAATTACATAAATAAGCTAAACCCAATATTTAAATGTCTTCTGTAGAGTTTCACGAAGGTGCCCATTTATTAAACTGGAAAAAACCATGTCTCACCACCACTACTTCCATTGTCACCCTTCATCATAATATATATGTACTCGTATCCACCTGCAACACTCGAAGAGATATGAAGAAACCCATTTAGTGACAAACTAATAAAAAATAAGAGACTAAATAAGAAATCTTTATCTAAGTGATATGTGAAGAAACAATAATATTGATCCAAATTATAAGGTTCTGCAAGGACACTGTGATGACCATATGGCACTGTCATAGAGGGTGCCAGGTGGGTCAGGTTGTTGATCCAAATTATAAGGTTCTCGGATTAGATGGACTGAGAGTTATTGATGGCGCCACCCTCCTTGAATCCTTTGGTACAAATCCTCAAGCCACTGTCATGATGCTTGGAAGGTAACTTGAGGAAGCATCTACCATCATAAATATCCCTCTCAATCTTTTTCCCCAGGAGGATCGACTTCTTTGGAGTGGTGCTAAAGAAGGTACTCTCACTATCAAATATGCTTACCATTTTCTCACAAATCAACAAGAAATTTTGGATTTGGCAGCCTCTTCTTCTTCAAAAATCCCTCTATGGTTGCTTATTTCCAAAGATGTATAGAAGAGAGTTTGGACTTGCAAGTCCTTACCTAAAATTATCATTCTTATGAAAAGCATGCAATTAAGGCATAGCCACTAGAGGGTCTTATTTCACTCAGTGGAATATTCAGATTAATCATAGCTGCAAAAGGTGTGGGAATGAATATAAATCCACCGAACATTTACTCTCAACTTGTCCTTGAGCCCATGTGGTATGGTTTGGCTCATCATTATCCCATAAATTTTCAGTATTTGCTAGCATAGACCTTCCTCAATGGATTAGCAATTGGTCTTCTCTATTTATCACCTCTAGGACTAAGGCTAGGAAGGCTTTTAGCTTGGCTACTTTTATTTGTTGGTATCTTTAGCGTATCTAAAATGATCTTGTTTTTTAATCTCAAAGTTGGACTCTGGTAAAGGTTATAAAAAAAGCTGAGACAGCTTTTACAAATTTATGGATGTCAATGAGAAGCTTGATCATCCTTCCAGTCCGTCAGCTATGCCTCCTTCATCGATCTAGTTTCCTCCTCTAAGTGGCTCTATAAAAATCAACACTGATGCCAATCTTTTGCTAGATTTCAGTAGAATAAGATTTCTTTTCTAGGACGAAAGCATTTTGCCTCAGTGAAGGTTGGCGAAGCTCTCGCCATTAGAATGGTGATTCAGTCAGCTCTCGAATATGGTCTAATCAATATTCAGATTAAGAGTGATTGTAAAGAGGTGGTTGAGATTCAGACTTCATAGAAGTCCAATTATGAGTTTTCCTTGCAGTTTATTGTTCATGATATAATCCTATTGGTGAGTGACTTTAATTCTTGTTCTTTTTCTTTTATTCCAAGGGGAGCTAATACTGTTGCTCATACCCTTGCCACAAATGCCTCAACCATTTCGGGATTGGTTGATTGGCCCTCTTCCATTCCTTGGCTTCATGAAATTACTGTAAATGATGCCTTTTTTTTTAAAGTGAATGATCAATAGATTTTCCTATTACCAAAAAAAAATCATCTTTGACATTAATCACTAGTTAATTTTGTTTTCATGTTGTTAATATTTTGATTTGGGTGATGCAGATATATGGGAACCAAGATTCTAAAAGAGTGACTTGCAAAGAACAGATCAAATTAAAACATAATCAAACGATCCTGTATTAGATTATTCTGTATGGAGATTGCATTCTGATCAGCTCCATGCTATGTATTAAAATTCAAGCATCCATGTTTAAGTTGTTTTAGCAATGAAGCATGTGGTTTTCTCGACCATGTGGATTCATGGGGTGGTTGATGACTTTCCAACATGCTAAGTGGATTCCTCAGTGAAAGAGTGGATTCTCTCTTCAAAGGTTTGGTGGATTCTTCTTCTTATTATTTTATTATGGTGCTCTAGAGTTTCTAGTTTTTAGCTAGCTGCATATTGGTATATCTGATTCCTTGTTGTTCTGATTAATGATCCTGATGTTAGTTGTTCTCTAAAATTCAGCTGATAAAATTCATTTCTGGTATAAAAATTCTAAGTTTTCTAGTTGCTGGATTAGTATTTAGTATCCTAATTACACAAGGATTCTTCAGTTAAGCCTTGTTCTGTTCTCTAAATAAAATCAATCTTTCCTGGAAAGTAGACCTCTCTAAATGGTCCTGTCGAGTAGGGTATCAGATCCATTTGATTAGCCCTCATGATCTATTAATTTTACTTATTTTCCTCGTAAGACTTTAAGTCTGAAATTTCTTGTTATAGTTTGTCTTAGTTAGTTCTATTAAATCCAACTAACTCCCTATTGGTTCTTGGTTGTAATCCTATTCTGGAGATCCT
Source organism: Protea cynaroides (assembly GCA_028583415.1). Classification (NCBI taxonomy): domain Eukaryota; kingdom Viridiplantae; phylum Streptophyta; class Magnoliopsida; order Proteales; family Proteaceae; genus Protea; species Protea cynaroides. The sequence continues at coordinate 44,493,314 of CM053270.1, read as the reverse complement.
ATGTGTAAATCAGTCTCTAATTTCTAGCTTGTGACTAAGCATTGCATTAGAAATACAATGCCACTTCTACATCCTTTTCTGTGGAAAAATACAACTTCAATTGTAGGAGAGAATTGACATTTAAGTTAATGCCCATTGATAAGTACGTGATTTTTATATTTTTATTCCCTTTGTACTATGTTTTTTAATATGTTTTATGCCTTATTAAGCTGAATATAATGAATTTTATAAGTTTGACATATTTTAGAGACTTTGTGAAATAATTGCTAAAAGATAAGAAAATTTTAGCATTCTTAATATTAACGTTCTGAGTTTCATGCAGATTTTTTATGTAGAAAGTATTTGAGAATTGAAAAGTTTTCTTCAATAAGATTGTAGAGGATGTTTCAACCTTTTCGGAATGGTATTATGGAGAAAAATCTGAGTTCGTTTGGGCCTCCAAACTTACCTCAAGGTCTGACATGAAAATCTCATCCGAATCTGAATCAGAGCAACCGTATGATCTGATTAAAGCATTCAATAGTGGATGAAATTTCCATAAAGAGCTTTCTACTCAAATTAGGAAACCTATAATAGAAGATTCCAAGGAAGAAAGAAAACTCTACAATTTTAGAATTCTAAATAAAGAAAGAATCCAACACAAATAAGGAATTCTAAGCTACAAAGGATTGTTTTGTTTTATATATAGAACACTAGTGTTGAAGATGATGATAATGAATCATTTCTCTCTCTCTCTCTCTCTCTCTCTCTCTCTCTCTCTCTCTCTCTCTCTCTCTCTATTTCTCTCTCTTTTGTTGGAAATTTTTTTCTAAAAAGATTGTAATGTTTGGCTAGTTTATTCATTCAATTCAAGGGAATATTGAAACCCAAACTCATGTCAATGGTGTAATCCCTATTCAGTAACGTTGTTCTTCTTCTCTCTTTATTGGAATTTCTTATGTTATTCTTTTATCTCTATCTATGATATTTGTTTGAATAATTTAGTAATGGTCTGTTGAATCGGTTAGACTAATATTAATTGCTAGATCTAGAATCTATGATATGTAATCGTCTTGGTTCTAATCACAAGTAGCAAACAGTGGTAGATGATTATGTCCAAATTTTCATCTCATCATTGTGAATAATATAACCTAAGTTAAATAATTCTCACTTGTGTGTGATTGTTGCTTAAATTGATCTATTTTTCACTCTCTTAATGCTGCCATTGAATTAAACATTGAGAGCTTATTCAATGTTGTTCAGTGGTTAGATCTCTCTGAAGAGCTTATTTCAGTAGAGATTCTTAAGGAAAAACTCGAGTAACAGAGCGTATTGTTATCTAGGGTCTTTAATTGTGAGGAAGAGAGTAGCATTGAGATTAATTTTACCTATTACATATGTGGGTGGATATTGAACCAAGTGTTATAAATTTATCGTTTTAGGGTTTCAACCAAACCCATCCCAATCCATACAGTTACCCTAGAATACAATGGAGATGTTACAAACAATGAACATAAAGACATACCTATTTAAAGAGATCGATTCCCATATGCTCCAAGAGGCTCCAAGCTTTGATTGAAATCATTCGGTTACAGTCTTCCACAGCCTCTAGAGGATATCCTGATGTCTCTTGCTAATGGGTACAGAGAGAACTTGATTGACTGTGGCTGTGGTGATTCTAATCCAGTATTTATAAAATATTACTGTAACTCTAAAACCCTTCCCATAATAGAATCAGGGTTACCAAACTTATCTCATACCATGTGACAAACCAAATAAAACTGATTCCACCGTGTTAATTAGACTCTCACTGAATAACTGGTTTAGGTAATTAATTAAGTCCACATAAATCTAACAATCTCGTACTTGGATTACATTAATTACAAAACCATTATAACCAGTATAGCTATGGAATCCAACACACTAAATCATTACTAACTTTGAAACATCCAGCAAGCCTACCAATGCGAGCAACAACGGATAATATACCATAATATACAGTATACAAACTTCTGTCAACCACAATAAAGGTCTACTCAATACATGAATCGCCTGAGATAAAGCATGAAAATAAACTCCCATACGAGTCCAAACTTAATTAAATAACATTTAATCAAAAAATGCCCCAAAACCTTTATGGGCAATCTTACATGGTATTTAAATAATTTTAAAATACAACACCATACTTTGGCTAGACACGGCCTTATAACTTTGGTTAAATACTGCCTTTTTGGCTAAATACTACCTTGCACTTTATGACTAAATACCGTCTAGTACTCTTTGGCTGAATACCGCCTTGTATGCTTTGGTTAAATATTGCCTCAATCACCCCAGCTGAATACTGCCTTGTTACAACGGCTAAATATCATCTAAATTCTTTGACATGTCAAACACATAACTATATAAATAAAATAGCAATAATACAAATGTTAAATTAAATAAAATCATGGTTACAAAACTGTGCCCATCAAACCATGAGCAATACAATCAAACACAGACAAATAATGTCAGAATATAAACATAAAGAGTCTCCCACTGATTAAGCATCAAGAGATTCCCACTGATTCCCAGATCTTTGACCACTCAAGTCTTTGAAAAATTAATTTAGCATTTCAACCATGAACAATTTTTTACTTAGTATCAGAACCTTTTCCTTTTCCACCACGATCTGGTTGTACAATTATAGGTTTATTCATCATAAATCCTCTCCTTAGTTAATTCTTTGCTACTTGTGTAGCTTTATTTAATTGTTCACACTCTGTCATATGGGTCACATTATGTCTTGTATCAATGGTTTGAACCTATTGGACTACTCAAGCCTTTTAAAAAATCTATCAGTCCTCACACTTTGTTATCCATAGACAACAACTTACTATTTACCAAGTCCTAAGATTATTCAACAATATTTATGTTCTTCCTTTAAGCAAATAGAGTTAAACTCATTCAAGTTCCACTTCTCTCTCACCTTACCATTATCTATCAAAACTGATATTTAGAGAGCTAAGTTATTAAACTATATTTTTGTCCCTTTTTAGAAATATTAAAATTTTCCTTTGGATTTTTCTTAGACAATTCCTTTACAATCAATTTTATCTGAATGCCATTACACAAGCCATCAAGGAAAGAACACCACATAGGCAGCGAATATTTCTTAAAAGAATATATTAAGGTCAAGTAATCTTGGATTAGTTCTTATTCTTTTCATATCATTTCTTTGTAAATTAACAATCATGATAATAACTCAAAATAATACAACTCAAAAATGAGACACATATAATTAACTTACATCAAGTAAAACACCTACAATTTGAACTTATGTAGGCAAAACATCTCTATGATCAATTGAACTATACACACATCTTTTGGGACAATATGTGCACCGGTCCTCTCGATAATATGCAATAACTGCGAAGAGATAATGACTCTCAGAAATCTCATCACCTTTGGGTGAAAGAAACCCCCTAAAGCCAAAATCCTTCAACCATGTACATGAGTTTCTTATAATCATTGATAACGCTACCCTTGGGTGAACAGTGCCATTCTTTGTTGTATCCATAAAAATAGAAATTTATATCAGTGTTACTTTTGGGTAAGCACTGTACTACCTTAGCTTGTAAATACATAAATATTAATTTGAGTATATTATGATAGAACCAAGGTTGCCACTTTGGTGGTCACACCAAAATCTTTACACAACAGCTACAAATAGTAATTTAAATAAACTTAGACAATGTCACCTTTGGATGAACACTATCAAACTGAAGTATTTAAAAACACAGACCCTTGAATTTGAACACATCTTATTGAAACAAAGTTGTCACTTTCTTACACCAAGTTTCACCATGATATGAACAAATCCCAACTTGCAGCTCATGTAAGATATATATTTAAGGAAGATTTTCACCTACCATCTAAAAAGCTTTGATAAATCACCTACCACCCAAGTTTTAGTCCATTAACTGACGAAAAAGAGTTAAAATTATGTGTAGAAGTTTATACCTTTTCTTCTTCCTCTCTGTTTCTCTACAATATTTTATCAAAAAAAAAAAAAAGGAAAAAAGAGAAACCCTAACTCCAGATCATAGTTTTAAATCGTTTAGTAAATGTGATGGTTTTGTTATTTTCTACGTTTTTAGATACTTAAGATTCTGAATTAGAAGTCCTTTTCAACTTTCATGAAAAGCAATTTCTCTGTTTGGGTCAAAGAAAAAAAGAATAAAAGAAAAAAAATGAAATCAAAAGTTCGCCGCCATTAACGACTGCAAAAACTCTTCTTCTCTATCAATGTCTCAATCTTCGTAAATCATAACTGACAACAAACAAGAAGAATGAGTTTGATTCCATGGAAACCGTCATCCGAAGAAGATGAAACACAATGGCTCCTTCCTTTTTTTACTTGGTTTATAAAATTTCGTCTGCAGATACACTATAATATATAAATTTCCTTAAGTGTGACCGAAGAGAGAGGGAATGAGAAGAAAAAACTGAATTGAAGAGAGTAATTTGATAAAATGGTTGAGATATGGTTACTAATTTTTTAATTTTTTTTAATTTATATTTTTGAGGCGACAAATATGAAATTCTATAATATACATTTGCAAAAGCAAGAGAGGAAAGAGAAGAAGTGAAGGAAGCAAAGGCGTTTGGTACAGAACCAATTTCGGTGAAAAAAGGAGCTCTTCTCTGAAGAACCAGTGCAAGGATGTCATTGTTGTTGAAGACATAATTTTCTATCAAAACGTTCTTGGAAACTTTTTTCCCCTTATATAAGGGTATTATTGTCATTTATGAATTTTTTAACTGCTAACATCAGCAACTAATGGCTCTGCTATATGGTTTTAGATCTTTTTAATAAACGTTTGGGTAATTTGGGTGGTAGGTGATGTTTTAAAAAAACTCAGATGGTAGGTGATTTGTCGAAAAAAATTTAGGTGGTAGGTGAAAATTTAACCATGAATGTTTAAAAAATACTACTTTACAAGTCTAAACATTCATATGTACATGCACATTATCTCAACAATTAATTTGGTACAGTAATCTTTATAAAAAAAATAAGCAGAAATACTACAAATTGGGTTCCCATAGGGAATTTTTCTATAATAACACATGTCCAATATATCTAAATGTACCAAAATATATACCAGATTGAAGAGTATCAAAAATAGATTCCAATGGTATAATCAATCTGACCTTCCAAGCTCCCAAAATTACGATTTAATGTCCTTTCATTAAAAACAACAGCCAAACAGGCCCTTATAAGCCTGTTAGGGAATATTTGATTCGGTCTGCAGTCAGTTCTGTCAGGGTTGGTCTGCCCAGGATCGGTTTGATTCGGTTTAAACTGAACCGAATATATCCACCTTTTTTTTATATATTTTTACTTTGGCTCAAACTGAAAATCGAATGGTCCGAGTTACTTTAAACTATCGATCTGGATCTCTGATTCAACCACCGGTTCAAATGGTCCGACCAAACGGACCAACTAATTGGGTCATCGGGTCGATATGTCGGGTCTCCGAGTCAGCCGAAATGTATCAGGTCTTCGGGTCAAAAAAATTTCGTTGGTAAAAAACTCCAACAGATCCAATCCAGATTCGATCTAAAACTTGAGAAAAATTTCTCTTTCAATTCAACCATTCACTTATAGGTCTTTACAATCAATCCCGATTAATCCTAGGTCTGTATGGTTGGCTCTGATACCAACTATTACAAATTATTATATTTAGGATTTTAACCAAACTCATCACAATCCATACAGTTACCCTAGAATACAATGGAGATGCTACAAACAATGAACATAAAGACATATATGTTTAAAGAGATCGATTCCCATAAACTCCAAGAGGTTCCAAGCTTTGATCAAAATCATTTGATTATAATCTTCCACAGCCTCTAGAGGATATCCTGATGTCTCTTGCTAATGGGTGCAAAGAGAACTTAATTGACTATGGCTATGGGGACTCTAACCCAGTATTTAAAAAATACTACTGTAACCCTAATATCCTTCCCACAATAGAATCAGGGTACCAAACCTATCTCATACCATGTGATGAACCAAACCAAATCGGTTCCACCGTGTTACTAAATAACTAATTTAGGTAATTAATTAAACCTACATAAATTTAACACCAGGAATTGAATCTTTCTCTCTAATTATTTTCCCATTTAAAGTTTGTTTATTTACTTTTAATTTGATTCAACCAACAAAACCCCCCCTTCCGTTATTGTGTTTACTTAACATTAATTAGTATATTTAGTTTAGATAAAATATAAATTCTCATCAATTCATTCTTTGTGGGATCGACCTTTATTTATCCAGGCTATAGTTTATTAATCAAGTCAGTAAAGAAATATTTAATTAAAATTAGTGTATTCGATACGCTATCAAATTTTTGGAGCCATTGTCAGGGAGTGAATTTCGATAAGTTTTTATATCTTTCCTTACTTAAATTATTTCTATTTAGCATATTTTCCATTCAAAAAATTTTCTTTTGATTTAGTTTATTGTTTTTGTTGGTTTGGTTAAAAAAATTTAAATTTTCAAACCGTATTGTTTTCTAGAACTCATTTTTAGTATTTTAGCATTTTTTTTTCTTCCATAAAATAAAATTTTAGGTCTAGCATTGTTTCTTTTCTTCTTAATTTTTTTATTTATTTTTTTAATTATTTAATTATCTTAGCTAAGTGTGTCAATTTATGATTTTAACATGATTTACTCAAAAAGGTGATCTAAATTTTGATCCAAAACTTGAACGTACTGTGTATCAGTTAAGAAAAAAAACTAGGTAGATTACGACAAAAAGAGAATCAATCCCTTTCAGAAGGTTTATTTTTGGAGAGTTCTTCTAGTGATTCTGAAAAAGAAGAAGTCATGGCAGAAAATGATAAGACATTAAAGGAGTTGTCTACTCTTAATGTTAACCAACAATTTTTGTGCATTCAATACCCTACTTTGGACGACACTTTTGAGCTTAGGTCTGGTTTCATTCATTTGTTACCTAAATTTCATGGTCTTGCAGGTGATGATCCAAATAAACATCTGAAGGAATTCCATGTAGTGTGTTTTAGCATGAAACTGACAGGATTGTCGAAAGAACAAATTAAACTGAGAGCCTTTCCCTTTTCATCATCAGACGATGCGAAAGATTGGCTCTATGACCTATCATCTGGGACAATTACTACGTAAAACAAAGTCTAAAGGTTATTTTTGGAAAAATACTTCCTAGTCTCTAGAGCTGCCACCATTAGAAAGGAAATCTATGGCATACGACAATATACTGGAGAAACACTCCATGAATATTAGGAGCATTTCAAGAAACTATGTGCCAGCTATCTACACCACCAGATAAGTGATCAACTCCTAATTTAGTACTTTTATGAAGGATTATTGTCCATAGAAGGAAATATGATAGATGTAGCAAGTGGAAGAGCTCTAATGGATAAAACTCCTGAAACTGCAAGAAGGTTAATTGCAAACATGACTGTAAATTCTCAACAGTTTGGTACAAGAAACAATGCACCACTCAAAAAGGTGAATGAGGTAAATACATCTTCCCTTGAACAACAGTTATCTGACCTTACCTCTCTTGTTAGACAAATGGCTGTAGAAAATTTATAGCATGTAAAAGCTTATGGGATATGTTCGATGATGGGGCACCCAACTGATATGTGTCCAATACTTCAAGAAGGACCTATCAAACAAGCCAATGCCACTAGTAATTTTCTAGGACCACCAAGGCAATATGATCCCTTCCTTAACACATACAATCCAGGTTGGTGATCATCCAAACCTGAGCTATGGAGGAAACAAACCAGCATGGCAAAATTTCTATCAAAGTAGACAACCTACATTACAACCAAGGCAACCTGCTCCTCAGAATTCAAATTTGTCTCTGAAAGAATAGTCAAATCTCTTGCTTTCACTACCAAATCCAGCATTCAAAGTCTAGAGATTCAGGTGAGTCAAATGACAACTGCTATGAGTCATCTGGAAGCTCAGGTTGGATAAAAATTACCATCACAAACAGTTGTAAATCCAAAAAGTATTGAATGCAATAACACTCCGAAGTGGTAAAGAACTTGAGGAGCCAAAAAAAGATGATTTTTGTTGTACCAAATGAAGAAGAAATTAAGAATGAAATAGAGAAAGACAAAATAGCAGCTCAACCTGAGGTAACACCTAAACCTTCTATTATGTATATATGATTAATCCTCCTCTCTTTCCTAGCAGATTTGCAAAATCCAAGAAAGATGACAAGGATAAGGAGATTCTGGATTTATTTCGTAAAGTGGAGGTAAATATACCCCTGTTAGATAAAATCAAACAGGTACTCAAGTATATACAATTTCTTAAAGAGTTATGCACTAACAAAAGGAAGCTAAACGATAATGAAATATTAAGTGTGGGAAAGAATGTCTCAGCAATCCTCCAAAGAAAACTTCCTCCTAAGTGCAAAGACTCAAATATGTTCACCGTTCCCTGTAAAATCAATAACACCAGAATTGAGAAAGCTATGCTAGATTTATGAGCATCTATTAATGTAATACCATGATTTATTTATGCTTCATTAAATCTAAGCCCCTTGAAAGAAACTGGTGTTATTATCCAACTGGCTAATCATACTAAACCATACCCTGAAGAGGTAGTTGAGGATGTTCTTGTGCAGGTAAACGAATTAGTATTTTTAGCTGATTTCTACATTTTGGACATGGAAGATGATGACTCACCTAATCCTACACATATTTTATGGGGAAGACCATTCATGAATACAACTCGAACAAAGATAGACATTTATGATGGTACCCTCACAATGGAGTTTGAAGGTGAAGTAATTCATTTTAATATTTTTAAAGCCATGAAACACCCTACTAATATTCATTCGATTTTTGCTATTAATACTATTGATTCCATAGTGCAGGAAGTATTTAAATTAAATAATAAAATAATAAGAATGAACTAGAGGTGCCATTACTAAACATTTTGAATTGGAAAAGAAAGGAGAGATAGAGATCAGTGAAGAATTGAAGGAGACGGTGGCAGATTTACATTCGTTGAAATCAATTCCAAAAAATGTGTAATTTCTTTTATAAAGCTACTTGAGCTTGAGTCTCATACAAAATTATTACTCTCTATTTTGTAAGCTCTTACCCTAGAATTGAAGCCATTGCCAGCTCATTTAAAGTATGGGTACCTAGGAGAAAATAAAAAACTATCTATAATCATTGTGAAGAATTTGACACCTAGTAAGGAAGAAAAGTTGGTTCGAATGCTAAGGGTTCATAAGGAATATTGGGCGGTCAAGTATTGCAATATGGATATGACTGATGCTGGTGTTCAAAGGAAATTACAACTGCAAGAACTTGAGGAGTTAAGGAATGATGCCTACGAGAGCTCCAACATTTACAAAGCAAAAAGCAAGGCCTTTCACAACCAGATGATTTCTAGGAAGAATTTTGTTGTTGGCTAGAAAGTTTTTCTCTTTTATTCACAATTAAAGCTATTTCCAGGTAAGTTGTGTTCTCGTTGGATTGACCATTTTGTTGTGACTATTATTTTTCATCATGGTGAGTGGAAATAAAGAGCTTGAAAATAAACAAGATGTTTAAGGTGAATGGTCACAGACTTAAACCTTACTATGATGGTTTTCAAATGGACAATGTTAAAGAAGTGAAACTAGCAGATCCTACTTATGAGGAGTGATGGAAATAGCTAGAGTTGGACAAACGACGTTAAACAAATGCGCTGCTTGGAAGGCAACCCAAGAAAATAGATTTGTCTTTCTTCTCTCTATTAATTGCTTTCTTTTGCGTTCTTATTTTCCATTGAGGACAATGTCAGATTTAAGTGTGGGTGGAGAGATTAGGATCTTCCGTAGAAATTTTAGTTTTATTTAGAGTTTAAAGTTTTACATAGCAATAAAAAAATTATTTAGCTTTATTTAGTGTCATGTTTTTATTTTTAGTTTCTTTTAGTATCAATGTGCTTTGAGAGTAGCTTTTATTGAAAAAATTTAACATTTTTAACCTTGGTTTTTGATAAAGTCATACACTCTTTTTATGATTTTGACACAAAAGTAGAAGGAGAAAGAGACTTGGGACACCATCACATACAACAACAACAACAACAACAATAACAAAGTCTTATCACAACTAAATGGGGTCGGCCACATGGATTCTTGTCCGCCAATCAGCTCTATTCGATGTCATACTTGAAGCAAGGCTTAAGCTATACATGTCTTTCTTCACCACTTCCCCTAGAGTTATCTTAGGTTTACCCTTAGCTCTTTTAATCCCTTCAATCTGAATCAAATCACTCCTCCAAATAGGAACATCTAATAGCCTCCGTTGAACATGGCCATACCATCTCAAACGACTTTCTCGTAGCTTATCATATATTGACGCTACTCCCAAATCAGCTCTAATATGGTTATTCCTTACCTTAGCCTTCCTAGTTTTGCCACACATCCATCTTAACATCATCATCTCAGCTATACTAAGTTTATCAATATGATGCTTCTTGACTGCCCAATATTCAGCACCATACATCATAGCCAATCGAATAACTATCCTATAGAATTTTTCTTCAAGTTTTAAAAGAATAAGTCGATCACACAGCACTCCAGACGCACTTATCCACTTCATCCATCCTATTTTAATCCTCTGTGAAACAACATCGTCTATATCACCTTCTTTGTTTATGATTGAACATGAATACCTAATGTCACACTCCAATTTTGCACCAACCAGAATGGTGTGATGAATCGTCAATAAACCAACAGTTCAACCAGGATCTCGAATAGGATGTGTCCGTTTACATAAACCAAACATATCCACAACCATAATCAGAGTAAATAAACAATAGCGAATGTTTTTATACTAATGAACTGAGAGTCTAACAATGATAACATAAATAAATTCTCCAATTATCTTTCATTGACTAAGACATAAAATAAAATAAAATAAAATAATCAATTACATCGTCTGAATAATTTAAATATAAATCTAATCGAAGACGCGTGAGTTGCACTCGCATGACGAATCATGCGACTCCATCATAACTTCTGCATCCATGGCCTTAGCATGTCCGTACATTGGAGCATTCATATAGTCTTCTTGTAAGACCTACATGCAAATTTCGGGGATGAAATTTCTTATAAGGTGGGGGAGTTGTAAGACACGCACTTCGTAAACCCGGTCTAAACCTTGGTTTTATGTCGTAGCAGGTCTTCCGATCATCACCGAGTCAGACGGGATGAGCAGATGACAAACAGGTACGAAATCGGATCAAAGACGGTCAAATAATCATTATTTTATGTTGACCGGTCGATGGTACCAGTCTTGGTACCGGTCGACCGGTCAGCTCTGCGCAGCTGACTACGGAGATCCAGAATTGGATCTCTGTGGGTCCCACTTTCCTAAACCCTAATGCCTGAACCTTCCTAATCCTAATAGGGTTATTAAACCCTAATTCTAACCTATATAAACACCATTAAACCTCCTCCAATCCTTTCCATTGTCTCTCACAAACCCTAGAGAAGAGAAGGAGGCTGGAAATGAGAAGAGGCTAGGAAGAAGAAGGAGGTGCCGCCATTACCGTTCGATGACGCTCACGTTACGCCAGTCAACGGTAAGTGTTTTAACCACTCTTCTTATCCTATGACTCTAGGATAGTTATAAGGGTGGATCAATACGATTCAAAGTAGGTATCGACCTAAAACCCTAATTGGACCTTAAAACCCTAAATTTACCGTTAAACCCTAGATTCAAGTTTCGAGATGATATTCATCGAAACTAGACTTGAATGAGTTGGAGATAACTCTAACTCAAAGCTCAGATTTAGAATGGATAGGAGAAACCCTGGAAATCCATGGAGAATGATCGACGGCAGTCGAAAAACCCAAAGTATGGTCTTCCAGAGACATACCGGTCGACTATACCAGTTGCACCCTGTGTGACCGGTATGTTGCCACCGGTACATTCCGGGGGGGCTGGTCTGTGGGGACCGGCTGACCATACCGGTCGCCAGTCTTCCCCATAGAGCTACGACCGGTACATGCCACCGGTCAGCTCTGTGAGGGTATTTTGTAACCTTGTTGGTTTTCGACCAACGAGAAACCCTAAGAAAAATATTCTAATGAAACCCTAATAATATTGTAGGACTTTGTGACTTTCCGTTTGGATCTTGCGACGTGGAGCAAGCTATCAAACGAGCATCAGGTAAGGGAATCTGACCTAAACCTAATAATTAATGGACAGTAAATCTTTGTTAATCACCTGAATATATGTGATGTGATGTTTGTGCATACTCACATGTCATCCTTTACTTTCAGTTATTATTATTGTTCATGCATTGATAGGATGTGATTGTTAGGCATGTGATTGTTTTCGTTAGTGTGTGGAGTGGGGCATGGAGCCTGGGATCATTCCTCTCACTGGCACTTTTTGTAGTATTCTATCTTAACATGTTTGGTAGGGGTGGGGCATCAGGGGAAGGTCGTGGTACGGTGGTCTCCGATATTGATGCTGGCCTGGCCATGGTGATATGGCACTGTGGTCTCCGAGGTCGACGCTGGCTTGTCCACGATGCTTTAGCTCTATCTCTATGCCATAGGGAGTTATGTTGGGATAGGGTCTACCTGCGTATTGTTTTATCCTAGTGGGTTAGTTACGGATAGGGTATCAGGGGAGGTACGGGGATGCCTTAGCTCTATCTATATGTCATAAAATGCTGTGCTGGGATAGAGCATACATTGATGACATATAGGATTGATTAGTTGCGAGCCCAGTTTGCAAGCCCTGGCCAGTAGGGGCTTAGGTACTGGTATGGGTAGAGCATCAGTGGAGGTACAGGGATATCTTAGCTCTATCTCTATTCCATGATGGGTGCATGTGGGCCAATGGGGGTGTGATGTATAGAGGTGCCTCACACTCATGTATAGAGGTACGGGGGCCACCAAACCTTTCTATAGCACATTGTAAACTTAAACCAGACCACAGCATAAAATGATTGTTACTCATGCATAATATTGTGAAATTGTCTGATTGTCTTACTGAGCTAAGTTGTGAGCACACCCTTTGTATATATACATGTTTTTAGATGTTGATGCAGGTTACACGGTGGACGACTATATGAACGCTCCGGCGTATGGTGATGTTGCTTCTTTGGACGTACGAGCAAGAGAGGAAGAGCATGACGCTTCATGCGAGTGCCCTTTCTGCGTGTACCTTTGAATGGATTTTGGATTTATTTTCATTATTTTCGGTCGGATTAAAGAAGTGTAATGATATTATATTTTATGTTTGAATTTGAATAATTGGATATTTTATTTACATTTATCAATAGATTCTCAGTTCATTTGATTTAAAGACTTTCGCTGTATTATTTATATTCTGATTGTGGTTATGTGCAATGGTTTGTACGAGAGGACACGGTCTATTCGAGATCCTGGTGTGAACCGTTGGTTCAATGACGGTTCACTCACACCATTCTGGTTGGTTCAGAATTTGGGTGTAACACTTCTACAGTAATATCTGCATCATCAACTAAAAATATTCGATGTTGAAAGGGTGAGCATACATCACGGCTCAGTGAGCAAACAAAACGATGCAACAAACATATGCATGCATTCAATTCATATCTTTGGTCTGGTTCATAAGTTTGCAATGTGCAATAGAAAGGTTTGGTGGCCGTCGCACCTCTATACACGGGTGTGTAAGCCCACCCAATGGATCAAACACCATTGTCGTCCACATCCACCCCACCATGGAATAGGGATAGAGCTAAACTGCTTAGGGTCACACCGCATCACACTTCCCCTGATGCTCTACCCATACCAACACGTAAGCCCCTATTGACGAGGGCTACAAACTGGGCTCGCAATTAACCAATCCTAATGTCAAACAGTGTATCCAAGGCCTCACCCCAGCATCCTTCAATACATCCATAGAAATAGAGCTAAGGCCCCCCGACAGAGTCAGAGACTACACGGTCTGAGACCACCTCCCCTGATGCCCTACAACGTATTAGTTCTGCTAAAGTAATGGCGATACGACGATGTCAGTGGACAAGACTTGAGTAGAGATAAAGCTAAAGTGCTTAAGACCGCACCGCATCACACTTCCTCTTATGCCCCACTCGCATCAAGTATACTAACCACACACAAACATTCGCAAGCCTATTCCTAGCATCATCATCATCATCATCATGTTATAAATAAATGAAATTAAATATGCATGGACAGTAATAGTAGGAATATTGGATGACATGTTAAATGCACATTACACGCATACAAGCATAAAATCATTCATGGCATTGGACTCAATAAACAAAAATAATTTATTATTAGCCAATTAGTTTAGGTCTTGTTCCCTCACCTTTGGTTGATCATAGATCCTCTTCCAAGCTTTATGAATCATTTTTAAATCACTGGAAAACCTAATCAAGTTGATAGATTTTAATTAAAATTAATTCCCTTAAGTTTATACTAACAGAAGCTGAAGGGTTGCAGGTGGGGTAGCACCTAGGGTCTCAGTTTCTGCTACCATAGGGTGTAGGGTCGCAGGTGGGGTCGAACATACTTCGACCCTACGTGCAACCACACCCTCCCTAGAATCTTCCCGAGGGCATGTGGTCGAACAGGTGGGTCTCGTGGGGTCGGATATCATGCGACCCTACGTGCGACCACATGTGTTATGGTCGACCTTTCACTCTTAAGTCCATTCCTTCACGTTTGAATCCTCTGGCTTACCATCATGGTCCTTCCTATGATTGCTCTATGGCTCAAAATTATAATTTTTATACACTATCCATTGTCCACAATGATTTTCCTCCATGGATTCTCTTGAAATTTGTCCATGGATGGATGATTTGGGTTTCTCCTAATCCTATCTTCTTTATGACCTATTCTAGGCTCTTAATTCATGTAGGAATTAGGTTCATACCTTAGGTTTGCTGGGATTCAGAATTTTCTCTGAACTTTCCTCTTCTTTGGTATTCTTCTTTAATTTTCCTTCTCTTCCTTCTCTTCTCTTTCTCTCACTTTCAATTAGGGTTCTAAAAGGATGAAAGAGGCTAAGGGACGTCCTATTTATAGAGTAAAACCATCCATAATAATCTCCAATGAGTTTAGGAAAGACCCCCCTTTGAATTAGGAAGGTTTCCTAATTTCGGTTTCGGACTGATTCCGTAGGGTCGGATGTAGGGTCGCAGAATCCGTTGACCCTACGTTTTTAAAACATTCGACCCTACAACCAAAAGTCATGGGTTGGACTCTTTTGAGGTAGGGTCGGTCATACCTGTTTAGGCATGCGACCACATACTCATATTTGACAGTTTTTTAGTTAAATTTCATACTTGGTCTTGTGGTTTATTCATGCACTTGGTCCACTTGGCTCGACCATGATAGGTAGACCTGGTACAAGGTGGTAAGATTGGTTAGTTCGATACGGGTCTTACAACTCCCCCCTCTTATTAAAAATTTCATCCTCAAAATTTACACATACCTTTCGAGTTGAAAAGGTGAGGATATTGCTTCCGCATAGCATTCTCTTATTCCCATGTGATCTCTTCTATATCTCGGCTCCTCCAAGTGACCTTAACATAATAAATGTCATGGTTGAATAGACGTTGAACCTTTCGACTAGTGATTTCAGTTGGTGCTACTTCGAATGTCAAATCATCAGTTAGATCTGGTGGATCCACTGTTAAAATGTATGTTGGATCTCTGACGTACTTCTTCAATAATGAGATATGAAATACATCATGCACACTTGACATAGATGGTGGTAGTACTAACTGATATGCCACTTTTCCACATTTAGCTAGAATCTCATAGGGCCCGACATATCTCGGACTTAGCTTTCCTTTCTGTCCGAATCATTTTAAACCTCGCATAGGTGATACTTTCAAGAATACCTTATCACCTACAACGAATTCAAGTTCTTGACGTCGAGTATCTGCATATTGTTTCTGCTGATTCTGAGCTGTTCTAACTCTTTCCTTAATAATTTCGACTACACGACAAGTCTCTTCAATAAATTCTGATCCAACAATACTCCGTTCACCAACTTCCTTCCAAAATAAAGGAGTTCAACACTTTCTACCATACAGTGCTTCATAGGGTGACATCTGTATAGTAGCCTGATAGTTGTTGTTATAGGCGAACTCGATCAATGTTATCTTCTCATCCCATGATCCTTTGAAATCAATAACACAGGCTCGAAGCATGTCTTCTAAAATATGAATGGTACGCTCCGACTGTCCATCTGTTTGAGGATAGAATGTAGTACTGAATTTCAACGTGGTACCTATAGCCTTCTGTAATCCTTTCCAAAACTTTGAGGTAAAGGGTGGGTCTCTATCAGACACAATGCTTTCAGGTACACCATATAATCTGACAATATTATCCACATATAGCTTGGCTAACCTCTCCAAGGTATACTGAGGTCGTATAGCTATGAAGCGAGCTGTCTTAATCCAACGATCTACAATCACCCAGATCGCGTCAACTACTCGGGGAGTCAATGGTAACCCGGTGACGAAGTCAATAGTGATGCAGTCCCATTTTCATGCTAGTTCTGGCAGTAGCTACAACAATCCTGCAGGTTTTTGTCGTTCAGCCTTCACCCTCTGACAATTTAGGCATTGAGACACGAATTAGCTACATCTACTTTCATTCCTCTCCACCAATATAATTTCTTCAAATCATGATACATCTTTGTACTTCCAGAATGTACCGAATAAGCGATGGTGTGAGCTTCCTTCATTAGTCTGTGTCTAATGTCCAAGGTTTCCGTTTCAAGAACACATACTCTTCCTTTGTACTTCAATACCTTTTCATCGTCCAAGGTGAACTCAGGAATAGTCCTACCTTTTTCGATGTCTTCTTGTACCGTTCTTAGATAAGGGTCTGATTTAATAGCGGCTTTCACTTCATCTATTATATCAGGTACAATCTTTAATGTTGTGAACATATTTGAAAATCGATGAATAAACCCTTCATTGATTGATCTGCCTGGTGAATCTACCACGAACTGCTCATTACCATGATTGAATATTTTTCCTGTAACACACATTGCCGCAGTCGTATTAACCTCTCCTTGAGATTTTATCATTGCTTTTCTACTAAGCGCATCTTCTGCTAAGCGCATCAGCAACTACATTAGCCGTTCCTGGATGATACTGGATATCTCAATCATAATCCTTCAATAATTCCAGCCATCTTCTTTGTCTCATGTTCAACTCCTTCTGATTAAAAAGATAAGTAAGACTCTTATGATCTGATTTAATCTGAAATTTCTCTCCATACAAATAATGTCTCCATATCATGACAACATGTACTACTGTCGCTAATTCCAAGTCATGAGTGGGATAGTTCTTCTCATGTGTCTTCAGTTGTCTTGAGACATACGCAACTACTTGTTCTCCTTGCATAAGTACACATCCTAAACCTAATCCAGACGCATCAGTGTACAAGGTAAATGGTTGTCCTGGAATAGGAATAGTCAAGATGGGAGCAAATATCAATCTAGCCTTCAATGTTTGAAAACTTTTCTCACATTTGTCGGTCCAAACAAACTTTTCTCCTTTCTTAGTCAAACTGGTGAGAGGTACGACGATCTTAGAGTAATCATCCACGAATCATCGATAATACTCAGCTAGACCTAGGAAACTTCTAATTTCTGCAACACTCTTAGGTGCTTCCCACTTCACAATGGCTTCAATCTTGCTAGGATCCACTTTAATTCCCTCAACGGATACAACATGGCCTAAGAAAGCGACCTCATTTAGACAAAACTCACACTTTGTAAATTTGGCGTAAAGCTTCTCTTTTCTTAGTCGTTGTAGAGCGGCTCTTAGATTCATGACATGAGTTTCCTTGTCCTTGGAGTAGACCAATATATCATCAATAAACACAATGACTGACGTATCCAACATATCATGGAATACCCGATTCATGAGTTTCATAAAAGTTACAAGTGCGTTAGTCAATCCAAAAGACATGACTAAAAATTCATAATGTCCATATCTTGTTCTAAATGCTATCTTTGGAATATTACCTTCCTTAATCTTCAACTGATGGTATCCTGATCGAAGATCAATCTTGGAGAACACCTTGGCACCTTGCAACTGATCGAACAAGTCATCGATCCGAGGCAACGGGTATCGATTCTTGATCGTAAGCTTATTCAATTCCCGGTAGTCTATACACAGTCGAACGCTACCGTCCTTCTTCTTTACAAACAATACTGGCGCTCCCAATGGTGATATGCTACGTCTGTTATAACCCTTGTCCAGTAATTTCTGTAATGTACATTTAGTTCCTTCAGTTCAGTAGGAGCCATTCGATAGGGTGCTTTAGATACTGGCGCGGCTCCGGGTATCA
Organism: Protea cynaroides; assembly: GCA_028583415.1. Classification (NCBI taxonomy): domain Eukaryota; kingdom Viridiplantae; phylum Streptophyta; class Magnoliopsida; order Proteales; family Proteaceae; genus Protea; species Protea cynaroides. The sequence continues at coordinate 44,474,952 of CM053270.1, read as the reverse complement.
GATCTATAACGAACTTTGTCGCTCAGTCGGGTGGTAGTCCTAGCAGTTCCTCAGGAAATACATCTGGAAAGTCAAGCACAACATCAATATCCTCCATTCATGGTACTTCCTTGGTGAGATCAACCACGGATACTAGATACCCAACTCCTCCTTTCTCGAGGCATTTTCTAGCCTTTAATGCAGAGAGGATGAGTTTTTGTTTACGGGGAAGTTTGGTTCCCGCAAAACTAAACTCTGCTCCTTCCTTGTCTTTAAATGTCAGGTTCTTTTCTGCACATAATAGGTTTATAGAATGCCGAGCTAACCAATCCATTCCCAAGATAACGTCAAAGTCTGCCATTTCGAGTTGAATCAGGGTTGCATCCAAAATCTTCTCGCCGATAAGAACTGGACATGGTCCATAACCTTTTTCTAATTCCACTTCTAATCCCATAGGTGATCGTACAAGTAATTTGTAGTCTAAAGATCTGAGGAGTAGATTTAGCTTCTTTCCAAATGACACTGATATAAAAGAATAAGTAGCTCCATAATCAAAGAGTACTCTAGCGGGTATGCCATTAATAGATACGATACCTATGATTTATTTTAATTTAGTCTGCATGCTCACACGATGTAACACAAAATGAAAGGTTCAAGTCGTACCTGTGACCACATCAGGCGATGCGACATCATCCTCAGATGTAACTGCATAAACCTTTCCTTGCTGTAGCTACTTCCTGGGCTTAGGACATTCCCTGGAATAATGTCTTACTTGATTGCAGTTATAGCATTTTACTCCTTCATTATTTTACTTTTGTTGAGGTTGGATTGTTGGAGTAGTCTTGGTTGCAGCATTAAATCCTTGAGTACGGAAGGGTTTGAATGTCTTTGTGTTCCCTCCGTTATAAGAATTTCCATTTGGCCTTTTTATACCTCTATTCTGAGCAAAGTAGCTCTCCCTCTAGCTCGATTCCATCACTCGAGCAATCTGTACTGCTTCATTGTAAACTTTCTTTTCCAGTCCCAGAACATGCTCACGAATGCTTCCCCTAAGTCCCATGACGAACCTTTGGGTCTTAGTATTTTCCTCTTGCATGCTAGAGGAAAATGATGTTGGTATGCATCCATAGTCATCTGTCCCTGATATAAACTCAGGAACTCTCTCTCCATAGCATCTCTAAAACTTCTGGGAGAGTATTTCTCAAAGAATGCCTCTTTATAGATAGCCCAGGTCAATTGGGCGTGCTTTGTTAATAGATATGTCCGGGTAGACTTCCACCAGTGGTGTGCATCACCCTTCAGCATAAATGTGGCTCACAACACTTTTTCTTCCTCATTAACTGTCATCATCATAAAATTCCTTTCCATCTCGTCGATCCAATGAGTTGGCCACAAAGGATCTGCTGCCTTGCCATTATATTCTTTAGGTTTCATTTTTAGGAAGCGCTTGATCAGTCGAGAGTGGTCTAACTGATACTGAGCATAGGCCCCGTACATAGGTGGTTGATACTGGTAACTGCCTTGAGCTACCTCAAGGTTCTGTACTGGAGCTTGCACAACTGGCATTTGAGGTGCTTGGGGTACCGTGTTGCTATCCCCTGGTACTGTGCTAGCTTGTCCGACTGGCATAGGTGTCGTATGTGTAGCTGGAAAAACCATTCCTATAGCAGCTTTTATATTGGCTTGCACCTGGTGTATTTGCTCCAGCTGTTGTGCTAGGTTCATTACTGCTGTGGCCAAATCTGTAGGTGGGGCTGGCAAGTTTGTAGGATTTTCCTGGCCATTAGCTCCTGGTGTTGCCATATTCTGATTCTCTTGTACTTCAGGATTTTCATGGCTGTCTTCCTCCACAGGTGGTGGTGGTGGAATTGGGTTATGGCCTCACCTAGTTACTCTTCGCCCAGCCATTTCCTATTCTGGTAGTGGTAGTGTCTGAAAAACAATCATAGAACATGTAAGGCAATCAATATAAGTCATTCCCAAGTCAAAATCCAACTAATCAATGTAAAGTTCCAATTTTTCAAGTCATTCAGTGAAAATACTGAATTTTCCATCGTAGGGTCGATGGTAGGGTCGCTCTATGTTCGACCCCAGGGTATGCGACCTCACAAAACCCTGTCAGCTCTCCGAGAGCCTAGGGTCGGTCGTAGGGTCGGTATATGTCCGACCCTAGGTCCGACCACACGATGTCTGTCAGATCACCGAGAGCCTAGGGTCGATGGTAGGTTTAGTCGTAGGGTCGCACATTTTGTCGAATTCTGCGACCGCACGACCCAAAATTAGGTTTTTAAACTTGATTTTGGAGTCATTTCTTACTCTTTCTTCTTTCCTCCAACTCAACTTGCTTCCCCTGAGTTGTTACAGTATTGACCCCTAGTGTTTGGTGATTATTTCTTCCATTCACGACTTCCGTTCCTTTCCTTCAGGTATGCTCTCTACTGTTTCTCATTTTTAAGCTTTCAAAACTAGGTTTTTCTCTATTTACATTATTTTCTTCAAATTAAACTTTTTCTAACCGTAAAAATTCAATTTTCATTGGGGGCTTTTTCTATTGGCCACCCAATGGACGAAAGCCCTCAAGAAAATTTGAGTTTCATCGGTTGGTTTTTGAAAAACTAGAAATTTTCCTCTTTTGACCTAATTTTTGGGATTTTTCCAATTTGTTGAAATTTCTTCAAATCCGATCTTTCTATTTTAAATTTCCAACTATATGAGCTTTGCAGGATGGTTTGGAACATATGTAAGTCTTCCTGCCCAGCTGTTTGGGTGAAAAATGAGGCTTTTGGCCAAATCATGCTGTTATAATGCCGAAATTTTGAGTTTTTGATCATATCTAATATCTTGTTTATTTTTCTATGTCTTTGCAGATAGTATGGCTCGTACTAAGGTTCCCAGAGCTCATGATCCCATTCGTTTCCGCTCTAACAAGGCAGAGGCTCAGTATGCTCGGTATGAGCGTAAAAAGGTGGAAGGGGGTCGCTGTGTAAACTTGGCTAGTCTAGCCTTGTTTAACGTAGAGGGTGCCTTCGGTGACATGGATTGGCTTTCCGTGATCACATATGAGGCTTGTACCTATCCTACTTTGGTGAAGCAGTTCTATTGCAACCTCCAGGTAGTGGGTGATCGCAATGATACAGAGAGGGGTAGAGAGCTCAGGATCACCAGCTATGTGAAAGGGGTGGAAGTTTCCTTTAACTGCCAGTAGTTGACTGATCTCCTAGGCATATCAAATGACGGCCCCTTGGTCTACTGTGCTCCTAAGGAACCCCAGTTCCTATCTTTGATGATGCATGCTAAGATTGATAGCCAGCTTCTTAGAGGTGATCGCTAGGAGATGAAGGCAATCAACCTACGGCCAGAGCCTCAGGTGTACTGCAAGATCATTCAGCACAACTTGATTCCCCAGAGTGGCCACTATGATAAGATTTCTCAGTTGACCCAGTATGTCTTGTACTGCATTTGCACTAGGCAGCCGGTCTGCCTTCCATACATTATTATCCGGATCCGTGCTACGACACCTGGTCATATAGGAAACCTGCCCTACGGACGTCTAATCACTACTCTGCTCACACGCCTACACGTCGACTTATTGGATGAGAGGATTCATGAGGATACTTTCTCTTCTGACCTGGACTAGGAGGCCATCTGTAGGATGGGGATGCGAGATGCGCAGGTCAGTGACGATGAGAGGAACTCTCTGGTGCATCCCTGTACCCTGGTAGAGATGGCAGATGCCGAGGTTGCAGTAGCAGCAGTGGCAGCAGGAGTTCATGGGGGTGATGCTGAGGATGATGATCGTATGTATATGGATGTAAACGCCATACCTCCTCCATCACCACCGTATTCTACTAGAGCTGGCCCATCTCGAGTTCATTCACATACTTCTGGTCCTTCACACCCACCATCTGATGATGTGATGGGGCTACTGCGTGAGATTAGAGAGGCTTAGCGCGTGATTGATGGGAGAGTAGGAGAGCTTCTAGATGCCCAGTGCGCGTCTGATCAGCGGATGGCCGACCTGACAGCTAGTCTCCAGGTGACCCAGACTTAGGTAGCCTGGCTGACTAGAGTGTATGCTGAGGATTACGATAGAGATCGCGAGGCACCTCCTCCTCTAGCACCTCCAGCTCCTGGATGCACATTTTCTTTTGATTTTTCCTTGTACTAAAGAGTAACTGTCCGGATTATGGATCGTACTCTGATTTGGATTTGTGTATACATTGTTTTTTATTCGATGTGTATATGAAACTTGTTTCTCCTTTTAAATATGCATTATTCTCTTTCTTAATTTTTGTCTCATACAACACAGGTGCTTATAATGTGTTCTTATTAAAGCTTTTAAATTTTATCCGAACGCAGTTCACGAACATTTGTGGTAGTATACAGGTTTAAAAGACAGTGCCTGAGAGCTCTGATACCAAGTTATCACACCCCAATTCTGCACCAACCAGAATGGTGTGATGAACCGTCAATAAACCAACGGTTTAACCAGGATCTCGAATAATGTGTGTTCGTTTGCTTAAACCATACACATCCACAACCATAATCAGAGTAAATAAACAATAGCGGAAGTTTTTATACTAATGAACTGAGAGTCTAACAATGATAACATAAATAAATTATCCAATTATCTTCCATTGACTAAGACATAAAATAAAATAAAATAAATTAATCAATTACATCGTCTGAATAATTCAAATAAAAATCTAATCGAAGACGCATGAGTTACACTCGCATGACGAATCATGCGACTCCATCATAACTTCTGCATCCATCGCCGCAGCATGTCTGTACATTGGAGCATTCATATAGTCTTCTACAGTAGTACCTCCATCATCAACTAAAAATATTCGACGTTGAAAGGGTGAGCACACATCACGGCTCAGTGAGGAAACAAAACAATGCAACAAACATATGCATGCATTCAATTCATATCTTTGGTCTGGTTCATAAGTTTGTAATGTGCAATAGAAAGGATAGGTGGCTGTCGCACCTCTATACACGAGTGTGTAAAGCCGCCTAATGGATCAAACACCATTGCCGTCCCACAAGTACCCACCATGGAATAGGGATAGAGCTAAAGTGCTTAGGACCGCACCGCATCACACTTCCCCCGATGCCCTACCCATACCAACACGTAAGTCCCTATTGGCGAGGACTTGCAAACTGGGCTCGCAACTAACCAATCCTAATGTCTAATAGTGTATCCAAGGCCTCACCCCAACATCCCTCAATACATCCATAAAGATAGAGCTAAGGCCCCCCGACAGAGTCAGAGACTACACGGTCCGAGACCACCTCCCCTGATACCTTATGACGTATTAGTTCTGCTAAAGTAAAGGTATATGACAATGTCAATGGAGACTTGAGTAGAGATAGAGCTAAAGTGCTTAGGACCGCACCGCGTCACACTTCCCTTGATGCCCCACTCGCATCAAGTACACTAACCACACATAAACATTCACATGCCTATTCCTAGCATCATCATGTTATAAATAAACGAAATTAAATATGCATGGATAATAATAGCAGGAATATTGAATGACATGTTATATGCACATTACACGCATACAAGTATAGAATCATTCATGGCATTGGACTCAATAAACAAAAACAGTTTATTATTAGCCAATTAGTTTAGGTCTTGTTCCCTCACCTTTGGTTGGTCGTAGATCCTCGTCCAAGCTTTATGAATCACTTTTAAATCACTGAAAAACCTAATCAAGTTGATAGATTTTAATTAGAATTAATTTCCTTAAGTTTAGACTAACAGAAGCTGAAGGGTCGCAGGTGGGATCGAACATACTTCGACCCTACGTGCGACCACACCCTCCCTGGAATCTTCCCGAGGGCATGTGGTCGAACAGGTGGGTCTCGTGGGGTCGGATATCATGCGACCCTACGTGCGACCACAAGTGTTATGGTCGACCTTTCACTCTTAAGTCCATTCCTTCATGTTTGAATCCTCTGGCTTACCATCATGGTCCTTCCTATGATTGCTCTATGGCTCAAAACTATAATTTTTATACACTATCCATTGTCCACAATGATTTTTCTCCATGGATTCTCTTAAAATTTATCCATGGATGGATGATTTGGGTTTCTCCTAATCATATCTTCTTCATGACCTATTCTAGGCTCTTATTTAATGTAGGGAATTAGGTTCATACCTTAGGTTGGCTGAGATTCAGAGTTTTCTCTGAACTTTTCTCTTCCTTGGTTTTCTTCTTTAATTTTCCTTCTCTTCCTTCTCTTCTCTTTCTCTCACTTTCAATTAGGGTTCTAAAAGGATGAAAGAGGCTAAGGGACGTCCTATTTATAGAGAAAAGCCCACCATAATAAGTCCCAATGAGTTTTGGAAAGACCCCCCTTCGAATTAGGAAGGTTTCCTAATTTCGGTTTCTGACTGTTTCCGTAGGGTCGGATGTAGGGTCGCAGAATCCGTCGACCCTACATTTTTAAAAGATCCAAACCTACGACCAAAAGTCATGGGTTGGACTCTTTTGAGGTGGGGTCGGTCATACCTGTTTAGGCATGCGACCACACAGTCATATTTGACTGTTTTTAAGTTAAATTTCATACATGGTCTTGTGGTTTCTTCACGCACTTGGTCTACTTGGCTCGACCATGATTGGTAGACCTGGTACAAGGTGGTAAGACCGGTTAATTTGATATGGGTCTTACACCTAAAATGATCATTTTGTTGTATCTCCCTCTCAAGAATGTTTACCACCTCATTATCCGTAGGACACTATCACATTCGAAGTAATAAAAACCTATGTGAGGGTAGTATCTAGTTTGTATCTTGAGGTGGGAATCAATTTAAAAAATACATATTATCTCACCTAAAGGTATGAATCTTTTATGGTTCTAATTAATAATTTAAGCCTTTGATTAAAACTGAGACCTTCTTTAAAAAAAAAGATATATCCTAAAAGATATATGCAAAAAATGAAGCTACGTAAGTAATATGGGAATGCATAACCACGTGTGTCACACCCCAATTCTGGTCTAACCAGAATAGTGTGATGAACTGCCAATAAACTAACGGTTCTCCCAGGATCTCGCATAGGTCATACCCACCATATCAAACCACACACACATTTCACATTAATAATCAGAGGTATTAAACAAATAAGCGAAAGTCTTACAGATAATGAACTAAGAGTCTAACAGTGATAAATAAGTATTTAATCCAATTATCTCCAAATCACAAGACAAAAAAATAAATAATCAATTACATATCTGATTTTCAAATTATAACTAAACTTAAGCAAAAATACATTGGTTGCACTCGCATGATGAATCATGCGTATCTTCTTCAGCTTCTACGTCCATCGCAGCAACGTATCCATACTTTGGCACATTCATATATTCTTCAACAATAGGACCTGCATCATCAACTAAAAATATTCGACATCGAAAGGGTGAGCACACATCACAGCTCAGTGAGCAAACAAAACAATGCAACAAACATATGCATGCATTCAATTCATATCTTTGGTCTGATTTTTAAGTTTGCAATATGCTATAGAAAGGTTTGGTGGCCACCGCACCTCTATACACGAGTGTGTGAATCCGCCCAATGGATCAAACACCATTACCGTCCCACATGCATCCACCATGGAATAGAGATAGAGCTGAAGTGCGTGGATCAAACACCGCCAATACTTCCCCTGATGCCCTATCCATACCAACACATAAGCCCCTATTGGCGAGGGCTTACAAACTGGACTCACAACTAACCAATCCTAATGCCAAACAGTGTATCCAAGGCCTCACCCCAGCATCCCTCAATACGTCCATAGAGATAGAGCTAAGGCCCCCCGACAGAGTCAGAGACCACACGGTCCATGACCACCTCCCCTAATGTCCTACGACGTAATAGTTCTGCTAAGGTAATAGCGATACGATGATGTTAGCGGGAAAGACATGAGTAGAGATAGAGCTAGAGTCTGGTGACGAAGTCGAAGACGACCATACCACGTCCTCCCCCTGATGCTCCACTCGCATCCAACACACTAACCATACACATACATTCACATACCTATTCCTAGCATCATCATCATCATCATGTTATAAATAAATGGAATTAAATATGCATGAACAGTAATAGCAAGAATATTAGATGACATGTGAGATGTACATTACAAGCATGCACGCATAGAATCAATCATGGCATTAGACTCAATATAAATAAATAGTTTGTTATTATCCAATTAGTTTAGGTCTTGTTCTTTCACCTGTTAGCAATACTCGATGTCCTTTCAAGCCTTGAAAATTTCTTTGAATTGATTTAACAACCTAAAATTATATGAATTTAAGATAGGGTTCATATGTGACATGTTACAGTAGTCAAAAATTGAAACAGAGTACTGATAGGTGTCTGATTAGTCCTATGATCTCATGCTGTATCGACCTTACTATCTACGGTTGATACCCTACGGTCGCATATGATGTGACCATAGCTGCGACCATATGATTTCTGAAATCTTCCCGAATGCCTATGGTCGATCTTCTAGTCATACTGGTCATGCTATGGTCAATCGTAGCTGTGACTTTGAGATTTCTGGTCACAGTCTATATGAAATTCGAGTTCTTCCTGAGTTAATTCTTTTGATCTTTAATGGGGTTTATTCTAAGGTCATCCTATGGCCATCATTAGTAATTTCTTATCAACCCTAATCATCAAATTCACTCCTCATGGTTCTCCTTGGGATTTTCTCAAGAAAATCACATAGAACATAATAGATTGATATTGCATATCCTCCATAGAAGTCTTATTCCTTAGAGTTTACATCTTTAGAGATTCGTTTCATATCTTGGCCTGTGATAGAGAACCAATCCCTTCTCAGTAAATTCTTCTCCTTAATTTTTTCTTCTTCTCATTTTCTTCCTTTTCTTCCTTCTCTTTCTCTAAGGTTTACTAATGTTCTAAAAGAGTGGAAAAAGATGAGGGACATCCTTTATATAGAGGAAAACTCTCCATATAAAGTCCTCTTTCAATTAGGAAAGCAATCCCTTAGTTTAGGAAAGTTTCCAAAACTCAAAGTCTGATCTGGGTTCTCATGGTCGATCATACAGTAGCATAAACCGTCGACCGTAGGGTCGAAATCATCGACCGTGGGGTTTTGGATTTGAGATTTTTGGTTCCCTTCCTTATGATCGACCATACCTACTCAGTCATGCGACCTTAAGTATGTTTTTAGTGTTTTTAACTCAATTCTCATATCTGGTGTGTGATCTATCTTCACACGCTCGATCCACTTGGTCCAGGAATGATGGGAAGACCTGGCACGACATGGTTAGACTAAGTTAGTGGAGTGCGGGTCTTACAATTCTCCCCCTCTTATATAAATTTCATCCTCGAAATTTACACATACCTTTCGAGTCGAATAGGTGAGAATATTGCTTTCACATAGCGTTCTCTTTTTCTACACTTTGGCTTCTCCAAGTAACCTTAACGCAGTAAATGTCACGGTTGACAAGACGTTGCACCTTCCGGCTAGTGATCTCAAAAGGCACTACTTCGAACGTCAAATCTTCAGTCAAATCCGGTGGATCCGTTGTTAACACGTGTGTTGGATCTCTGACGTACTTCTTCAGTAATGAGATATTAAATACATCATGCATACTTGACATGGACGGTGGTAGTGCTAACTGATATGCTACTTTTTCACATCTATCTAGAACTTCATAAGGTTCAATATATCTGGGATACAGCTTTTCCTTCTGTCCAAACCTTTTCAAACCACACATAGGAGATATTTTCAGAAATACCTTATCACCTATAGTGAATTCGAGATCTCTGCGTCGATTATCTGCATATTGCTTATGACGGTTCTGAGCTATTCGGACTCTTTCCTTGATAATGTCGACTACTCAAAAAGTCTCTTCGACAAACTCTGGTCCAACAATACTCCATTCTCCAACTTCATTCCAAAACAAAGGAGTTCGACATTTCCTACCATACAGTGCTTCATAGGGTGACATCTGTATAGTTACTTGATAGTTGTTGTTATAAGCGAACTCTATCAATGGTAATTTTTCATCCCATGATCCTTTGAAATCAATGATACAAGCTCGAAGCATGTCTTCTAAAATCTGAATAGTACGCTCTGACTGTCCGTTTGCCTGGGGATGGAATGCAGTACTAAACTTCAATGTTGTACCCATAGCCTTTTGTAATCCTTCCTAAAATTTTGAAGTAAAGTGTGGGTCTCTGTCGGACACAATGCTTTCAGGTACACCATGTAATCGGATAATATTATCTACATAAAGCTTAGCTAACCTCTCTAGGGTATACTGAGGTCGTATAGCTATGAAACGAACTATCTTAGTCAAATTATCTACAATCACCCAGACTGCGTCAACTACTCGGGGAGTCAATGGTAACCCGATGACGAAGTCCATAGTGATGCAATCCCATTTCATGCTGGTTCTAGCAGTGGCTGCAACAATCCTGTAGATATTTATCTTTCAGCCTTTACTTGCTGACAATTCAAGCATTCAGACATAAATTTAGCTACATCCGCTTTCATTCCTCTCCACCAATATAGTTTCTTCAAATCATGATACATCTTCGTACTTCCAGGATGTACCAAATAAGCGGTGGTGTGAGCTTCCTTCATTAGTCTGTGTCTAATATCCAAGTCTTCATTTTCAGGAACACATACCCTTCCTTTGTATCTTAGTACCTTTTCAACGTCCAAGGTGAACTCAAGAGTAGTCCTACCTTTTTCGAGGTCTTCTTGCACCGTTCTTAGATAAGGGTCAGATTTAATAGCGGCTTTCACTTCATCTAATAGATCGGGTACAATCTTCAATGTAGCAAACATGTTTGAGAATAGATGAATAAACCCATGGCCAGTTGATTCATTCAGAATATCAATCACGAACTGTTCTTTATCGTAATTAAATAGAATCCATGTGACACACGCCACAGCATTTGCACTAACTTCTTCTTGGGATTCTGTCATTGCTTTCCTGCTTACTGCGTCAACAACTACATTAGCTTTTCCTGGATGATACTGGATATCGCAATCATAATCCTTCAATAATTCCATCCATCTTCTTTGTCTCATGTTCAACTCCTTCTGATTAAAAAAATGAGTGAGACTCTTATGATCTGATTTAATCTGAAATTTCTCTCCATAGAAATACGGTTTCCATATCTTAACAGCATGTACTACTACTGCTAATTCCAAGTCATGAGATAGTTCTTCTCATGTGTCTTTAGTTGTCTTGAGGCATACACAATTACTTGTTCTCCTTACATAAGCACACATCCTAAACCTAACCTAGACGCATCAGTGTACAAGAAAAATGGTTGTCCTAGGATCAGAATAATCAAGATGGGAGCTGATATCAATCTAGCCTTCAATGTTTAAAAATACTCTTCACATTTATCGATCCAAACAAAATTTTATCCTTTCTTTGTCAGACTGGTGAAAGATACGGTGATTCTAGAGTAATCTTCCACGAATCATTGATAGTAACCAGCTAAACCTAAGAAACTTTTGATTTCTGCAACATTCTTAGGTGCTTCCCATTTTACAATGGCTTCAATCTTGCTAGGATCCACTTTACTTCCTTCAGCGGATACAACATGGCCTAAGAAAGCCATTTTATTTAGCCAAAACTCACACTTTGTAAATTTTGCGTAAAGCTTCTCTTTTCTTAGTCGCTGCAGAGCGGCTCTTAGATTTGTGACATGAGTTTTTTTGTCCTTGGAGTAGACTAGTATGTAGTCAATAAATACAATGACTGACGTATCCAACATATCATGGAATACTTGATTCATGAGTTCCATAAAAGTTGTGGATGCATTAGTTAATCCAAAAGACATGACTAAAAATTTGTAATGTCCATATCTAGTTCTAAATGCTGTCTTTGAAATATCACCTTCCATAATCTTCAACTGATGGTATCCTGACCAAAGTTCAATTTTGGAGAACACTTTGGCACATTGCAAGATCGAATAAGTCATCGATCTGAGGCAACGGGTATCGATTCTTGATTGTAAGCTTATTCAATTCTCGATAATCTATACACAGTCGAACGCTACCGTCCTTCTTTTTCACGAACAATACTGGAGCTCCCCATGGTGACATATTGGGTCTGATATAACCCTTGTCTAATAATTCTTGTAACTATACCTTCAGTTCCTTCAGTCCAGTAGGAGTCATTCGATAGGGTGCTTTCGATACTGGTGTGGCTCCAGGTATAAGATCTATAACGAACTCTGTCACTCGGTCGGGTGGTAGTCCTCATAGTTCCTCAGGAAATACATCCAAAAATTTACGCACAACTTCAATATCCTCCATTCGTGGTGCTTCCTTGGTGAGGTCGACCACGGATACTAGATACCCAATTCCTCCTTTCTCGAGGCATTTTCTAGCCTTCAATGCAAAGAGAATGAGTTTTCATTTATGGGGAAAATTTGGTTCCCGTAAAACTAAACTCTTCTCCTTCCTTGTCTTTAAATGTCAATTTCTTTTCTGCACATAATAGGTTTGCAGAGTGCCGAGCTAACCAATCCATTCCCAAGATAACGTCAAAGTCTGCCATCTCAAGTTGAATTAAGGTTGCATCCAAAATCTTCTCGCCAATAAGAACTGACATGGTCCATAACCTTCATCTAGTTCCACTTCTAATCCCATTGGTGATCGTACAAGCAGTTTGTAGTCTAAAGGTCTGAGGGATAGATTTAATTTCTTTCCAAACGATATAGATATAAAAGAATGAGCAGCTCCAGAGTCAAAGAGTACTCTAACGGGTAAGCCATTAATAGGTACGATACCTGTGATTTGATTTAATTTAGTCTGCGTGCTCACACAAGGTAGTACAAAACGAAAGGTTCAGGTCATACCTGTGACCACATCAGGCGATGCGGCAGCATCCTCAGACGTAACTGCATAAATCTTTCCTTGTTGTAGCTACTTCCTTGGCCTAGGACACTCCCTTGAATAATGTCCTACTTAATTACAGTTAAAGCATTTAACTCCAGCACTACTTTGCTTCTGTTGAGGTTGGGCTGTCGGAGTAGTCTTGGCTGCAGCATTGAAGCCTTGAGTACGGAAGGGTTTAAATGTCTTTGAGTTCTCTCCATTGTATGAGTTTCCATTAGGCCTTTTAATACCTCTGTTCTGAGCAAAATAACTTTCCCTTTAGCTCGATTTCAGTACTCGAGTAATCTGTATAGCTTCATTATAAATCTTCTTTTCTAGTCCCAATACATGCTCACGAATGCTTCCCCTAAGTCCCATGACAAACCTTTAGGTTTTGGTATTTTCCTCCTGCATGCTAGAGGAAGCAAAGAAAAATAGTTCTTCATAACACTGTTGATATGCGTTTATAGTCATCTGTCCCTGATACAGGCTCAGAAACTCCTTTTTCATTTGATCTCTGAAACTCCTAGGAAAATACTTCTCGAAGAAAGCTTCTTTATAGATAGCCAAGGTCAGTTGGGCGTGCTTTGTCAACAGATAACTCCGAGTAGATTTCCACCAATGGTGTGCATTACCTTTCAGCATAAAAGTGGCACATAATACCTTCTCTTCTTCATTTATAGTCATCATCATAAAGTTTCTTTCCATCTCATCGATCCAGTGAGCTGGCCATAATGGATCTGATGGCTTGCCTGTAAATTCCTTCGGCTTCAACTTCAGGAAACGCTCAATCAGTCTAGAGTGATCAAGCTGATACTGTGCATATGCTCCATAAATAGACGGTTGGTACTGATAATTTCCTTGGCTATACCCGCCATGCGGTGCTTCAGGGTTTTGCACTTGGCCTTGTACTGCTGGTGTTTGCGGTGATTGAGGTACAGTGTTGCTACCACCAGGTGCAGTACTAGCTTGTCCTATAGGTAGAGGTGTTGTGTTTGCAGCTGGGAAAGCAATTCCCATAGCAGCTTGCATGTTGGCTTGCACTTGCTATATTTGCTGCAATTGTTGTGCTAATTCATCACCGTAGTAGCCAAATCTATAGGTGGTGCAGGTAGTTGGTTGGGTTGGCTTGGGTGTGCAGCATTTTGAGTTCCAATATTTTCTTCCTGTCCTTGCTGACATTCATTGTCATTAGTCTCCATAGGTGTTGGAAATGGATTTGCATTTTGTCTCCTTCTACTTACTCTGCGTCTAGTCATTTAAACTCTTGGTTGAATGGTACTTGGAAAGGATGTACATGTGAGACAAGATATGATGGTAGTATTGGATTAGTCTCACAATGGAAGGCGAGAGAAAAACAAAATTAATAGGCAAAAGTTCAAACAGAATCAAAATGCAGACAACAGTCATTCATACGGTCGATGGCCTACGGTCGCATGTTGTGTGACCATAGGTGCAACCTTCAAAATCTTGGCAACTTACCAAGACCCTATGGTCGATCATATGGTCGCATGTTTTGGTCGAATTATGCAACCGTAAAATCCAAAATCAGTTTTTAAAAACCTATTTTCGAGAGTTTCCCTCTCATTTCTCCTCCTTCCTCCTACAGTTTCTACTCATCTCACCACCAGTGAGTAGCTATAGTGTCAACCATACAAACTTGGTGATTTTTCCATCGATCAACAATAGTCACTCCATTCCTTGAGGTATGTTCTCTACTTTTCTCCATTTTTAAGCTTTCATACCTAGGGTTCTTGCTATTTACAGGGTTTTCTCCTAATTAATATTTTTCTGACCATAAAAATTTAATTTTTATTGGGGGCTTTTGCTATTGGCCACCCAATGGATGAAAGCCCTCAAGAAAATTTAAGTTTCATCGGTTAGTTTAATAGAAACATGAAAATTCTCAATTTTTGACCTAAATTTTGGGGGTTTTTCCAATTGTCAAAATTTCTTCAAATTCGACCTACCTAGTTTAAATTTCCAATTGTATGAGCCTTGCAGGATGGTTTGGGACCTATGTAAGTCCTCCTGCCCAAATGTTTGGGTGAAAAGTGAGGTTTTTTTTTTCATTTTACGTCATTATGCTGTCAAATTTTTCAAATTTATCTAACTTGTTTTCTTATCTTCTTCTCTTGCAGTTATCATGGTTCGCACTAGGGTTCCTCGAGTTCATGATCCATGACGCTTCAAGTCTGTTGAAGCAGCGGTGCGATATCCTTGGTTTGACAAAAATAAAGTTGAAGGGGGTCGGTGTGTGAACCTAGCCCACTTAGCCCTGTTTGATGTGGAGAAGGCATTTGGTGATATGGGCTATCTTCCAGTGATCCTATACGAGGCTTGTACTCGCCCAGACTTGGTTAAGTAGTTCTACTGTCACCTTCAGGTAGAGAGTGACTTAGAAGATGTTGACAGGGGTAAAGAGCTTCGGATCACCAGCTGGGTGAAAGGGGTTTCGATTTCTTTCAAATGCCAGGAATTGGCTAATCTCCTAGGTATCTCCAATGATGGGCAGTTGGTTTATTATGCACCCAGAGAGCCACAGTTTCTGTCTATACAGGTGCGTGTAGAAATAAATAGCCAAATTCTTCGGGATAACCGCTGGGAGATGAAAGCAGTCAACCTGTGTCCAGAGCCACGGGTCTACTGTATGATTATCCAGCATAATCTTATTCTCCAGGGCGGACACTATGAGATGATCTTACAGCTGACTCAGTACCTGTTGTACTGTATCTGTACTAGGTAGCCTGTCTGCCTCCCATACATTATTCTTCGGACTATGCACCGAGCTACGTTGCCTGACTCGAGAGGTAACTTGCCCTATGGGCGGCTGATCTCCACCATGCTCGCTTGTCTACAGGTGGACTTAGTGGATGAGAGGATCTTTGAGGACACCTTCTCAGCTGACCTTGATTGGGAGGCCATCAGCAAGATGGGCATGAGAGAGATACAGGTCAGTGATGATGAGAGGAATGCTATGAGACGTCCTCTCACTCGAGTAGCGGCAGCAGATGCAGAGGTGGCAGCAGCAGTAGCAGCAGAGGTAGCAGTAGAGGCAGTAGCAGAGGCATACGAGGGTGTGAGGAGGATGATGATCGGATGTACATGGATGTGGATGCCATCCCTCCTCCATCGCCACAGCATTCTACTGGAGTTGGCCCTTCTAGGGCTTCTCATTCAGCTGGCCCTTTACGCCCACCACCAGATGATATGATGGGGCTGTTACATGAGATTTGGGAGGCTTAACGCATGACTGATTGGAGACTAGGAGAGCTTCTAAATGCCCAATGCTCTATAGACCAGCGGGTAGCAGATCTGACAGCAAGTCTCCGAGTGACTCAGACTCAGGTGGCCTAGCTCGTGAGAGTATATTCCGAGGACTACGATAGAGATGGTGAGGCAACTCCTCCTCCAGCACCTCCAGCTCCATGATTGTCATTTATATTTTATTCCTTTTTATAATACAGAGTAACTGTTTGGATTGTGGACTGTACTCTGAATTGGATATACATTTGTCTTATTCACATTTGGATATATTTATAAAATTGATTTTTCCTTTACATATGTGTATTATTCTCTTTCTTAGTTTATGTCTCATACAACACAGGTGCTTATGGTGTGTTATTATTACAGCTTTTAATTTTATCCTAACTCAATTCATGACTCATGTGCACACACAAATTCTACATTAATAATCAGAAGTAATAAACAAATAAGTGAAAGTCTTATAGATAATAAACTGAAAGTCCAACAGTGATAAATAAGTATTTAATCCAATTATCTCCAAACCACAAGACATAAAAATAAATAATCAATTACATATCTGATGTTCAAATTATAACTAAACTTAAGCAAAAACACATTGGTTGCACTCGCATGATGAATCATGCGTATCTTCTTCAGCTTCTATGTTCATCGCAGCAACGTGTCCATACGTCGACGCATTCATATATTCTTCAACAGTAGGACCTGCATCATCAACTAAAAATATTCGATGTCGAAAGGGTGAGCACACATCAGGGCTCAGTGAGTAAACAAAACAATGCAACAAACATATGCATGCATTCAATTCATATCTTTGGTCTGGTTTTTAAGTTTACAATGTGCTATAGAAAGGTTTGGTGGCCGTGATACACGACTGTGTAAATCCACCCAATGGATCAAACAACATTGTCGTCCCACATGCACCCACCATGAAATAGAGATAGAGCTAAAGTGTCTGGATCAAACACCGCCAACACTTCCCCTGATGTCCTACCCATACCAACACGTAAGCCCCTATTGGCGAGGGCTTACAAACTGGACTCGCAACTAACCAATCCTAATGCCAAATAGTGTATCCAAGGCCTCACCCCAGCATCCCTCAATACATTCATCGAGATAGAGCTAAGGTCCCCCGGTAGAGTCAGAGATCACACGGTCCGAGACCACCTCCCCTAATGCCCTATGACGTAATAGTTCTGCTAAGGTAATGGCGATACAACGATGTTAGCGGGCAAGACTTGAGTAGAGATAGAGCTAGAGTATGGTGCCGAGGTTGAAGACCACCATGTCACGTCCTCCCCCTGATGCTCCACTCGCATCCAACACAGCAATCACACGCATACATTCACATGCCTCTTCCTAGCATCATCATCATCATCATCGTGTTATAAATAAACGGAATTAAATATGCATGAACAGTAATAGCAGGAATATTGGATGACATGTGAGATGCAAATTACAAGCATACACGCATAGAATCAATCATGGCATTGGACTCAATAAAAATAAATAATTTGTTATTATCCAATTAGTTTAGGTCTTGTTCCCTCACCTGTTAGCAATACTTGATGTCCTTCCAAGCCTTGAAATTCTCTTTGAATTGATTTAACAACCTAAAAGTTATATGAATTTAAGTTAGGATTCATATATGACATGTTAAAGTAGTCAAAAATCAAAACAAAGCACTAATAGGTGTCTGATTAGTCCTATGGTCTCATGCGATATCGACTTTACTGTCTACGGTTGATACCCTACGGTCGCATATGGTGCGACCGTAGCTGCGACCATGTGATTTCTGAAATCTTTCTGAATGCCTATGGTCAATCTTCTGATCATACTGGTCATGCTATGGCCGACCATAGTTGCGACCTTGAGATTTCTGGTCATAGCCTACATGAAATTCGAGTTCTTCTTGAGTTAATTCTTCTGATCTTCAATGGGGTTTATTCTAAGGTCATCCTATGGCCATCATTAGTAATTTCTTATCTACCCTAATCATCAAATTCACTCCTCATGGTTCTATTTGGGATTTTCTCAAGGAAATCACATAGATCATAATAGGTTGATATTGTCTATCCTCCATAGAAGTCTTATTCCTTAGAGTTTACATCTCTAGAGATTCGTTTCATACCTTGGCCTTTGATAGAGAGCGAATCCCTTCTCAGCAAATTCTTCTCCTTAGCTTTTTCTTCTTCTCCTTCTCTTCCTTCTCTTCCTTCTCTTTCTCTAGGGTTTACTAATGTTCTAAAAAAGTGAAAAAGAGTTGAGGGACATCCTTTATATAGAGGAAAACTCTCCATATAAAGTCCTCTTTCAATTAGGAAAGCAATCCCTCAGTTTAGAAAAGTTTCCAAGACTTGGAGTCTGATCTGGGTTCTCACAGTCGATCATACGATCGCATAAACCGTCTACCGTAAAGTCAAAATCATCGACCGTGGGGTTCTGGATTTGAGATTTTTGGTTCCCTTCCTTATGGTCGACCATACCTACCCAGGCAGGCGACCTTAGGTATGTTTTTAGTATTTTTAACTCGATTCTCATATCTGATTTGTGATCTATTTTCACACGCTCGGTCCACTTGGTCTAGGAATGATGGAAAAACCTGGCACGACACGGTTAAACTAAATTAGTGGAGTGTGGGTCTTACAACCTGCACTTCTCAAGCCAACTTTAGTAGAATAGCTTAGAGAGGAAGAATGCAGAAAAGAAATATGAATGAATATGATCAAATAGACTCTAAATCCTGGATCTTAGTTGTCAGTGTATTACCATAGGTTTTACCATAAGGAAATGTATGTTTGGAATATATAATAAGATTATCTAATTAAAGATGCATGCTTAGTGTTTGAATCATATGAGGTAATAAAGTTTAAGTATGGAGTTTTCCTATTTCTTGATCTCAGGTTGAGTGTCTTGACTAATAGGATGTGTGTATATTATTTTTCTTAAATACCAAAGTTAAAATTTAAAATTTTTATATGAATTTTATGTGTTTATTCTCTGAAAATACTCACAAGACACAACTCATCCACTAGAGGTGACCTCAAGGTTTAAAGGCTTGTTGCACATGCTAAGTGCAATCGTAATTCCTATGAAAGTGACTTAGGATTTTATTTTATTTTTTTTATATTTTTCTTTGCTCGAGGACAAGCAAAAGCTAAGTGTGGGGGTATTTGATAAGTGTGTTATTTCTATATTTTTATTTGCTTTGCACTATGCTTTTTAATATATTTTATACCTTATTGAGCTGAATAAAATGAATTTAATAAATTTATATTTTAGAAACTTTGTAAATTAATTGCTAAAAGATAAGAAAATTCTTGCATTCTTAATATTAACGTTCTAAGCTTCATATAGGTTTTTGATGTGGAAAGAGTTCGAGAATTGAAAATTGATCTTCAATAAAGTTGTAGAGGACGTCTCAACCTTTTCGGAGTGGTATTATGGAGAAAAAGCTAAGTTTGTTTGGGCCTCCAAACATTGCCTCAAAGTCTAACACAAAAATTTGATCCGAATCTGAATCAGAGCAATCGTACAATCTGATTAAAGTATTCAATGGTGGATGAAATTTCCATAAAGAGCTTCCTACTCAAGTTAGGAAACCTACAATAGAAGACTCCAAGGAAAAAAGAAAACTTTACAATTTTAAAATTCTAAATAGAGAAGGAATCTTACACAAAGAAGGAATTCTAAACTACAAAGGACTGTCATGTTTTATATATAGAGCACTAGTGTTCAGATGAAGATATGAATCCGTCTCTCTCTCTCTCTCTTTCTCTTTTGTTGAAAATTTTTTTCTCTGAAAAGATTGTAATGTCTGGCTAGGTTATTCATTCAGTTCAAGGGAATATTGAAGCCCAAACTCATGTCAATGGTGTAATCCCTATTCAATAGCATTGTTCTTCTTCTCTCTTTATTGGAATTGCTTATGTTATTCATTTATCTTTATCTATGATATTTATTTAAATAATTCAGTAATGGCCTGCTAAATCGGTTAGATTAATATTAATTGCTAGATCTAGAATCTGTGATACGTAATCATCCTAGTTCTAATCACAAGTAGCAAACAATGGTAAATGATTATGTCTAAGTTTTCATCTCATCATTGTGAATAATATAACCTAAGTTAAATAATCCCCAGTTGTGTGTGATTATTGCTTAGATAGATATATTTTTCATTCTTTTAATGTTGCCAATGAATTAAACATTGAGAGCTTATTCAGTATTGTTCAATGATTAGATCTCTCTGAAGAGTTTGTTTCAGTAAAGATACTTAAGGGAAAACTCAAGTAACAGAGCATATTGTTATCTAAGGTCTTTAATTCTAATTGTGAGAAAGAGAATAGCATTGCGATTAATTTTACCTATTATATGTGTGGGTGGATATTGAACCAAGAACTGAATCTTTCTCTCTAATTATTTTCTCATTTAAATTATCTATGTTTACTTTTAGTTTGATTCAACCAACCAAACCCCCCCCCCCCCACCTTCGTTATTGTGTTTGCTTAGCATTAATTATTATATTTAGTCTGGATAAAATATAAATTCTCATCAATTCATTCTTTATGGGATCGACCTTTATTTACCTAGGTTACAGTTTATTAATTATGTCAGTAAAGAAATATTTCATTAAAATTGATGCATTCGACATGCTACAACCCATCTAAGTTAATACCTAAACCAACAATTGAGATGATCAGACCATTTCTTAACCACCCAGCACCCGGCATACACATTTTTCCTTGGCGTGCCCAATGGTGCAAAGAAGAGAAATAAAAATAAATCAACCGATTTCCAATCAAACCACTCATAAAAACTAACCGATTCCAATGAAACCACTCATAAAAACTAAGAGTAATAAAAGCAAAATCACCAACAACCGCAACAAAGGATGGAGCAAAATATATATATATATATATATATATATATATATATATATATATATATATATATATATATATATATATATATAGAGAGAGAGAGAGAGAGAGAGAGAGAGAGAGAGAGAGAGAGAGAGAGAGAGAGAGTCCTTTTGGTTTCAGAAGAAAAAAGAAAAAAATGCACCGGTTATCAATGAGCGGAACTATTGTTATACCAAGCCTTTCTCCGGAGAAACAAGGCCTCGCTAATCAGATGTGGATATAGTCTCATAAATAAGAAAAAAAATGCTCCGATTATCATCTTCTTCAGCTTGTAGATTGGCTTAAAACTGAGACTAATTCAAACATTGCTAATCAGATGCACTGTCTCTCAATGATCCAAACCTCATTAATCAGATGCGAACTAGGGCTTCTCAAGCCCGAGAGAGAGAGAGAGAGAGAGAGAGAGAGAGAGAGAGAGAGTGTGTGTGTGTTTGTTTTTTATGATTTCGAGGATGGAGAGTTGAGATTTGGTCGGAGTTTTAACCTTACTTTCATTTTCGGTCGGGAAATTAAATGGAAAAGTTATAATACAATGTGAAATTTAGAATGCAAGGTAAATTTTTTTTTTTTTTTTTTAGCAATCAAGCATAAAAAAATTTTCCCTGTAAAATATATTTCACTTTCTTTTAAAATATTTTTCTTTGCCTAGCAACCAAACAAAGCCTTAGACTTCCCTAGGCAGGTCTTCATTCCATAACACAGTTCATCATTGTAGGGTGTCAAAATTGAGCTGAAATTGAAAATCAAAACCGCCAAAAAAAATACCAAAATGAACCAAGTCTTATTGGCCAAGAATTGGACTTGGTTCTTAAAGACCAATGAAAAATCAAAACCGGAGTAGACCAATAGGTAAAACCTACACAAGCCGATTGAATAAACTGAGACGAAAGCAAACCTATAGCAACCAAATAATGGACCGATAAGAACTCATTAAGGCAATTGTTTAATAAGTATACATATAAAAACCCGAAAAGCAAACCGATACCAACCAGATATAAAAAATCAAACTATATTGATAACGACGCAATAATAAACCGATAAGAACCTATTAAGCTAACACGATACAAAACCAAAACCAAATCAAACTGGACCGAACCCACCGATTGATACCCTTACACATTGATGTTGATCTGTTTGTTAGCTCAAAGGGATTTTCTGGAACTTGCTTACAACTTGATGGCTTTTTCATTGCATAAGGATTTTGTTGGACTAGATTCTTTTCGGCTGTGGTTTCCCCAAAAAAAAATATAAACAAATACAAATAAATGAAATAAAACAGTAAGATTTTAGGATCATTTTTTTTTTAAATCAAACTCAGGATTGTGCAGACAATTTGTTTGACCATCAAGACATGTAGTCATTTCATGTGGGGGTCGGTAGAACATGGGCTGTCTTGAAAGCATTGGCTCTATAATCAGCCACCCCTTGGATTAAGAATGGGTATCACGTGGGCTTTCACCCTTCTTTTAAAGCCCATTATTGCCTAAAATTTTCATGTGGGGATTCATGTGCACGTGCAGTAATATGCTCACTTTTCTCCAAAGAAAGCAAATGCCAAATAATGGCGTTTTAGGGTGTACGATCCCTAACCCTATCCAAAGGGTTGAGACTTAGGGATCCACATCGTCTCCTCCCAGAGATTCGGGAGGAGGGCGACGACTTCAGTAGATGGTCGACACTTGGGGGTTGGATGAATCCAACCCGTTCATCCAAGCCGATAAGCTGAGCTGACAAAAGAGTGTCGACTCGGATGGAAAGGTCGGATTCATTCGACCCCCAGGTATCGACCATCCACTGGGGTCGCTGCCTCTCCTCCCGAATCTCTGGGAAGAGAGGATTTGAATCCAAGGCTTAGGCCCACCATCTGCAACACCTGCACTGCCCAACTTAGTGGGCCTTCCCCCAACACCACCCCCCGCCCCCTGGGGGGGCCCTCTCTCTCCCTCCCCTCTTTATTGTCTGTTGCAGGTAATTATCGAAGTCCTAAACAGAATCTTGTGTCGTTTGTGTACTGGGAATTTCTCTGTCTACTTCACTAAAAGAAGAACTTTTAAGTGGGAAGCTTTAATGGTGGTGACTGTTCTTGCTTTAGATTTATGCAAAACTGATAGGACCAGCTAAGTTCCCTAAATCATTTGGAGTCGGTTTTATCATTTCTATTGTTGAATTCAGTTATTAATTTGGTACACGTTGGACAGACACCAATAGCAGAAAAGCGTTTAACCATATTATTGAAATTGAGTAGATTTGTAATGGTGGGGTTTAAAGGATGATTAGGCTGCTCCACAGCTTACAAATTAGAATGATTCAATCTCTAATCATTGGAGTTCAGTTTGCATAGTGATTGAAATGTTTTATTCTCAACTGAACTTGATTACAAGGCTTTAAATTTTTCATATATTTGATGAAAAGTAAGGGTGTCAAAATGGTTAGTTAGGTTGGTTTCGATTGTTTTTTTGGTTCTTTCTCATATTGGTTCGGTCCAGTTCGACACAATATGAGATTCTGTCTACAAAAACAGAACCATAGCCGTTAACTATTGTCTAGTGTCAGTTTCTTATCGGTTTCTATTAATGGTCTCTTATCGGTTTATAATTGGTTCAGTATCAGTTTTTCATATATTAATTAGTTTCATCTTTCAACTTAGCAGAACTAGTCAAGAGGCAAAATGAAACTTTGCAATTCTAATGAAAAATGGACTCCTCCGAGCTCATGAGTTCTATGGATGAGGAAAAATGAAACTTCTGAAAAATGATTAAAAAGAAATAAAGTTTGCAATGAATGCATAAAATGTTAAGATGAAATTTTAATATGGTATCAAAGTTTCAAGTTCTTCCCTTGCAATCACCCAAAAATAGGACAACATGTGCCACTTGTACTACCACCGAAAAAAGGGATAACACGTTGTGGGACTGTTAAGAATAATCCCACATTGTTTAAATATGGGGCTTTAAATACTTGAGACTCCCTCCACTTAATAAGTTCGATCTTTTAAGATGGAAACTTAACATGCTTTGTTACCAACATCTCAAAAATTCAAAATAATAAATGGAGGAACTCTCAAGTATATAAAGCACCCAAGATTCCAATTGATCTACCAACAAATATTGGAAAGCTTCATAATCTCGACGCCATATTTTTGCATAATCAATGGATCTCTCCAACAATATGCTCTCTAGCTAGCAAGTGAGATTCCATATGCTTTTGCTGGTGAATGGACTTACTTGTGTGTCATGTGTACAGTGTCGAGAACTAATTAGGAACTTAAACCGTACTATTCCATTAATAATTGGTTCTAGTACCTAGGTTTGGAATCAATTTGCTAACTGGGATGGTTCTGGCTTGGTCTTAAAAATATAGAACGAATTAAGATAGGTTTCCTAGAGTCATATTAGTTGACACCCTTAGAAAATCCGAGGGTCCAATGATATATGAAGACATCCAATTTTTTGAGAATTTTTCAGTGTAGGATTATTCCCAACAATCACTATTAAGTTTCTATCTCAAAGTTTAAACCAATAAGTGGAGGGATTCTCAAGTGTGTGTGTGTGTGTGTGTGTATATATATATATATATATATATATAAGGTATCCATGGTTTCGGATTTAATCAACGTCAGATTTTCTCAGCACTCCTCTCACATGTTGCTTCTTTTGAGTAGCAATACATGTGACAAGTGACAGTTCAAGTGGCATGTGGTTCCTCTTTTGGATAATCGTAAGGAAAGAACCTGAAACTCTAATATTATGTTAAGTTTTCATCTCGAAAGTTTGAATCAATAAATGAAAAGACTCATATATATAAAACACCGAAAATTCTAATTTAACTAATGTAATATTATTCCCAACAACCACTACCACTACTCTTGCTTAAAGTCATTATGTAAAACCCAAGGGACCTTAAAATGGCCCTACATGTTTACATGATCAGGAAGCACAAGCCGGTCGATGAAGGAGATTCTTGAGTCAACCCTAGCTAGAATGCTAAGGGGGAGATTCCTTGACATTGAAATATCACACAATAAGATGGTGATACCATGACTTTTATCCCTGTATATTGATATTTCATTACTGTTTTGGAGCTTTTCTTTTTCTTCTTTGAAGTTTCGATTGTTTCCATCTTTTGTCCATATTGTATGTGGTTTCTCTGTCTTTCATTAGTTTTTCAGACCCTTTTCCTTTGAAAATGACTCTGGCTCTCTCTTACCTTTCTCTTCGCCTCATTCTCTGTCTTTTTTCCTTTGGACCATGCAAGTATGTAAATGTAAAATATATGGCTTAAACTCATGCAACAAGGTCACGGACTGTGTGGTGATTCTTTCCCATCATTCTCATATAAGTTACATTCTCTCGCTCCTCACTGATATGGTAGAGCCCATTCCCGATACGAATCTTACATGCTGATTGATGTGACGTGAGAAATTTCTTCCACTGGTAATGTGGGGGAAGCCTCTCCCTATCATTTAAGTGTTGAAAATGCATCATTTTGGAGGTTACTTTGTTAGAGAGAGAAAGAACAAAAGAAAAAAAGATGTAGAAAGATAAATAAATTTTATAATAAAACACCAATTGTTGCATGTTTTAAAGAAGAAGTTGTTCCTACCAAAAAAAAAAAAAAAAGAGAGGAAGTTGTGATTTTAATTCTCATTTAAAAAGTTAGAATGGCATTTACAAGGTCAACTACTCAATAATAATAATAATAATAATAATAATAATAATAATAATAATAATAATAATAATAATAATAATAGGGTTGTTGTTATTATAATAAAGGTTTATTATGTAACAAAATAAATCTGGATCATTCATTTTTATTATTTTTTAAATCTAATCCGTTCAAATTTGGATAGTGTTATAGTAATGTTTAGAGTACTCGTACACATGCATGGACATACATGAGATGCATGCCAATACATAGGGGGTATTTGATTGAATTAGAGTTTGAAATTCGACATATGGGTAATCTAGACCATGTTCTTTCTATCCAACGGTTATAGATTACTTGTTACGTTTAGAAAAATAACAAACTCTTGTTACAATAACATTGCCCCTTATTATTATTATTATACAACATTTGCTCCTTCTATAAGTTTATGAAAGTAATCTAAATATCTATCACATGGCAAATTAAATGTGATCTAAATTTTGTGGACAAGTAAGCCTTAAAGGTATGTTGCTAGAATGTCAAATTTTGCATCAGATGGAATTTCAGAATTTTTCAAGTGCCAAATTGGAGCTTTGAAGAATCAAAACACTACAACAAAAACCATTTTTGGCGACAGAAATTAGCGACGGTATTTAAATTTCCGTCGCAAAACATTATTTTAGCCGACGGAAATTAAGTTTCTGTCGCAAAAAATTATTTTTGCTGACGGGACTTAGAATCCTGTGGCAAAAAATTAGAGAGTTTAATGATGGACCTAAAATTCCCATGGCCAAAATCTTGTTTGCCAACGGGATCAAAATTCCCATGGCCAAAAACCATTTTAGTAGACGGGATTTAGATTCTCGTGGCCACAAATCATTTTTTGCCACGGTATTTAAGTTCCCGTGCGCAAAAATCATTTGTGGCCATGGGATTTAATTTTCCGTGGGTAAAAATATCATTTTTGGTCACGGTATTTAAGTTCTCGTGAGCAAAAATCATTTGTGGCCACGGGATTTAATTTCCCATAGGTAAAAATCATTTTTTGCCACGGTATTTAACTACCCATGGCCAAAAATCATACAGAACCTAAACCGGTGGGGAAGAATTCCTGGTCTATGCTTGGTTCGGCCTCTCTCTCTCTCTCTCTTTCTCTTTCCTGTCTCCTTACTTCGCAGAATCCCTAAAACTTTTTCTGGTTTTTCTCGTCTAAGATTCTTTTATTTTCTCCCTAAATTGAAAGATCTTCTCCTTAGATGCCAGACTATTTCTCCATTCCAATACCAAGTGACCGAAATTCTCTCTGTCCCTCTTTGTTTACATATAAAAAAAGCCTGAGAGGGTTGATGCGTAGTGAAGATTTGGGTAGAAACCCATCTGTTAGTCTAATTTTTCCCTGGTAAGGTTATTTATACATCTCCTCAATTTTTTTTCTAGATTGTTTTGGGGTTTCCCCTTGATCCTTCTTCTGTTTTAGATCCAGATGCTGAAGTGATTGCTTTATCCCAAAAGAGTCTAATGGCAACCAACATATTTGTCTATGAGATCTGCAAGAAGGGTTTCCAGAGGGATTCAGCTTCACAGAAGAGGTCATAACCTTCCATGGAAGCTGCGACAGAGAACAAGTAAAGAGATAAGAAAGAGAGTTTTTTTGTGCATGGGGAGAAGAAATGGAAGTGTGAGAAGTGAGAAGAGAAGGGAAAGAAAGAAGAGAAGGGGGAAGAAAGAAGAGAAGGGAAAGAAGAGAAGAGAGGGGACAAGAAAGAAGAAAATGGAGAAAGGAGAAGGGGCAGCGGCAGCAAAGCCGCCGCTGTCAAAGAGGGGGGAGCAGAGAGCTGCTCCTCCAAAGAAAAAAAAAAAAAAAAAGAGAAGCAGGAGAAGGAGGAGAAGGCAGTGGCACTGCCGCCGCTGCCGTAGAAGGAGAAGGAGCAGCAGATCCAAAGAAAAAAAAAAGAGAAGCAGAAGAAGAAGAGGCCAGCGGCAGCAAGGCCGCCACCGTAGAAGGAGAAGGAGCAGCAGAGCTGCTCCTCCAAAGAAGAGAAAAAAAAAAAGCAAGCCGAACCAGAAGGAGGAAGAAGAAAGAAGAAGGAGGGAGAAGAAATGGAAGTGTGAGAAGTGTTCAAAGAGATACGCAGTTCAATCAGATCGGAAAGCTCATTTGAAAACCTGTGGAACAAGAGAATATAGGTGTGACTGTGGAACCCTTTTCTCCAGGTAATATTTCTTTTTTCCTAAATTAATTAATATATGTTCTTTTGGGTCTCTGTGTCTGTCTGTTTGTCCCTTAAGGTTTTTCTTTTTAAGGTCCCAACCGTTCCTTATTATATCAGCTCTTCTGGCTCTTGGTTCTTCAGCTCTTGGTACTCTAATGGCTTAGAGTTTAGAAGCCTCATACTTTTCATTTGTTGTGTAATTGAATGACTGACATTAGAATTTTATAAACATGCAAGGTAGGATATGCATGCTATTACGGCATAATATTTTTCTCTAGATTTCTTAGTATTAGCTTATGCTAAGATTTACTTAGAAGTGTAAACGTTTCATGTCATGTTAAAAATCTTTGACTTTGAATGATTTTTTGAAACAGACTGGAGCAGGGAAGACATATAGTATGGAGGTGAAGTATTCAAACCATAAATATACTGTATGAACCAATATCAGCACAAACTCTATGTATGAACCAATATCAGCACAAACTCTATGGGAAAGGAAAATGTTTAATGAATGTCAGTTTTTGTCTTTTTGACATGTCCTGTGTCATACCCCAATTCTGATCCAACCAGAATGGTGTGAGTGAACCGCCATCGAACCAACGGTTCACACCAGGATCTCGAATAGGTCGTGTCCACTCATACAAACCATCACACATAACCACAATCAGAATATAATAGTACAGCGGAAGTCTTTTAAATATAATGAACTGAGTATCTATTGATAATTTAAATAAATATCCAATTATCCAAATTCAAACACATAAATAATATCCGTACATCCATTTAATCCAACCAAAAATAACAGAAAGAAATAAATAAAATCCGATCATAGGTACACGCAGAAAGGGCACTTGCATGAAGCGTCATGCTCGTCCTCTCCTGCCTGAACACTCAAAGCAGCAACGTCACCATACGCCGAAGCGTTCACATAGTCGTCAACAGTGTAACCTGCATCAACATCTAAAATAATGTGTACACAAAGGGTGAGCTCACAACTAAGCTCAGTAAGACAATCAGACAGTTTCACAATATTATGCATGAGTAACAATCAATTTTATGTTGTGGTCTGGTTTTAAGTTTGCAATGTGCTATAGAAAGGTTTGGTGGCCCCCGCACCTCTATACACGAGTGTGTGGCACCTCATGGTTCACACCCTCATTGGCCCACATGCACCCATCATGGAATAGAGATAGAGCTAAGATACCCACGTACCTCCCATGATACTCTACCCATACCATTACCTAAGCCCCTACTGGCCAGGGCTCGTAAACTGGGCTCGCAACTAACCAATCCTATATGTCATCAATGTATGCTCTATCCCAGCACAGCCGTCTACGGCATAGAGATAGAGCTAAGGCATTCCCACACCTCCCCTGATGCCCTATCCGCAACTAACCTACTAGGATAGAAACAATACGCAGGTAGACCCTATCCCAATATAACTCCCTACGGCATAGAGATAGAGCTAAAGCATCGTGGACAAGCCAGCGTCGACTCGGAGACCACAGTGCCACATAACCATGGCCAGGCCAACATCAATAT
Organism: Protea cynaroides; assembly: GCA_028583415.1. Lineage (NCBI taxonomy): Eukaryota > Viridiplantae > Streptophyta > Magnoliopsida > Proteales > Proteaceae > Protea > Protea cynaroides. The sequence goes on along the minus strand of CM053270.1, from coordinate 44,445,498 downwards.
CGGAGACCACCGTACCACGACCTTCCCCTGATGCCCCACCCGTACCAAGCATTTTAAGATAGAATACTACAAAAGGTGCTAGTGTGAAGAGCGATCCCAGACCCATGCCCCACTCCACACACTAACGAAAACAATCACATGCCTAACAATCACATCCTATCAATGCATGAACAGTAATAATAACTGAAAGTAAAGGATGACATGTGAATATGCACAAACATCACATCATATATATTCAGGTGATTAACAAAGATTTACTATCCATTAATTATTAAGTTTAGGTCAGATTCCCTTACCTGACGCTCGTTCGATAACTTGCTCCACGTCGCAAGATCCAAACGATATGTCACAAAGTCCTACAACATTATTAGGGTTTCATTAGAATATTTTTCTTATGGTTTCATGTTGGTCGGAAACCAACACGGTTAGAAAACACCCTCATAGAGCTGACCGGTGGCATGTACCGGTCGCAGCTCTGTGGGAAAGACTGGCGACCGGTATGGTCAGCCGGTCCCCACAGACCAGCCTTCCGAGGGATACCGGTGGCAACATACCGATCGCACCATGTGCAACCGGTATAGTCGACCGATATGTCTCCGGAAGACCATACATGGGTTTTCGACTGCCGTCGATCATCCTCCATGGATTTTCAAGGTTTCTCCTATCCATTCTAAGTCTAAAGTTGGAGTTAGAGTTATCCCCAACTCATTCAAGTCTCGTTTTGATGAATATCATCTCGAAACTCGAATCTAGGGTTTGACAGCAACTTAGGGTTTATTGACCAATTTAGGGTTTTAGATCAATACCTACTTTGCATGGTATTGATCCACCCACACCGCTAACATAGGATAAGAATAATAGTTAAAACACTTACCGTTGACTGGCGTAGCGTGAGCTTCGTCGAACGGTAATGGCAACACCTTCTTCTTCTTCCTAGCTCCTTCTCCTTTCCAACCTCTTTCTCTTCTCTAGGGTTTGCGAGAGACAATGGAAAGGATTTGAGGAGGATTAAGGGTGTATTTATAGGCTAGATTTAGGGTTTAGTAACCCTACTAGGATTAGGAAACTTCTAGGATTCGAAACAGGAAAATGGGACCCGCAGAGACCAATTTCCAGATTCTCGCACTTAGCTGCGCAGGCCATACCGGTCGACCGGTACCAAGACCGGTACCATCGACCGGTCAACATAAAATGATGACTATTGGTCGTCTTTGGTCCGATTTCATACCTGTTTGTCATCCGCTTGACCCGTCTGGCCCGGTGATAATCGAAAGACCTGCTACGACACAAAACCAAGGTTTAGACCGAGTTTACGGAGTACGGGTCTTACAACTCCCCTACCCTTAAAAGAAATTTTGTCCCCAAAATTTGCATGCAGGTTTCACAACTCCCCCACCCTTAAAAGAAATTTTGGCCTCGAAATTTGCATGTAGGTTTCACAACTCCCCCACCCTTAAAAGAAATTTCGACCTCAAAATTTGAACGTACCTTGATCGTGGAAAAGGTTAGGGTACTCCTTCCTCATTGCGCTCTCCTCTTCCCAAGTAATTTCCTCCACATTTTGGCTTCTCCAATGCACCTTCACATAATGGATATCCTTGGTTCGAAGTTGTTGAATTTTCCGACTTGAGAGCATTACAGGCACCACTTCGAAAGTTAAGTCTTCAGTCAAGTCTGGGGGATCAGCGGTCAAAATGTGCAATGGATCTCTGACATACTTCTTCAGTAATGATATGTGAAACACATTATGAACACTAGACATAGATGGTGGTAGAGCCAATTGATATGCTACATTACCACGTCGGGTCAATATCTCATACGGTCCCACATACCTGGGGCAAAGCTTCCCCTTCTTACCAAACCATTTCAGACCTCGCACCGGTGACACCTTCAAAAATACTTTGTCACCCACTGCAAACTCCATATCTCGACGTCAATTATCCGCATAGTGCTTCTGTCGAACTTGAGCTATCTTTACTCTCTCCTTGATCTGATCAATCACTCGGCAAGTTTCTTCAACAAACTTTGGTCCTACAATTCTTCTTTCCCCCACTTCGTTCCATAACAGAGGTGTACGACACTTCTTCCCATAGAGTGCTTCATATGGGGCCATCTGAATTGTAGCCTAATAACTGTTGTTGTAAGCGAACTCGATAAGTGATAGCTTCTCATCCCAAGCTCCCTTGAAATCTATTTCACAAGCTCGGAGCATATCTTCCAAAATTTGAATAGTTCGCTCTGACTGTCCGTCCGTCTGAGGGTGAAAACCTGTGCTGAACTTCAACTTGGTTCCCATAGCTTTCTGTAACCCTTCCCAGAACTTTGATGTAAAACGGGGATCTCTGTCAAATACTATACTCTCTGGAACGCCATGGAGTCTGACTATATTATCAACATACAACTTGGCCAGCTTCTCCATGGTATACTGAGGTCTGACCGCAATAAATCGAGCTGTCTTGGTGAGTCGATCCACTATAACCCAGACTGCATCCACTGACCTTGGTGTCAAAGGTAAGCCAGTGAAGAAATCCATAGTAATGCAATCCCACTTCCACGCAGGTTCCGGTAGTGGCTGTAGTAACCCTGCGGGTCTCTGCCTTTCTGCTTTAACTTGTTGACAATTCAGACACTGGAACACAAAATGAGCTATATCTGCTTTCATACCCCTCCACCAATATAGTCTTCTTAGATCATGGTACATTTTGGTACTTCCTGGATGTACCGAATATGGGGTGTAATGAGCTTCAGTCATAACTCGATCTCTGATATCACAGTCTTCACTCTCCGGTATACATAACCGTCCACGATACCTGAGTACCTTGTCTGAATCCAAGGTAAAGTCAGGATTGCTTGTACCCTTCTCTAAGTCTTCTTGCATTGTCTTGAGATGAGGATCCTGTAGGATTGCTACCTTGACTTCATCAACTAGATCCGGCGAGATCTTCAAAGCTGCGAACATCATGGTGAACTTATGAATTAATCCTTGCTTGACTGGATCTTCTGCAGTTTCAATTATATACTCATCATCACCTTCGATTGGACTTGAAGCTGCGGCACATAATGCAGCGTTTGTACTTGGTCCTGCCTCAGGTTTCGATGCCCACTTTCTGCTTAAGGCGTCGGCCACTACATTTGCTTTACCCGGATGGTACCGGATGTCGCAATCATAATCTTTCAACAATTCCAGCCATCTCCTCTGCCTCATATTCAGATCCTTCTGAGTGAAAAGATAAGTTAAGCTCTTGTGATCTGACTTGACCTGAAACTTCTCACCGTACAAGTAGTGTCTCCAAGTCTTGATTGCATGAATAACCGCTGCTAGCTCCAAGTCATGCGTAGGATAGTTCTTCTCATGCTCCTTTAACTGTCTTGATGCGTAAGCAATCACCTATTCTCCTTGCATCAATACACACCCAATACCCAACCCTGAAGCATCCGTATATAAAGTAAACGGTACACTTGGTTCTGGGATGGTCAAAATAGGTGCAGAGACTAGTCTTGACTTCAAAGTCTGAAAGCACTTCTCACACTCATCCGTCCATATAAATTTCTCTCCCTTCTTGGTCAATCTGGTGAGTGGAACAGCGATCCTGGAGTAATCTTCCACGAATCTCCTATAATAACCAGCCAACCCAAGGAAACTATGAATTTTCGCAACAGACTTTGGTGCTTCCCATCCTACTATGGCAGCTATCTTGCTTGGATCAACCTTGATACCGTCTTTAGATACAACATGGCCCAAGAAAGCCACTTCCTTCAGCCAAAACTCACACTTCTTGAACTTAGCATAAAGCTTCTCCTGTCTCAGCCATTGTAGGGCTGCCCTCAAGTGCGATGTATGAGTCTCCATGTCCTTAGAGTAGATCAATATGTCATCGATGAATACGATGACCGAAGTGTCTAGCATATCATGAAACACTCGGTTCATCAGTTCCATAAACGACGCTGGAGCATTGGTCAACCCGAAAGACATAACTAGAAACTCATAATGCCCATACCTCGTCCTGAAAGCAGTCTTCGGAATATCTCCGGCCTTGATCTTCAGTTGGTGATACCCCGATCGGAGATCAATCTTCGAGAAAACCTTTGCACCCTGCAATTGATCGAACAGATCATCGATTCTAGGCAAAGGATACCGATTCTTGATCGTCAACTTGTTCAGCTCACGATAATCAATGCATAGCCTTATACTTCCGTCCTTCTTCTTGGCGAATAATACTGGTGCTCCCCAAGGCGATATACTAGGTCGTATGAAGCCCTTATCCAACAATTCTTGTAACTGGGTCTTCAACTCCTTTAACTCGGTCGGGGCCATTCTGTATGGTGCTTTAGACACCGGCGCCGAACCTGGCATAAGGTCTATCACAAATTTTGTAGCCCCTGTCCTGGTGGTAAACCTGGGAGATCTTCTGGAAATACATCTGGAAACTCTCGTACCACCCCTAGATCTTCCATCTTTGGCACCTCGACAGTGATGTCGACTACAGATACCAGATACCCCACTCCCCCTTTCTCTAAGCATCGCTTGGCTTTTAGGGCGGAGAGAATCAGCTTCCGCTTCCTAGATAGCTTGATCCCCGCGAAGCTATACTCCCTTCCCTCTTTGTCAGTAAGCACAAGCTTCCTTTCACCACATAAAAGGACGGCTGAATGATGGCCTAGCCAATCTATTCCCAGGGTGACATCAAAGTCTGCCATCTCGAGTATTATTAGGCTTGCTTCTAAGTCTCGGCCCTCAATACATACAGTACATGGTCCATAATATTCGGTCAAAGCCACTTCGACTCCTAGTGGAGAGCGAACTCTCAAGCTTGGGTTCAGGTGCTTGATTGGTAACTCCATTCGCTTCCCAAAAGAAATTGAAACAAAGGAGTGTGTGGCCCCAGAGTCAAATAGTACTCTGGCAGGTATACCAGCTACATTTACAATTCTTGGAAATTTTTATTATTATCCCTTAGTTCTATATGCGCATACACACAATGACAATAGTAAACCAAATAGTAAGGGATAGAGTCGTACCCATGACCACATCCGGTGATGCGGCTGCCTCTTCAGTGGTGACCGCATAAGCTTTTCCTTGTTGGGGCGGTTGCTTCTTAGGTAGAGTGCAGGTCCTTGCAATATGACCCACTTGCTGGCAGTTGAAACACTTTATATTCGGGTTGTATCCGACATTCTGTGGCACAGGTGGTGCCGCATTGTTCCTTGCAGGCACTGCAGCGGTCGGAGCCCTGTATGGGCGGAATGGTCTAGTATTACCGCCACCCGAACTCTCACTAGCAGGTCTCTTCACTCCCCTGTTCTGAGCAAAGAAGCTGTCCCTCTGACTGGACTCTATCACTCTCGCAACCTGCACAGCCTCATTGTAGATCTTCTTGTCCAAACCCAAGATGTGCTCTCTGATGCTTCCACGTAGTCCCATAGTGAACCTACGCGTCTTGGTCTCTTCCCTCTCTCTCATGTTTTTATAAATTTTCCATATCGTCTATATGTAGAAATTTAGGTTTTTCATTGTTCGAGATGTTTCAATCGTAGGAACTTTTTTCCTTCGGCTAGGAAAGGGTTTAGGGACCCCCAAGAACAAAAGCCCTCAACCAATTTGGGGTTTCACCGAACGGTTTGCTAGAAAATCGAATTTTTCACCTTTTTGACCTAGGTTTTCCATTTTTTCGAAAATTCTTGATTTTTTTCAATTTCTTGAAATTTCTCGTTGTAAATGCCTGTGATTGATTTGTTGAAGAGTGTGGGGGTTACGTAAGTCCTCCTCCCCATGTTTCTGGGTGAGTTCGAGGCTTTTTCCCCATTTCTAGTCGTTATGCTGCCGAATTTTCGACAATTTCTAATGTTTTATCTTGTTTTCCTTTGTTTTGAAGATTGAAATGGCTCCTCAACGTGCTCTCGGGAAACGCCCTCATGGCTCGAGTTCACGTGCTCCCCAGCCACCAGTTCCCCAGCTTGACGAGCACTGGTTTCGTTTCATAGAGGCACAAGCTCGGTTCCCGTGGTTCGATAACAAAAGCATTGAATCCGGGCGACGGGTTAACTTGGAACAATTAGACCGGTTCGACATACGAGCGGCGTTCGACAGGCTTGGTTGGTTGCCCGTAATTTCTTACACCGACACCACCCGTCCTAATCTGGTTAAGCATTTCTTTGCTAACCTGGAGCTGCATAGAGATGTTAACGATCCCAACCAAGGTAGGGATTTACGCATCTCAAGCTATGTCCGGGGTGTTCCCATTTCCTTCAACACCCACCAGCTGGCCGACCTTCTAGGGGTTCCAAATGATGGAGACCTAGTATATTGCCCTCCCAAAGCAAAGGGCTATCTGACTGAGGACCTGCGTCGGGAGATAGCACATCAGATACTGAACCCTGGAGCTCCTATGAAGGCGGCTAGCCTGAGACCTATACCCCGGGTCTACAGTTGCATCATTTAACACAACATCATTCCCCAGAGCGATCATTATAGTGAGTTATCCCAGCTCACTCAGTACATTACTTATTGCGTCTGCACTGGGGAGCGGGTCTCTCTCCCATACCTCATCATTAGGACCATGCATCAGGCGACCCTAGCCGATCAGGCCAGTAACCTTCCCTACGGTCGTCTCATTACCGCCTTGCTATGTCGTCTAGGCGTGAGCATGATAGGCGAGGTGACCGTTGAGGACACTATGACCTCCGACATAGACTGGGACGCCATTCAGAGGATGCAGATGGTTGATCTGCCAGTTAGCGATGACGAGTTGGAGGCTCGCCCTCGCCCACTTGGGAGGGTAGCAGCCGCGGCGGCAGCAGCAGCAGCAGCCAATGCGGCCTATGCAGCCGAGCTTGAGTGGGATGATGACGAGGATAGGGCCGAGGATGTACCAGTTCCAGCTCCGCAGCCTACACCAGCAGCACCTCCGTCTACCTCTACCGCTGGACCATCTCAGCCTCCCTTCGACACCATGATGAGTATGATGATGGAGATCAGGGACACTCAGCGTGAGATGAGCCGCGACTTGGCACAGTTGGCTCGCAGTCTCAGGGTCACACAGGATCAGGTGCACTGGCTCAGGATTGCTTACGAGCGAGACTATGATATAATAGACCCTATTCCTCCCAGGCCCCCTACCCCATGATTGTCCCTCTTTATTTTCATCTCTTTTGCATATGACTGTTATATAACAGGGTAACTGTCCGGTTTGTGGACTGTACCCTATAGCACTACATCATTTGATACTTGTTTCTTATTTAATGAAAGTTTTCATGTTTCACATATCTAGTGTGTGTGCACATGTTAAGTTTCATATTTAGAATAATACATTATTCTCTTTCTTAGTCAGTTTCAGATATCAAACAATGCTTAGGGTGTGTTTGTATTAAAATTTTTAAATATTTCCTAACTCAGTTCATCGACTTAGTTAGGTGCAATATGGTTTGTTGGACAGAGCCCGAGAGCTCTGATACCAAGTTGTCACACCCCAATTCTGATCCAACTAGAATGGTGTGAGTGAACCGTCATCGAACCAATGGTTCACACCAGGATCTCGAATAGGCCGTGTCCACTCATACAAACCATCACACATAACCACAATCAGAATATAATAGTACAGCGGAAGTCTTTTAAATATAATGAATTGAGTATCTATTGATAATTTAAATAAATATCCAATTATCCAAATTCAAACACATAAATAATATCCGTACATCCATTTAATCCAACCGAAAATAACAGAAAGAAATAAATAAAATCCGATCACAGGTACACGTAGAAAGGGCACTCGCATGAAGCGTCATGCTCGTCCTCTCCTGCCTGTACACTCAAAGCAGCAACGTCACCATACGCCGGAGCGTTCACATAGTCATCAACAGTGTAACCTGCATCAACATCTAAAATAATGTGTACACAAAGGGTGAGCTCACAACTTAGCTCAGTAAGACAATTAGACAGTTTCACAATATTATGCATGAGTAACAATCAATTTTATGTTGTGGTCTGGTTTTAAGTTTGCAATGTGCTATAGAAAGGTTTGGTGACCCCCACACCTCTATACACGAGTGTGTGGCACCTCATGGTTCACACCCCCATTGGCCCACATACACCCATCATGGAATAGAGATAGAGCTAAGATACCCACGTACCTCCCCTGATACTCTACCTATACCAGTACCTAAGCCCCTACTGGCCAGGGCTCGCAAACTGGGCTCGCAACTAACCAATCCTATATGTCATCAATGTATGCTCTATCCCAGCATAGCCGTCTACGGCATAGAGATAGAGTTAAGGCATTCCCACACCTCCCCTGATGCCCTATCCGCAACTAACCCACTAGGATAGAAACAATACGCAGGTAGACCCTATCCCAACATAACTCCCTACGGCATAGAGATAGAGCTAAAGCATCGTAGACAAGCCAGCGTCGACTCGGAGACCACAGTGCCACATAACCATGGCCAGGCCAACATCAATATCGGAGACCACCGTACCACGACCTTCCCCTGATGCCCCACCCGTACCAAGCATGTTAAGACAAAATACTACAAAAGGTGCTAGTGTGAAGAGCGATCCCAGGCCCATGCCCCACTCCACACACTAACGAAAACAATCACATGCCTAACAATCACATCCTATCAATGCATGAATAGTAATAATAACTGAAAGTAAAGGATGGCATGTGAATATGCACAAACATCACATCATATATATTCAGGTGATTAACAAAGATTTACTATCCATTAATTATTAAGTTTAGGTCAGATTCCCTTACCTGACGCTCGTTCGATAACTTGCTCCACGTCGCAAGATCCAAACGATATGTCACAAAGTCCTACAACATTATTAGGGTTTCATTAGAATATTTTTCTTAGGGTTTCATGTTGGTCGGAAATCAATACGGTTACAAAACACCCTCACAGAGCTGACCGGTGGCATGTACCGGTCGCAGCTCTGTGGGAAAGACTGGCGACCGGTATGGTCAGCCGGTCCCCACAGACCAGCCTTCCGAGGGATACCGGTGGCAACATACCGGTCGCACCATGTGCAACCGGTATAGTCGACCGGTATGTCTTCGGAAGACCATACATGGGTTTTCGACTGCCGTCGATCATCCTCCATGGATTTCCAAGGTTTCTCCTATCCATTCTAAGTCTAAACTTGGAGTTAGAGTTATCCCCAACTCATTCAAGTCTCGTTTCGATGAATATCATCTCGAAACTCGAATCTAGGGTTTGACGGCAACTTAGGGTTTATTGGCCAATTTAGGGTTTTAGATCAATACCTACTTTGCATGGTATTGATCCACCCACACCGCTAACATAGGATAAGAAGAATAGTTAAAACACTTACCGTTGACTGGCGTAGCGTGAGCTTCGTCGAACGGTAATGGCAGCACCTTCTTCTTCTTCCTAGCTCCTTCTTCTTTCCAACCTCTTTCTCTTCTCTAGGGTTTGCGAGAGACAATGGAAAGGATTTGAGGAGGCTTAAGGGTGTATTTATAGGCTAGATTTAGGGTTTAGTAACCCTACTAGGATTAGGAAACTTCTAGGATTCGAAATCAGGAAAATGGGACCCGCAGAGACCAATTTCCAGATTCCCGCACTTAGCTGCGCAGGCCATACCGGTCGACCGGTACCAAGACCGGTACCATTGACCGGTCAACATAAAATGATGACTATTGGTCGTCTTTGGTCCGATTTCATACCTGTTTGTCATCCGTTTGTCCCGTCTGGCCCGGTGATAATCGGAAGACCTGCTACGACACAAAACCAAGGTTTAGACCGGGTTTACGGAGTACGGGTCTTACATCCTGTGTGGATTCACAGTGGTTTTGCATGAAGATTGATCTCCTACATCTAAGGTGGATTCCTTAGAGCCTAGGGTTGATTCCCTAAGGGTTTCTTTGGTTGGATTCCCATCCCTGCGTTCTATTCTTCTGTTTGTTTTCTGTTCCAGTTCTTTGTGAGTTTCATCCATTGTTTACCACTATTTCAAATCCTATTGCTCTGTTTTATAAGTTTCATACTGTTCTGTTACAACATATTGTCCATCACTTTAATTCTGGTAATTGTTTTGAGTTCACAATTCCTTTTACTGTTTCTTTTGCATTCTATTTCTGCATACCAGTGAACTGGTCAGATACAGTTCTAGTCGAACGACACTCGTTCTCTGCACTACTACCTCAATTATATTTTCTTCACATTTTTTTCTGTCCATATTCAAGCAGAATCCATTACCTAATTCATAGAAGAGTTAGGATTTCAATCTCTGCATTAATTATGGTTTTACTATGTAATTATGTTGTGGGATTATTTCCTGGATTTGTTTCGGTGAGTTGGGCTACCTAAGAAGTGTCAGATGTTCTTGCATTGGTCAAGAAACTCTTGGGCTGACTGGCTGAGAGGGGCTATACTCTGTCAAATTCAGCTCCATATGCTACGTACAGAGAATACAGAAGGAAATGAATATAACTATACAGGGGATGTTTGAACACCACTCAACATATTCCATATGCTACTTCTTTATAACATCCTGTCAAAAATTTGCCATTGCCTTTTGCCTTTTATCTACTTCTTTATCACATTATTGGATGTTGGATTGTAGATCAAACTTAAATTAGCATAATGGGTTATTAATGTATTTACGAGCATGGTCCTCTTTCTGGGTTTCATGTATCCAGCAGATAGTATGCAAGTTGTTTCTCTTGGCCCTTCAGCTAGCCTTTGACTAGGGATGGTGATGGGGCAGGTGGGCAGTTCTTGTCAGGCATGGCCTTAACCAATGCCACTTCCCTATCGGTTATATGTGGGGGTTCGTTTGGTGTGTATTGTCTCTGGGCATCTTGTTCTGCCCTGTTGGCCTTTTTGGTCTCATCTTACATTGTATATTAGTCAAACCCATTTTATGCTTTATAAATAAGTTTCTTACCCAAAAAAAAAAGTTTACTTCGTATCTTGAAATCCACCTTGAATGCTTCCCCTGACCATTACTATATTATAACACTTGTGTCTATCTTGAATATTTGATTAGTTGATGGTGATCTTCTGCCTTCTAATTTGGATGGTATCATTGCATTTTAGGAAATCCATATTTTGGTTCAGCATTTCTTCGTTACTTTTGTTGCTTTTTAATTAGTTAGGATTTTGAAAGAATCAAATATTATCTATACCCTAGCGTCTGTTAAGGATAATGATAGCTGAGTTGACAGTGCCAGCTACCGTATCTCAGTATGAGCATACTCCAAACTTTGAATTTTGTAAAGCCCTACAATATCTCAGTTGTTTTGAATATTGTAACTCCCTTACTATCTCTGGTAGTTTTGTGATCTCTCCAGCGGAGTGAATCTGTAATAAACTCAATGATTGTAAATATACTTTCCTACACTCCATAATTGAAGGAGTGGGAGACTCAAAGCACTTAGACCTCTTTAACCTTTTAGTGTCTAATACTTCAATTTTGTAGAATTTGAATTTTTCACTTTGTTTTGCCGATCAATAATTTCATTATTTTATTGGTTTGTGTGCGTTTTTCTTTGCTCTTCCCTTTAATTGTTTGTGTAGCAGGAGATCTTGACTACTCATGCATGTTGCTTCAAATGTAACCTGTTGAAACCCTGTCCAGACAGTGCAGTAAGTGTGCAGTAAGTGTTGTCATTGTTGGCAACCTTAGCAGAGAAAGTGATATGGAGGAGAGAGAGTATCTGTAGGACTCTCTGTCAAGCAGCCGAAGAGAAGAAAGCCCAGCTGAAGACAAAGAAAGAAGAGAGAGAAAATGGAGGAGAGAGAAAGAGGAGAGAGAATAGGTGGGGACCAGGTGGGTCCAACCTTGGGTGGCCAGGCCAGCATGGCAGGCAGCTCAGGCCAGCAGGGCAGATGCCCGCAGCACCAGGCCAGCAGGCCATGCCAGCATGCACAGCAAGGGGAGCCATGCACACATGCCAGGGTCATACGCACAGCACAGCCGCGCACATGGACAAGCCAAGCAGCAGCATGCCACGCACATGGAGGTTGCGCACAGCAGCACCCGTGCCATGCCATGCCGCACACAAGCAGGCAGCGAGCAGCAGCACAGCGCAAGCACTGCACGCGCGCCGCAAGCCTGCGCAGGGTCCTTAGACATGTGGTCAAGGTGTTCGACGTGATGCCGCAATGGAGAAAAATGTTCGGACCCTACTGAAAAAAATTTGACTTACAGGGCATTACCACATATTCACAGGGGCATTTTGGTCATTTGGAAAAGAAGAGATTCGATATGGATGGCTTGGATCAAACCACGATAGCATGATTCCAAATGGAGGACTCACGATAATGCAGGCTATGGTGTAGCGCCTGATTTGGGCTCAGATGCCTGTGCGATGATTCCAATTGGCTGGAAGCATCTTAAAATAGTGAGTCGCGAAACACGGAAGCGGATCCGTGATTCGGTGGAGCGCGTGCATGATGCGGAGGCGCAGAAGATTCTAATCCGAAGGCTGTGGCGCATCCCGAACTTTGGTGACGGGATCTGACCTATCTGACGGTCCAGAAGAGATCCCACCTTTTGCAGTAGATCCAGCGGCCTGAAAACGATGATACCCTCTCAGCCAATCACCGATCGACAATGGCGTACCGTGCATCAGATGTGACGACGATAGAGTGCATCGTGGCGTACTGAATCAGGGCTAAAGATTCCATTTTGAATGTTCTCACTGGCCGAACTTCTTTTGATCATATCTCAGTCGTCCAATCTCAGATCGAGGCCTATAATATGTCAAACTGAAGGATTTTCCAATCAGAAGATCTTGGCAGCAGTTTGAGATCGAGCAGAAGGCATCTAATGGCGATTTTTGTGAGAACCCTCCATTGAAGCTTCTCCAAGAGAGAGAGAGAGACTTCTACTGGCAGTGTGAGGCCATGAAAGCTTAGTTGAAGCTTGAAGAGAGTGTGTGGACCAGCTGTGAGCGTCCTATGGAGTTGTTGTGGTGAAGAATGAGCTGTGAAGCCCAAGAGGAGGCCAAGATGCTTGCACAGTGAGGCTTGCATAAGTAGCGAGCAAGACCGGGAGGTAAACTGGCACACAAATCCTATTTACTGTATCAGAGATAAAAGGGAAGGGTTTATATGAATGTTTAATATACATATTATGTAATCAAGTCAAGTGGGTGCTTGGCTAGAATTGGGTTGGTTCCTAAGACACAGTTGTAGCTGTGAATACGGTTGATGTTGTAGCATCAGGGTTGTAGGTGCAACCGTAGCATTTCTGTTGTGTATTGGGTATATACGAAACCCTGGTTAGGGTATTGCCCCATGGAGTAGCCATCACAGTGTGTGATTGGTGAACCACGTTATATTGTGTGTCCCATGCATGTGCTTGTGATTGTGGATTAGAAGTTTGTGTGCTGTAGGTCTAGGTGTACACACTTGGCAGGCCAAGCCCCTAGTATGGATACCTGTGGGTGTGTGGTTCGTATGTGCACGAAATATGTTTGACATATTGTCTGTGAGAAAGTCTCAAGAAATCAGCTCAAGGCAGCATAGCACAGATTGATCAACAGCTCTTGGCAGCATTGCTCATAGCATCAGGCCAAACAGAATAGTGAAAAGGAACTTTAGTGGCCACTGATTCACCCCCCCTCTCAGTGTCTACCTGGGAATAACAAGTGGTAACAGAGCTAAGTTCCCAAGGGAAGAAGTTTGATAGCTTTGGGTACAGATAGTGCATTGAGACTGAATTATGGCTACAATTGAAGAACATCATGGGCACAGCAGAATTTTGATGTTTGATGGCTCCAACTACAGCATATGGAAAGTCAGAATGGAGGCTTACCTGATTGCACAAGGATATGGGGTATGGCTCGCAGTGAAGAATGGGTACAGGCACACAACTGAAGATATTAGTGATGTTGTTGAGATGAAGAAGAGAGAAAATGAAGCTAAGGTTGTCACAGCTCTTCTAGTTGCACTTTCTAGTAATGAGCTTACTAGAGTAATCAGTTGTCCAACATCAAAGGAGATATGGGACAAGTTGCAGAGCGTAGATGAAGGAGACAGCAAAATCAAGGAGGTTAAATTACAGATATTGAGATCTCAATTTGAAAGTTTGAGAATGAGTGAAGGTGAGACAATTGAGTTTTACTTGAACAGAGTAAACAAGATCACCAATGCAATCAGATCATTGGGTGAAGAGTTGAAGGAGATTCATGTGGTCAAGAAGGTGTTGAGGACACTTCCAAAACTGTATAATGCCAAGGTGTCGGCCCTTGAAGAAATTTCCATTTTGGATACATTGACCATAGATGAACTGCATGATATCTTGACTACCTATGAGATGAGAATGCTTGAGCCAGTACCAGCCGAGAAGGAAGCTGCTTTTGAAGCCATTAAAAAATAAAAAATGAAGGAGCCAGTGGAAAGCTCAAAAGCTGATGCAGAGGAGGACACAGATGATTCTGATGATGAACTTATAGCCTATCTGGCTAATAAACTCAAGAAGAGATCTGAGAATTTCAAAAACAAGTCTTCAATGAGATGTTTCAACTGTGGTGGTTTAGGACACTTTGCCTCTAAGTGTCAGAAAAAGGGAAGAGTGTATGATTCTGATGAAGAAAAGTCTAAAGGAAGCCAAGAAAAGAAAGGAAAGAAGAAATTCATTCCAAGAAAGAGAAGTTATCTGTCAAAGCATGATGACCTCTTTGATGAGTCTGAAAATGAAAATGATGATGATATTCTCTTTATGGCAAGACTGGAAGAGACTCCTACAGGGAGTGATACAACAAAAAGGAAAGGTGATAGTGTCAAGAAAAGAATTGAAGAAGATGACAATCCAGATCTCGAAGTAGAGTTACTTTCTGCACTCACAGAGCTCAAGTCAGAAAGAAAGAAGAATAAAAACTTGAATGAGCAACTCAACCAAGCAAAGGAGATAAATGCTTAAATTATGGAGACTCTCAGGAAAGCAAAAATAATTGCTGATGAGCTCGACAATGATCTTACACAAAAGACTTCTGCGTGTAAGAAGCTTGAGGAAGTAATTGTAAGACTTATGGCAGATCTGGCCAAGTCTACAAAAATAAAAAATCATGCTGAAGCTACTACAAAAGTCCCTCATGTAACCATTCTAAAGTCAAAAGATAAGAATGTCAGGTTACAGGAAGATGAAGAAAGCAGCAGTTCTGAAGATGAAGACAAGGAGGAAGACAACATCCTTGATGAGATTCTGAGTTACCAGAGATCCTCTCATATTAAATCTAGACTTGGATACACTGAGCAGCTATCTAAGGAGATAAGAAAAAAGGGATCTGCAAGTAATCCCATTATATTTGTGAAAGAAAAGGAGAAGAAACCACCATCTATGGGAGCTACTAAAAGCAAGAATGATGAAGAGGGTTTCAAGACAGTCAGGCAAGGCAGTCAGAGAAAACAAAGTCAGTTCTAGAGGAATGGTCAGTTTCAGAGAAACAAGCAGGTATAGAGAATCAGATTTAGAGGATACTGTTATGGTTGTAATGCCTATGGGCATAGAGTGGCAGAATGTAGAACACAACAAAGACCTCCAGTGTTCATTGATAGAAACAGATTTGCTCCTCTTGCTGATGAGGGAGTAATATGCCATAGATGTGAAAGACTTGGGCATATAGCCAGAAACTGCAAAACAATTCTTCCATCTCAAAGGCAAGCTAAGAGAAAGGAAATAAAAGATCCTCCAAGAAAACCAGTTCAGAGAAGAAGATAATGAAATGGTAAGAAATACAAGGAAGCCTATTGCAGTGAAAGACAAGGCTACATGGGTGGAAAAATCACAGAAGAAAAGGAACAATTCTTTGTTGGTGCAAGTAGCACTTAAAGCAAACAAAGGAAAACAATCTCCATGGATTCTTGATAGTGGATGCTCAACACACATGACTGGCAACAAAGAAAAATTCACAAGCCTCAATGCTGCAGAAGGAGGAACAGTGAAATTTGGGAATAATGAAGGTGCCAAAGTTGAAGGAAGAGGTTCAGTGACCTTAAACAATGGGAAGATAAAGTCCACAATGTTTTGTATGTTAATGGGCTGAAACATAATCTACTCAGTGTGAGTCAGATATGTGATCAAGGACATGAGATCGCTTTCAACAATGAAGGTTTTGTTGTTCACAGGGTTGGAACAGAAAAGGCAGTGGCTGCTGGTGAAAGAACAGTTGAAAATCTGTATGTGTTGACAGATGCCATCAACAAGTGCATGATAACTCAAGAAGGTGAAAATTGGTTGTGGCATAGAAGAATGGACACATTCACTTCATAAAATCTGACTAAAATATGCAAGGAGCAAGCAGTGAGAGATCTTCCCATCATAAAGACTCTAGAGAGCCATGTATGTGGTCCATGTCATAAGGGTAAGCAGGCAAGAGCTACTTATAAATCAAAGGAGTACCATTCAAGTAAACCACTTGACTTGATACACACAGACTTGTGTGGACCTATGAGAACACAGGCCATAGGAGGTGAGAGATACTTCATCTTGTTCATAGATGAGTATTCTAGAATGACCTGGGTGATGTTTCTGAAGGACAAAACTAAAGCTATTGACAAGTTCAAAGCATTCAAGAAGAGAGTGGAAAATGAGACAAGAAACACAATTAAGTGTTTAAGGTCTGATCAAGGCAAAGAATTTACATGGAGTGAATTCTCAAACTTCTGCAGTGAAAGTGGAATCAGGATTCAACATTCAGCAGCAAGAACACCTCAGCAAAATTGAGTAGTTGAAAGGAAAAACAGAACAGTGCAAGAAATGGCTAGAACTATGATGGCAGAAAATAACACAGCAAAGCATTTCTGGAGAGAAGGTATCTATACTGCGGTGCATATCACTAACAGATGTCTTCTAAGGCCTCATGAGAACAAAACACCCTATGAACTGTGATTTGAGAAGAAAGCTACAGTGAAGTATCTCAGAGTCTTTGGTTCAAAGTGCTACATCAAGCGAAAGGAAGAAAATCTTGGCAAATTTGATGACAGAGCTGATGAAGGCATATTCCTTGGGTACTCTTTCAAAAGTAAGGCATACAGGTGCTACAACAAGAGGCTAGGAAAAATTGTTGAGAGCTCAGATGTGAAGATTGATGAGAATATAGGAAATAAAAAGGGGGCTGAACCAAAAGGGTCCATTATTGAAGAATTTGATGAAGATGACACTCTATCAGTCAACAAAGGGCAGTAAGATGAAGAAGAATCTGAAGTGCAAGAGATTCACACTGACATGCAGAAAGATGGCAGACCAAGAGACAATAGATGGTTGAAAATTCATCCTAATCATCAAGTGATAGGAGATCCAAATGCAGGCATACAAACCAGAAGGATGAAAGCTACCACTTATTCATTATTGTCTGAGATAGAGCCTAAAACTGTACATGAGGCTAGCAATGATGAATTTTGATTGAAAGCTATGAATGATGAGCTTGACCAAATTGAAAAGAACAACACTTGGGAGTTAGTTCCTAGACCAACAGATAAAAATGTGATTGGCATAAAGTGGGTTTTCAGGAACAAATTAAATGAAGAAGGCCAAGTTGTGAGAAACAAGGCCAGACTTGTATGCAAAGGATATGCTCAAGTAGAAGGAATTGATTTTGATGAGACTTTTGCACCTGTGGCAAGGCTGGAGTCTATCAGAATGTTCTTAGCATTAGCTGTGCACAGAGGATTCAAGGTTTAATAAATGGATGTGAAATCTGCATTCCTGAATGGCAATCTATAAGAGGAAGTGTACACTGAGCAACCTGAAGGGTTCCAACTCAGCAATGATAAAGATATGGTCTGCAAGTTGAAGAAGGCTTTATATGGGTTGAAGCAAGCTCCAAGAGCTTGGTATGAAAGGCTTGATACATATCTGCATAAGTTGGGTCTACGAAGAGGAATTGTGGACAACAACTTATATGTCATGACAGAAGAGAGCAGTCAACTGGTAGTTGTTGTCTATGTGGATGACATCATCTTTGGGGGGCACTATGAAAAGTTTTGCAAGCAATTTGCTGAGAGGATGAGAATAGAGTTTGAGATGTCTATGCTTGGAGAGATGTCCTACTTTCTGGGGCTACAAATTCACCAAAGAGAAAATGGCATCTTCATCTCTCAAATGAAGTATACCAAGGAGATGTTGAAGAGATTTGTGATGGAGGACTGTAAACCAGTAGGGACACCAATGACAGTGAATATCAAGCTGAGTTCAGAAGATGATTCTCCAACAGTTGATCAGACATTGTATAGGTCAATGATTGGCGGTTTACTATACTTGACAGCTTCAAGGCCTGATATTTTGCAAGCAGTGTGCCTGGTGGCCAGATTCTAGGCTTATCCAAAGGAGACTCATCTGATGGCAGTGAAGAGAATACTCAGATATCTGAAAGGCACAACAGACTATGGTTTGTGGTATCCAAAGATTGAAAGTTTCACTTTGACAGCATTTTCAGATGCAAACTGGGCTGATAGCATTGATGACAGAAAGAGCACTAGTTGTCACACCCCAATTCTACACTATTCAGAATGGTGTGATGAACCGCTAACAAACCAACGGTTCAACCAGGATCTCGAGTAGGCTATATCCGTGTTATCTAAACCCCATATATCCATAATCATAATTAGAGTAAATACACAATAGCGGAAGTCTTATAATAAAATGAATTGAGAATCTATTGTGATATCAATATTTAAATAACAAATTATTTTGTATCAACTAAGACATAAATAAATAAATATCAAATACATGTCTTTAATAAATCCAAATAGATAAAACTAAAAATCTAATCGATTACACATGAGTTACACTCGCAAGAGATGTCATGTGTATCCACTTCATCTTTAGCTACCATCGTTGCAACGTTCCCGTATTCTGGAGCATTTATATAATCTTCAACGGTTGTACCTGTATCATCAACTAAAAAAAATATTTGACGTCGAAGGGTGAGCACACATCACGGCTCAGTGAGCAAACAAAACAATGCAACAATACATATGCATGCAATCAATTAATATCTTTGGTCTGGTTTTACGTTTGCACTGTGCTATAAAAAGGATAGGTGGCCACTGCACCTCTATGCACGAGAGTGTGGATACGCCCGATGACTCTCACCGTCGCCCACAGCACCCATAATGAACATTGTACAACGAAGGTCACGTTTATCGATGCAAAACTCCATACAAACAAATTAACCCCTGATGGCTAGGGCTACAAACGGGGCTCGTTACTAACCAATCCTAATGTCAACCAATGTATCGAAGGCCTCACCTCAGCATCCCTCAGAGCACCCGTAGAGATAGAGCTAAGGCCCCTCGATAGAGTATAGGACTCAAGGACCAAGACCCTCCTTGATGCCCTACGTTGCAATAGTTCTGCTAAGGTAATGGCGATACGACGATGCTAATGCACAAGACTTGAGTTAGAGATAGAGCTAAAGTGTCCGGATCAAACACCGCATAACACCTCCCCTGATGCCCTACTCGCATCAAGCATACTAACCACACACAAACATTCACATGCCTATTCCTAGCATCAATCATCATCATCATGTTATAAGTAAAAAAAAATTAAATATACATGAACAATAATAGCAGGAATATTGGATGACATGTTGAATGCACATTACAAGCATATTCGTATAGAATCAAACATGGCATTGGACTCAAAAAAAATAAAAGTAATTTATTATTAACCAATTAGTTTAGGTCTTGTTCCCTCACCTTAGCTTGCTAATGGATACTCTTCCAAGCTTTAGAATCACCTTTATATTGCTATTATATTGCTAGAAGACCTAACAAAGTTGATAAAATTTAATTAGAATTTATTCTATTTTTTTTAAAACCATTCTGTTAACTAGGGGTCGGAGGTAGGGTCTGAGTTATGACCGACCCCTGGTGCGACCCCCCCTAATCTGGACTTCCAGAACCCTGGGGGTCGATACTCAGGGTCACATAAAGTCGGATGGTCATCGACCCCCTGTGCGACCCCCTGTGGGTTTTGGTCAATTTTTCTCCTTTTAGTCCATTCTTCATGTTTGGGGTCCTATGGCTTGCTCCTACAGTCCATTCAACATACATTCCATGGTCTAAAACCATGAAGCATCCACCTATATAGCTTTTATGTATTCTCCCATGGTTTTCCATGGAAACCTAACCATGGGTTGATGGTTTGGCATTCTCCGAGATCACACTCTCATCCTTATCTAACCTAAGGTCTGTAGAAATACATGGAATTAGTATCCATACCTAAGAAGAATACTCCTTCTCTGCAACTCTTCTCCTTTTTGCTTTTTCTTTTCTCCCTTACTTCTCTTCTTTTTCTCTTTCTTCTTTTCTCTTTCTCTCAATTCAATTAGGGTTGTAAAAGGAGTGAAAGAGGCTTAGGGACGTCCTCTTTATAGGGTGGAAACTCCTAAACTAAGTCCTATTGAGATTTAGAAGGAATCCAATCGAAATTTGGAAACTTTCCTAATTTTAGTTTCTGGCGGCAACTGGGGGTCGATGAGGGGGTCGATGATCCCGTCGACCCCTAACTCCTAAAGTGTCTGACGCCCTCTATAAAACAGGGGGTCTGACTTTCTGTCTTGGGGGGTCCGACCCTCCCTTGATGGGTATGCGACCCTCCCTTTAAATTAAGTGTTTTGGGGTCGATTTGATACCTGGGATCACGATCTCCTTCACGCCCTTGGTTCATTCATCTCGTCCATGATGGGTAAACCTGGTTCAAGGTGGTAAGACCAGGTTAGTTTGATACGGGTCTTACAACTCCCCCCTACTTATAAAAATTTCGTCCCCAAAATTGTACGTACCTTCTGAATCAAATAAGTGAGGGTATTGCTTTCGCATAACATTCTCTTCCTCCCAAGTAATTTCTTCCATGTCTCTACTTTTCCAAGTGACCTTAACATAATAGATATCTCGGTTGCGTAGTTGTTGAACCTTTCCACTGGTGATTTCTGTTGGTGTTACTTCAAATGTCAAATCATCAGTCAAATCCGGTAAATCTATTGTCAAAACGTGTGTTGGATCCTTGACATACTTCTTCAATAGGAAAATATGAAATACGTTAGGCACACTTGACATAGATGGTGGTAGTGCTAATTGATAAGCCACTTTCTCACGCTTAGCTAGAATCTCATATGGCCCGACATATCTTGGACTGAGTTTCCCTTTCTGCCTGAACCGTTTCAATCCTCGCATAGGCGATACTTTCAAGAATACTTTATCACCTACAGCGAACTCAAGATCTCTGCGTCGAGTATCTGCATATTGCTTCTGATGGTTCTGAGCTGTTTTTACCCTTTCCTTGATAATGTCAACCACTCGACAAGCCTCTTCAACAAATTTTGGCCCAACAATACTACGTTCTCCAACTTCATTCCAAAACAACAGAGTTCGACACTTTCTGCCATACAGTGCTTCATATGGTGACATCTGTATAGTAGCCTGATAGCTATTGTTATAAGCGAACTCGATCAGTGGTAACTTTTCATCCCATGATCCTTTGAAATCAATTACACATGCGCGTAGCATATCTTCTAGAATCTGGATTGTACGCTCTGACTGTCCATCTGTCTGTGGGTGGAATGCAGTTAGAACTTCAATGTTGTACCCATAGCCTTTTGCAATCCTTCCCAAAACTTGGAAGTAAATCGGGGATCTCTATCGGATACAATGCTCTCTGGTACACCGTGTAACTGAACAATATTATCTACATACAACTTTGCTAACCATTCCAGTGTATACTGAGGTCGTATCGGTATGAAGCGAGCTGTCTTAGTCAAACGGTCTACAATCACCCAAACTGTGTCAACTACTCGAGGAGTCAGTGGTAATCCCGTGACGAAGTCCATAGTGATGCAGTCCCATTTCCATGCTGGTTCTGGTAACGGCTGTAACAGTCCTACGGGTCTTTGTCATTCAGCCTTTACTTTCTGAAAATTTAGGCATTGAGACACGAACTTAGCTACATCTTCTTTCATTCCTCTCCACCAATATAGTTTCTTTAGATCATGATACATTTTTGTGCTTCCAGGATGTATCGAATAAATGGTGGTATGGGCTTCTTTCATCAGTCGGTGTCTAATGTCCACATTTTCTAATTCGGGTACACATATTCTTCTTTTGTATTTCAGTACTTTCTCTTCGTCCAAGGTGAACTCAGGGTTAGTCATACCTTTTTCGATATCTTCTTGTACTGTTCTCAGATAAGGATCTGATTTGATAGTTGTCTTCACTTCATCCATTATATCCGGTATAATCTTCAATGCCGCGAACATATTTGAAAACCGATGAATAAACCCTTGGTTGACTGATCCATCCGTTGTATCTATTACATATTGCTCATTGCCATGATTGAATACCATTCCGGTAGTACATATAGCTGCAGTTGTACTAACCTCCCCTTGAGATTTTATCATCGCCTTTCTGCTCAACGCTTCCGCTACTACATTAGCTTTCCCCGGATGATACTGGATATTACAATCATAGTCTTTCAATAGTTCCAACCATCTTCTTTGTCTCATGTTCAACTCCTTCTGATTAAATAAATAAGTAAGACTTTTATGGTCCGAGTTAATCTGGAACTTCTCTCCGTATAGGTAATGTCTCCATATCTTGACAGCATGTACTACTGCCGCTAACTCCAAATCATGAGTGGGATAATTTTTCTCATGTATCTTTAACTGTCTCGAGGCATAAGCAATTACTTGTTCCCCTTGCATAAGTACGCATCCTAATCCCAGTCCTGACGCATCAGTATATAGGGTAAATGGCTGTCCTGGAACAGGAATAGTCAAAATCAGAGCGAATATCAACCTGGTCTTCAATGTCTGCAAACTCTTCTCACATTTATCCGTCTACACGAACTTTTCACCTTTCTTAGTCAAACTGGTGAGAGGTACGGCAATCCGGGAATAGTCTTCTACAAATCTCCGATAATAACCAGCGAGACCCAGAAAACTTCTTATTTCTGCAATGCTTTTTGGTGCTTCCCACTTTACAATAGCCTCGATCTTGCTGGGGTCCACTTTGATTCCTTCAACGGATACCACATGGCCTAGGAAGGCGACTTCACTTAGCCAAAACTCACACTTTGAAAATTTTGCATACAGCTTCTCTTTCCTTAAACGCTGTAGAGCGGCGTTTAGATTCTTAACGTGGATTTCCTTGTCCTTGGAATATACCAATATATCATCAATAAATACTATAACCGACGTATCCAACATGTCGTGGAAAACCCGGTTCATAAGTTCCATGAAAGTTGCTGGTGCGTTTGTTAATCCAAAAGACATGACCAAGAATTCATAATGTCCATATCTAGTCCTGAAAGATGTCTTAGGAATATCACCCTCTTTAATCTTCAACTGATGGTAGCCTGACCGAAGATCGATCTTAGAAAATACTTTCGCTCCTTGCAACTGATCGAACAAGTCATCGATCCGAGGTAGTGGATATCGATTATTGATTGTCAGTTTGTTCAGTTCCCAATAGTCGATACATAATCGAACGCTACCGTCCTTCTTCTTTATGAATAATACCGGTGCTCCCCATGGTGATATACTGGGTCAAATATAACCCTTGTCCAGCAGTTCTTGTAGTTGCACTTTCAATTCCTTCCGTTTAGTAGGAGCCATTCTATAAGGTGCTTTTGATACTGGTGCAGCTCCAGGTATAAGGTCTATCACAAACTCGGTGGCTCTGTCGGGTGGTAATCCTGGTAGTTCCTCCAAAAATACGTCGGGATAGTCCTGCACGACATCAATACCTTCCATTCGTGGTGCTTCCTTGGTTAGGTCGACCACTGATACTAGATACCCGACTGCTCCCTTCTCAAGGCACTTCTTAGCCTTGACTGCTAAGAGTATGAGCTTGCTTTTACGGGGCAGTTTGGTTCCCGCAAAACTAAATTCTGCTCCTTCTTTGTCTTTAAATGTTAGCTTCTTTTCAGCGCATAATAGGTTTGCAGAATGCCGAGCTAACCAGTCCATTCCCAAGATGACATCAAAATCTTCCATCCCAAGTTGGATCAAGGTTGCATCTAAGGTTTTCTCGTCAATGAGAACTGGACATGGCCCATAACCTTTCTCTAATTCCACTTCTAACCCCATCAGTGACCGTACAAGTAGTTTGTAGTCCAATGTTTTGATGGGTAAGTTCAACTTCTTTCCAAACGATACAGATATAAAGGAATGAGTAGTTCCTGAATCAAAGAGTACTCTGGCGGGTATGCCATTTATAGGTACAATGCCTATGATTTGTTTAAACTTAGTCTACATGCTTACACATTGTAATACAACTTAAAGGTTTAGGTCATACTTGTGACCACATCGGATGATGCGACAGCTTCCTCAGATGTAACAGCATAAACTCGTCCTTGATGTTGTTGCTTCATGGGTTTAGGACACTCTCTCATCATATGTCCCACTTGATTGCAGTTATAACATCTTGGACTTTCAGTATTTGGTTTTGTTTGCTGCTGAGCTGCTTGAGTGGTCTTGGGTGCAGCGGTAAAGCCTTGGGCACGGAAAGGTTTAAATGTTTTGTTGTTCCCTCCATTATAAGCATTTTCGACTGGTCTTTTTATGCCTCTGTTTTGTGTAAAATAGCTTTCCTTCTGGCTTGATTCGATAACTCGAGCGATTTGGACAGCTTCATTATATATCTTCTTCTCTAAACCCAGTATGTGCTCTCTAATGCTTCCTCTAAGTCCCGTGACAAACCTACGGGTCTTAGTGTCTTCCTCTTGCATACTAAGTGGTGCAAAGAAAAATAGCTCCTCATAGCGCTGTTGATACGCATCCACAGACATCTGGCCCTGATATAAACTCAGGAACTCCTTCTCCATAGCATCTCTGAAGCTTCGGGGAAAATATTTCTCAAAGAACGCTTCTTTATAAATAGCCCAAGTCAATAGGGCGTGCTTGGTCAATAGATATGCCCTGGTAGATTTTCACCAATGGTGTGCATCGCCTTTCAGCATGAAGGTGGCACATAACACCATTTCTTCTTCAGTAATAGTCATCATGAGAAAGTTTCTCTCCATCTCGTCGATCCAATGTGCTGGCCATAATGGATCCGACGGTTTACCGTTAAATTCCTTGGGCTTCATCTTCAGAAATCTCTCAACCAGTCGAGAGTGATCCATCTGATAAGCTGCTTCCAGATCAGGTACTGGGATCTGTGCAGCTGGTGGTTGAGGTGTTTAAGGTGCTGGGTGGTTACCCACCGGTGTTGCACTGGCTTGTCTAGTCTGCATGGGTGTAGCATGTGCAGCCTGGAACATAATCTCCATTGCAACTTGCATTTGAGCCTGTGCATGTTGCATCTGTTGCAGCTGCTATATTAGATTCATTACCACGGTTGCTAACTCCGGTGGTGGAGGTGGAAAATTGGTAGGATTTGCCTGATCTGGATTTCCTGGGGGTACAACTTGCGGATTTTCCTGTGCATATATATTCTCCTGGCTAGTTTCCTCCCCAGGTGGTGGTGGAACTGCATTTCGACTCTGCCTGGTTACTCTATGTCCAGACATGTTTTCTTCTGAGATTGGTGGTGCCTGAAAATCATCAAAATAGGTGAGTCAATCATTTATACTGCATGTAGGCATGCTAACCGATGTAAAATTCCAAATTTTCAGCTCATTTTATGAAAAATACTGTCTTTTCTATGCAGGGTCGATGGTGGGGGTCGATGGTATGTCCGACCCTCAGTATCCGACCCTGGGAATGACCTGTTCTTCCCGAGAGCTGGGGGTCGATGGGTATCCGACCCCCTGTCCGACCCATGGTTCCCTGTCAAGTTCCCGAGAATTGGGGGTCGATCTGGGGGTCGATGATCCTGGTCGAATTGTCCGACCCCCAGCCCAAAAATCAAACCTTTAAGATCCGATTCTGGGTTCATTCCCCATCAATCCTCTCCCGTTTCGAATCGTCTCCCACCTCTGAGTTGCTACAGTGCCACTCCGCTATTTTGGTCAGTTTGGATCCGTGTTTCGACGTCCACATCATCCCTACAGGTATGCTTTCTCATTCTTACTTGTTTTTAGGTTTCCATTTCTAGGTTTTTGTCCATTTAACTTGTATTTTTCAAATTAAACTTTTTCAAAACCGTAAAAATTTGATTTTTATTGGGGGCTTTAGTTATTGGTGTCTCGAGGAACGAAAGCCCTCAAAAATTTTTGAGTTTCATCGGTTGGATATCGAGAAACTTAGATTTTTGCTCTTTTTGCCCTAATTTGTCGAAATTTTTGATTTCTCACAATTTCCTCAAATTGGACTTCATTAACTAGAATTTCCTACTGTCTGAGTGTTGTAGGACATGTTGGAACCTACGTAAGTCCTTCTGCCCACGTGTATGGGTGACAAGTGAGGCTTTTGGCCAACTTACGTCGTTATAATGTCAAAATTTTGGATTTTTATCCTATTAATACATTATCTCATTTTCATTCTTATTTGCAGACATCATGGCTCGTACCAAGGTACCTAGAGTTCGTGATCCTCTTCGCTTCCGTTCCAACGAAGCCGAGGCACAGTATGCCGACTTCGCTCGCAAGAAAGTAGAGGGTGGTCGTAAGGTCAACTTGGCTGAGTTAGCCTTGTTCAACATGGAGAGGGCCTTTGGTGATATGGGGTGGCTCCCTGTCATCACTTACGACGCGTGTACCTGTCCGGACTTGGTACGCCAGTTCTATTGTAACCTCCAGGTGGTGGGGGATTACAATGATGTCGAGAGGGGTCATGAGCTGCGCATCACTAGTTATGTCAAAGGGATGAACATTTCTTTTGACTATCGACAGCTGGCCGACCTACTGGGCATTCCCTATGATGGCCCCATGGTTTACTGTGCTCCTGGAGAGCACCAGTTCGTCTCCACAGAGATGAGGGCTGAGATTGATAGTCAGTTGCTACGACTTGATCGCTGGCAGATGAGGGCTTGCTATATGCGTCCGGCTCCACGAGTCTTTTGCAAGATTATCCAGCATAATCTGATTCAGTAGAGTGGCCATTATGAGAGGGTTTCCCAGCTGACCCACTACCTGCTGTACAGTATTTACACTAGACAGCCCGTCTTCCTGCCGTATATCATCAATCGCACCATGATCACTGCTACATTGCCCAGTCACCCTGGCAACCTTTCGTACGGGCGTATGATCACTGTTCTGCTTACCCGCCTGGGGGTTGATTTATTGGATGAGAAGATTCAGGAGAAAACCTTCTCATCGCCTCTAGATTGGGAGGCTATCTGCAAGATGGGCTTACAGGATGCTCAGGTCAGTGATGAGGAGAGGAACGCGATGGTGCGCCCTCGCACTCGCGTAGAGATAGCTGACACTGAGGCAGCTGCTGCCGCCGCTAGAGTTCATGCGGATCCTGCTGATGATGACCGCATGTACATGGATGTAGACTCGATACCACCGCCGTCACCTACACATGCGGCTGGAGCTGGTACTTCATATGCGACCGATCCTTCTCATGAGGCTGGTCCTTCTCATGCAGCTGGTCCTTCACACCCACCTTCTGATATGATGGATATGTTGCAGGAGATCAAAGAGGCTCAGCACAGATCCGATCTGAGGATGGAGGAGTTATTAGACGCTCAGCATGTGAGAGTGGATGAGCTCATAGCGGTCCAGTGGGTAGCCGATCTTACAGCTAGTCTTCAGGCGACCTAGACTCAGGTAGCCTGGTTGACTAGAGTCTACGCTGAGGATTATGACAGAGATTGTGAGGCACCGCCTCTTCCTTCACCTCCGGCTTCATGAGTGTATCTTTTCCTTCTTCTTGTACTACAGAGTAATTGTCCGGGTTGTGGCCTGTACTCTGTTTTAGTTATGTATATACGTTTGTTTCTTTCACATTGTATTAAAATTGTTCCCCCTTTAATAGATGCATTATCTTCTTTTCAAATTTGGTCTCAAACATCACTTGTGCTTATAGTGTGTTAATATTATTGTTTTTTTACTTTTATCCTATCTCAGTTCACAATTGTCTTGAACGTATGCTAGTTCAACGGACAAGGCCTGAGACGCTCTGATACCAAGTTGTCACACCCCATTTCCACACTATTCAGAATGGTGTGATGAACCGCTAACAAACCAACGGTTCAACCAGGATCTCGAGTAGGCTATATCCGTGTTATCTAAAGCCCATACATCCATAATCATAATCAGAGTAAATACACAATAGCGGAAGTCTTATAATAAAATGAACTGAGAATCTATTATGATATCAATATTTAAATAACAAATTATTTTGTATCAACTAAGACATAAATAAATAAATATCAAATACATGTCTTTAATAAATCCAAATAGATAAAACTAAAAATCTAATCGAATACACATGAATTACACTCGCAAGAGATGTCATGTGTATCCACTTCATCTTCAGCTACCATCGCTGCAACGTTCTCGTATTCTGGAGAATTTATATAATCTTCAACGGTTGTACCTGCATCATCAACTAAAAAAAATATTTGACGTCGAAGGGTGAGCACACATCACGGCTCAGTGAGCAAACAAAACAAAACAACAATACATATGCATGTAATCAAATCATATCTTTGGTCTGGTTTTACGTTTGCACTGTGCTATAGAAAGGATAGGTGGCCACCGCACCTCTATGCACGAGAGTGTGGATAAGCCCGATGACTCTCACCATCGCCCACAACACCCATAATGAACATTGTACAACGAAGGTTACGTTTATCGATGCACAACTCCATACCAACAAATTAACCCCTGATGGCTAGGGCTATAAACGGGGCTCGCTACTAATCAATCCTAATGTCAACCAATGTATCCAAGGCCTCACCCCAGCATCCCTCAGAGCACCCGTAGAGATAGAGCTAAGGCCCCTTGGTAGAGTATAGGACTCAAGGACCGAGATCCTCCTTGATGCCCTACGTCGCAATAGTTCTTCTAAGGTAATGGCGATACGACGATGCTAATGCACAAGACTTGAGTTAGAGATAGAGCTAAAGTGCCTAGATCAAACACCGCATAACACCTCCCCTGATGCCCTACTCGCATCAAGCATACTAACCACACACAAAGATTCACATGCCTATTCCTAGCATCAATCATCATCATCATGTTATAAGTAAACAAAATTAAATATGCATGAACAATAATAACAGGAATATTAGATGACATGTTGAATGCACATTACAAGTATATTCGCATAGAATCAAGCATGGCATTGGACTCAAAAAAAATAAAAGTAATTTATTATTAACCAATTAGTTTAGGTCTTGTTCCCTCACCTTAGCTTGGTAATAGATACTCTTCCAAGCTTTAGAGTCACCTTTATATTTCTATTATATTGCTAGAAGACCTAACAAAGTCGATAAAATTTAATTAGAATTTATTCTATTTTTTTTAAACCATTCGGTTAACTGGGGGTCGGAGGTAGGGTCTGAGTTATGACTGACCCCTGGTGCGACCCCCCCTAATCTGGACTTCCAGAACCTTGGGGGTCGATACTCAGGGTCACATAGGGTCGGATGGTCATCGACCGCTTGTGGGTTTTGATCAATTTTCCTCATTTTAGTCCATTCTTCGTGTTTGGGGTCCTATGGCTTGCTCCTACAGTCCATTCAACATACATTCCATGGTCTAGAACCATGAAACATCCACCTATATAGCTTTTATATATTCTCCCATGGTTTTCCATGGAAACCTAACCACGGGTAGATGGTTTGGGATTCTCCGAGATCACACTCTCATCCTTATCTAACCTAAGGTCTGTAGAAATACATGGAATTAGTATCCATACCTGAGAAGAATACTCCTTCTCTGCAACTCTTCTCCTTTTTTATTTTTCTTCTCTCCCTTACTTCTATTCTTCTTCTCTTCTTTCTCTTCTCTTTCTCTCAATTCAATTAGGGTTGTAAAAGGAGTGAAAGAGGCTTAGGGACATCCTATTTATAGGGTGGAAACTCCTAAACTATGTCCCATTGAGATTTGGAAGGAATCCAATCGAAATTTGGAAACTTTCTTAATTTTAGTTTCTGGCGGCAACTGGGGGTCGATGAGGGGGTCGATGATCCCGTCGACCCCTAACTCCTAAAGTGTCCGACCCCTCTGTAAAACAGGGGGTCTGACTTTCTGTCTTGGGGGGTCCGACCCTCCCTTGCTGGGTATGCGACCCTCCCTTTAAATTAAGTGTTTTTGGGTCGATTTGATACCTGGGATCACGATCTCCTTCACACCCTTGGTTCATTCATCTCGTCCATGATGGGTAAACCTGGTTCAAAGTGGTAAGATCGGGTTAGTTTGATACGGGTCTTACACTAGTGGTGGTGGATTCTTTTTGGGAGAGAGCTTAGTAGCATGGCACAGCAGGAAACAGGAGTCTGTCTCCTTATCTACAGCAGAGGCAGAATACATTGCAGCAGCAGCTACATGCACTCAGGTAAGCTGGATGAAAAGACAGATGTTAGACTTCATTGTTGTCTGTGAAGAACCAGTGGTCATCAAATGTGATAATATGAGTGCCATCAACATATCCAAGAATCCTGTGCAACACTCAAGGACCAAGCACATTGACATTAGATATCATTATTTGAAGGAGAAAGTGCTTGAAGGGGAATTGAGATTGGACTTTGTTCCTATAGCAGATCAAGTGGCATACATCTTCACCAAAACTCTTCCAAAAGACTCTTTTGAGAAACTCAGAGCTCAGCTAGGAGTAGTGACTTTGAGCACATTGTAGATGGCACATGTGTAAGGGGAGTTGCTGACTACATAGCATCATCTTTTATCTGTAGGTTTGGAAAGATGCGGTGGGCACTCCTACAGGTGAGGCTATGTAGAGGGAGTTGATATGAAGGGGGAGTTGATATGCAGGGGGAGCTCATTCAGCCTTTAGGACTTGTTGTCAAAGGGGGAGAAGATGGCAAGAAGGTTGTGTCATATTGAGAGATACCTCAAGAGGGGGAGGTTTGTTAACAACAATTCCAAAGGGGGAGATTATTGAAACCAAGTCCAGGCAGTGCAGTAAGTGTGCAGTAAGTGTTGTCATTGTTGGCAACCTTAGCAGAGAAAGTGATATGGAGGAGAGAGAGTATCTGTAGGACTCTTTGTCAAGCAGCCAAAGAGAATGAAGCCCAGCTGAAGAGAAAGAAAGAAGAGAGAGAAAGAAGAGAGAAAATAGAGGAGAGAGAAAGAGGAGAGAGAATAGGATGGGACCAGGTTGGTCCCACCTTGGGTGGCCAGGCCAACATGGCAGCTAGCCCAGGACAACAGGGCAGATGCCCGCAGCACCAGGCCAGCAGGCCATGCCAGCATGCATGGCAAGGGGAGCCATGCACACATGCCAGGGCCATGCGCACAGCACAACCGCGCACATGGACAAGCCAAGCAGCAGCATGCCGCGCACAGCAGGTGCCGCGCACATGGAGGTTGCACGCAGCAGCACCCGCGCCATGCCATGCCGCACACAAGCAGGCAGCGAGCAGCAGCATAGCGCAAGCACCGCGAGTGCGCGCCGTAAGCCTGCGCAGGGTCCTTAGACATGCGCTCAAGGTGTTCGACGTAATGCCGCAATGGAGAAAAATGTTCGGACCCTACTGGAAAAAAATCGACTTACAGGGCATTACCACATATTTACAGGGGCATTTTGGTCATTTAGAAAAGAGGAGATTCGATATGGATGGCTTGGATCAAACCACGATAGCATGATTCCAAATGGAGGACTCACGATAATGCGGGCTATGGTGTAGCGCCTGATTTACGCTCATATGCCTGCGAGATGATTCCAATTGGCTGGAAGCATCTTAAAACAGTGAGTCGCGAAACACGGAAGCAGATCCATGATTAGGGGCGTAGAAGATTCTAATCCGAAGGCTGTGGCGCATCCCAAACTTTGGTGACGGGATCTGACCTATCTGATGGTCCAGAAGAGATCCTGCCTTTTGCAGTAGATCCAGCGGCCTAAAAACGATGATACCCTCTCAGCCAATCACCGATCGACAACGGCGTACCATGCGTCAGATGCGGCGACGATAGAGTGCGTCGCGGCGCACTGAATCAGGGCTGAAGATTCTATTTGGAATGTTCTCATTGGCCGAACTTCTTTTGATCATATCTCAGTCGTCCGATCTCAGATCGAGGCCTATAATATGTCAAACTGAAGGATTTTCCAATCAGAAGATCTTGGCAGTGGTTTGAGCTCGAGCAAAAGGCCTTTAATGGTGATTTTTGTGAGAACCCTCCATTGAAGCTTCTCCAAGAGAGAGAGAGACTCCTACTGGCAGTGTGAGGCCATGAAAGCTTAGTTGAAGCTTGAAGAGAGTGTGTGGACCAGCTATGAGCGTCCTATGGAGTTGTTGTGGTGAAGAATGAGCTGTGAAGCCCAAGAGGAGGCCAAGATGCTTGCACAGTGAGGCTTGCATAAGTAGCGAGCAAGATCGGGAGGTAAACTCGCACACAAATCGTATTTACTGTATCAGAGATAAAAGGGAAGGGTTTGTATGAATGTTTAATATACATATTGTGTAATCAAGTCAAGTGGGTGCTTGACTGGAATTGGGTTGGTGCCTAGGACACAGTTGTAGCTGTGAATGCGATTGATGTTGTAGCATCAGGGTTGTAGGTGCAACCGTAGCATTTCTGTTGTGTATTGGGTATATACGAAACCCTGGTTAAGGTATTGCCCCGTGGAGTAGCCATCACAGTGTGTGATTGGTGAACCACGTTATATTGTGTGTCCCATGCATGTGCTTGTGATTGTGGATTAGAAGTCTGTGTGCTGCAGGTCTGGGTGTATACACTTGGCAGGCCAAGCCCCTGGTATGGATACCTGTGGGTGTATGGTTGGTGTGTGCACGAAATGTGTTTGACATATTGTCTGTGAGAAAGTCTCAAGAAATCAGCTCAAGGCAGCATAGCACAGATTGATCAACAGCTCTTGGCAGCATTCTCATAGCATCAGGCCAAACAGAATAGTGAAAAGGAACTTTAGTGGCCACTGATTCACCCCCCCCCCTCGGTGTCTACACGGGAATAACATAACCTTTAAAATTCTTAACAAAAAAAAAAACCTTGAGAACTTCTTAAGAGGCTGCGGAAACATACAGTGATTAGTTTTCCATTTGTTTCAGTAGCATATTGTTTCCAACAGATACTCTTACCATTTTTAAAAAATTTTCTAACGGGTGGGTTTCTTTTATGGTTTCGCTTACCAAATAAATCAGCTAGAGAATTTAAGACAGCTTTGAATTTTGTTTTATTTCACTTTTCTGTTCAATTTTATAAATATGTAAAGGCTTTCAGCCTAACCAACAATTTGAAGATTAATAGACAAGCTTTGGCTTTGATTCTGTGAGATGCAGAACACTTTTCTACTGTGGGATGTAGTAGATTCTGGTGAAATGCCAGGAAACCTTGGTGGGATTCTAAGGGGGGAAGACTTTGGTGGGATACCAAGTTTGTGATTTTGGTGCAATTCCTTAACCAGTTTTCTTTTTATCTTCTACTGTTATTAAATTACATATCTGAAAGTTGTTTAACCTGCACATGCTTATTCTGTTATTAGTTTATGCTTAATTATGGTTTAACTACCAAGTTATTCCTTGATTAATCACCGATTGAAACTGATCGATTCTTCTGCTGAAATCAGATCTTATTTATGTTTTATTACTTAGAATCAGATAGACTCTAGTGTCCTACTGGAAGTTAACTTCTTATATCTGTTTTATTCCTTGATAATCTTTTACATTGGTATATTGAAATTCTAAACTTTGTGGTGGTACGTGTAGAATCTCATATAACTACTTTGTTTTTCTTATTTTCTTTTTTATGTTACTTTAACAAACAGCAAGCATGGAAGGCTGACATTTGTTTGGTCAATGCATTTCATTATTTAGGTTTTTAAAGAAGTTCAATGGGATGCTTGAAATGGTTGAATGCCTACTTTTTGTATCTAAGAAATGTAAAGTGGTATGATGTGAATCAGACAAGGGAAGGAAGCTGAGAAGCATTTTAGTGGATTGGAGTTACAAGATTTTAGAATGTTATTGTATACAATGCATTTTTTTTTATTGTACTTTGGACTGTATATATACAATGTTTTTTTTTTTTTTAACTTAGCTTATTTCCCTGTAAAGGTTGGAATATCAGTTATAAATTTCAATTCACTTGGAATTCTTCTAGATTTTAGTTGTTAGTTTTTTTTCTAGTTTTTTGTGTTTTGCTTATGTTTTATGATAGGATATATAATTTTCAGTGTTTATAACAGGAATACTTCAGTATGGGTATCGCTTGGAAAAATTTTAAAAAAAAACTATTTTTACCGACGGTAAAATAATATCTGTTGGTAAATATTATTTTTACCCACGGAAATTAAATTTCGGTTGGTAAATATACATATTTTAGCCACGGGAATTTATTTTCCGTTGGAAAAAATGTGAATTTATACCCACGGCCGCTACGCCGACAGACTATACGATGGAAACTCGTCCGTCAGTAAATATAAATGACGATGGAAACCTCCTTTTAGCGATGGAAAATTTCCATTGCCAAATGAACATTGTTGTAGTGAAATAATGAAGAGAGTGTCTGGTCAAAATATGGTATCTAATTGAATTGAAGTTTGAAATTTAAGATATCTTTCATCTATAATGATTGTAATAACAACATCATATGTCCATGTGGCACAATAAAGGTGGATTATTAGACGGGTATGTTTTTATCAAAATGGGTCCCTTGAAAATCAGTTCTCAGAACCAAATATGATTATTGTTTGATAGTTAGAAATTAATTATTTATACCATGAAGAATAATAATGAATCGAAAAGTCTATAGAATTGTGTTTGTCGGTAATGTGGAGATGCTTTTTTTATGTCTTCTCACATCATGATCATGTGGGTCTCATACAAACACTCTATTGATGAAACCATTTGTTCGTATTATGATAGATGTGACGTGAGAAATTTTTACACTGACAGAATGGGAAACCATCTTCCATCCACGTGAAGAGCTTCACATAACCTCATTGTTGTCTATGGATGTAGATCTTGCACTTATCCAGTGGGTCCCACACTCGTTGAATCCACACCAAATTAAAGATGTTGAAGAATTTTTTGAGAATCTTTTTAAATTAAATTGATATTAAAGTCAAGTTGATATCCTCTAAAGAATATTCTCATACAAAAGGAAACCCTCAACCTCTCCAAGTGTTCAATTTAAGCGAAATTATTACCCAAAAAAAAAATTAAAAATTTAAGTGAAGTGAAAAGGTCATGGATAGAAATAGGTCCACGTGTTTCACCTGTTTCATTAGCTACCTTTTCTGTTCTACAATAATTGCATGGTGCATCTGTCTCACACAAAAATCTTTCTCATATCATAGCAGATGTATGTTTTTAATGGATCCAAATCGTCTTATCTTGAGATTCGGGAGGCGTGGCGACGACCCCACTGGATGGTCGCCATGTGAAGGTCGAATGAATCCGACCCCTTCGTTCAAGCCAACAAGCTGAGCCGACAAGAGAGTATCGGCTCGAACGGAGGGGTCGAATTCATCCGATCTCCACATGGCGACCATCCAGTGGGGTCGCCGCCACGCCTCCCGAATTTTAAGGATGAGACGGTTTGAATCCATTTTTAATTCCACTCTTAAAGTTTAAATAACCAAGTCAATATTTATTTGGGGATCACGGTCCAATGGACCTTCCAATTTGTAATTAAATCAATGGGTTTTTATACAAAAAAATTAAGTTTATAAAAAAAACATCTCCAATTCTTTTTTTTTTTTCCTTTGTACTAATTTAATAAAGAGTCGTAATGTTAAAATAATAAAGAATATATAAAATCAAATTTTGGAATGTCTTTCATAGAAGAAATAAAAATGAAAAACTTATTATTTTATAGTCAAATTCTATAAATTAATGTTAAGGGAGTAAAATATTTCTTTAATTTAAATTTACTTTTAAAGATCTAAGTAAGGAATCTTTGTAATGTTTGGTTTTGTTAAAAGTCCAAACTTTTGTTGTTACATGGTAGATTTGAAGGAGCACGATAACCATGTGGTAGATCACCCTCTCAATCATCTCACAGATCAAATTATTTCTGCTTAGAACATGGATGAGTAATGGGTAAAAATTAAATTTCAATTTTCAACATGGTTTTAATTGTGACAATGTAAATTTTTTTTTTATACAAATTAATTAGATAAACATACGGGTGTAAAATTATTGGTAGGCTTTTAGAAGAATTTTTGTCCAAATGTCATAGAAGTTTCAATATTGTTTTTTAAACATTGACTTATAAGGGATAGGGAATAAGAAGTTATGACTGATGTATAGCTGTCGCACAAAAAAATCCCATTTTGCACTGCTTACTTTTCTCCTAAACTTGTGTGTATTGTTCATCCATTTGTTGTTTCTTAGGTTAGACATGATAAGGAGTCACGCACATTTAAAATTGATTAAGAGAAAGAACCCAGCCACATGATCCGGGGTGTCCTCCATAAATGAAAAATATTTCAACAAGATACCACCATTATTTTGGAAAAATAACATCCTAATTTTGAAGGATGTTCCTTTTTTTCGTATTATGTTTTAGTAAAATATTTTCTCCCATTTTTAATCGTTTTACAATTATCTATTGGATTTTAACAAATCGCATAAATTTTTTTTTTTTTCATTGGAAAAAATCATAAGAATGTTATTTTACTATAATGGAATCTACTGTCATTGCCTCAAGCTTATGTTACTTGCATGCTCCCCTTAAGGCACTTTTGTTGGTATTATGAGTTAAGTTGAAATTTGATCAACGAGATGGATGTGAGATTTTCTATCATATGTTATTTTCATAAAGTCAGAATGTATTTCAGATGGGTGGATTTCTTATCTGTCATGATCTAAATTTCAATTCCTAGCAAAAACAAGAGGGATTATGTTTCCAGTGTAGGATTTAGGATCACTTGGTATGTATTATAGAATTAATTATATAATATATTACGACATATATAGTTATTTGGTATGATTTATGTTATTTATTTATATTTAAAATAAATTGATATATTCATCCAAAATAAAAATTGATATAATCTAAAATCTACAAATATGTTAGAAGGTGTTTATCATTATTGTGTGAATCTATTATTACTTCTTTATGTCTTGGGATATTAAACGGTTATTATTTTTGATTAATAATTTATTCTCATAAATGGTTTATTATAAATAATTCATAAACATAAATATAAACTATACCAAAGAGAGCCTTAAAGGTAGCCATTTATAACAATTTTTTTCTATCTTGGGAGGATGATGTTACAATTAATTAGATACCAGCTAAATCCTAATCTTGATATATTACATCCTCCTGAATACAGTGTATCTCATACATATTGTTTCGTTACTACTTTTTTTAGTAAAAAGTTAGCCGTGGGCCTTTTTTCTTTTTAGGTTTCGATTGATTTGAATTCCTAGAATATATTTTCGAAAAATTATATTCTCAAGATGAAGAATGTATTCCTAAAATAGAATGAGAATAGACTAAGGCTTTCCTTTGTATGTATTATAGAATTAATTATATAATACATTATGACATATGTAATTGTTTGGTATGATTTACGGTATTTATTTATATTTAAAATAAATTGATATAATCTAAATCTACAAATAGGTTAGAAGGTGTTTATCATTATTGTGATAATCTATTATTACTTCTTTATATCTAGTGGTATTAAACGGTTATTGTTAATGACTCATAATTTATTCTCATAAATGATTGGTTATAAATAACTCATAAACGTAAATATAAGCTATACCAAAGAGAGGCTAATGTAGGAATTGTCGACACTGCTTGAATAGATGGCGTCCGACCACGAAAGACCGCAAATCCTTAGAGCCCTTGCTTCAGGGTGAGGACTTGGATCCTACCCAGCCATTGGTAGGACGTCCAACGATTGGAGAAGATCTTTTTCTCAGGCAAAAGAGGCCCTACGACAGAAGTAAATTATCCATGCACCAGCTAACCGATGTGGGACTAAAGCCCTCCCATCTTCTCCGTCAATGGGAGATTGAGCACTAAAACAGACATGAGTGCTAAAGACTAACACTTCAAAGAGGTCATGAGTTTTTCTCCCCCCCCCCCTCGCCCCCTCTTCCTCCCACCCGTGGTAACCACCCATACCCTTGAGAACCATAAACAGGGTGTGGGATCCACCTCTAAAGTATAGGACCTACAACTATACAACGACTCCGTGGTTATCATGTGGGGATAGGATTCGGACACAAGCCTAACTAACTTAAAAAAAAAAAAGAGCCTAGTTCTTCCATTAGCAACAATCCACGACAAGGATGGTAGAGAGAGATCTGAAATCATCTCTTCCCTTGACGACCCTGCCGTTAGTATATTGTTTCAAGGAAAACACCTTGCCTTCCTTCTTTGCTGTTTTCAATAATGAGAGAGTGAGATAAATAAGAGATTACAATGACGGACCATGGAAGAAAAGGTTGAGATAATGTCATGTCGCATAACAATACAAGAGGCTATGAAAGTGGCAAAGCCAATACTAGAACGCAGTGTATTACACTATTACACTGTCGTGAAGAGAAATGAGTGTAAGATAAATGAGTTGTTAAGCAACTTGATGATGAGAGAGAGAGAGAGAACACGCCTCCAACCTTCGAGCCTACAATCCATTTTAATGGCGAGAGTTTGTCATTTGGAAATTTTCTCACATAGGCCCACAACTGAAATTCACAAGTACTTATCAGTTAACTATTCTCACCTAAACCCTGGATTTAAATCGTCTCCTCCCTCAGGGAAAAACTCCCGTCGGATGGCCGACACGTGGCTCTCAAGAAAATCCGAACCCCACGTCCGAGCTGACACTTAGCCCACAAGCCAAGTAGACAGGGGGTGTCGGCTCGAACGTGGGGCTCAGATTTTCCCTAGAATCACATGTCGGCCATCTGACGGGGCGTCTCCCTCCTCCCTGAAGTACAGGGAGGAGACAATTCGGATCCCATAAGCCCCACAACTGAAATTCAAAAGTAATTGTCAGTTTGATGTAATTGTACAATTATGCTATCACCTAATCCGACATATTATAAGTAAGAAATATTTACTTTACTATCCCTACACCTCGGTTTAGATTGGAATTTCGCTTTTCCGTAATGCAGTTGGCATTTACATTCATTTACTTTGTCTTAAAAATGTATTGATGTACACACCCTTAGTTTAATCTTTAGGTGGCTTCTTGAGCCCTTAACCATGCCAAAGAATGACATTATGAATTTTTAGACCAATCAACTCCATATTTTATATTCACCTAACCCGAGCGGATATCTCTAGTGGGGATTCATTGACTCACAAGGTAGTCTTTTCATGGGCCATCACTATCTATGGGGTTTAAGACCCACGTTTGGAATGTGGGACACATTGGACATAGCCATAGCCGATGATGGAGCAAAAAGGATACACTTGTGGGGAGGGGATCGAGACTCGGATTCTTTGAAAGTCGGATCTCCTACCATGCCTAAATATTATAGTTTATTATATAAATTCAAGCCCTTGAATTGCGGGGTATAAGTATGTATTCATTCAAAGTCCTCATATAATATTTCACTATCAAAAATCCTGTGCAATGCCCAGGAGTTTATGAATTAGTTTTTATACAGTAAGAACACGTGAGAGAGGGAGAGAGAATTATCCATTAGAATTGAATTTTACTTCTTAGATAAATTAGAATGATTACTATGAGGATAACATTAGGGATCTGTTTGCTTGCAAAGGAAATCAGGGGGAAGAAAAAAAAAAAATAATAATAATAAAATAAAAAATATAAATCTAAAATGAAAATTTGTTCATAACCCAACATGCAATTTTTGCTGTATTTAATAATGATATTTTGTAGATGAAAATTTTATTTTATTTAAAACAAAAAGAGATTTTGAGGCAAAGTAAAATGAAGCTAATAACCAAATAATGCGATGAGACTTGATTCTTTCATTTTCTCTTCGGGTTAAAACTTGTTTGATTGAATAACAAAGGATTACCTTTTCCAACATCAATTATGGTTGGTGAGGTTCTTGCCCTTATAGGTCTACAAGCAGCTATTAGACTGGGGTTCGCTAATATCGTTGCATTCTCAGACTTTGTCTCTCATTTGCTATTTATGTAACGACGAGGTTCCTCAACTTTTGGAGTTTCTTCTGTCATCCATGACATTTTTACTGTTTTAGCTTCCTATGTTTTCAATCTCTTGGATAGATCTCTAAATGTTTTGGCATACTATTTAGCTAGGTGGGCTTTACAAACCGCAAGTAATAGGTTTTCGGTCACCTCATTCCTGGTTTTCCTTCAAACCCTTGTACTTGTTTCCCTTTGTGGCCTTGTGGATGAATAAATTTGCCCGGTCAAAGATTTAGAGTTAGTTATGTAGTCATATGATAGTCATCTGATGTAATAATGGTTATAGAAGTTTTCTTTTTAAGTTTAAAATTTTCACTTCCCTTCCCTTTGATTTCCTTCACAACCAATAAGAGCCTAGAAGAATTTGTTAAGAATTAACATCGCAATAGAATGACAATAGCGACAGGGAAAACGAAATAGAAACAAAACACAGAGATTTCATGTGGTTCACCCACATAATGTGTATGGGCTACGTCCATGGCAAAGCAATCAGTCTCCGGTTCCACTATTCTAATGAATAGTTACAATGCTCAATACTTCTCCTTACCATATTACACCTTATATATAGGGAAACCCTAAACCCCAAAAGTAAAAGATTGCCGTCAAATAACAGTGGCAAAGTGAATAGTATTTCTTGGCATAAAATAATATCAATTAAGCTTCACACATAACAATCTCTTACTTGAAGATTGATATCAACACTTCGCTAAAAAACTTCGATCTTCATAACTAACTGCTCTACAACTTCCAAGAATCCACAAACATCATCGATCAAAGATGAGGAAATGCACAACTTTTCCATATCAACTACTTTTGTTAACATATCTGCAGGATTCTTGCGACCATCGACCTTGTCAAACTTCAATTTCCTATCCTCCAAAACTCACCGAATGAAGTGATATCCCAACTGAATCTGCTTGGTGTTAGAATGCAAAGCTGAGTTCCTAGCTAGGTAAATAGCACCTTGACTATCTCTCCAAACGATGCTATTCTCTTGCACTCGACCCAACTCTTCCATAAATCTTTGGAGTTGAATCATCTCTTTGCTAACTTCAGTGATAGTAACATATTCTGCCTATGTAGTAGAAAAACCAACCATCTTTTGTTGCTTTGAAATCCATCTGATTACTGTTCCATCTATAGTAAAAACATATCCCGTGGTGTTTCTCCCATCGTCTCTAATTCTCTATCGCCTGAATGATCAGAATCAATATAGCCTTGTACATCAATGTTAGTACCCCTAAAGCATAAACAATAATTAAATACACTTCTAAGAAACCTGACTATCCACTAAACTGCCTTCCAATGTTCTTTTTCGAGATTCTGCATATACCTACTGACAACTCACACTGCATGTGCAATATTTGGCCATGTGCTAACCATCACATATAACAAACTTCCAGCTACTGAAGAATATGCATGGTCCTTTTGCCATGAACTCATTTTCCTCCTGTGTTGAAGGACACAAATCCTTGGAAAGTTTAAAGTGACTTGTCAATGGTGTAGTTACTTGCTTCGGCTTATTCATATTAAATATCTTCAATACCTTTTCGATATATATAGTGGGACCGCCGAATAATAGTGGCAAAGTGAATAGTATTTCCTGGCAGAATATAATATCAAGCTTCACAGATAGCAAAATTATATAAAAAAATGAGCACGACATTTGTCATCCACTACTAGAGGGTATTTCTATGTAGTGCCAATAGGTGCACAAGAGACGGACTCATATATAGAGGACCCATTTAACGTGGGAAGAGAGAATGTGTCAGTGAATGACTTACTGGTCCAAATATGAGATGACATGAAAGGAATCTTCATAACTTGTTATTCTTTTTTCCATATAAAATGGGCAAGTGTTTACCAATGAGAGAAAGGGGTTGAGGACCTTTTAGTAAGGGATACACATTTGTTAGAGGAAGAGAATGTCAATAATAAACTCATGACTCATAGAAAGAAATCTCTATTCTAACATTATGTGGATATTTTTTTTTTTTCAATAAAATATACTTTGAACTTCTCGAGGGAGAGTTATATATAATTGTTTTTTCAAATG
Source organism: Protea cynaroides (assembly GCA_028583415.1). Classification (NCBI taxonomy): domain Eukaryota; kingdom Viridiplantae; phylum Streptophyta; class Magnoliopsida; order Proteales; family Proteaceae; genus Protea; species Protea cynaroides. The sequence goes on along the minus strand of CM053270.1, from coordinate 44,403,340 downwards.
CCAGTCATTTTTTTTTTCTATGAGCAGTAAGAGAAATCCAATAAAAAGAATGCAGCATGAAAATAAATTATTCGTTTAATTGACAATATATCCTGTTATTGACATTTTCCCCATATCATATATTCATACATAAGCGGGTGGGCCATAGTTAAACTAGGCTGAACCTGAGGACCCAACCTTAGCCTAGTTTGCCCAACCTCAACCCCCACCTCACATTATTATGGAAAATAAAAAAAAAAAAAAAATAAAAAAGGCAAGAAGCAAGTTGGGCCTGATTTTGCACTGATCTCGAAGTCATGTGTTGCTTTGTCCACCAACAAATCCACCAATATACGGAATTGCAGCTAAGTATTGCAGTCTTATGTTCTAATGAGCCAAAAAAACCCAGATGGATTGCACCGATATAATAATCAAGGAAAAATATTTTCAATTGTAAGTTCGATTCCAGTTGCAATAAGCATTCCTCCATGATGGTGCAAGAGCTCTGGTGTAGCAGCACGTTTTTCTCATGATACTTCATTTGTTTTTGTGTAAAATGGTAGAATTTTTTTATAAAATAGAAATTTCTATTATTTATTTAAACATAAAATGTAAAATAAAAAATAATTAAAAAAATAAGAAATTTGTAGACTCTGGATCACCTGCACTTATTAGAAGAGTAATAGTACGTTCTTTGGATGACAAGTGTTCTATGGAGTTAACCGTGTTAACTTCTGTTAGCTAAATAAATTTTATTTTTTAATTCTCTTTATAACGGTAATTGATATGATAAATTAGCAATCATAATTTTTAAGGTAAATTAATCTATTAGAAATAAAAATAAATGATTTTTAAGGTAAGTAAATCTATTAGAAATAAAACTCTTAACAATTTGATAAAACTCTTAACGATTTTTTAATTTCTATTTTCTTTTACCCATTACTTCCTATTTTAATGGCAAGCAAACTAAATTAGTTATTTGTTTCAAAATCGTATTTGAATGTCGAGGAAAATACTTGATTATTTAATGTTGTGAAACCACTAGGGAAGGAGCATCAATCCAAGGTTCATGATGAAGAAGATGATGTTTGTCACACCTCAATTCTGGACTAACCAGAATAGTGTGATGAACCGCCAATAAATCAACGGTTCAACCAGGATCTCATATAGGCTATGCCAACCATGTTAAACCAAAACACATTCCACATTAATCAGAGATAATAAAGTATATAGTGAAAGTCTTATTAATAATGAACTGAGGTCTAATCATGATAAATAATTAATATTTCAATTATCTCCAAGTAACCAAAACATAATTTAATACATATTACACATATCCAAATACGAAAGTTAAACACTAAGCGTATCTATAGTTGAAACGCTTGCTTAAAAAATTATAATAGTCCTCCACAACTTGCTCATCCATAGCCGCCATCTGTTCATATGTTGGCGTGTCGACATAATCTTCAACCGTAATACCTGCAACATCTGAAAGTAAAAAGAATTGTGCGCGCGAGGGTCAGCTCTTCAACTTGAACTCAGTGAGTAAACAAAACAATGCAACAAACATATGCATATATTCAATTTATATATTTGGTCTGATTTTTAAGTTTACAATCTGCTATAGAAATGTTTGGTGGTCGCCGCACCTCTATACACGAGTGTCTGAATCCGTCCAATGGATCAAACACCATTGTTGTCCCACATACACTCATCATGAAATAGAGATAGAACTAAAGTGTTCGGATCAAACATTGCCAACACTTCCCTTGATGCCTTACCTATACCAACACGTAAGCCCCTATTGACGAGGGTTTACAAACTGGGCTCGCAACTAACCAATCCTAATGCCAAACAGTGTATCCAAGGCCTCACCCCAGCATCCCTCAATATGTCCATAGAGATAGAGCTAAGGCCCCCCGGTAGAGTCAGAGACCATACGGTCTGAGACCACCTCCCCTGATGCCCTACGACGTAATCGTTCTACTGAGATAATGACGATACGACGATATTAGTAGGCAAGACTTGAGTAGAGATAGAGCTAGATTTTGGTGATGAGGTCGAAGACCACCATGCCACATCTTCCCCCTGATGCTCCATTCGCATCCAACACACCAATCACACACATACATTCACATGTTTATTCCTAGCATCATCATTATCATCATGTTATAAATAAACAGAATTAAATATGCATGAACAGTAATAATAGAAATATTGGATGACATGTGAGATGCATATTACAAGCATAGAATCAATCATGACATTGGACTCAATAAAAATAAATAGTTTATTATTAACCAATTAATTTAGGTATTGTTTCCTCACATTTGATCGATGTTTGTTCTTCTTCCAAGCTTTGGAAGTCACTTTGAATCTATTAGGATCCTAAACAAATAATGTATGTAAGTTAGGGTTCAAGTTTACCAAGTTACAGTAGTCAAAAACCTTGTTTGGTCTTAAAATATGCTTACTGTTTTCCTACGATCGATGCTATGGTCGATGTTATGGTAGCAATATATGCCACCGTAGGACCTACGGTCGATACCCTATGGTTGCATTACATGCGACCATAGCTGCGACCGTAGCTGCGACCGTATGTTTCTTGAATTCTTCCCGAATGACTGTGGTCGCTTTCTCATCCTATGGTCGACCATAGCTGCGACTATACGTAGTTTGATTGATTTTTACTTCTTACATGAGTTCCTCCTCTTGGATCATCAATGAGATCCTCCCTAATGATCATTCTAAGGCCAATATTCTTAGTTTATCCTTCATTCATTAACACTAACCTATTCTTTATGCTTTTGCTTAGAAATTCTATAACCAAAATCGTCACATTAGATTCAACACATCAACTTAATGGAAAGGAACCTATCGTATCTAATCTATCATATAGAGTCAAGTCCATACCTTAAGTTTGTTGTAGAAAGATAGAACTTTTCTCTGCAAACCTTCCTCTCAGCCTTCGTCTTCAAATCTCCTTCTCCTTCTCTTCCTCTCTCTCTTTCTCTCTTAGGTTTAGAGTTTCAATTTGGGTTCTAAAAGAGTGAGAGAGGCTAAGGAACGTCCCTTATATAGAGGAAAAACCTCCATATAGAGTCCTCTTTCAATTAGGAAAGAGTCATCCTCAAATTAGGAAAGTTTCTTAAACACGGAGTCGATTCTGGGTTCCTACGATCGATCATACGGTCGCATAAACCGTCGACCGTAAGACCAAAACATGCGACCATAGCACCTATGGTCTCACTACGGTCGACCATAGGTGCGACCATAGCCCCCAAACATGCCACCATAGGTCCAAAATTCATTGGTTTTTAGTTTTTGACTATTTGCTTCCATACAAACTTAACCAGTCAACCACAACAACTAAATTTGACTTGTGACTTATCTCATATTGTGGTTTCTTCATATAATTGGTTTACTTGAGTCGATTATGATGGAAAAAGTGGTCACGACATGAGAACGTAAGGTTAGACCGGATTCGTGGTGTGCAGGTCTTATAATGTTCTTTCTCTTTGTCATGAATCCCCCAATGGGTTCATAACTTCTTCCTAGGTTTTAGCATAAGAAAATGAAATCAAAATATGAAAGTGGAAGGAGCATCAGTAAAGAGTGATGTACGCAAGAAGCAAAGATCAGTAAAGAGGAAGTAATGGATAAAAGCAAATAGAAATAAAAAAAAAAACCAAATTAACTCTGGGACAAAAAAGAGTTGGAAAGAGAGAGAAAAGGGTAATCATGATTTTTTTCAATGAGATAAAGCTCCGTTGAATTAAAAAATCATGATTTTATTATAGTTTTATTTCTAATTGTTTTTCTTTTTAAAAATCATTAAGAGTTTTATTTCTAATTGATTTATTTACCTTAAAAGTGGTTAGAGTTTTATTTCTAATAGATTACATACCTAAAAAAATATGATTGCCAATTCATCAAATCAATTACCTAAATAAAAGGACTTAAAAAAACAGAATTTATTTAGCTAAGGAAAGTTAGCACCGTTAACTTCATAGGACACTTGTCGTCCAAAGAGCATACTAGAAGAGTTATTCCTCTTCTAGTAAGTGCAAGTGATCCGGACTCAAATTTGTAAACGTCGGCAATATTTCTTTCCAAGTAAAATTAGGGGGAAAAGCAAAAATTTCTGTAAAATAGGATTCTTCACTGATTGTTTTAATGGAAAATGCAAAGTAAGGAATTGAAAACTGAAAAAAAAAAATTACAAGGAAAACTTTCATGTTAAATATCAATTGCATAGAAAATTTTACAAAGAACTATTGGCAAATTTTCATGTTTAATATCATTTACACAAAAAGTTTTACAAAAAAATAAAAAACAGAGGCATGCATAGTGAAATTTAAACACTAAACTGGACTTGTATCATGCCGCAGAGATGACTGTTTTCTTGAGATGGAAATTCTGGAGCTTCTCCACTTTTCTCAATTTCGGTCATTTTTCTTTTTCAATGCACTGATGGTGGATCAATGATTCTGGCTTAATAACCAGAATGAATGAAAATCTGGATTGATTTCTTTTGATGAGTTTATTTTTTATATTTTACTTTTAATAACTGAACCCCTTTCAATGCAATCAATCACTGTGTTTCTGGTTGAGTTAATTAATATTTCATGGATGATAAATAGTTAGTAGATGAATATAGGTCTAAAGCCAAATAACAAATATAAATCTCTTTAAACTTCACTGACTGACTTAGGAATTAGGAATCTTTTCATAAAAAGTTAATAGACCCTACATAAAGGTAATTTTCTTTATAAGATGACAATTCCCTCCCCAATCAGATATGTGATGGAAATTCTTTTTTGTTTCTTATGCTTCACTTGTTCTTAATATCACTTTGCAAATAGTTTCCAGTTAAAAACTTTCCTCTGTTTCATGTCTTTTACTAGAATAGAAAGAGGATGGAAATGACCATAACAAAATATCATGTGAAGTCATAGTTTTAAATAGAGACAAGACATGGAAGGATAAAGATTCTCTCATGTTGTTAAGTTTCTCTGACTGTGAGGGCATGGTTGGAGATCACCTGAAGCACATATTAATATGCATCAGGTGATCTCCAACCGTGTAATCATGCCAAAGGAACTAGACGACATGAGAGGATCTTGGTCTGACATGGAACCATCATGATTCAATTTCAATCTTGGACTAGTTTTTGTTTGATTTCAATCTTGCCATAGTTCTTTGTAAGCAAAACTGCAAAAAAAGGAAGAGGGGTGAGATGGCTATATTCCTAAAATTTAATTCATTTTCATAGCAATCAATTTTTAGCCTAAATATATTAATAATATATTTTGTTAACCTTTAACAAAAAAAAAATAATTAAATTTTGCCGAATTCCGGATACAAGAAAGAATATCTTTTAACATGAAATCTATCTTCGGCATCGCCATTAGCAGAGCACAGATCAAACGAGAAAAAAAAAAAAGAAAAAGAAAAAAAAACCTTAGGACTGACTTAAATTGCGACCTTTGGCATTACCATCAATAGCCTGCTCAAAACACCTTAGGACTCAATAAATTATCATTTTTAACTAATTTTAGTTGATATTCAAAAGTCTTAACAATTTTAATCGAATCCTTATTTTTTTTATTTTTTTATGGAAAGTAGAGCACGGATATTTTCTTTAGCCACTTGATTTGGTTTTGTAAAACTTTGTGTGAGATTTCTCTTGATTGGAGTTTGTTCATGGATGATTTGAGTTCAAAAAAAAATAATATATATATATATTAGTTGGAAAAATTGAAGTTTGATAAAGCTCAATTCATTAGAATTTTTTTTATTTTTTTATTAACTCATGAGTTCACTAATTTCAATTGCTTGTTTATAAAGGCAGGTTTTAAGATAACATTGTACTAGAATAACTAAGATTCTCCATTGTGTGGCACTTTGATGTACTCAACCATTTTAACCACCCCCAGCAAAAGCTCTTATCATGGATCTAGACATATAAAAAATAAATTTGTATTATTTTTACTTTTCCAAAATGTACTCAAGGTTAAGGCTAATCTCGCACACTTGTCATATGGTATTTTGGTTAGGGTTCCGATTGGTGCACATGTTGTCCACTTCACTATACATGATCTGTATTTTTTTTTTTTTTTCAAATTTGATTAATCTATGTGTCAATAATAGTGTGGGAATTATTTACAGAATCCAATATGTTTGGAAATGTTTGAAGTACATAAACTAGTTATATGTCAAGGGGAAAAGCCACATATAGGAGGTCATCATCTAAGAAAGATGGTCTATGAAGTAAGATGTAATCAAATAGTCAAAAATCTGAATTCGATTTGCATTCGTATCCACTTAGGGGTGTCCGTATCTGAATTTGGATAATCTGGAACATAATCAAATCCAAATTCAATTTGCATCCCTATCCATTTCAGGGTAACTATATCCAATTAAGGGGTGTTGATGTCGGAAACCGTGTAGTTGTCCTCCGAAGTCAGATCGCCTACAAGATGTAAGAGAAGTAGCCAGCAGAGGTTGGGTTCTAGACCCGGGTGTGACTCTGATGCCTAGGTCATTATTCTGAAATGCAAACATCCATAAAACTCGGTTTATTGAGATGACAAAGTTCTGAGATAGTTGTAGGGTAGTAGAAAGCAATTTGTATCGTAAAGGCAAGGTAAAGTGAAGTGAATAAACCTGTGTGGTTTCTCCTTATTTATGGAGTGAGGATGCAAGTTGAGCAAGGCAAGTATGGATTTGTCCCATATTAGATCGCCCCGGTTATGGTAGGATTCGATCGTCTATTTGAGGCATGATTCGCTAAGCGCTACAAGGTAAGATCTTTTGAGTTGAAATGGCAAGATCTGCCGAGTTTAATAGAGTAAGGCTAGATTCTTGCCTTTTGATGAATATATGGGATATCAAAGTCGTCCTCTCTAGGATGTGTGGGCCAATTGTTGGAGCCCCTGGTGATAAAGCTGGATAACCCTTTGCACAGTGCCACGTGGTAGTCTTTGATTCGTGATTAGTTTATGTACCCATCATTTCCCCTACTCCTTTGGATCTATAAGATACAATGGGGTACCATCTCCCGAGTTTGGAGGACGAGTTCTTAGTTTTCAAGTCTTCTTTGTGGACTTCCAAGTTGAACAACTCGGATCAGATGATTCAGAGGTTTGCTCTTCCGAGAACTCCTTGTTGGGCAAGTCGACATGGGGAGTGGAGATGATTTTCCTAGTCATCTGCTTCGAGCCAGATCAATTTTATAGGGACTCAGTATTGCCAGTGAAGCGTCAGATCTGGAATCACAATGGTTGGATGGGGAGCCTTTAGTATTTTGACATGTGGCTCTGATAGGGATGAGGATTGAAGGATTTTTCAGGCTCTATATAAGTCCAAGCCATTTTGGTTTACAAGCACATGGCATCAATCGCTCCGCAAATCGGAAGCTATTAGGCTCGTGATATTGTTTCTTTCAATTTGCTTCTTTTATACTTCTTCGGTTGTGACTCAGATTCTTGTGGGATTCTTCTTTAAATCTCTAACCAATAAGTCTTATTTTCGATTTATTCTTTTGATTTCTTCTTTCCTTCCAATGGGTTCTTCAGATGAGGAAGAGGGCCGAGCACAGGGCGAGGTCTTTGATCAAGATGACAAGGGCAATATGGTAGGGAAGGAAGAGAAGGGGAAGGAAGAGAAAGGTGATGGTGAAGGGGATGAGGTGATTAGTGAGAGAGTTAGGGGGATAATGTAAGACCCGTACTCTACTAACCTAGTCTAATCGTGTCGTGTTAGGTCTTCCCATCATAACCAACTCAAGAGAACCAACCGTATGAAGAAACCACAAAGCCAGGTAAAAAATCAGTCACTCAGGTTGTCCGCTAGGTAGTGCTAGGTTGTCCGGTTCCCAGATTTGGCGACCAGTGAATCGATCAGTCAAGCCTAGAAGCAAACTCCGAGATCAGGAAAGTTTCCTAATTTGAGGAGAGTACTTTCCTAATTGAGAGATGACTCTATATAGAGACTTTCTCTCTATATAGGGGACGTCCTTTTGTCTTCTCTCACTCTTTTGATCATTCACAAACCCTAGAGCTGAGAAAAAGAGTGGGAAAGAAGGTTAAGAAGGAGGAGAAAGAATGGAGAGGAAAAGGGTTACTGCAGAAAAAGATTGTCGAAGGTTTCTAACTCTCGATAGCAAGAAACCCACGGTAAGTGCCTAATCTCTATAGAGGATAGATTGGATTAAGGTTAGATCTCCAATCACAGTGTTGGTGAATCGAATCCAACACCATGATTGGATTTCTACTAGTTTCTGAATAACCTAATGACCATAAGATCATAACGATTAGGTCTACCTAGAATAAATTAAATCTGATGACGATTGGCCATAGAATGAACCTAGGATGGATCCCATTATTGAACCGAAGACTTGACTTAGAAGGAATTCGGACTGAAAGACAAACCTGGGACATGACTTAGGAGTTATCCGGTCCCTTGACCGGTTGGCCATATAGTAGACCAAAGAGGCAACCAATGAATCTCGCGAAGTCTACAGGGTTTTGTCTGGATAACTCATCGATCGAGCAATGTAAAACCGGTGACTCAATCGGACAATGTCTCGAAGGCATATTTTGGAGACCAGATAGTGAGTCTAAGTACAAACTTGATGGAATGGAACCCTAATGCAAGTTCATTAATTGGTTAGGCTTTCCACTAGTACAATATTGTTTCTAAGGCTTGGAAGAGGAACAAACATCATTCACAAGTGAGGGAACAAGACTTAAACTAATTGGTTAATAACAAGCTACCTTTTACTTTTCTGTTAATTGATCTGATGCCATGCTCTATATGATTGTTTATATATCTCACATGTCATCCAATACCTGTTATATATCTGTTCATGCATATTTATTTATGTTTCTTTTATGATATTAATGATGAGGATAGGCATGTGCTTGTGTGTGGTTGGTGTGCTGAATGGGGAGAGGTTGTAGCATCGAACTATTCATCATATTAACATCATCGTATCGCCATTACCTTAGCAGAGCTGATACATCATAAGGTATCAGGGGGTAATCGCGGTGTGTGGCTGTAAGATCTGCTACCGGACCCTAGCTCTATTTATGTGTCATATTGAAGGATGCTAGGGTAAGGCCTTAGATACACCTGGATGACATTTAGTATTTGTTAGACACGAACCTAGTTGGCAAGCCCTCGCCAGTAGAGGCATACGTACGGGTATGGGGGAGAGTATCAGGGAGAGTGCTAGTGGTATGTGATCCGTTAGGCTCTAGCTCTATCTTTATTTTGTAGTGAGTGAAGTGGGATGACAGTGGTGTGTGATCTGTTAGGCATGCTCACACTGTTGTGTATGGAGGTGTGGTGGCCGCTTATCCTTACCAGTACATTGCAAACTTATATCAGACCAAAGATATGAATTTGACATCATGCATATGTTTGTTGTATCATTTTTTTTACTCACTGAGCTAAGTTGTGAGCTCAGCCCACGACGTCGTATATTTTTAGTTGATGATGCATGTACTACTGTGGAAGATTATTTGAGTGCGCCATCCTATGGACACGTGATGGCTACAGACATGCAGATGATGAAGGATGAGTATGACTCTTCATGCAAGTGTTTCCATTGTGTTTATGCTTAATGACTTATTTTCGTAGTTGAAACTTGTAATAGATATTTATTTATGTTTTGGTTACTTGGAGATAATCAGTTTAATATTTATTTATCATGTTAGACACTTAGTTAAATATTAATAAAGACTTTTATTGATTTATTTATATATTCTGATTGTATGGAATGTGTATATGGTTTGATTATTGGTACGGTCCTATGTGATCCTGGCTTGAACCATTGGTTCATATGACGGTTCATTCACACTTCTAATTCGTCTAGAATTGGGAGGTAACAACTTAGTATCAGTGCGCTCAGGCTCTACCAATCAAACCTGATTACATCCACTTGTGTCTATGAACTGAGTTAAGATTGAACTTAAAAGGTTTAATACAAACCTATCTAAGCACATTGTTGGTTGAAATAGAAATTTAAAGAACACCATAACGCACATATAAAGAAAAATAGAACGATATACATATAAAAAGAAACCAACCATAATGCATCCAGATAAATAAATAAAGGGTACAGTCCACAATCTGGACAGTTACCCTAAGAGCACCAAAAACAAATGTATTCGTAGTTGAAATAAAAACCTATCCCTGAGCTGGTGGAGGAGGTGGTGACTCGTGATCTCTATCATAATCCTCTGCATAGACCCTCCGAAGCCAAGCTACCTGCTCCTGAGTGGTACAGAGACTTTCAGTGAGGTTCGCCACTCATCCATCTGTCGCTCACTAAGCATCCAGAATCTCTCCTACCAGCTGCTCCATGGTATGCTGAGATCCCCAGATCTCTCGAAGAAGAGCCATCATTTCATTTGGAGGTGGGCTCGAAGGACTAACCTTAGTGGTGTGCTGTGGTGTAGGTGGGGGAATGTCATCGACGTCCATATGCATACAATCGTCATCCCCACCACCCTCTGCTGCAATGCTACTACTGCTGCTACCACATCTACTACTGTCGTAGCTGCCAATCGACCCAGAGGACAATCCAGTGCATTCCACTCTTCATCATTGATTTCCACCTCATGCATTTCCATCCTGGTGATGGCATCCCAGTCTAGATCTACTAAGATCGTCTCCTCATACATTCTCTCACCCTCCATGTTTACAGGAAGGAGATCAAGTAGAGTAGTGATCATGTGACCATAGGGTAAATTGCCCTTCAAGTTGGGCGTTGTAGCTCTATGAATGGTGCGTATGATGATGTATGGTAGGCTGACTGGTTGTCTAGTGTAGATACAGTAGAGGACGTATTGGGTTAGCTGTGACACTTCATTGTAGTGTCCACTCTGAGGTATGAGGTTGTGTTGTATGATCTTGCAGTAAACTCAAGGTTTATGGTGTAGGTTGACCGCCTTTATTTCTCAGCGCCCATCTTATATGATCTGGTTCCTCACCTCTAGGCGCAGGTCTTCTGTAAGACCCGCACTCTGAAAAACCCGGTCTAAACCTTGGTTTTGTGTCATGGCAGGTCTTCCGATCATCACCGGGCCAGACCCCGGCATGCGGATAACAAACAGATACAAAATCGGACTGAAGTCGACCAATTATACCTGATTTTAGGTATACCGGTCGATGGTACCGGTCTTGGTACCGGTCGACCGGTATGGCCTGCGCAGCTATGTGCGGGAATATGGAAATTGGTCTCTGCGGGTCCTGTTTTCCTGATTTTGAATCCTAGAAGTTTCCTAATCCTAGTAGGGTTACTAAACCCTATTTCTAGCCTATAAATACACCCTTAAACCTCCTCAAATCCTTTCCATTGTCTCTCACAAACCCTAGAGAAGAGAAAGAGGTTGGAAAGGAGAAGGGGCTAGGGAGAACAAGGAGGTGCCGCCATTACCGTTCGACGACGCTCTCATTACGCCAGTCAACGGTAAGTGCTTGAATCCATCTTCTTATCCTATGTTAGTTGTGTGGGTGGATCAATACCATGCAAAGTAGGTATTGATCTAAAACCCTAAATTGGCCAATAAACCCTAAGTTTCCGTCAAACCCTAGATTCGAGTTTCGAGATGATATTCATCGAAACGAGACTTGAATGAGTTGGGGATAACTCTAACTCAATGATTAGACTTAGAATGGATAGGAAAAACCCTGAAAATCCATGGAGGATGATCGTCGGCAGTCGAAAAACCCATGTATGGTCTTCCGGAGACATACCGGTCGACTATACCGGTTGCACATAGTGTGACCGGTATGTTGCGACCGCTACCTCTCGGGAGGTTATCTGTGGGGACCGGCTGACCATACATGTCGCCAGTCTTTCCCACAGAGCTGTGACCGGTACATGCCACCAGTCAGCTCTGTGAGGGTAGTTTGTGATCTTTGTTGGTTTCCGACCATCATGAAACTCTAAGAATGTTATTTTAATGAAACCCTAATAATATTGTAGGACTTTGTGATTTGCCGTTTGGATCTTGTGACGTGGAGCAAGTTATCGAACGAGCGTCAGGTAAGGGAATCTGACCCAAACCTAATAATTAATGGACAGTAAATTGTTGTTAATCACCTGATTATATGAGATGTGTTGTTTGTGCATATTCACATGCCATCCTTTACTTTCAGATATTATTACTGTTCATGCATTGATAGGATGTGATTGTTAGGCATGTGATTGTTTTCGTTAGTGTGTGGAGTGGGGCATGGGCCTGGGATCGCTCTTCACACTAGCACCTTTTGTAGTATTCTGTCTTAACATGCTCGGTACGGGTGGGGCATCAGGGGAAGGTCGTGGTACGGTGGTCTTCGATATTGATGTTGTCCCGACCATTGTTATGTGGTACTGTGGATTTCGAGTCGATGCTGGCTTGTCCACGATGCTTTAGCTCTATCTCTATGCCGTAGGGAGTTATGTTGGGATAGGGTCTACCTGCGTATGGTTTCTATCCTAGTGGGTTAGTTGCGGATAGGGCATCAGGGGAGGTGTGGGAATGCCTTAGCTCTATCTCTATGCCGTAGACGGCTGTGCTGGGATAGAGCATACATTGATGACATATAGGATTGGTTAGTTGCGAGCCCAGTTTGCGAGCCCTGGCTAGTAGGGGCTTAGGTACTGGTATGGGTAGAGTATCAGGGGAGATACGTGGGTATCTTAGCTCTATCTCTATTCCATGGTGGGTGCATGTGGGCGATGGGGGTGTGATCCATGAGGTGCCACACACTCGTGTATAGAGGTGCGGGGGCCACCAAACCTTTCTATAGCACATTGCAAACTTAAAACCAGACCACAACATAAAATTGATTGTTACTCATGCATAATCTTGTGAAACTGTCTGATTGTCTTACTGAGATGTGTTGTGAGCTCACCCTTTGTGTACACATTGTTTTTAGATGTTGATGCAGGTTATACTGTTGATGATTACGTGAACGCTCTGACGTACGGTGGTGTGGCTGCTCTGGATGTACAAGCAGGAGAGGACGAGCATGACGCTTCATGCGAGTGCCCTTTCTGCGTGTACCTTTGATTTGTTTTATTTATTTATTCCAGTTATTTTTGGTTGGATTAAAGGGACGTAATGATATTATTTTATGTGTTTGATTTAGAATAATTGGATAATTATTTAAGTTATCAATAGATACTCAGTTCTTTCTATTTAAAGTCTTCTGCTGTAATATTTATATTCTGATTGTTGGTTATGTGTAATGGTTTGTATGAGTGGACACGGCCTATTCGAGATCCTGGTGTGAACCGTTGGTTCAATGACGGTTCACTCACACCATTCTGGTTGGATCAGAATTGGGGTGTGATATCTTCCCTCATAAATTTATGCTCTTTTGGTCTGCAATAAACTAACTCATCGACATTGGAGATGTTCAGAAGCCTAGCTAGTTGATGTGTGTCAAAAGAAATTTGTTCTGCTTTCACTCAGCTCTCTACCCCTATCAAGATCCTCAGGGTTGCCTTCCAGCTGTAGGTTACAGTAGAATTGCTTGACCAGGTCTAGACATGTTGACCCCTGGTACTGGGTCAGAGGTAGTCACCCCATGTCATCGAATGCTACCTCTACGTTGAACCTATTAAGATCTGGTAGTTTCATGAACCGGCCACCTCTACCTTCTTTTTGTAAAACCATGGGTATTATGCTTTGGCTTTGACTGAGCGGAAGTGTAATGCATCAAACTGCCTGGGAAGAGGGTTATCATTACGACCATGTACATTCTTAGTTCGAGGCATATTAACTGCAAGATTGAAAACAAACAAAAACAAAACTTATTAGTCAAAATTTCAAAAAAATTTGGTAGCATAACAGCGTACATTGGTCAAAAGCCTCATTTTCGCCCAATTTCTTAGACTAGAAGTTTTACGTCAATAGGAAACACATTCAAACATGCTGAACAATATTCAATGGATCCAAGAATTTATCAAATTTCAAAAAGTTGCAAGGAAATCGAAATTTAGAGAAAAACCCTAATTTAGGGCAAAAGTCGAGTTTTGTTGATTTCTTATAAACTAACCGACGAATGCTCAAATAGATAGAGGGCTTTTGTTCATTGGGAGCCCAACTACAATTCTAAGTAACAAAATGAAGTTCTTATGGTGGAAAAATTTTTAATTGAAAGAAAACCACAGGAAGACGATAAAAAACCTAGAAAACTAACCAAAGAAAGAAGGAAATTGAAGAACTTACCTTTGAGGAGTATTGGGAGTATTTGACTGGAAGGGAAAGCTTAGATTTTGACCGGTAGGTACTGTAGCAACTCACCGACAGCAAGTTGGGTTGGAGTCCAAAAGAAGACAAAAAAAGAAAGTGAGGGAAAAATGACTCGAATCGTGTTTATAAACAGATTTTGGATTGACTGGTCGAGAAATTCGACTTAAAAACTCAACCAGTCAGTCAACCGATGAGTCGACTGAAGGCTCTTAGGAATATTCCTAGAGTTTTTCTAGATTACTCACTGGTCACTCAATACACGACTGGTAAAGGACGACTGGAAATTTTTTTTTCAACCGTATGACTTCTGTTTGGTTCTGTTTGTTGAGGATTTTCATATACTGTGGGACTAACCCTATAAACTACCATATGTTGTACTTTGTCTCACACCTATTGACTATGTAGAAACTACAACAGTCGATAGTTTGAAACAACATGATGTACTCGCAGAAACAGTTGAAGAAGCAGAAGCTCAACCACACCACCACCTGGAGTGGGAAATGTGAATGAAAACCATGAAGAGCAAACTGAAAATAATGCAAATTAGAATGTTCGCTACAAGGGGTTAACAGTTAGGCCAACCCAACCAAATTACCAAGACCATCAGATAATTTGGCCATGGTTGTGATGAATTTGGCTTGACAAATGCAAAAACAACAATAGATCAGACTAGTACGGTATCAGTTGGTAGCAATACTATGCCTCTCGCATCTGCTAGTAATACCATGCTGCCCACAACATAGTAGATCCCACTGATCCACACACCAGTGCAGGACCTTGGAGCACAGCAAGGCGTGTACCAGGGTGGTTACTAGTATCCACCATTGGCATATGGAGCTTATGGGTAGCAAGATCATTCAAGGCTTGTAGAACATTTCCTAAACATAAAGCCTCAGACATTTTCAGGTAAGATGTCAAATCCATTATGGCTAGCTTACTAGATTGATGAGATGGAGAAGAACTTCCTAAGGATGAACATTACTAAAAAAAAAAAGGTTCTGTGTGCAACTTTCATGTTGAGGGAAGATGCGAATCATTGGTGGAAGTTTACTCACTCCTACTTACTGACCAAGTACCCTTAGTTGACTTGGGCTATATTTAAGGAAGCTTTCTTCGAGAAGTATTTTCCCAAAAGGTTTAGAGATAAGATGGAGAAAGAATTTTTGAGTTTGTACCAAGGCCAGATGTCTGTTGACGCTTATTAGTAGTGTTATGAAGAGTTATTCTTCTTTGCTCCCACTAGTATGCGAAAGTAGGATGCTAAGACTCAAAGGTTCGTTATGGGACTAAGGGAAAGTATTAGAGAACATGTGCTAGGATTGGAGAAGAAAATTTATAATGAAGCCATCTAGATTGCTCAAGTGCTATAGTCTAGTAAAAAAGAGAGCTATCTTGCTTAGAATCATGGTTTGAAGAGGCCAAATAGAAATACGTTTAATGGAGGGAACTCAATACCGGCTATAGAACACTAATGGGGCAACCAAGACGACCCAGACGGTCTTACCTCAACCTAGACAACTGACTATGATCATCAAGTGCTTCAACTGTGACCAAATGGGGTACTATGCAAAGAATTACCCTAAGCCCAATAAGCAGTAGCAGCAAGGGAAGGTATATGCCATTACCTGATGTAGTCATAGGTATGACTTGACATTTATCTTTTACAGTACCTTGTGTGAGCATATAGACTAAACCTAGGTTAAACTACAGGTATTGTAACCATAGCTGATGTATCCGCTAGAGTTCTCTTTGACTCTGTCTCTTTTGGAAAGGAATTGAATGTACCCCTCAGACCTTTAGACCTCAAGCTGTTAGTAAGATCACCATTTGGACTAGAGGTTGTATTATACGAGGGTTATGGACTGTGTTCAGTCCTTATTAATGGACAGAGTTTGGATGCATACCTAGTTCAGCTCGAGATGGCAGACTTTGACATCATCCTAGCAATGGACACACCCTAATTCCTACTGAACCAGAAGTGTGAGTGAACCGTCACTAAACCAACAGTTCATACCAGGATCTCATTAAGACCGTGTCCACTAACACAAATCATTGCACATAACCACAATCAGAATATAAATAAATACAGTGGAAGTTTTAAATTAAATGAACTGAGTTCTACATTATAAGTATAGTAACCAATTATTCTCTACACCAAAACATAAATAAATATCTTTACATTGTTTATAAAACTCCAACTGAAATAAACCAACTAACTAAATTAACATATCCTAGAGGTACATGCAGAAAGGGCACTCGCATAAAACGTCATGCTTGTCCTCCCCTGCTTGCACTTCTAAAGCAGCAACACCTCCATATACTAGAGCGTCCACGTAGTCTTCCACAGTATAGCCTGCATCAACATCTAAAATGGTGTATATACAAGGGTGAGCTCACAACTTAGCTCAGTAAGAAAATCAGACAATGTAACAAACAACATGCATGAGTAACATTCACATTATGGTCTGGTTTTAAGTTTGCAATGTGCTATAGAAAGGATTGGAGGCCATCACACCTCTATATACGAGTGTGTGAATTCGCCTAATGGATCAAACACCACTGTCTTCCCACATGCACCCACCATGGAATAGAGATAGAGCTAAAGTGTCCAGATCACACACCGCCAACACTTCCCCTGATGCCCTACCCATACCAACACGTAAGCCCTTATTGGCGAGGGCTTGCAAACTGGGCTCGCAACTAACCAATCCTATATGTCATCACAGTAGGCCCTATCCCAGCACAGCTCCCTATGGCATAGAGATAGGGCTTGAGTCTAGTGGCCAGGCCGGAGACCACAGTGCCACTTCCTCCCCCTGATACCCTACCCTCACCAAGCATGCTAAGACAGAAGCGATACGAAAAAGGTGCTAGTGTGAGGAATGATCCAAGTCCCCAGGCCCTTCCCACTCCACACACCAACGAAAACAATCACATGCCTAAACACAAACCTAGCATAGCCAGTACGCATGAACAATATAATAAATGAAAGTAAAGATGACATGTGAGTATGTACAAACACCATTCCACAGAATCATAATTATTAACAACGTTTTACTGTTATTAAGTTATTAGGGTTTAGGTCCAATTCCCTTACCTGACATTTGATTTCTAGCTTGCTCTGCGTCATAGAATCCAAACTCACTATCACAAGGTCTTACACGACGTTAGGGTTGAATTAGAATTAGTTTCTTAGGGTTTATGTTGGTCTGAAACCAATTGGGATTGAAAATACCCTACAGTGCATACCAGTCGTAGGGACCAGTCGCATCACTGTGAGGCAAGGTGCGACTGGTATGGTCGATCGGTCCCCCACAGACCAGCTCCTGAGAGGTACCGGTTGCAGTATCGATGGCACATAGTGAAACCGGTATAGTCTACTGGTATGCCTCTAGAAGACCACCATCTTGGTGTTCGCCTTTCGTCGGTCACCCACTATAGCTGTTAGGGTTTCTCCTATGCATTCTTCTTACTTCTGTTTTAAAGTTATGGAATTCTGGCTTCCGCTTGGAACTGATGGCCTCTCTACTATGTCCTTGATGGAGAGGGCCCTTTCGGCTGCTCCCTCGCTCCCAGCTATGACTGGGTCGAATAGGAGGAGTGTCAAGCTTAAGAGAAGGGGAAATATTTACAAGGTTTGCAATCGTGTATTGATTGCTGCCTATCGTCTCGAACTCGAAGGGCGAACACTGCTTCCACCGCCTCCAACCTGAAAGAGGCAAATTCTCCATAGATGAAACAAGAAAATTGATCAATTCTACAATGGATAGCTGGTTCTTTGGAATAGGAGGCCCTGTGATTCCCTAAACCAGCTCTTGGCCCTACCCGGCAGAACCGACCGATCGTAGACCACTGTCACACCCCAATTCTGCATCTTTCATAACGGTGTGATGAACCTCTAATAAACCAACGGTTCAACCAGGATCTCTAATAGGATATGTCCTTTAATTTAAACCATACACATCCACAACCATAATCAGAATAAATACATAATAGCGGAAGTCTTAATATTAAATGAACTGAGGATCTAACTGTGATAATCATAAATAAAATATCAAATTATGTTGTATCAACCGAGACATAAGTAAATAAAATATCAAATTACATTTCCATAATAGTTCAAATAAAAATCTAATAAAAAACGCATGAGTTGCACTCGCATGAGGAGTCATGCGTCTCCACTATATCTTCAGCCTCCATGGCAGCCACGTGCCCGTACATAGAAGCATTCATATAATCTTCCACAGTGGTACCTACATCATCAACTAAAAATATTCGAATTCAAAAAGGATGAGCACACATCACGGCTCAGTGAGCAAACAAAATAATGCAACAAACATATGCATGCATTCAATTCATATATGTGGTCTGGTATATAAGTTTGCAATGTGCTATAGAAAGGTTCGGTGGTCACCTCACCTCTATACACGAGTGTGTGAAGCTGCCCAAAGATATCGTTTATTGTCGTCCCATATGCACCCACCATGGAATAGAGATAGAGCTAAAGTGCTTAAGACCACATCGCATCACACTTCCCCTGATACTCTACCCATACCAACAGTAAGCCCCTGCTGGCGAGGGCTTGCAAACTGGGCTCGCAACTAACCAATCCTAATGTCAAATAGTGTACCCAAGGCCTCACCCCAGCATCCTTCAATACGTCCATCGAGATAAAGCTAAGGCCCCTCGGCAGAGTTGAAGACTACACGGTCCGAGACCACCTCCCCTGATACCCTACGACGTAATAGTTCTGCTAAGGTAATGGCGATACGACGATGTCAGTGGACAAGACTTGAGTAGAGATAGAGCTAGAGTCTGGTGACCAGGACACACCACAATATCACGTCCTCCCCCTGATGCTCCACTTGCATCAAGCACCCTAACCACACACATACATTCACATGCCTATTCCTAGCATCATCATCATCATCATGTTATAAATAAATAGAATTAAATATGCATGAGCATTAATAGCTGGATGACATGTTGAATGCACGTTACAAGTATACACGCATAGAATCAATCATGACATTGAACTCAAGAAAATAAAAATAGTTTATTATTAGCCAATTAGTTTAGGTCTTGTTCCCTCACCTTTGCTTGAGTGTAAATCATCTTTCAAGCTTTAAGTATCACCTTTATATCAATAGGAAAACCTAACAAGTCGATTGATTTTAATTAGAATTCATTCCGACAGTTTTAAGCTTGCTGTTAAGCTAGGGTCGCAGGATGGGTTGCAGGTAGGGTCGTAGGTTTAGGCGACCCCAGGGTATAGGGTCGATGCTAAGTCAGATGTTCCATCGACCCTAGGTGCGACCGTAGCTTCCCTGGGCTTCCCGGAAGCTAGGGTCGATCCTGTGGTTTGGTAGGGTTGATTCCCAATTGACCCTACGTGCGACCGCACGTGGTTTGAGTCGACCTTTTCATTCTACAGTCTAATCTTTAAAGTTTGGGTCCTTTGGCTTACTTCCACAATCCATTCTATGCTTGTTTTATGGCTTACAACTCTAGGTTACTTCCTTACTTTGTCTACCATGATTTTTTCCATGGATTTCATTGAAATCTTCCCATGGATGGATGATTTGGGTTTCTCCTAGATCATACCCTCTTCATGAACTATTCTAAGGTCTTAAACAATTCATGGAAAGCATATTCATACCTTAGGTTTGCTGAGATTCAGAAGTTTCTCTGAATTTCTTCTATTTAGTCTTCTTCTCCAACTTTCCTTATCTTCTCCTTCTCTTCTCTTTCAATTAGGGTTTCAAAAAGAGTGAAAGAGGCTAAGGGACGTCCTATTTATAGACGAAAATCTCCCAAAATAAGTCCCTTTGAGATTAGGAAAGAATCCCCTTGAAATTTGGAAAGTTTCCTATTTACGGTTTCTGTCGGTGATCCTAGGGTCGATGAGGGGGTCGGAGATCCCGTTGACCTGAGGGTCTCAGTAGTCCGACCCTAGGTCTAAAAATCAGGGGTCTGACTTCCTAATGAGGTGGGATCGACCCTGCCTATTTGGGTATGCGACCCTACCCCCTATTTTACTGTTTTGGGGTTTGTTTCATACCTGGTCTTGCTATTTTTTTCACGCACTTGGTCCATTTGGCTCGACCATGATTGGTAGACCTGGTACAAGGTGGTAAGACCGGTTAGTTCGATACGGGTCTTACAACCACCCTCCATTTACTGGGCATTTTGGAACGATCCCGCTTTGAAGGCGTCGAGAAACCCAGGCAACCACTCCCCTATGTGCCTATCGCTAGCGCATTTAGGGCCTCGGCACCCAGCTCAGCTTGGGGAACCTCTTTTGCCACGTGAGGCTGGTGAGAAGGTCCGAAAAGCATGTCCTTTTTCCTTCTCGTAAACCAAGGGAGCGCCTAGCGCCCAAAGGGCAGTTCGACTGAATTTTCCTTCCACGATGAGCAATGAGTTAGGGTTGTCTTAAGTTCCATTCAAGTCCTAGTTCCTATGGTTTCTTCGCCTAGAATTTGAATCTAGGGTTTAACAAACAATTAAGATTTAACGACAATTTAAGGGATTTTAGATCAATACCTAGTCTCGCATGGTATTGATCAAGTCATGATCAATCATCTATAATGCTTAACTTAGAAAGAAGTTCAAGAACTTTCCGTTGGTTCACAACTACGGTGTTCTTCGTCCAATGACGGTTCCTCTCCCACCTTTCTTAGCTCCTCCTCCTCTTCGGATCTCCTTCTCCTCTCTAGGGTTTGTGAGAAACAATCAAAGAAGTTTAAGGAGGTTTAAGGGTCCTTAAATAGACTACGTTGGGGTTTAGGAAGTTTCCCTACGTTAGGAAAGTCCATAGGCTAAAGATTTGGCAAGCAGGACCCACAGAGATCTTTTTATGAATTTAACTAGTTTGCCTGCGTAGACATACCGGTCGACCTATATATAGACCGGTACCATAAGACCGATATAAAAAATATCATATCTTTAGGTCCATTTGTTGTCATCCGCTCGTCCCGTCTGGCCCGGTGATGATTGGAAGACCTATTATGTTCATGGAGTACGGGTCTTACAGACTGGTTGTCTCAGCATTTTGCGAGTCTGCTTTGCGCTGAGAAGAAGTTGTCATTCAAAGGCAAGGACGGTGCATAATTTGTTTCATTAGAACCAAAATTCCTCGTAAACGGAAGCTTATCATCTCCGCACTTAAGGCGAAGAAATGCCTCGAAAAGGGTGGAGTCGGATATCTGGTATCTGTGGTGGGCGTTACCAAAGAAGCACCATGGATAGAAGATATTAAAGTTATACGAGAATTTTTGGATGTGTTTCCAAAAGACTTACCTGGGTTACCGCTTGATCGAGCAACTGAGTTCATCGTAGACTTATTACCAGGGTCAGCACCTGTGTCTAAGGCACCTTATTGGATGACTCCTACTGAATTGAAGGTTTGAAGACTCAATTGCAGGAGTTATTGGACAAGGGTTTTATCTGGCCAAGTATATCGCCATGGAGAACACCAGTGTTGCTCGTGAACAAGAAAGATGTAGTGTTCAATGCTCCATAGATTATCCAGAATTGAACAAGTTCACGATCAAGAATCGATACCCATTGCCTCGGATTGATGACTTGTTCAATCAGTTACAAGGTGCGAAGGTATTTTCCAAAATCGATCTTCAGTCAGGATATCATCAGCTAAAGATTAAGGACAATGACATTCCAAAGACAGCTTTCAAAACTAGGTACGGGCATTATGGTTCCTGGTTATATCATTTGGATTGACCAATGACCCTGCATCTTTTATGGAGTTTATGAACTGAGTATTCCATGACATGCTGGACACTTCAGTCATAGTTTTATTAATGAAATTTTGGTATATTCCAAGGATGAAGAGACTCATGCTATAGATCTTAGAGCAGTCTTACAATGGCTGAGAAGGGAAAAGCTTTATGAAAATTCAAGCACTACGAAAATGGGTCTATAGCTAAACGCCGCCATAGGGCATTTAAACACAGCCAAAACCTACGCTGGTGTTTCATCAAACGCCATAAAATTGACGTGAAGGTAGCGTAGCCATTGATTTACGGCGTTTGTAACAAACGCTTGTGTAGATAATCTATGCCGGCGTTTGTTTATAAACGCCGGTATAGAAGAATCAATAACGACGTTTGTAATAAATGCCGCAGTGTACTATAAAACGTTGATATGACCAGTAATCTATGCCGGCGTTTGTTAAATAAACGCCGGTTTATTTATCACCAATTGTGGCGTTTGCTAGAAAACGCCGCTATACGATCTTTTTTTTTTTTTTAATATAAAACCCATTTTTGTTTCATCACAGCTATAACCTGCTTTAAAAAAATATGTATTTTTTTTTTATAAAATCCATTTTGATATTACAACTATAACTTGTTTTGTCACATATATCACTGCTTAACTATCTGAAGAAACAACATATAGAAATAAATCATTCATTGGAGAATTTTCAACAATAATTAAAGCAAAGTTTCAACAATTTACTTACCCAAAAAAAAAAGAGTCTGAACAATTTCAAGTTACTTCCACCATCAAAATTTCACAAGTAGAAAGATAACAATTTGCTATCTTAAACAAAACAAAAATTCTAATATAAATTCCCATAAGATTTTAAAAATTACGTCAAAGTCAAGAACATAAAAATTTGAATACGAAAGTTGAGTGGCCATGCTAAATTCCATTGCTCCAAGACCAATGCAATCAATTTGCTTTACAAAATCTGAAGTGGCAGTAACTTCATCTGCTAAGTGTTCAGGACTATAGGACTCTACATTAGATGCATCTATAATATTCATTTCAAGTACCGTTTCCCAAACCTGAAAAGGAGTAACACTGTCTAAGTATTGCATTCTGTCAAATATTAAACATAGTAGATTAAAGAAGGCTAAATTATACTATGAAATCAAATACACCAATCTATCTTCTGATTTTTAATGGTAGACATTCAATAAGAAATAAATACATACAATTTTTCTTGTGTTGTAAGTTCTCTCTTTTTCCCTTACAATACATATTACCTTGTCTATTTGAATGATGCATACCAAGCCATTGAAATCAATTTTTAACAAAATCATGCAATCATGTAAGATAGGTATGTACTCCACACCAGACCATATACAGATCCTGGAGAGCATTTCCCTTTTATTTCAAATGAATTGGATTGAGAGCTACTGTCAGTATTTTTAGCTCTTATGGTCTTGATGTTGTTCCCATTGTATTGTTTAAAAAAACGAGGAAAAAAAAAAGGAAGACTATTACGGATTTTATCAAAAGGCTTGTTTAGAGTAGGAAAAGATGAAGACAACATCTGTGACAATGAAGCAAGCAAGTCTTGTACATGAATCAATTGTTATAAATAATTACCATATTTATGATTACAAGGTGAAAGGATCTCCATTTCTCAATAGCAATTTAAATCTTCCTCTTTAAGTATCAGAAAAAAAAAGAAGAGCTTCCTCATTTCTCAACAGGGACTCTGAGGTGATTTTTTCCTCACACATCTGACTACTTGTCTTGAATGTGTTGTGTTCATGCAGAGTATCACAACTTAAGATTCTTATTATTCGCATTCAATAGAATCTGTTTGACTAAAAGTAATGAACAAATTCTTTTTTATCAATCTCTAGTGATTCTTTGGGTCCTTCTAAGCTTGGTTTAATTTGGTTAGAATCATTTGAAATGCCAATATGACTGGTTGGACTAGGACCCCATAAATTGTCACATGTATCAGGTCTTGTCTTGACACTGGAAAAGATATAACATAGAAAATCCACAGAACAATCCATATATTTTTGTTGTTACAACCAATCAGCTATTTAAGCAAATTCTGTCTTCACATATTTGTGAGAATAACTTCCTCATCCTCCTTATTCTTCCTCTGGTTTATTATAATGGACCACTTAGGCACTCAAATGCTTGCTGCTTTGGAGACAGCATATTTCACTTGCACTTAACTGGTGAACCATAGGCTATTAGAGCAGCTTTGGGCTATCATGTTATCTTAGAAAGGTTCTTACAGTTGGTTGTTGAAACAGATAATTTGAATTTGTATCGAACCAGGTTTCAAAACGAATCCATTTATGAGAGAAAGAGAGGAAGAAATAGTAAATAAAGAACTGGCTCTACTTTTATGAGATTAGCACTAAAATAAGAAGAAGAAGCACATTGGTCGGTTTGGAGTTTGGACTTCAATCCAATTCATCTAATCATGCCCCATGATTTACTAAGAAATCAAATACATACAATTTTTAAGAAGTGCAGAAAAAAAAAAGAATATTAAACATATAGTAAACCCCCCCCAACACACGCGCACACACACACACACACACACACACACACACACACACACACACAAAACCACAATCCGAGTCATAAGAAATGATTACACTTTCTTATGGAATTCAATTTGCTTCAAAATCACCCATGAAAAATAATAAGTCACTTAAGTACATAAGTCATGGTTTTCTGCAATGTCTATAAGTCCAAATAAATGAAGATTGACATCTACTGAAACATTTGCACAATGATAAGGATAACAATCAGCGTTTGAAATTAATAACCTGTACAATTAGATTCTACAATGGTCTCATGTATCATCAGCTGATCCATTGAATGGGTGAACAATATAAGTAGAGTATTTAAGGGATAAAAAATTAACAAAATTCTTTAGAATGTAAAACTTACATAAATGAACTGAAGACTGAGAGGTGCTTTTCCTCATTACTGTTTGAGTTAGAATAGCAAGTTGTGCTCTCAAATCTGCAATCTCTCCCTGCATAGTGGACATATTAGCTCAGAATTCTTCTTCTTCTTTTTTTTTTCTTAAGTTGTGTTTGTGTCAGACCATAATAACGTGGTGATACTCCTTTTCCTCCACCGCGGACATGACCACGTGATTCAGGGCCCATGACTTGTAGAAAGATGTCATCTTGCACTGTTGTGTCATCTCTCAACTCAAGTAATTGCTCATCCAATTTTCCCTCCAGCTTTTCCGACATTCCAATGTAAAATGTGTTAAAAACATTTATAAGTGATAATAAACACTTGAAAGTATTCAACCTATGAAAATGCATAAGAAAACACTTACCATTACTTCTACTATGGCCTGATCTACAAAGACTCAAAAACAAGAAACAAAAATAGAAACAAAGATTAATAAAATCTTAATCAATTCCTACCAGCACCACTTGTGTTAAGATCCCACAGGTACAAGACCCTTGGCCTTCGCTGCAAAGACAAAAGAAAAAAAAATTAAATACCCAACCGGTCCTTGCTAATCCAAAGTAGGGTTTGGTCGAAGATAATAAATCAAACAAGATAATACACATATATATACTCAACCGCATAGGATTCGATCTCTGGACTGTGCCAAGGTCGAGGTTAATGGTGAGAAATATCTGTCCTTACCATCGCCTCTAACAAAAAAATTAAACTTGAAGAGAGGGATAGAGATAGAATGATAGAGAAGGAGTGAGATAGAATGATAGAGAAGGAGTAAGATAAAATGAAGGGAAGAAGAGAGGTTAGCAGTTGTGAAAAGGAAAAAAGAAAGAGCATTCATACCTAATTGATTCGATGTAGGTAGTCTGCAAAGAGCGGAACAAAGCACGACTTTGCAATCACAATAGCTACAATAGCGAAAGAAAATCTAACTGCCAATGTAAGACCCGTATCGAACTAACCAGTCTTACCACCTTGTACCAGGTCTACCTATCATGGTCGAGCCAAGTGGACCAAGTGCGTGAAGAAACCACAAGACCAGGTATGAAATTTAACTAAAAAATAGTCAAATATGAGTGTGTGGTCGCATGTCTAAATAGGTATGACCGACCCCACCTCAAAAGAGTCAAACCCATGACTTTTGGTCATGGGGTCGGATGTTTTAAAAAGGTAGGGTCGACGGATTCTGCGACCCCATCTGCGACCCAACGGAAACAATCAGAAACCGAATTTAGGAAACCTTCCTAATTCGAAGGGGGGTCTTTCCTAAACTCATTGGGGCATATTATGGAGGGTTTTTCTCTATAAATATGACATCCCTTTGTCTCTTTCACTCCTTTAGAACCCTAATTGAAAGTAAGAGAAAGAGAAGAGAAGGAAGAGAAGGAAAATTGAAGAAGAAGACCAAGGAAGAGGAATGTTCAGAGAAAACTCTGAATCTCAGCAAACCTAAGGTATGAACCTAATTCCCTACATGAATTAAGAGCCTAGAATAGTTCATGAAGAAGATAGGATTAGGAGAAACCCAAATCATCCATCCATGGATAAATTCCAAGAGAATCCATGGAGGAAATCATTGTGGACAATGGATAGTGTATAAAAATTATAGTTTTGAGCCATAGAACAATCATAGGAAGGACCATGATGGTAAGCCAAAGGATTCAAACATGAAAGAATCGACTTAAGAGTGAAAGGTCGACCATGACACGTGTGGTCGCATGATATCCGACCCCACGAGACCCACATGTTCGACCACATGCCCTCGGGAAGTTCCAGGGAGGGTGTGGTCGCACGTAGGGTTGAAGTATGTCGGACCCCACCTGCAACCCTACACCATGTGGTCGCAGAAACTGAGACCCCAGGTGCTACCCCAACTGCGACCCCTTAGCTTCTATTAGTCTAAACTTAAGGGAATTAATTCTAATTAAAATCTATCGACTTGATTAGGTTTTTCAGTGATTTAAAAGTAATTCATAAAGCTTGGACGAGGATCTACGATCAACCAAAGGTGAGGGAACAAGACCTAAACTAATTGGTTAATAATAAACTATTTTTGTTTATTGAGTTCAATGCCATGAATGATTCTATGCTTGTATGTGTGTATTGTGCATTTTACATGTCATCTAATATTCCTGCTATTAATGTTCATGCATATTTAATTCTGTTTATTTATAACATGATGATGATGATGCTAGGAATAGGCATGTAAATATATGTGTGTGGAGCATCAGGGGGAGGACGTGACACTGTGGTTCATCCTGGTCACCAGACTCTAGCTCTATCTCTACTCAAGTCCTGTCCACTAACATTGTCGTATCGCCATTATCTTAGCAGAACTATTACATCGTAGGGCATCAGGGGAGGTGGACTCAGAGCGTGTAGTCTCTGACTCTGTCGGGGGGCCTTAACTCTATCTCTATGGACGTATTGAGGGATCCTGGGGTGAGACCTTGGATACACTGTTTGACATTAGGATTGGTTAGTTGCGAGTCCAGTTTGCAAGCCCTCACCAATAGGGACTTACGTGTTGGTATGGGTAGGGCATCAAGGGAAGTGTGATGCGGTACGGTCCTAAACACTTTAGCTCTATCACTATTCCATGGTGGGTGCATGTGTGACGACAATGGTGTTTGATCCATTGGGCGGCTTCACACACTTGTGTATAGAGGTGCGGCGGCCACCTATCCTTTCTATTGCACATTGCAAACTTATGAACCAGACCAAAGATATGAATTGAATGCATGCATATGTTTGTTGCATCGTTTTGTTTGCTCACTGAGCCATGGTGTGTGCACACCCTTTCAACGTTGAATATTTTTAGTTGATGATGCAGGTACTACTGTAGAAGACTATATGAATACTTCGATGTATGGACATGCTGCGACGATGGATGCAAAAGCTATGATGGAGTCGCATGATTCATCGTGCGAGTGCAACTCATGCGGCTTCGATTAGATTTATAGTTGGATTATTCAAAAGATGTAATTGATTAATTTATTTTATTTTATGTCTTAGTCATTTGAAGATAATTAGATAATTTATTTATATTATCACCATTAGATTCTAAGTTCATTAAGTATTAAAGACTTTTGCTATTGTTTATTTATTCTGATTATGGTTGTGGATGTGTATGGTTTAAGCAAAAAGGACACAGCCTATTCGAGATCCTGGTTGAACCGTTGGATCATAGATTGTTCATCATACCATTCTGATTGGTACGGAATTAGGGTGTGAAAACTTGGTATCAGAGCCCTCATGCCCTATCTATTAAACCAGTATACTTCCATAAACGTTCGTGAACTGAGTTAGGATAAAATTTAAAAGCTGTAATAATAATACACTATAAGCACCTGTATTGTATGAGACAAAATTAAGAAAGAGAATAATGCACTATTAAGATGAGAAACAAGTTTCCTATACACATCGAATAAAAAGCAACATATATACATATCCAAATCAGAGTACGGTCCACAATCCGAACAGTTACTCTGTAGTACAAGGAAAAACAAAAAGAAAATATACATCATGGAGCTGGAGGTGATGGAGGAGGAGGTTTCCTCACGATCCTGGTCATAGTCTTCAGTATACACTCTAGTCAGCCAGGCTACCTGAGTCTGGGTCACCTGGAGACTAGCTGTCAAATCGGTCATCCGCTGATCAGACACGCGCTGGGCATCTAGAAGCTCTCTTACTCTCCAATCAGTCGCGCGCTGGGCCTCCCTAATCTCACGCACCAACCCCATCACATCATCGGATGGTGGGTGTGAAGGACCAGCTATGTGTGAAGGAACCCAAGATGGGTCAGCTCCAATGGAATGCAGTGGCGATGTAGGAGGTATGGCGTCTACATCCATGAACATACGATCATCATCCTCAGCATCACCCCCATGGACCCCTGCTGTTGCTGCTGCTGCTGCTGTCGCCTCAGCGTCTGCTATCTCTACCCGGGTACGGGGACGCACCAGAGCGTTTCTCTCATCGTTACTGACCTGTGCATCTCGCATCCCCATCCTACAGATGGCCTCCTAGTCCAGGTCAGAAGAGAAAGTATCCTCATGAATCCTCTCATCCAATAAGTCGACCTGTAGGCGTATGAGCAGAGTAGTGATCAGACGTCCGTAGGGCAGGTTGCCTATCTGACCAGGCGTCGTAGCACGGATCATCGTCCGAGTAATAATGTATGGAAGGCAGACCGGATGCCTAGTGCAAATACAGTACAAGACATACTGGGTCAACTGAGAAATCCTATCATAATGCCCACTCTGAGGAATCAGGTTATGCTGAATGATCTTGCAGTACACCCGAGGCTCTGACCGTAGGTTGATTGCCTTCATCTCCCAACGATCAACTCTAAGAAGCTGGCTATCAATCTCAGCACACATCATCAAGGATAGGAACTAGGGTTCCTTAGGAGCACAGTACATCAAGGGGCTCATTTGATATACCCAGGAGATCAGCCAACTCCTGGCAGTTAAAGAAAACTTCCACCCCTTTTACATAGCTGGTGATCCTGAGCTCCCTACCTCTGCCTGTATCATTGCGATCACCCACTACCTGGAGTTTGCAATAGAACTGCTTCACTAAAGCAGGACAGGTACAAGCCTCATATGTGATCACGGGAAGCCAACCCATGTCACCGAAGGCACCCTCTACGTTAAATAAGGCTAGACTAGCCAAGTTTACACAGCGACCCCCTTCCACCTTCTTACTCTCATAACGAGCATACTGAGCCTCTGCCTCGTTAGAGCAGAAATGAATGGGATCATGAGCTCTGGGAACCTTAGTATGAGCTATGCTATCTGCAAAGACACAGAAAAATAAACAAGATATTCGATATGGTGAAAAACTCAAAATTTTGGCATTATAACGGCATGATTTGGTCAAAAGCCTCACTTTTCAGCCAAACAGCTGGGCAGGAGGACTTACATATGTTCCAAACCATCCTGGAAAGCTCATACATTTAGAAATTTAAACTAGGAAGATCAAATTTAAATAAATTTCAACAAATTGGAAAAATCTCAAAAATTAGGTCAAAAAAGGAAAATTTCAAGTTTATCAAAAACCAACCGATGAAACTCAAATTTTCTTGAGGGCTTTCATCCATTGGGTGGCCAATAGCAAAAGCCCCCAATAAAAATCAAATTTTTATGGTTAGAAAGAGTTTAATTTGAAGAAAATGATGTAAATGGAGAAAAACCTAGTTTTGAAAGCTTAAGAATGAGAAACAGTAGAGAGCATACCTGAAGGAAAGGATCGGAAGTCATGAATGGAAGAAATAATCACCAAACACTAGGGGTCGATACTGTAACAACTCAGGGGAAGCGAGTTGAGTTGGAGGAAAGAAGAAAGAGTAAGAAATGACTCCAAAATCGAGTTTAAAAACCTAATTTTGGGTCGTACGGTCACAGAATTCGATAAAATGTGCGACTCTATGACCGACCCTACAATCGACCCTAGGCTCTCGGTGATCTGACAGACATCGTGTGGTCGGACCTAGGGTCGGACATATCCGACCCTATGACCGACCCTAGGCTCTCGGTGAGCTGACTGGGTTTTGTGAGGTCACATACCCTGAGGTCGAACATAGAATGACCCTACCATCGACCCTACGATGAAAAATACAGTATTTTGTCTGAATGACTTGGAAATTGAAATTTTACATTGATTAGATGGATTTTGACATGGGAATGACGTATATTATGATTGCCTCATATGTTCTCTGATTTTTTTTCAAACATTACCACCACCGGAACAGGAAATGGCTGGGCGAAGAGTGACCAAACGAGGACGTAACCCAATTCCACCACCACCACCTGTGGAGCCATGAAATTCCTGAAGTACAAGAGAATCCGAATGTGGCACCGCCAGGAACTAATGGCCAAGCAAATCCTACAAACTTGATAGCCCCACCTACAGATTTGGCTACAACAGTAATGAACCTGGCATAATAGCTACAGCAAATACAGCAGGTGCAAGCCAATATGCAAGCTGCTATAGGAATGGTTTTTCTAGATGCACATGCTACACCTATGCCAGCCGGACAAGCTAGCACAGTACCAGGGGGAAGCAACATGGTACCCCATGCACCTCAAACGCCAGTTGTATAAGCTCCAGTACAGAACCCTGAGGTAGTTCAAGGCAGTTACCAGTATCAACCACCTATATACGGGGCCCATGCTCAGTATCAGTTGGACCACTCTTGACTGATCGAGAGCTTCCTGAAAATGAAACCTAAAGAATATAATGGCAAGCCAGCAGATCCTTTGTGGCCAGCTCATTAGATCGATGAGATGGAAAGGAATTTTATGGTGATGACAGTTAAAGAGGAAGAAAAAGTGTTGTGCGTCACATTTATGCTGAAGGGCGATGCACACCACTGGTGGAAGTCTACCCGGACAATCACATGCTTTAACTATTCTATTACCCTATGTTAGTTGTGTGGGTGGATCAATACCATGCAAAGTAGGTATTGATCTAAAACCCTAAATTGGCCAATAAACCCTAAGTTGCCGTCAAACACTAGATTCGAGTTTCGAGATGATATTCATCGAAACGAGACTTGAATGAGTTGGGGATAACTCTAACTCCAAGTTTAGACTTAGAATGGATAGGAGAAACCTTGGAAATCCATGGGGAATGATCGACGGCAGTCAAAAACCCATGTATGGTCTTCCGGAGACATACCGATCGACTATACCGGTTGCACATGGTGCGACCGGTATGTTGCCACCGGTATCCCTCGGGAGGCTGGTCTGTGGGGACCGGATGACCATACCGGTCGCCAGTCTTTCCCACAGAGCTGCGATCGGTACATGCCACCGGTCAGCTTTGTGAGGGTGTTTTGTAACCGTATTGGTTTCCGACCAACATGAAACCCTAAACAATATATTCTAATGAGACCCTAATAATATTGTAGGACTTTGTGTCATATTGTTTGGATCTTGCGACGTGGAGCAAGTTATCGAACGAGCGTCAGGTAAGGGAATCTGACCTAAACCTAATAATTAATGGACAGTAAGTTGTTATTAATCACTTGAATATCTATGATGTGATGTTTGTGCATATTCACATGCCATCCTTTACTTTTAGTTATTATTATTGTTCATGCATGGATAAGAATGTGATTGTTAAGCATGTGATTGTTTTCGTTAGTGTGTGGAGTGGGGCATGGGCCTGGGATCGCTCCTCACACTAGCACCTTTTTGTAGTATTCTGTCTTAACATGCTTGGTACGGGTGGGGCATCAGGGGAAGGTCGTGGTACGGTGGTCTCCGATGTTGATGCTGGCCTGGCCATTGTTATGTGGCACTGTGGTCTCCGAGGTCGACGCTAGCTTGTCCACGATGCTTTAGCTATATCTCTATGCCGTAGGGAGTTATGTTGGGATAGGGTCTACCTGCGTATTGTTTCAATCCTAGTGGGTTAGTTGCGGATAGGGCATCAGGGGAGGTGTGGGAATGCCTTAGCTCTATCTCTATGCCGTAGACGGCTGTCTTTGGGATAGAGCGTACATTGATGACATATAGGATTGGTTAGTTGCGAGCCCGGTTTGCAGCCCCGGCCGAGGGGGCTTAGGTACTTGGTATGGGTAGAGTATCAGGGGAGGTACGTGGGTATCTTAGCTCTATCTCTATTCCATGATGGGTGCATGTGGGCCGATGGGGGTGTGATCCATGAGGTGCCACACACTCGTGTATAGAGGTGCAGGGGCCACCAAACCTTTCTATAGCACATTGCAAACTTAAAACCAGATCACAGCATAAAATGATTGTTACTCATGCATAATATTGTGAAACTGTCTGATTGTCTTACTGAGCTAAGTTGTGAGCTCACCCTTTGTGTACACATTGTTTTAGATGTTGATGCAGGTTACACTTTGGACGATTATGTGAACGCTCCGGCGTATGGTGACGTTGCTGCTTTGAGTGTGCAGGAAGGAGAGGACGAGCATGACGCTTCATGCGAGTG
Organism: Protea cynaroides; assembly: GCA_028583415.1. Lineage (NCBI taxonomy): Eukaryota > Viridiplantae > Streptophyta > Magnoliopsida > Proteales > Proteaceae > Protea > Protea cynaroides. The sequence continues at coordinate 44,370,419 of CM053270.1, read as the reverse complement.
CCCTTTCTGCGTGTACCTTTGATGGGATTTTTATTTAGTTGTTTCAGTTATTTTTGGTTGATATTAAGAGATGTAAAAGATATTATATTTTATGTTTGAATTTGAATAATTAGATATTTTATTTAATTTATCAATAGATACTCAGTTCATTCAATTTAAAGTCTTCCGCTGTATATTTATATTCTGATTGTGGTTATGTGTAATGGTTTGTACAAGTGGACACGCCTATTCGAGATCCTGGTGTGAACCGTTGGTTCAATGGCGGTTCACTCACACCATTCTGGCTGGATCAGAATTGGGGTGTGATAACTTGGTATCAGAGCTCTCGGGCTCTGTCCAACAAACCATATTGCACTTAACTAAGTCGATGAACTGAGTTAGGAAATATTAAAAATCTTAATACAAACACACCCTAAGCATTGTTTGATACCTAAGGCTGGACCAAGTACAAATGCTGCATTATGTGCCGCAGCTTCAAGTTCAATCGAAGGTGATGAAGAGTTTATTATAGAGACTGCAGAAGATCCAGTTGAGCAAGGCTTAATTCATAAGTTCACCATGATGTTTTCCGCTTTGAAGATCTCACCGGATCTAGTTGATGAAGTCAAGGTTGCAATCCTACAGGATACTCATCTCAAGACAGTGTAAGAAGACTTAGAGAAGGGTGCGAGCAATCCTGACTTTACCTTGGATTCAGACAAGGTACTCCGGTATCGTGGAAGGTTATGTATACCTGAGAATGAAGACTGCGATATCAGAGATCGAGTTATGACTGAAGCTCATTACACTCCATATTTGGTACATCCAGGAAGTACCAAAATGTACCATGACTTAAAGAGATTATATTGGTGGAGGGGTATGAAAGCATATATAGCTCGTTTCGTGTTCCAGTGTCTGAATTGTCAACAAGTTAAAGCGGAAAGGCAGAGACCCGCAGGTTTACTACAGCCATTACCGGAACCTGTGTGGAAGTGGGATTGTATTACTATGGATTTCGTCACTGGCTTACCTTTGACACCAAGGTCAGTGGTTGCAGTTTGGGTTATAGTAGATCGACTCACCAAGACAGCTCGATTTATTGCGGTCAGACCTCAGTATACCATGGAGAAACTGGCCAAGTTATATGTTGATAATATAGTCAGACTTCATGGCGTTCCAGAGAGTAGAGTATCTGATAGAGATCTCCGTTTTACATCAAAGTTCTGGGAAGGATTACAGAAAGCTATGGGAACCAAGTTGAAGTTCAGCACAGCTTTCCACCCTCAGACAGATGGTAGTCAGAGCGAACTATTCAAATTTTGGAAGATATGCTCCGAGCTTGTGCAATAGATTTCAAGGGAGCTTGGGATGAGAGCTATCACTTATTGAGTTCGCTTACAACAACAGTTATCAGGCTACAATTCACATGGCCCCATATGAAGCACTCTATGGGAAGAAGTGTCGTACACCTCTGTTATGGAACGAAGTGGGGGAAAGAAGAATTGTAGGACCGGAGTTTGTTGAAGAAACTTGCCGAGTGATTGATCAGATCAAGGAGAGAGTAAAGACAGCTCAAGTTCGACAGAAGCACTACGCGGATAATCGACGTCGAGATCTAGAGTTTGCAGTGGGTGACAAAGTATTCTTGAAGGTGTCACCGGTGCGAGGCCTGAAACGGTTTGGTAAGAAGGGAAAGCTATGCCCCAGGTATGTGGGACCATATGAGATATTGACCCGACGTGGTAATGTAGCATATCAATTGGCTCTACCACCATCTATGTCCAATGTTCATAATGCGTTCCACGTATCATTACTGAAGAAGTATGTCAGAGATCCATCGCACATCTTGACCGCTGATCCCCCAGACTTGACTGAAGACTTAACATTCGAAGTGGTGCCTGTGATGCTCTCAAGTCAAAAAGTTCAGCAACTTCGAACCAAGGATATCCATTATGTGAAGTTGCATTGGAGAAGCCAAAATGTGGAGGAAATTACTTGGGAAGAAGAGAGCGCAATAAGGAAGGAGTACCCTAACCTTTTCGACGATCAAGGTATGTTCAAATTTCGAGGCCAAAATTTCTTTTATGGGTGGGGGAGTTGTGAAACCTACATGCAAATTTTGAAGACAAAATTTCTTTTAAGGGTAGGGGAGTTGTAAAACCTGTACTCTGTAAACCCGGTCTAAACCTTGGCTTTGTGTCGTAGCAGGTCTTCCGATCATCACCGGGCCAGACGGGACGAGCGGATGACAAACAGGTATGAAATCGGACCAAAGACGACCAAATAGTCATCATTTTATGTTGACCGGTCGATGGTACCGGTCTTGGTACCGGTCGACCGGTATGGCCTGCGCAGCTAAGTGCGGGGATCTAGAAATTGGTCTCTGCGGGTCCCATTTTTCCTGATTTCGAATCCTAGAAGTTTCCTATTCCTAGTAAAGTTACTAAACCCTAAATCTAGCCTATAAATACACCCTTAAGCCTCCTCAAATCCTTTCCATTGTCTCTCACAAACCCTAGAGAAGAAAAAGAGGTTGGAAAGGAGAAGGAGCTAGGAAGAAGAAGAAGGTGCCGCCATTACCATTCGACGACCAGTCAACGGTAAGTGTTTTAACTATTCTGTTACCCTATGTTAGTTGTGTGGGTGGATCAATACCATGCAAAGTAGGTATTGATCTAAAACCCTAAATTGGCCAATAATTTATCATTAGATACTCAGTTCATTCTATTTAAAGTCTTCCGCTGTATATTTATATTCTGATTGTGGTTATGTGTAATGGTTTGTACAAGTGGACACGACCTATTCGAGATCCTGGTGTGAACCATTGGTTCAATGGCGGTTCACTCACACCATTCTGGTTGGATCAGAATTGGGGTGTGACTGGTTATATCTGACCTAGCATATCACCATGGGGAGCGCCTGCATTGTTTGTAAAGAAGAAGGACGGTAGCGTTCGACTGTGTGTAGACTATCGGGAATTGAATAAGCTTACCATCAAGAATCAGTACCCGTTGCCTCGGATCGATGACTTGTTCGATCAGTTGCAAGGTGCCAAGGTGTTCTCCAAGATTGATCTTCGGTCAGGATACCATCAGTTGAAGATTAAGGAAGGTGATATTCGAAAGACAGCATTCAGAACAAGATTTGGACATTATGAATTTTTAGTCATGTCTTTTGGATTGACTAACGCACCCACAACTTTTATGGAACTCATGAATCAAGAATTCCATGATATGTTGAATAACGTCAGTCATTGTGTTTATTGATGATATATTGGTCTACTCTAAGGACAAGGAAACTCATGTCATGAATCTAAGAGCCGCTCTGCAGCGACTAAGAAAAGAGAAGCTTTATGCCAAATTTACAAAGTGTGAGTTTTGGCTAAATGAGGTCGCTTTCTTAGGCCATGTTGTATCCACTGAGGGAATTAAAGTGGATCCTAGCAAGATTATAGCCATTGTGAAGTGGGAAGCACCTAAGAGTGTTGCAGAAATTAGAAGTTTCCAAGGTCTAGCTGGGTATTATTGATGATTCATGGAAGACCATTCCAGAATTACCGTACCTCTCACCAGTTTGACTAAGAAAGGAGAAAAGTTTGTTTGGACCGACAAATATGAGAAAAGTTTCTAAATATTGAAGGCTAGATTGATATCTGCTCCCATCTTGACTATTCCTTTTCCAGGACAACCATTTACCTTGTACACTGATGCATCTGGATTGGGTATAGGATGTGTACTTATGCTAGGGGAACAAGTAGTTGCGTATGCCTTAAGACAACTGAAGACACATGAGAAGAACTATCCCACTCATGACTTGGAATTAGCAGTAATAGTACATGCTGTCAAGATATGGAGACATTATTTGTACGGAGAGAAATTTCAGATTAAATCAGATCATAAGAGTCTCACTTATCTTTTTAATCAGAAGGAGTTGAACATGAGACAAAGAAGATGGCTAGAATTATTGAAGGATTATGATTGTGATATCCAGTATCATCCAGGAAAGGCTAATGTAGTTGCTGATGCGCTAAGCAAAAAGGCAATGATAAAATCTTAAGGGGAGGTTAACACTACTGCGGCAATGTGTGTTACAGGAAAAGTATTCAATCATGGTAATGAGCAGTTCATGATAGATGCACCAGGCGGATCAACCAACCAAGGGTTTATTCATCAGTTTTTAAATATGTTCACAACATTGAAGATTGTACCTGATATAATCGATGAAGTGAAAGCCGCTCTTAAATCAAACCCTTATCTGAGAACGGTACAAGAAATCGAAAAAGGTAGGACTATTCCTGAGTTCACCTTGGACGATGAAAAGGTATTGAAGTACAAAGGAAGAGTATGTGTTCCTAAAACAAAAAACTCTGACATTAGACACAGACTAATGAAGGAAGCTCACACCATCGCTTATTCGGTACATCTTGGAAGTACAAAGATGTATCATGATTTGAAGAAATTATATTGGTGGAGAGGAATGAAAGCAGATGTAGCTAAATTCATGTCTCAATGCCTAAATTGTCAGCGGGTAAAGGCTGAACGGCAAAGACCTGCAGGATAATTGCAGCCACTGCCAGAACCAGCATGGAAATGGGACTGCATCACTATGGACTTCGTCACCGGGTTACCATTGACTCCCCGAGTAGTTGACGCTATCTGGGTGATTGTAGATCGTCTGACTAAGACAGCTCGCTTTATAGCTATACGAACACAATATACCCTAGAGCGGTTTGCCAAGCTATATGTGGATAATATTGTTAGATTACATGGTGTACCTGAAAGCATTATGTCCGATAGAGACCCACGCTTTACCTCAAAGTTTTGGGAAGTACTACAGAAGGCTATGGGTACCATGTTGAAATTCAGTACTGCATTCCATCCTCAGACAGACAGACAGTCGGAGCGTACCATTCAGATTTTAGAAGACATGCTTCGAGCCTATGTTATTGATTTCAAAGGATCATGGGATGAGAAACTACCATTGATCGAGTTAGCCTATAACAACAGCTATCAGGCTACTATACAGATGTCACCCTATGAAGCACTGTATGGTAGGAAGTGTTGAACTCCTTTGTTTTGGAATGAAGTTGGTGAACGGAGTATTGTTGGATCAGAATTTTTTGAAGAGACTTGTCGTGTAGTCGACATTATTAAGGAAAGAGTTAGAATGGCTCAGAATAGTCAGAAACAGTATGCAGATACTCGACATCGAGACCTTGAATTTATCGTAGGTGATAAGGTATTCTTGAAAGTATCACCTATGCGAGGTTTAAAACGATTCGGACAGAAAGGGAAGCTAAGTCTGAGATATGTCGGGCCATATGAGATTCTAGCTAAACGTGAAAAAGTGGCTTATCAGTTAGCACTACCACCATCTATGACAGGTGTGCATGATGTATTTCATATCTCATTTTTGAAGAAGTACGTCAGAGATCCAACACACGTTTTGACAGCGGATCCACCAGATCTAACTGATGATTTGACATTTAAAGTAGCACCAACTGAAATCACCAGCCGAAAGGTTCAACGTCTATGCAACCATGACATTTATTATCTTAAGGTCACCTGGAGGAGCCGAGATATAGAAGAGATCACATGGAAAGAAGAGAATGCTATGCGGAAGCAATATCCTCACCTTTTTTACTCGGAAGGTATGTACAAATTTTACGGATGAAATTTCTAATAAGAGGGGGGCAGTTGTAAGACCCGTATCGAACTAACCAGTCTTACCACCTTATACCAGGTCTACTTATCATGGTCGAGCTAAGTGGACCAAGTGCGTGAAGAAACTACAAGACTAGGTATGAAATTTAACTAAAAAATAGTCAAATATGAGTGTGTGGTCGCATTCCTAAATAGGTTGACCGACCCCACCTCAAAAGAGTCCAACCCATGACTTTTGCTCGTGGGGTTGGATGTTTTAAAAAGGTAGGATCGACGTATTCTGCGACCCCACCTGCAACCCATGGAAACAGTCAGAAACCGAATTTAGGAAACCTTCCTAATTCGAAGGGGGTCTTTCCTAAACTCATTGGGGGCATATTATGGAGGGATTTTCTCTTAAATAGGATGTCCCTTAACCTCTTTCACTCCTTTAGAACCCTAATTGAAAGTGAGAGAAAGAGAAGAGAAAGAAGAAATGAAAAATTGAAGAAGAAGACCAAGGAAGGGAAAAGTTCAGAGAGAACTCTGAATCTCAGCAAACCTAAGGTATGAACCTAATTCCCTACATGAATTAAGAGCCTAGAATAGTTCATGAAGAAGATAGGATTAGGAGAAACCCAAATCATCCATCCATGGATAAATTCCAAGAGAATTCATGGAGGAAATCATTGTGGACAATGGATAGTGTATAAAAATTATAGTTTTGAGCCATAGAGCAATCATAGGAAGGACCATGATGGTAAGCCAAAGGATTCAAACATGAAGGAATGGACTTAAGAGTGAAAGGTCGACCATGACACGTGTGGTCGCACGTAGGGTCGCATGATATCCGACCCCACGAGACCCACATGTTCGACCACATGCCCTTGGAAAGTTCCAGGGAGGGTGTGGTCGCACGTAGGGTCGAAGTATGTCCGACCCCACCTGCGACCCTACACCCTATGGTCGCAGAAACTGAGACCCCAGGTGCTACCCCACCTGCGACCCCTCAGCCTCTGTTAGTCTAAACTTATGAGAATTAATTCTAATTAAAATCTATCAACTTGATTAGGTTTTTCAGTGATTTAAAAGTGATTCATAAACTTGGACGAGGATCTACGACTAATCAAAGGTGAGGGAACAAGACCTAAACCAATTGGTTAATAATAAACTATTTTGTTTATTGAGTCTAATGCCATGAATGATTCTATGCTTGTATGCGTGTATTGTGCATTTTACATGTCATCTAATTTTTCTGCTATTAATGTTCATGCATATTTAATTTTGTTTATTTATAACATGATGATGATGATGATGCTAGGAATAGGCATGTGAATGTATGTGTGTGGTTAGTGTATTTGATGCAAGTGGAGCATCAGGGGGAGGACGTGACACTGTGGTTCATCCTGGTCATGAGACTCTAGCTCTATCTCTACTCAAGTCTTGTCCATTGACATCGTCGTATCACCATTACCTTAGCAGAACTATTACGTCGTAGGGCATCAGGGGAGGTGGTCTCGGAGCGTGTAGTCTCTGACTCTGCCGGAGGGCCTTAGCTCTATCTCTATGGACATATTGAGGGATGCTGGGGTGAGGCCTTGGATACACTGTTTGACATTAGGATTGGTTAGTTGCTAGCCCAGTTTGCAAACCCTCGCCAATAGGGGCTTATGTGTTGGTATGGGTAGGGCATCAGGGGAAGTGTGATGCGGTGCAGTCCTAAGCACTTTAGCTCTATCCCTATTCTATGGTGGATGCATGTGGGATGACAATGGTGTTTGATCCATTGGGCAGCTTCACATAGTCGTGTATAGAGGTGTGACGGCCACCTATCTTTTCTATTGCACATTGCAAACTTATGAACCAGACCAAAGATATGAACTGAATGCATGCATATGTTTGTTGTATCGTTTTGTTTGCTTACTGAGCCATGATGTGTGCTCACCCTTTCGACGTCGAATTTTTTTAGTTGATGTTGCAGGTACTACTGTAGAAGACTATATGAATACTCTGATGTACAGACTTGCTACGGCGATGGATGCAGAAGCTATGATAGAGTCGCATGATTCGTTGTGCGAGTGCAACTCATGCATCTTCGATTAGATTTATAGTTGGATTATTCAGAAGATGTAATTGATTAATTTATTTTATTTTATGTCTTAGTCATTTGAAGATAATTGGATAATTTATTTATGTTATCACCATTAGATTCTCAGTTCATTAAGTATTAAAAACTTTCGCTATTGTGTATTTATTCTGATTATGGTTGTGGATGTGTATGGTTTAAGCAAAAAGGACACAGCCCATTCGAGATCCTGGTTGAACCGTTGGATCATAGACGGTTCATCACACCATTCTGATTGGTACGGAATTGAGGTGTGACAATCAGTAGTAGAGTGAATCTAAAAGAATAGAAAATAAGTAAGGTTAAGCTTGCGCGGGAAAATGGGGGCGGGAAATTAAAACCCTAATGTTGCGTTTATGTACAAATGCAGGAATTTGTTTCCCCTTAATATTGCACATCCAAAATAAATGCTGTATTATACAGACATAATGGATGCATTTTCCACCAAACGCCATATTATACAAACATAATTGATGCGTTTTCCACCAAACGCCGTATTATACAGACATAATTGTTGCGTTTTCCACTAAACGCCTTATTGTACAAACATAATGGTTGTGTTTTCCACCGAACGCCGTATTGTTCTGACATAATGGTTGCATTTTCCACAAAATGCCATATTTTATAGACATAATGGTTGCATTTTCCCGCAACCGCTGTATCCTAACACTTCAATAGATGTGTTTTCTAACAAAAACCGTATCTTAAAACTTTAATAGAAACAAACATCGTAACCTAGTATCTCACTACCTGCATGTATTTCTTGTACAGGCACCAAAAAGATTTCTTCATTTCTGATAGTGAATCACTTATCAACTAGATCTTCCAACTTAACCCAAAGGGGATAGCTTAGTTGGCAAAAGACCAACACTTCAAAAAGAAGAGGTCATGGGTTCAATTCTCCTTGAGGCTCTACCTACCCAAAAAAAAAAAAAAAAAAAAAAAAAAGAAAAATAGATCTTCCAACTTAAAATAAGATCAACATCCACAATAATTCCCCCTTTATTGTTAAAAAATGAGAAATTGAATGTTTGTATATCTAGATGGGGACCATACTTAATATATCAGATTGAAGTTATAAAATTGCATCAAGTTGTCAACTAAATAAAAAATATATAAAACTCATTTACTGTTTTTAATGGTTTTATAATTTCAAACTAATGAAGGTATTAGTGACAAAAGAAGACAGTCAATGGGTATGCTCATAGGACTGGTAGAGATAAAAACAAGGTGAATTAAGTACAAGAGTAACTTGACGATGCATTATCTATTTGGATTTTGGAAGATCTTTAAAAGCCCTTAAAGCTACAGTATCAAACTTGAAGCGATAGAGCCAGAGAGAAGGGAACTCAGGAGAGGAGGGAGCTTGTGAGAGGAGATAGCCAGTGGTAGGGAGCTTCACTTGTGTCGTTGCGAGAGAGAGGATGCATGAGTTTGTGACTGTGTTCGGAAAGGACATGAATTCGGGATTAGGTCTAGGTATATATAATAGGTCGGGTTGGGCTAGACTAGGTTTAGCCTGAGGCCTCAACCTTGGACCCAGTCCTTGACAGGGCTTAACAAAAACTTGGCTCAAACTGTCAGATGAGGGTGGGTTTTGTGGTGTGGGTTTGTACATAGTCAACAGCGGCGTTTCATTAGGAACCATCGCTATTATCATTATAAATTGCTGCGTTTGTGAACAAACGCCACTCTAAACAATAACAATTACTGTGTTTCATAGAACAGGCCGCTATAGACATTTATCAATTACTGCATTTAGATAAACATGCCACTATCAACTAGACCAATAGCTGCGTTGAACATAAAAGCCGCTGTAGACTGATCGATAGCTGCGTTTAACGTAAAATGGTGGTATAGACATGCTCAATGGCTGCGTTTTGTACAAAACACCACATAGTTTCTATAAATAGCGACGTTTAACAGCAACCACCAGGGTAGACACTACCAATACCAACGTTTAACTGAAAACGCCGCTCTATAAACACCACCGTAGCCGCATATTCTTGTAGTGAAGAAATGCAAGTTCTGATTGAACGAGGTGACTTTCTTGGGTCACATTGTGTCGTCAGAAGGGATTAAGGTGGACCCTAGTAAGATAAAGGCATTATAAGGTGGGAAGCCCCTAAGAATATTGTAGAGATCAGAAGTTTCTTAGGATTAACTGGTTACTATAGACAGTTTGTGGAGGACTACTCCAGAATCACTGTACCTTTTACCAAGTTGATCAGGAAAGGGGAGAAGTTTATTTGGACCGACAAGTGTGAAGAATGTTTCTAGACCCTAGAAGGAAGAGTGATATCAACTCCCATCTTGACCATTCCAGTACCAGGGAAACCCTTGACCCTATACATCGATGCCTTTAGATTAGGTTTAGGATGCGTACTAATGCAAGGTGAACAAGTGATTGCTTATGCTTTAAGACAACTAAAGGAGCACAAAAAAAATTACCCTACACATGATTTGGAACTAGTGACAATGATTTATGCAATCACATTACTTGTACGGTGAGAAATTCCAGATTAAGTCAGATCACAAGAGTCTTACTTATCTCTTCACTCAGAAAGAGTTGAACATGAGATAGAGGATGTGGTTGGAACTCCTGAAAGACTATAACTATGATATTCAGTATCACCCAGGAAAGGCTAATGTAGTAGCTAACGCTTTGAGTAGAAAAGGAATAATGAAGTCAGAAGGAGGACTTGGTACAAATACCGCCTTGTGTTCCACAACAACAGTTTTAGATTGGGATAAAGAGCAGTATATAATAGAAACGTGTGATGATCCAATAGAGAAAGGTTTGATTCATAGGTTTTCACTAATGTTCACAGTATTGAAGATTTCACCAGATTTGGCAGACGAAGTGAAGCAGCAATTCTATTGGACACACATCTGAGGACGGTACAAGAAGATGTGGAGAAGGGTAAGCCAAATTTTTATTTTACTTTGGATTTAGATAAGATACTAAGATACAAAGGACGATTCTGTATACCTGAAATTGAAGACTCAGACTTTAGAGATAAATTAATGCTAGAAGCCCATTCCACACCATATTCGATATATCCTGGAAGTATAAAAATGTACCATGATCTGAAGAGATTATATTGGTGGAGAGGAATGAAAATGGAAGTGGCTAGGCACGTAGTGTCTGAATTTCTAGTAAGTAAAGTCTGAGAGACAGAGACCAGCAGGCTTATTACAACCACTACCTGGGCTAGCATGGAAATGAGATTGCATCACCATGGACTTTGTCATCGATTTACCACTGACTCCCAGATCAGTTGACGCTGTTTGGGTGATTATGATTACCTTACAAAGATGGCTCGTTTCATTGCTATACGACTTCAATATACCTTGGAGTGACTAGCCAAGCTCTATGTGGATAACATTGTCAGATTGCATGGTATACCCGAGAGCATAGTGTCCGATAGAGACCTACGCTTTACCTCAAAGTTCTGGAAGGGTCTACAAAAAGCAATGGGAATGAAGTTGAAGTTTAGTACAGTCTTTCACCCTTAAACTGATGGACAGTCGGAAAGGACCATCCAGATCTTGAAAGATATGTTCTGAGCTTCTGCTTTCGATTTCAAAAGAGCTTGGGATGAGAAACTGCCATTGATCGAGTTCACTTACAATAATAGTTATCAAGCTACTATATAGATGTCACCCTATAAAGCATTGTATGGTAGGAAGTGTCAAACTCCTCTGTTTTGGAATGAAGTCGGTGAAAGAATAATTGTAGGACCTAAATTTGTCGAAGAAACCTATCAAGTGGTAGACATAATCAAGAAAAGGGTCAAGATTGCTCAAGATCGTCAGAAGCAGTATACGGATAATCAACGCCGAGACCTTGAGTTCACTATAGGTGACAAGGTACTTTTGAAGATTTCACCTATGCAGAGTTTGAAATGGTTCGGTAAGAAGGATAAATTGTGTCCCAGATATGTTGGACCTTGTGAGATCTTGGCAAGACGTGGGAAAGTAGCATATCAACTTATGCTACCATGATCTATGTCTGGTGTACATGATATATTCTACGTTTCACTATTGAAGAAATACATCAAAGATCCAAGCCACATTTTGACTATGGATCCACCAAATTTAACAAAGGACCTGACGTTCGAAGTAATACTAGCCGAGGTCACTAGTTGAATGGTTCAACATCTTCACAACCGAGATATTTACTATGTCAAGGTCACTTGGAGAAGCCAAGATTTGAAAGAGATAACATAGGAAGAGGAAAACGTTATGCTGAAATGGTACCCTTACCTGTTCGACTTGGAAAGTATGTACAAATTTCAAGGATAAAATTTATTTTTAGGGGGGAGTTATAAGACCCACACTCCACTAACCTGGTCTAATCATGTCATGCTAGGTCTTTCCATCATAACTGGCTTAAGCGAACTAACCATATGAAGAAACCACAAAGCTAGGTAAGAAACCAGTCACTTGTAGGTTATCTGGTCGATAGTGTTAGGTTGTCTGGTTTTCAAATTTGATGACCAGTGAGTCGATCAGTCAAGCCCAGAAGCAGACTCTGAGATTAAGAAATTTCCTTAATTTAAAAAGAGTACTTTCCTAATTAAGAGATGATTCTATATGAAGACTTTCTCTCAATATAGGAGACGTCTCTATGTCTTTTCTCATTATTTTGGTCATTCACAAACTCTAGAGCTGAGAAGAAGAGTAGAGAAGAAGGTTAAAAGAGGAGGAGAAAGCTTGGAGAAGAAGAGGAGTTGCTGTAGAGAAGATTACTGATGGTTTAAGTGCTTAATCTCTGAGAGGATAGATTGGATTAAGGTTAGATCTCCAATCACAGTGTTGGTGAATCGAATCCAACTCCATGACTGGAAGTCTACTAGTTTCGGAATAACCTAATAACCATAAGATCATTACGATTAGGACTACCTAGAATAAATGAAATATGATGACCATTGTCCATAGAATGAACCTAGGATGGATCCCGTTATTGAGCCAAAGACTCTACTCAGAAGGAATTCGAACTGAAAGACAAACCTGGGACATGACTCATGAGTTGTCTGGTCCCTTGACCCATTGGCCATATGGTAGACCAGAGAGGCGACCGATTACTCTCAGGAAGTCCACAAGGTTTTGTCCAGATGACTCATCGGTCGACCAATGCAAGATCGGTGACTCGATCGAAAAATGTCCAGAAGGCATATTTTAGAGACCGAACAGTGAGTCTGAGTATCAAACTTGATGGAATAAAACCCTAATATAAGTTCATTAATTGTTTAGGCTTTCCACTAGTACAATATAGTTTCTAAGGCTTGGAAGAGGAACAAACATCATTCACAAGTGAGGGAACAAGACCTAAACTAATTTGTTAATAACAAGCTACCTTTTACTTTTCTGTTAATCTGATCTGATGCCATGCTCTGTGTGATTGTTTGTGTATCTCATATGTCATCCAATATCTATTATATATCTGTCCATGTATATTTATTTATGTTTCTTTTATGATATTGATGATGAAGATAGACATGTGCTTATGTGTGGTTGGTATGCTGAATGGGGAGAGGTTGTAGTATCAAACCATTCATCACATTGACATCGTTGTATCGCCATTACCTTAGTGGAGCTGGTACGTCATAGGATATTAGGGGATGATCACGGTGTGGGCTGAAAGCTCTACCAGTGGACCCTAGCTTTATCTCTATGTCTTATTGAGGGATGCTGGGGTAAGGCCACGGATACATTTGGATGAAATTTAGGATTTGTTAGACACAAACCCAGTTTACAAGCCCTCGCCAGTAAGGGCATACGTACTGGTATGGGATAGAGTATCAAGTGAAGTGCTGATGGTGTGTGATCCATTAGGCTCTAGCTCTATTTCTATTCTATAGTGAGTGATGTGGGGCGACAGTGGTATGTGATATGTTGGGTGTGCTCACAGTCTCATGTACGGAGGTGTAGTGGCCATCTATCCTTACATAGCACATTGCAGACTTATACCAAACCAAGGATATGTATTTGATATCATGCATATATTTGTTGCATTGTTTTGTTTACTCACTGAGCTAAGTTATGAGTTCACCCCACGACGTCGTATGTTTTCAGTTGATGATGCAGGTACTAATGTGGAAGATTATTTGAGCACTTCATCCTATGGACACATGGCGGCTATGATTGTGCAGACGATGAAGGACGAGCATGCCTCTTCATGCAAGTGTTTCCATTGTGTTTATGCTTAGTAACTTATTTCCGTAGTTGAAACTTATAATAGATATTTATTTATGTTTTGGTTACTTAGAGATGATCAGTTTAATATTTATTTATCATTTTAGACACTCAGTTCTGTATTAATAAAGACTTCTGCTGATTTATTTATATATTCTAATTATATGGAATGAGTATATGGTTTGATTGTTGGCAAAGTCCTATGTGATCCTGGCATGAACCGTTGGTTCATATGATAGTACATTCACACTTCTGATTCGTCTAGAATTAGGGTGTGACAGATAAAGCCTGTGTCCAAGATTGTACTCCAGTCTTTACTTGGTTTCCCACCATTGATGTAAAGCCAAGTTTTCCTCTTAGGTTTAGTCATCCTTGCAAGCATAGTTTGAGAGGGATGAATACCAAGCCTCTTGTTAAAATTTGTTCCATCCTTGAGACTTAAATAATACCGAGTAAGACCTTTAGCAAATATAGAAGAAGTATCAGATTCCTCCTTATGTGTGACCTAGGTTGCCAAGTCCCGTAGATAAGGCTTGTAGTAGGTTAGAAACGAGGTATGCGTGTATGAAGATATGTTCAAATTGAGGTTCTGACTTTCGATGCACAATAATGTAGTCAAACTATTCAGCTTCTACCAGATGGCCCCGAGTTAGGTTACCCCTAATGGACATTAGTGCATAATTGGTTTGTAATATTCTTTCTTAGAATAGGTCAGATGCCCACATGAATCTTTCTTAGGCTCTTTTCCTTTTCAATGGATTTGGAAAGAAACATCATGTCTGGGAGGGAAGAAGAAAGAGAAGAAATGAAAAGAATATGCAAGGGAGATCGCATAAATGAGAATAAGAGGTAAAATTTTTATTTTTTTCGGTTGGATTTGCTCATTTCCTAAGGCGAGAAATTTTTGGTGGTTTGATGTCCAATTCTGATAGATATGAAAGAGGATGCAAAGGAAAAGGGAGGCGACTTATGGTCTTTTTTTTTTTTTGGATTCTTGTTTTGGCAAACAAAGAGGGAAGAGGCTTTTTTTGGTAAGAAAGTAGAGGGTTCCTTTTAGGGGAGCAGAAGTTAAAAAAAAAAAGAAAAAAAAAGTAGGAATTTCAATGTGAGGGAGGGTAAAAGTACCAAAAAAGATTGAGAGCAAGGAGGCGATTGGAGAAAAGAAAAGAAAAAGAAGAAAAAGTCGCAAGAGCAGAGGGAGAAGAAGAACCAGAAAAACGTGAAATTTTTTTGTTCATTTCCTTGAATCCTACACTAGGATTTGAAGGATTTAAAAAAAAGAGGGGCTTTTAGATTTTTTCTAGAGTTTGGATGCTTTCAAGAGGGTTTTTTTTTTTAATTCTTCTTGGAGTTCCAACGGGATCTTTGGAGTCCTTCAAAGCAACTCCGGAGTCCATCGGTGATTGAGCGAAATGCCCTTTGAATTTCAGCTCATCGCATTAACCTTGCAATATTCATTTCCTTGAATCCTGCACTAGGATTTGAAGGATTTCCAAAAAAGGGGGGCTTTTGGATTTCTTTCTTAAGTTTGGACGATTTCTAGAGGGTTTTTTTTAGTTCTTCTTGGAGTTCCAATAAGATCTTTGGAGTTCTTCAAAGCAACTCTGGAGTCCATTGGTGATTGAGCTAAAAGCCTTTGAATTTCAGCTCATCGCATTAACCTTGCAATATTCATTGGCGAAATCCGATAGCAGTTCTTCGCATTCTAGTCGGGGGGTCTCAGATTTGAGTTCTCGGCAATGATGTTTTGGTCTAGATTCAATATTCCTATGCAAGTCGTCTCTCCTAACCAACTGTTGGAACAACTTGGTCTAATTTATTATCTCCAGTGAATTTCTTAGCATACCACCAAGTATTTCCTTCATCACTTTAAATTCCTTGCCATGATATATTTCTTGCATCTACGAATGGTAGACTTCTAGAAGGTTTCTTATTAAGTTAGAAATAGTCTTATTCAGATTTCTGAATTTTACAATCTCTATGACATGTTGTTCATCAAGGCCTTCTTCATTGTCTAATTTCAACTCTTGTACATACAAACTTTCATATGTTTGTTTAGATACATAATCCAGTTTTTAGCCATTCATATGGTCTAGTTTGAATCGGATTTCTTGGATAAAATCTATGATTTATAATTTTGTGGTTTCCTTGGAATTTTGTTAGTGGTTCTCAGAATTTCTCGGTTTGTTCATCCTTTGTCTCCTTCAAATGTCTCAGTTGAGGAGAGCTATAAGCTTTTCATACCTTATCGAAAAGATGTTTTGAGGAATCTCTTTGGTGATTTGCGATTAGGCAAAGTATTATTTGTTGTATAATTCCCAGCTTTGTTCCAAACTTACTCACATATGTGATTCCCAATTTGTTTTCCCTCTATCAGCAAGTTGTAATTCTTATGTGATTTTCATATGGTTCTACTTTTGTCTATAATGATTTGTGGTTGGAATGTTTGTTTTTCTAAATTTGTAAATCCCTAGTGTAGATAGCCTCAGTAATTTTTAAAGTGAAATTGTGTTTTAATTCTTTGGCTTGTAGGTGTGGATTGCCTCAATAATTTTTAAGATGAGATTGGGTTTTTAATTCTTTGGCCTGGAAGTGTAGATTGCCTCTATAGTTTTAAGGTGAGGTTTGGGTTTTTTTCCTTTTGCTTGGAGGTGTCGATTGCCTCGGATTTCATTTTATGGCTTATTCAACATGCTCCCTTATGATTGATGCTTATGTAATGAAGCTAAGTGAATATATGGATTTCAAATCAATTGGAGGTTGGTTCACTTCAAGAATAGCATGCATTTTGTTTGTATCCTCTATAAATCCTATTCTCATAATCATTATTATTCTCACATGTGCTTTGTGGTAATGTTTAGACAGTTTTTATGATTTGGAAAGTTTGATTCTTTTTGGTCTTGCCACTGACTATGCATCATCGATTTGATCCTTTAACTGATTATTTGTTTGAATTTTTTCCTTCGTGATCTCAATGATGAAGGCATTTTATTTTCTTTAGTCTTCCAATCTCCATAAGTCGACTTCTATAAATCGCAAATTTTAAAAATAACATTTTATTTTCATTCCTTCGGATGCTGTGGATTCGGACTTGTAGAAATAATCCAAGTCGGCTATGCTAAATTGATTATTTTCCCCTTGCACCTTCAGATGCTATGGATTCGGAGGTGCAGAAATAATCTAAGTCTGTCAAGCTGGACTTTGTACTCGGCTTTGAAAGCAGGAACCATTGTGGCAACTTAGTGGCCCACCCCTAATCGCATGACCCGGGGGATCTCAAATGTTGTTGTTTAGGAAAGTGGAAAGTCTGATCCTCGCGCTGTTCGGGGGTGGGTCAAAAATGCAGATTGCCACCCGATCAATCGAAATTTCAGGTCACATTTAATGCAACTAACAGATAACCCATCTTGGAGTGACGCTTTATCTGCACCTTTTTGAAACACTGCAAGGGAAGATCAGGCCTATAAATAACCCTCCAAAACTGTTCACATTTTTACAATTTCAAGTCGGTGTTGTTATGCTGCCAAATTGAGCTTTGTCCAGTTAGACTCGGCATTTTCAGCCACTTTTCTTCTTTCAACTCCTTCAAGTCTTCTCCTCTTTAACCATTAAGTCTTCTGCCTTTCATCCTTTTTCATTAAGCAATGTCTTTTTTTTTTAAAGACACAGAACCACTGTCTTGGGCCATGAGGGTTGAGGAGAAAGAGGATACGTCTAACAAACATAATGACTCGGAGAAATCTGAGTCCAATGGTGAGTCTCCAGAGGGCTCTGTAGAGATTACAGGGGAGGTCGCAACCTCCTGCCTTAGGGAAAAGTCGGAGAGTTCAGAGGGAGATACCAATGACTCTAACTCAAAGGCTACAGAATCCATAGAATAACCAGTAGGGGCTTTTGAGGACAGTTTCGACTTGGACTTAGAGTCTTCTAATCAGGCCAGTAAGGAGCTAACCTGTGGCTTCCACAACTGGTAAACTTTGTGTCGGAGGCCAAGTGAACCAGTTGAGGCCCAATTTGCTATCCTTCTCGTGCTCCAAGTTCCTACTAGAATCAGGAGGGACTTGGACCTCCTCTTGCTCAGATGTAGTTTTGAACTTTTATATTTTGTCAGTCTTTGGGTACCAAGAGCGGATGAGAGGGCCTCTAAAGTCTCAACCTCAAGATGTGCGTGTACGAGCACACAATTAGGTCAAGTTTAAAATTTCTAGTATCTTTAGTTGTTGTGGAGATATTGAAACACTACCGCATTGCCCCTACCCAGTTGGCATCGAATGGGTGGCATTGCATTTTTCCATCATTATTATCCTCCGCTAACTGCACTAGGTTCTGACTATGAACCTGTTCTGCTAACTTTTTAAGTTTAACAATATGGTCGATAACAGTCACCGAATGAGCTGGTACTATTTCAGCCAGAGGGATGCAAAGACATACCCTCTAATATCTATAAAGCCTTCTTCTATACATAATTGGAGGGAGATATTTATTTATGGGACCTCAGGAGGGTGGCCCTCCGCTGACCCTAGCCAAGGTATGGCTCTTGGCGAAGGTGGCCACCTTCAACAAATGGCAGGAATTAACTAAGGCTAAAGAGAAGGCCCTTAAAGGGATGAAGAGGGGAAAAAGGTGATGGTCGTCAACTTGGCGAACCCAAGACACTAGCCAAATATCATCTGCTAGGTGAGACTTGCTGAATTTCCTTAATTTTTGTTTATTCCGTTGAGGTCGACTAATCTTCGCTTATCTGTATTTTTGGCAGTGAGGTTTAGCGACGATGAAGTCTTGAAGACTAAGCTTGCTATGAATTCTGTCCGAGGCCAAGGCCGAGGTGGACGAGGCTTGTAAGACCCGTGTCAATCTAATCCGGTCTTACCCCCTTGAACCAGGTTTACCCGTCATGGTCGAGTCAAATGGACCAAGGGCGTGAGGGAGATCGAGATCCCAGGTATCAAATCGACCCAAAAACACTTAAAATAGGGGAAGGGTCGCATACCCAGCTAAGCAGGGTCGGACCTCCCAAAACAGAAAGTCAGACCCTCAGTTTTGAAGGGAGGGTCGGACAGCTTAGAACCCTAGGGTCGACGGGATCATCGGCCCTCCCATCGACCCTCGGTTACCGTAGGAAATAGAATTAGGAAATTTCCTAATTTTCGATTGGGATTCTTTCCTAATCTCAAAGGGACTTTTTTTAGGGTGTTCCTACTCTATTTAAAGGACGTCTCTGAGCCACTTTCACTCCTTTCACAACCCTAATTGAATTAAGAGAAAGAGAAGAGAAGGAAAAGAAGAAGAAGAGAAACAAGGAAGAAAATTAAGCCAAAAGAGAAGAGTTGCAGAGAAGGATTATTCTTCTCAGGTATGGATACTAATTCCATGAGTTTCTACAGACCTTAGGTTAGTTATTGGTGAGAGTGTAATCTGGGAGAAATCCAAACCATCAATCTATGGTTAGGTTTTCATGGAAAACCATAGAAGAATGCATGAAAGCTATTTAGGTGGATGATTCATGGTTCTAGACCATGGAATGAATGTTGAATGGAATGTAGAAGCAAGCCATAGGACCCAAACACGAAGAATGGATTAAAAAGAGGGAATTGGACCAAAGTTCACAGAGGGTCGCACCAAGGGTCGATGACCATCCGACCCTAGGTGATTCTAACCATCGACCCTCAGTGTTTGGAAAGTTCAGAGTTAAGGGAGGGTCGCACCCAGGGTCGATCAGGACTCTGACCCTACCTCCGACCCTCATTTAGCAGAGTGGTTTTTAAATCTAGAATTAATTCTAATTAAATTCTATCGACTTTGTTAGGTCTTCTAGCAATATAATAACATTGTAAAGGTGATTCTAAAGCTTGGAAAAGTATCTTTTAGCAAGCTAAGGTGAGGAACCAGAACTCCAAACTAATTAGTTAATAACAAAACTGTTTTCTATTTTCTTGAGTCCTATGCCATGCTTGATTCTATGCGAATATATTTGTAATGTGCATACAACATGCCATCCAATATTTTTATTACTTGTTCATGCATATTTACTTTATTGTTTATTACATGATGATGATGATGATTATAGGAATAGGCATGTGCTTGTATGTGTGTGGTTGATGTACTTGATGCGAGCGAGTATCAGGGGGGTGTGATGAGAACGTCAATAAACGTTAACCTTTGGCGGGTCTCAGCACTTTAGCTCTATCTCTAACTCAAGTCTTGTGCATTGGCATCGTCGTATCGCCATTACTTTAGCAGAACTATTATGTCGTAGAGTATCAGGGTAGGTGGTCTCGGTCCTTGTAGTCTCTGACTCTATCGGGGGGCCTTAGCTCTATCTCTATGGACATTCTGAGGGATCCTGGGGTGAGGCCTTGGATACACTTTTGGCATTAGGATTGGTTAGTTGCGAGCCCAGTTTGCAGCCCTTGCCAACAAGGGCTTACGTGTTGGTATGGCAATATATAGCAATAAACATTAACCTTTGTTATATAATGTTCATGGTTAGGTGCATGTGAGTCGACGATAAACGTGATCTTTGGGTGACGTCACACACTTGTGTATAGAGGTGGGGTCAATAAACGTGACCTCTGACTACCTAAACCTTTCTATTGCATACTATAAACTTTAAACCGGACCGAAGATGTAAATTGATTGCATGCATATGTATTGTTGCATTGTTTTGGCTACTCACTGAGCCGTGATGTGTGCTCACCCCTCAACGTTGAATATTTTTAGTTGATGATGCAGGTTATACCGTTGAAGATTATATGAATGCGTCTGCATACGGGGACGTGGCAGCAATGAAAGCTGGAGCAGAAGTGGATACACACGACTCCTCTTGCGAGTGCAACTCGTGTGTATTTGATTAGATATTTTATAGGTTTCTTTATTTGGATTTATTAAGACATGTATTTGGTATTTAAATATTTATGTCTCAGTTGAAACAGAATAAATTGTTATTTAAATTTTAATATCACATAGATTCTCAGTTCTTCTTATTATAAGACTTTCGCTATTGCGTATTTACTCTGATTATGATTATAGATGTATGGGGTTCAGGTAAAACGGGGATAGCCTATTTGAGATCCTGGTTGAACCATTGGTTTATTAGCGGTTCATCACACCATTCTGAATAGTGTAGAATTGGGGTGTGACAACTTGGTATCAGAGCATCTCAGGCCTTGCCCGCTGAACTAACATACATTCAAGACAATTGTGAACTGAGATAGGATAAAAATAAAAATAGTAATATTAACACATTATAAGCACCAGTGATGATTGAGACCAAATTTAAAAAGAGAATAATGCATCTATTAAAGGAGAAACAAGTTTACATACAATGAGAGCGAAACAAAATGTATATATATAACTAAAGCAGAGTACAGTCCACAACCCGGACAGTTACTCTATAGTACAAGGAAAATAAAGTACACTCAGGAAGCTGGAGGCGAAGGAGGAGGCGGTGCCTCACGATCACTGTCGTAGTCCTTGGAATAGACTCTAGTCAACCATGCAACCTGAGTCTGAGTTGCCTGCCGACTAGCTGTGAGATCAGCCACCCGCTGATCAGTCCGGTGCTGGGCGTCTAGAAGCTCCCCTATCCTCAAATCCGATGCACGCTGAGCCTCTCTAATCTCGTGAAACATACTCAGCACGTCATTAGCAGGTGGGCGTGAAGGACCAGCCGCATGAGAAGGACCGGTCTCCGATACAGGATCCGCCGCAGAAGAAGTACCAACACCAGCCGCATGCGTAGGTGAAGGCGGTGGTATCGTGTCAACATCCATATACATACGTTCATCATCATCGATGCGAGTGTGAGGGCGCACCATCTCGTTCCTCTCCTCATCACTGACTTGGGCATCCCGCATACCCATCTTGTAGATAGCCTCCCAATCTAGAGGCGACGAGAGGTTCTTCTCCTGGATCTTCTCATCTACCAGGTCAACCCCCAGACGGGTCAGTAGAACTGTAATCATGCGTCCATAGGGTAGATTACCCCTATGACCGGACAATGTAGCACTAATCATGGTCCGCATGATGATGTAAGGAAGGCAGACCGGCTGTCTGGTGCAGATGCTATATATCAAAAACTGGGTCAACTGAGAAACCCTCTCATAGTGCCCCACTCTGTGGGATCAGATTATGCTGGATAATCTTATAGAAGACCCGTGGAGCTGGACGCAGGTAAGTGACAGGCTCTCATCTGCCAGCGATCAGGTCATAGCAGCTGATTGTCGATCTCTGCCCTCATCTCCATAGAAACAAACTGTGGCTCTCTAGGTGCACAATACACCATGGGGCCGTCATAAGGTATGCCCAACAGATCGGCCAATTGTCGATAATCAAAAGAAATGTGCACCCCTTTAACGTAACTGGTGATGCGTAACTCCTGACCATGCTCAATGTCATTGTAATTCCCCACCACCTGGAGATTACAATAGAACTGGCGCACCAAATCCGAACATGTGCACGCGTCGTAGGTGATGACAGGGAGCCACCCCATATCACCAAATGCCCTCTCTACGTTGAAGAAGGCTAGCTCAGCCAAGTTCACCATACGACCACCCTCAACTTTCTTACGGGCATAGTCGGCATACTGTGCCTCGACTTCATTAGAACGGAAGCAGAGTGGATCATGCACTCTGGGTATCTTGGTACGAGCCATGGTATCTATAGATAAGAAAGAGAAAGGGAGACAAGGAGTTAATAGGGTAAAAATCTGAAATTAACGATGTAAGTTGCCCAAAAGACTCACTTTGTACCATATACGTGGGCGGGAGGACTTACGTAGGTTCCAACACACCCTACGACACTCACACAGTAGGAAATGGAAACCCACAAAGACCAATTTGAAGAAATTTCAAGAAATCAAAAATTTTGATAAATTAGGGCAAAAATGACAAATTTTTGAGTTTCTCGATAACCAATCGATGAAAGTCAAAAAATTTTTAGGGCTCTTGTTCCTCGAGATACCAATAACAAAAGCCCCCAATAAAAATCAAATTCTTACGGTTGGAAAAGTTTAATTTGAAAAATACAAGTTAAATGGACAAAAATCTACAAAAGAAAACCTAAAAACAGGTAAAAATGAGAGAACATACCTGTATGGATGACGTGGACGTCGAAACCCAGAGTCAAACCGACCAAAAATAGTGGAGTAGCACTGTAGCAACTCAAAGAGGAGAGACGAGTCGAAACGGAGGAGAAATAATAGGAAATGACTCAAAATCGGATCTTAAAAATATGATTTTTAGTCTGAGGGTCGGACAATTCGACTAGAACCATCAACACTCGAATCGACCCTCCAATTGACCCTCGGCTCTCGGGAACCTGACAGAAAACTAAGGGTCGGAACTGAGGGTCAGACACCCATCGACCCTCACATCGACCCTCAGCTCTTGGGAAGAACAGGTTATTTCCAGGGTCGGATACTAAGGGTCGGACATACCATCGACCCTCACCATCGACCCTGCATAGAAAAGACAGTATTTTTTTTTTAAAATGAGCTGGAAATTGAAATTTTATATCAGTTAGCGTGCCTACATGAAGTATAAATGATTGTCTCACCTATTTGATGATTTCAGGCACCACCAATCACAGAAGGAATTATGTCTGGACGTAGGGTAACCCGATAGAACCGAAATGTAGTTCCACCACCACCACCCGTGGAGGAGACTAGTCAGGAAAATAATTTTGCACCGGGTAATCCAGAACCGGAAAACCCTATAAATTTGCCACCTCCACCACCAGAGATAGCAACCGTGGTGATGAATCTGGCACAACAGCTGCAGCAGATGCAACACGCACAGGCTCAGATGCAAGTTGCCATGGGCATTATGTTTCAAGCCACTCAAGCTGTACCCATGAACACAAGACAAGCCAGTGCAGCACCGGTGGGTAACCACCCAACTCCTCAGACACCTCAACAACCTGCTGCATAGATTCCAGTGCAGGTTCCGTAAGCAGCTCAGGGTAATTACCAGTATCCACCCCATATGTTTAGGGCAAACCCCCAAAATCAGTTGGACCACTCTCGACTAGTGGAGAGAGTCTTGAAGATGAAACCCAAGGAATTTAACGGCAAACCGTCTGATCCATTGTGGCCAGCACACTGGATAAACGAGATGGAGAGAAATTTCCTCATGATGACTATCATAGAGGAAGAGAAAGTATTATGTGCCACCTTCATGCTCAGGGCGACGCACATCATTGGTGGAAATCCACGAAGGCATATCTACTGACCAAGCACGCCCTACTAACTTGGGCTATATATAAAGAAGCCTTCTTTGAGAAATATTTTCCACGGAGCTTCAGAGATTCTATGGAAAAAGGAGTTCCTGAGTTTATATCAAGGACAGATGTCAGCGGACGCATACCAATAGCGTTATGAGGAGCTATTTTTCTTCGCACCACTGAGTATGCAGGAAGAAGAAACCAAAACCCATAGGTTCGTCACGGGACTGAGAGGAAACATCAGAGAACATGTTCTGGGCTTAGAAAAGAAAATTTATAATGAAGCTGTCTAGATTGCTCGAGCTATTGAATCGAGCCAGAAGGAGAGTTATTTTACTCAGAACAGAGGCATCAAAAGGCCAGCCGAAAATTCTTACAACGGAGGCAATAACAGGACATATAAACCTTTCCGTCCTCAGAATTTTATTGCTGCAACCAAGACTACTTCAGCAGCTCAACCTCAGCCAAAGCCAAATTCTGAAGGCCCGAAGTGTTTTAACTGCAACCAAGTGGGACATATGGCAAGGGAGTGCCCAAAGCCCAAGAAGCAGTTACATCAGGGACGGGTATATGCTGTTACATCCGAGGATGCTGCCGCATCACCCGATGTGGTCACAGGTATGACTAAAACTTTTTAAGTTGTATTTATATTGTATGAGCATGTAGACTAAGTAAAAATAAATCACAGGTATTGTACCTATAAATGGCATGCCCGCCAGAGTACTCTTTGATTTCGGAGCTACTCATTCCTTTATATCTGTGGCATTTGGAAAGAAGATAAATTTACCCATCAAAACATTAGACTACAAATTACTTGTACGATCACCGTTGGGGTTAGAAGTGGGATTAGAGAAAGGTTATGGACCATGTCCAGTTCTCATTGGAGAGAAGACCTTAGATGCAATCTTGATACAACTTGAGATGGCAGACTTTGATGTCATCTTGGGAATGGACTGGTTAGCTCGGCATTCTGCAAATCTGTTATGCGCCGAAAAGAAGCTAACGTTCAAAGACAAAGAAGGAGCAGAATTCAGTTTCTCGGGAACCAAACTTCCCCGGAGACGCAAGCTCATACTTTCAGCACTAAAGGCTAAGAAGTGCCTTGAGAAGGGGGCAATCGAGTATCTAGTATCAGTGGTCGACCTAACCAAGGAAGCACCACGAATGGAAGTCATTGACGTCGTGCGAGACTACCCTGACGTATTTTCGGAGGAACTACCCGGATTATCACCCGACCGAGCCACAGAATTTGTGATAGACCTTATACCTGGAGCCGCACCAGTGTCAAAAGCACCTTATAGAATGGCTCCTACTGAACTGAAGGAATTAAAAGTGCAACTACAAGAACTGCTGGACAAGGGTTATATTCGACCCAGTATATCTCCATGGGGGGCACCGGTGTTGTTCGTAAAGAAGAAGGATGGTAGCGTTCGATTATGCATCGACTATCGAGAGTTGAATAAACTGAAAATCAAGAATCGATATCCACTACCTCGGATCGATGACTTGTTCGATCAGTTACAAGGAGCAAAAGTATTTTCTAAGATCGACCTTTGATCAGGCTATCATCAGCTGAAGATTAAAGAAGGTGATATTCCAAAGATGGCATTCAGGACCAGATATGGACATTATGAATTTTTGGTTATGTCTTTCGGATTAACTAATGCACCGGCAACGTTTATGGAACTTATGAACCGAGTTTTCCACGGTATACTCCAAGGATGAGGAAACCCATATCAAGAACCTAAACGCAGCCCTACAGCGTTTAAGGAAAGAGAAGTTATATGCCAAATTTTCAAAGTGCGAGTTTTGGCTAAGTGAAGTCGCCTTCCTAGGCCATGTAGTATCCGCTGAAGGAATCAAAGTGGACCCCAACAAGATCGAGGCTATTGTGAAGTGGGAAGCACCAAAGAGCATTTCAGAAATTAGAAGTTTTCTGGGTCTAGCTGGTTATTATCGGAGATTCGTAGAAGACTATTCTCGGATTGCCGTATCTCTCACCAGTTTGACTAAGAAAGGTGAAAAATTTGTGTGGACGGATAAATGTGAGAAGAGGTTCCAGACATTGAAGTCCAGATTGATATCCGCCCCGATTTTGACTATTCCTATTCCAGGACAGACGTTTACCTTATACACTGATGCGTCGGGATTGGGATTAGGATGTGTGCTTATGCAAGGAGAGCAAGTAATTGCGTATGCCTCGAGACAGTTGAAGGTACATGAAAAAGATTACCCCACTCATGATTTGGAGTTAGCGACAGTAGTACATGTTGTCAAGATATGGAGACATTACTTATACGGAGAGAAATTCCAGATTAAGTCGGACCATAAAAGTCTTACTTATCTATTTAATCAGAAGGAGTTGAATATGAGACAAAGAAGATGGCTGGAACTATTGAAAGACTATGATTGTGATATCCAGTATCATCCGGGAAAAACGAACGTAATAGCGGATGCATTAAGCAGAAAGGCAATGATAAAATCGTAAGGAGAAGTTAGCACGACTACAGCAATGTGTACTACCGGAAGGGTATTCAATCATGGCAACGAGCAGTATGTGATAGATACAACGGATGGATCAGCCAACCAAGGGTTTATTCATCGGTTTTTGAATATGTTTGCGGCATTGAAGATTATACCGGATATAGTGGATGAAGTGAAGACAACTATCAAAGCAGATCTTTATTTGAGAACAGTACAAGAAGATATTGAGAAAGGTAGGACCAACCCTGAGTTCACCTTGGATGACGAGAAGGTATTGAAATACAAAGGAAGAATATGTGTACCTGAAATAGAAAGTGTAGACATTAGACACCGACTGATGAAGGAAGCCCACACCACCATCTTTTCGATACATCCTGGAAGTACAAAAATGTATCATGACCTAAATAAACTATATTGGTGGAGGGGAATGAAAGCAGATGTAGCTAAGTTCATGTCCCAATGCCTAAATTGTCAGAAGGTAAAGGCTGAATGAGAAAGACCCGCAGGACTGTTGCAGCCATTACCGGAACCAGCATGGAAATGGGACTGTATCACTATGGACTTCGCTACAGGGCTACCATTGACTCCTCGAGTAGTTGACACAGTTTGGGTGATTGTGGATCGTCTGACTAAAACAGCTCACTTCATACCTATACGACCTCAGTATACACTGGAAAGGTTAGCGAAGCTATATGTGGGTAATATTGTTCGGTTACACGGTGTACCAGAAAGCATTGTGTCTGATAGAGATCCACGATTTACTTCCAAGTTTTGGGAGGGATTGCAAAAGGCTATGGGTACAACATTGAAGTTCAGTACTGCATTCCACCCACAGATAGATGGACAGTCGGAGCGTACAATCCAGATTCTAGAAGATACGCTACGAGCATGTGTAATTGATTTCAAGGGATCATGGGATGAAAAGTTACCATTGATCGAGTTCGCCTATAACAATAGCTATCAAGCTACTATACAGATGTCACCTTGTGAAGCACTGTATGGCAGGAAGTGTCGAACTCCCTTGTTTTGGAATGAAGTTGGAGAACGTAGTATTGTTGGACCAGAATTTGTTGAAGAGACTTGCCGAGTGGTCGACATCATTAAGGAAAGAGTGAGAACAACTCAGAACCGTCAGAAGCAATATGCAGACACTCGACGAATAGATCTGGAGTTCGCCGTAGGTGATAAAGTATTTTTGAAGGTATTGCCTATGCGAGGATTGAAGAGGTTCAGACAGAAAGGGAAACTAAGTCCAAGATATGTCGGGCCATATGAAATTCTAGCTAAGCGTGGAAAAGTGGCTTATCAGTTAGCACTACCACCATCTATGTCAAGTGTGCATGACGTATTTCACATTTCCCTATTGAAGACGTATGTCAAAGACCCAACGCATATTTTGACAGTGGATTTGCTGGAATTGACTGATGATTTGACATTTGATGTAACACCAACAGAAATCACTAGTCAAAAGGTTCAACGTCTACGCAACAGAGATATCTACTATGTTATGGTCACATGGAAAAGTAGAGACATGGAAGAGATTACATGGGAAGAAGAGAATGCTATGCGAAAGCAATACCCTCACTTATTTGATTCAGAAGGTACGTACAATTTCGAGGACGAAATTTTTATAAGTTGGGGGGAGTTGTAAGACCCGTGTCAATCTAACCCGGTCTTACCACCTTGAACCAGGTTTACCCATCATGGTCGAGTCAAATGGACCAAGGGCGTGAGGGAGATCGAGATCCCAGGAATCAAATCGACCCAAAAATACTTAAAATAGGGGAGGGTCGCATACCTAGCTAAGCTGGGTCGGACCTCCCATAATAGAAAGTCAGACCCTCAGTTTTGAAGGGAGGGTCGGACAGCTTAGAACCCTAGGGTCCACGGGATCATCGACCCTCGGTTACCGTAGGAAATAGAATTAGGAAATTTGCTAATTTTTTATTGGGATTCTTTCCTAATCTCAAAGGGACTTATTTTAGGATGTTCCTACTCTATTTAAAAGACGTCCCTGAGCCACTTTCACTCCTTTCACAACCCTAATTGAATTAAGAGAAAGAGAAGAGAAGGAAAAGAAGAAGAAGAAAAACAAGGAAGAGAATTAAGCCAAAAGAGAAGAGTTGCAGAGAAGGATTATTCTTCTCAGGTATGGATACTAATTCCATGAGTTTTTACAGACCTTAGGTTAGTTATTGGTGAGAGTGTGATCTCGGAGAAACCCAAACCATCAATCTATGGTTAGGTTTTCATGGAAAACCATCGAAGAATGCATGAAAGCTTTTTAGGTGGATGATTCATGGTTCTAGACCATGGAATGAATGTTGAATGGAATGTAGAAGCAACCATAGGACCCAAACATGAAGAATGGATTAAAAAGAGGGAATTGGACCAAAGTGCACAGAGGGTCGCACCAAGGGTCGATGACCATCCGACCCTAGGTGATTCTGACCATCGACCCTCAGTGTTCGAGAAGTTCAGAGTTAAGGGAGGGTCGCACCCAGGGTCGATCAGGACTCCAACCCTACCTCCAACCCTCAGTTAACAGAGTTGTTTTTAAATCTGAAATTAATTCTAATTAAATTCTATCAACTTTGTTATGTCTTCTAGCAATATAATAACATTGTAAAGGTGATTCTAAAGCTTGGAAAAGTATCTTTTAGCAAGCTAAGGTGAGGAACCAGAACTCCAAACTAATTGGTTAATAACAAAACTGTTTTCTATTTTCTTGAGTCCTGTGCCATGCTTGATTCTATGCGTATATGTTTGTAATGTGCATACAACATGCCATCCAATATTTATATTACTTGTTCATGCATATTTACTTTATTGTTTATAACATGATGATGATGATGATGATAGGAATAGGCATGTGCTTGTATGTGTGTGGTTGATGTACTTGATGCGAGCGAGTATCAGGGGGGTGTGATGAAAACGTCAATAAACGTTAACCTTTGACGAGTCTCAGCACTTTAGCTCTATCTCTAACTCAAGTCTTGTGCATTGGCATCGTCGTATCGCCATTACTTTAGTAGAACTATTATGTCGTAGAGTATCAGGGGAGGTGGTCTCGGTCCTTGTAGTCTCTAACTCTACCGGGGGGCCTTAGCTCTATCTCTATGGATATTCTGTGGGATGTTGGGGTAAGGCCTTGGATACTCTTTTGGCATTAGGATTGGTTAGTTGCGAGCCCAGTTTGCAGCCCTCGCCAACAGGGGCTTACGTGTTGGTATGGCAGTATATTGCAATAAATGTTAACCTTTGTTATATAATGTTCATGGTTGGGTGCATGTGAGTCGAAAATAAACGTGATCTTCGGGTGACGTCACACACTTGTGTATAGTGGCGGGGTCAATAAACGTGACCTTTGACTACCTAAACCTTTCTATTGCATACTACAAACTTTAAACCGGACCAAAGATATAAATTGATTGCATGCATATGTATTGTTGCATTTTTTTGGCTACTCACTGAGCCGTGATGTGTGCTCATCCCTCGACGTCGAATATTTTTAGTTGATGATGCAGGTTATACCGTTGAAGATTATATGAATGTGTCTTCGTATGGGGACGTGGCAGCAATGGAAGCTGGAGCTGAAGTGGATACACACGACTCCTCTTGCTAGTGCAACTCGTGTGTATTTGATTAGATATTTTATAGGTTCCTTTATTTGGATTTATTAAGACATGTATTTGGTATTTAAATATTTATGTCTCAGTTGAAACAGAATAAATTGTTATTTAAATTTTAATATCACATAGATTCTCAGTTCTTCTTATTATAAGACTTTCATTATTGTGTATTTACTCTGATTATGATTATGGATGTATGGGGTTCAGATAAAACGGGGATAGCCTATTTGAGATCCTGGTTGAACCATTGGTTTGTTAGCGGTTCATCACACCATTCTGAATAGTGCAGAATTGGGGTGTGACAAGGCTGATCCAAAAGTGGCTGAGTGACTTAGACCGAGCCTGGGTTGGCTGGAGGGGCAACCACAAGGTCACAGTCGACTGCGGATACCAGCCGAGGCATACTTCTTATCAAGAAAGACATTGGAGACAAGAAGGAGAGTCGATCTGCCGATGAGATTCCTCCAGAGATCTGGGCTGCCTAAAAATATTTCTTGATCAATGTACATAGCACGACTAGTCGCATGAGCAAGGATATGTCATCTCCTCTGCCTCCCCTTACTAAGTCGACAAAGAGTACACCTAAGGAACTGAGTCTATGACGAAGGGGCTGGCTCCCAAAAGAGATGTTAGCAAGCGGAACTAGCAACTCAGCCCTTCATCTCGGTTTTCAAACTCAACCAGGCTGAGTCAGTCTTCCGCAAACCTCAGGCAGCCAGGGTTATGACGAGAGAGGTGCGCTTTCTGAAGGATGTTAACCTTATCACCGTCTTGATAGATAAGGAGATCATCGCCAGGTGTTACTTTACTTGGCCAAAGATAGGACTTAGATTTATTTGCTGCTATTTGTAATGTCAACACGTGCCAAGTCCGTTCTCCTTTGTTTCAATATTTAGCAAACCTTAGACGGCCCAGGTTATGATGGAAGAGATGCGCCTTCCAAAGGATGTTAACCTTATTGCCATCTTGATAGATGAGGAGATCATCACTAGGGGTTACTCTTACCTAGCCTAGGTAAGGACTTAAAATTATCTGCTTCTATCTATCGTATCGACTGCTGCTGAGTCCTTACTCTTGGGTTTTTTTTTCTATTTGGCAGGAGATGCTATCATTGTTGACATTTTGTGCTATTTTGAAGCCATAAAAGGCAATGTGGACTCCATCATGAGGGGACAAAAGGAGGCATTGGCCATTTATGAGTCCCAGGTGGGGGAGGTATAGAAGATGACCTCCGAGTTGGCATCTTTCAAATATACATTGGAGATCGAGAAGGGGACGACCTGGTCTGTCCAACAGTAGAGGAAAAAGGCTGAGGAAGCATTGGCGAAGGCGTAGGAGAGGATCAGGGCTGTCGAGGCAAAGGCCAAGGTTGTTGAAGAGAAGGCCACCTTTGTAGATGAAGGTCAAAATTGGCTTTAGCAAAGCGAATACCTCTTTAGGGAAAGGATCATCACAGAGTAGCAAGAGTCTAATGCATTCAACCAAGTGAACCTAAACGAGGAGGATGGCAACTTTCAACGGGGTGTCGACTATGTTTGAACCTTCATCGAGGGTCGTGGTATCCAGGCCAACTTCTCTGAGCTTCCTTTGTATATTGGCAAAGGGGAGCCACTTGATGGGATGACCCTCAATGAGAAAGGGAACCATCAGACCCCTAGAGCTGATTTTAGCACTCTTGACATGGAGCAAACCCATGAAGAGGTACCTCAGACCCCTGATGACGCTCAGATTATGAATGTTTGCCCCCAACTCCTAGTGCCAAGATTGGTGATGATACTGAGCTTCTTCCTCCTCCGACCGACGAGACTAAGGTTGTGCCGCCTCTCCCTCCACCTCTCCCTCCAGCAAAACAGTGAACCAAGCCTTAATGGCTTTAAATCTTGAACAATTTTTTTAACTCTTTTTTCTGATCAGCTTTTTTTCTTTTATGCCTATCTACTAAACAATGCTTTAATTTATTGGTCAGCCCATTATGGTTGGCCATGTTTGTAATATATCTTCTTTATTTTCTGGATCTTGCTCATTCTTAAAAATGTTGTCTGCAATGTTGTTATGCTAGATGCTTTTTAGGATGTAGTTCACTTTGTAAGAGGTACTGTAGGAGGTATGTATCCCTGAAGCTATCTTGGCATAGTGTTTATGCCGTGTCGGGATAGCTTGAATTTTTTCTAAGTGTTGGAATTGACGGATAGGTAGAGTGGTTTTCCTTTGATGTTTTATGAACCATTCAAGTCTGCCCGCGAACATAGATGTGCCAAGTAGGTCGGCATAGAATCTGCTACTGATGGATTCTATGAGCCATCCAGTCTACTGGTGGACTCAAATGGGCCGAGCTGGTCGGTATAAAACTATTGCTGATGAGTTTCATGAGCCATCCAAGTCTACTGGTAGATTTGGATGGCTAAGCTGGTCAACATAGAACGACTGCTGATGGATTCTATGAGCCATCAAAGTATACTGGTGGACTCAAATAGACCGAGCTAATCAGCATAGAATGACTACTGATGGGTTCTGTAAGACCCGTGTCAATCTAACCCGGTCTTACCACCTTGAACCAGGTTTACCTATCATGGTCGAGTCAAATGGACCAAGGGCGTGAAGGAGATCGAGATCCCAAGTATCAAATCGACCCAAAAATAGTTAAATTAAGAGGAGGGTCGCATACCCAGCCAAGGAGGGTCGGATCCCCCCAAAACAGAAAGTCAGACCCTCAGTTTTGAAGGGAGGGTCGGACTCATTAGAAACCTAGGGTCGACGGGATCATCGACCCTCCCATCGACCCTTAGTTTCCTCCAAAACTGAAATTAGGAAATTTCCTAATTTTCGAGTGGGATTCTTTCCTAATCTCAAAGGGACATATTTTAGGATGTTCCTACTCTATTTAAAGGACGTCCCTAAGCCTCTTTCACTCCTTTCAAAATCCTAATTGAATTGAGAGAAACAGAAGAGAAGGAAAAGGGGAAGAAGAGAAACAAGGAAGATATTAGCCAAAAGAGAAGAGTTGTAGAGAAGGAGTATTCCTCTCAGGTATGGATACTAATTCCATGAGTTTCTACAGACCTTAGGTTAGATATTAATGAGAGTGTGATCTCGGATAAACCCAAACCATCAACCCATGGTTAGGTTTTCATGGAAAACCATAGGAGAATGCATGAAAGTTATTTAGGTGGATGATTCATGGTTTCAGACCATGGAATGAATGTAGAATGGAATGTAGGAGCAAGCCATAGGATCCCAAGCACGAAGAATGGACTAAAAGAGAGAAATTGACCAAAGTACACCGAGGGTCGATGACCATCCGACCCTAGGTGATCCTAACTATTGACCCTCAGTGTTCGGAAAGTTCAGAGTTTGGGGAGGGTCGCACCCAGGGTCGATCAGGACTCCAACCCTACCTCCGACCCTCAGTTAACAGAATGGTTTTTAAATTCCAAATAAATTCTAATTAAATTCTGTCGACTTTGTTAAGTCTTCTAGCAATATAATAACAATATAAAAGTGATTTTAAAGCTTGGAAAAGTACCTATTAGCAAGCTAAGGTGAGGAAACAGAACTCTAAACTAATTGGTTAATAACAAACTATTTTCTATTTTCTTGAGTCCAATGCCATGCATGATTCTATGCGAATATGTTTGTAATGTGCATACAACATGTCATCCAATATTTCTATTATTTGTTCATGCATATTTACTTTATTGTTTATAACATGATGATGATGATGATAGGAATAGGCATGTGATTGTATGTGTGTGGTTGGTGTACTTGATGCGAGCGAGTATCAGGGGAGGTGTGGTGAGAACGTCAATAAACGTTAACCTTTGGCGGGTCTCAGCACTTTAGCTCCATCTCTAACTCAAGTCTTGTGCATTAGCATCGTCGTATCACCATTACTTTAGCAGAACTATTATGTCATAGAGTATCAGGGGAGGTGGTCTCGGTCCTTGTAGTCTCTGATTCTACCGGGGGGCCTTAGCTCTATCTCTATGGACATTCTGAAGGATGCTGGGGTGAGGACTTGGATACGCTCTATGGCATTAGGATTGGTTAGTTATGAGCCCAGTTTGCAGCCCTCGTCAACAGGGGCTTACGTATTGGTATGGCACTATATAGCAATAAACGTTAACCTTTGTTATATAATGTTCATGATTAGATGCTTGTGAGTCGACGATAAATGTTACCTTCGGGCGGCGTCACACACTTGTGTATAGAGGCGGGGTCAATAAACGTGACCTTTGACTACCTAAACCTTTCTATTGCATATTGGAAACTTTAAACCAGACCAAAGATATGAATTGATTGCATGCATATGTACTGTTGCATTGTTTTGTCTATTCACTGAGCCGTGATGTGTGCTCACCCCTCGACGTCGAATATTTTAGTTGATGATGCAGGTTTCACAGTTGAAGACTATGTAAACACTCCAGCGTATGGGAATGTAGCAACAATGGAGGTTGAAGCTGAAGTAGATACACATGACTCCTCTTGCGAGTGCAACTCATGTGTATTCGATTAGATGTTTTTTAGTTTTCTTTATTTGGATTTATTAAAGACTTGTATTTGATATTTACTTATGTCTCAGTTGATGCAGAATAATTTTCTATTTAATTATTAATATCATAGTAGATTCTTAGTTCGTTTTACTATAAGACTTCTGCTATTGTGTATTTACTCTGATTATGATCATGGATGTATAAGAGTTTAGATAACACGGATATAGCCTACTCGAGATCCTGGTTGAACCGTTGGTTTGCTAGCGGTTCATCACACCATTATGAACAGTGCGGAAATTGGGGTGTGACAACTTGGAATCAGAGCATCTCAGGCCTTGTCCGCTGAACTAACATACATTCGAGACAATTGTGAACTGAGATAGGATAAAAGTAAAAATAGTAATATTAACACATTATAAGCACAAGTGATGATTGAGACCAAATTTTAAAAGAGAATAATGCATCTATTAAAGGGGAAACAATTTTACATTCATTGAGAGAGAAATAAACGTTTATACATAACTAAAGCAGAGTACAGTCCACAACCCGGACAGTTACTCTGTAGTACAAGGAAATAAAGTACAATCAAGAAGCTGGAGGTGAAGGAGGAGGCGGGGCCTCACGGTCTCTGTCGTTGTCCTCAGCATAGACTCTAGTCAACCAGGATATCTGAGTCTGGGTTGCCTGTAGACTAGTCGAAAGATCGGCTACCCTCATATCAGTCGCCCGCTGAACCTCTATGAGCTCTCCCATCCGCGCGTCTGATATACACTGGGCGGCTAGCAACTCCTCCATCCTCAGATCAGATCTGCGCTGAGCCTCCCTGATCTCCTACAGCATCTCCATCATATCAGAAGGTGGGCGTGAAGGACCAGCCGCATGAGAAGGACCAGTCTCAGGTACAGGATCCGCTGCAGAAGAAGTACCAACTCCAGCCGCATGCGTAGGTGAAGGCGGTGGTATCGAGTCGACATCCATATACATACGGTCGTCATCATCGATAGGATCCACATGAGCTCTAGCAGCGGTAGCAGCAGCCTTAGCGTCAGCCATCTCAATGCGAGTGTGAGGGCGTACCATCTCGTTCCTCTCCTCGTCACTTACTTGGGCATCCCGCATACTCATCTTGCAAATAGCCTCCCAATCTAGGGGCGACGAGAAGGTCTTCTCCTGAATCTTCTCATCCACCAAGTCAACCACCAGGTGGGTCAGAAGAACAGTAATCATGCATCCATAGGGTAGATTACCCCTATGACCGGACAATGTAGCACTAATCATGGTCCGCATGATGATGTAGGGAAGGCAGACTGGCTGTCTGGTGCAGATACTATATATCAAGAACTGGGTCAGCTGAGAAACCCTCTCATAGTGCCCACTTTGCGAAATCAGATTATGCTGGATAATCTTGCAGAAGACCCGTGGAGCTGGACGCAGGTAACAGGCTCTCATATGCCAGCGATCAGGTCGTAGCAACTGATTGTCGATCTCTGCCCTCATCTCCATGGAAACAAACTGGGGCTCTCCAGGCGCACTGTATACCATCGGGCCATCATAAGGAATGCCCAGCAGATTGGTCAGTTGCCGATAGTCAAATGAAATGTGCACCCCTTTAACAAAGCTGGTGATGCGCAACTCTTGACCCCTCTCAACGTCATTGTAATTCCCCACCACCTGGAGATTATAATAGAACTGACGCACCAAATCTGGACATGTGCACACGTCGTAAGTGATGACAGGGAGCCACCCCATGTCACCAAATGCTCTCTCTACGTTGAACAAGGCTAGCTCAGCCAAGTTCACCATACGACCACCCTCCACTTTCTTACGAGCATAGTCGGCATACTGTGCCTCGGCTTCGTTGGAGCGGAAGCGAAGCGGATCACGAACTCTGGGTATCTTGGTACGAGCCATGGTATCTGCAGATAAGAAAGAAAAAGGGAGACAAGGAGTTAATAGGACAAAAATCCGAAATTTAATATTTTAACGACGTAAATTGGCCAAAAGCCACACTTTTCACCCGTACACGCGGGCAGGAGGACTTACGAAGGTTCCAACATAGCCTACGACACTCACACAGTAGGAAATTAGAACTAACGAAGACCAATTTAAAGAAATTTCAAGAAATCAAAAAATTCCGACAAATTAGGGCAAACGAGCAAAAATCCAAGTTTCCCGATAACCAACCGATGAATCTCAAAATTTTTTGAGGGCTTTCGTTCCATGAGACACCAATAACAAAAGCCCCCAATAAAAATAAAATTTTTACGGTTGGAAGAAGTTTAATTTAAAGAATACCAGTTAAATGAGCAAAAACCTAGAAAAGAAAACCTAGAAAAAGGTGAAAATGGGAGAACATACCTGTATGGATGACGTGGACGTCAAAACCCGGACTCAAACTGACCAAAAACAGTAGAGTGGCACTGTAGCAACTCAGAGGGGAGAGACGAGTCGAAACGGGAGGGAAATAATAAGAAATGACTCAAAATCGGATCTTAAAAATCTGATTTTTGGTCTGAGGGTCGGACAATTCGACCAAAACCATCGACCCTCGGATCGACCCTCCCATCGACCCTCGGCTCTCGAGAATCTGACAGAAAACTAAGGGTCGGAACTGATGGTCGGACACCCATCGACCCTCACATCGACCCTCATCTCTCGGGAAGAATAGGTTATTTCCAAGGTCGGATACTAAGGGTCGGACATACCATCGATCCTGCATAGAAAAGACAGTATGTTTTTTTATAAAATGAATTGAAATTTGAAAATTTACATCGGTTAATGTGCCTACATGGAGTATCAATGATTTCTCACTTATTTTGGATGATTTTCAAGCACCACCCATCTCAGAAGGAAAATATGTCTGAAAGAAGAGTAACCAGACAGAGCCGAAATGCAGTTCCACCACCACCACCTGTGGAGGAAACTAGCCAGGAGGATGTACATGTCTCAGGAAATCCAGATCAGGAAAATCCTATAAATTTGCCACCTCCACCACCGGAACTAGCAACCGTAGTTATGAACCTAGCTCAGCAGCTGCAACAGATGCAACACGCATAGGCTCAAATGCAAGTTGCAAAGGGAATCATGTTCCAGGCTGCTCATGCTACACCCATGCAGACGGGACAAGCCAGTGCAGCACCGGTGGGTAACCACCCAGCACCTCAAACACCTCAACAACCTGCTGCCCAAATTCAGTATCCACCCCCTATGTTTGGGGCATACCCCCAAAATCAGATGGATCACTCTCGACTGGTTGAGAGATTTTTGAAGATGAAGCCCAGGGAATTTAATGGCAAACCGTCTGATCCATTATGGCCAACACACTGGATAGACGAGATGGAGAGAAATTTCCTCATGATGACTATTACAGAGGAAGAAAAAGTATTATGTGCCACCTTCATGCTAAAGGGTGGCGCACATCATTGGTGGAAATCGACTAGGGCTTACTTATTGACCAAGCACGCCCAACTGACTTGGGCTGTTTTTTTTTTTTTTTTTGGGTAAATAGATAATTGCTTGGGCTGTTTATAAAGAAGCTTTCTTTGAGAAATATTTTCCACGAAGCTTCAGAGATTCTATGGAGAAGGAGTTCCTGAGTCTATATCAGGGACAGATGTCAGTGGATGCATATCAACAGCGTTATGAGGAGCTGTTTTTCTTTGCACCACTTAGTATGCAGGAAGAAGACACCAAAACCCGTAGGTTCGTCACGGGACTGAGAGGAAGCATCAGAGAGCATGTTCTGGGCTTAGAAAAGAAGATTTACAATGAAGCTGTCCAAATAGCTCGGGTTATTGAATCGAGCCAGAAGGAGAGTTATTTCACACAAAACCGGGGTAGCAAAAGGCCAGCTGGAAATACTAACAACGGAGGGAACAACAAGACATTTAAACCCTTCCGTGCTCAGGGCTTTACTTCTGCACCTAGGACTACTCCAGTAGTTCAACAGCAGCCAAAGCCAAATTCTGAAGGCCCAAAGTATTTTAACTGCAACCAACCGGGACATATGGCAAGGGAGTGCCCTAAGCCCAAGAAGCAGTTCCATCAGGGACGGGTATATGCTGTTACATCCGAGGGTGCTGCCGCATCACCCGATGTGGTCACAGGTATGACTGAAACTTTTAAAGTTGTAATTACATTATATGAGCATGTAGACTAAGTTAAATAAATCACATGAATCGTACCTATAAATGACGTACCCGCCAGAGTACTCTTTGATTCAGGAGCTACTCATTCATTCATATCGGTGTCATTCGGAAAGAAGATAAACTTACCCATCAAAACATTAGACTACAAATTACTTGTACGGTCACCGATGGGGTTAAAAGTGGAATTAGAGAAAGGCTATGGACCATGTCCAGTTCTCATTGGCGAGAAAACCTTAGATGCAACCTTGATACAACTTGAGATGGCAGACTTTGACGTCATCTTGGGAATGGACAGGTTAGCTCGGCATTCTGTAAACCTATTATGCGCCAAAAAGAAGCTAACATTTAAAGACAAATAAGGAGCAGAATTTAGTTTTTCGGGAACCAAACTTCCCCGTAGACGCAAGCTCATACTCTCAGCACTAAAGGCTAAGAAGTGCCTTGAGAAGGGGGCAGTCGGGTATCTAGTGTCAGTGGTCGACCTAACCGAGGAAGCACTACAAATGGAAGATATTGAAGTCGTGCGGGACTATCCCGATGTATTTTTGGAGGAACTACCAGGATTACCACCCGACCGAGCCACAAAGTTTGTGATAGACCTTGTACCTGGAGCCGCACCAGTATCAAAAGCACCTTACAGAATGGCTCCTACTGAACTGAAGAAACTGAAAGTGCAACTACAGGACCTGCTGGACAAGGGTTATATTCGACCCAGTATATCACCATGGGGAGCGCCGGTGTTATTCGTGAAGAAGAAGGACGGTAGCGTTCGATTATGCATCGACTATCGAGAGTTGAATAAACTGACAATCAAGAATCGATATCCACTACCTTGGATCGATGACTTGTTCGATCAGTTGCAAGGAGCAAAGGTATTTTCTAAGATCGATCTTCGATCAGGCTATCATCAGTTGAAGATTAAAGAAGGTGATATTCCGAAGACAGCTTTCAGGACCAGATATGGACATTATGAGTTCTTGGTCATGTCTTATGGATTAACAAACGCACCAGCAACTTTTATGGAACTAATGAACCGGGTTTTCCATGATATGTTGGATACGTCGGTTATAGTATTTATTGATGATATATTGGTATACTCCAAGGACGAAGAAACTCATATCAAGAACCTAAACGCCGCCCAACAGCGTTTAAGGAAAGATAAGCTATATGCCAAATTTTCAAAGTGTGAGTTTTGGTTAAATGAAGTCGCCTTCTAAGGCCATGTAGTATCCACTGAAGGAATCAAAGTGGACCCCAGCAAGATCGAGGCTATTGTAAAGTGGGAAGCACCAAAGAGCGTTTCAGAAATTAAAAGTTTTCTGGGTCTAGCTGGTTATTATCGGAGATTCGTAGAAAACTATTCCTGGATTGCCGTACCTCTCACCAGTTTGACTAAGAAAGGTGAAAAGTTCGTGTGGACCGATAAATGTGAGAAGAGTTTCTAAACGTTGAAGACCAGATTGATATTCGCTCCGATTTTGACTATTTCCGTTCCAGGACAGACATTTACTTTATAGACTGATGCGTCGGGACTGGGATTAGGATGTGTGCGTATGCAAGG
This sequence comes from Protea cynaroides, assembly GCA_028583415.1. Classification (NCBI taxonomy): domain Eukaryota; kingdom Viridiplantae; phylum Streptophyta; class Magnoliopsida; order Proteales; family Proteaceae; genus Protea; species Protea cynaroides. The sequence continues at coordinate 44,329,936 of CM053270.1, read as the reverse complement.
AGAGCAAGTAATTGCTTATGCCTCGAGACAATTGAAGATACATGAGAAAAATTACCCCACCCACGATTTGGAGTTAGCGGCAGTAGTACATGCTGTCAAGATATGGAGACATTACCTATACGGAGAGAAATTTCAGATTAAGTCGGACCATGAAAGTCTTACTTATTTATTTAATCAAAAGGAGTTGAATATGAGACAAAGAAGATGGTTGGAACTATTGAAAGACTATGATTGTGATATCCAGTATCATCCGGGAAAAGCGAACGTAATAGCGGATGCGTTAAGTAGAAAAGCAATGATAAAATCGCAAGGAGAGGTTAGCACAACTACAGCAATGTGTACTACCAGAATGGTATTCAATCACGACAACGAGCAATATGTGATAGACAAAACGGATGGATCAATCAATCAAGGGTTTATTCATCGGTTTTCAAATATGTTCGCCGCTTTGAAGATTATACCAGACATAATGGATGAAGTGAAGACAGCTATTAAATCAAATCCTTATCTGAGAACAGTACAATAAGATATCGCGAAAGGTAGGACTAATCCTGAGTTCACCTTGGACGAAGAGAGGGTACTGAAATACAAAGGAAGAATATGTGTACCTGAAAAAGAAAGTATGGACATTAGACACCGACTGATGAAAGAAGCCCATACCACCATCTATTTGATACATCCGGGAAGTACAAAAATGTATCATGATCTAATGAAACTATATTGGTGGAGGGGAATAAAAGCAGATGTAGCGAAGTTCATGTCTCAATGCCTAAATTGTCAAAAAGTAAAGGCTGAACGACAAAGACCTGCAGGACTGTTACAACCGATACCGAAACCAGCATGGAAATGGGACTGTATCACTATGGACTTCATCACGGGACTACCACTAACTCCTCGAGTAGTTGACGCAGTTTGGGTGATTGTGGACCGTCTGACTAAAACAGCTCGCTTCATACCTATACGACCTCAATATACTCTAGAAAGGCTAGCAAAGTTGTATGTGGATAATATTGTTCGATGACACGGTGTACCAGAGAGCATTGTATCCGATAGAGATCCACGATTTACTTCCAAGTTTTGGGAAGGATTGCAAAAGGCTATGGGTACAATGCTGAAGTTCAGTACTGCATTCCACCCACAGACAGACGGACAGTCAGAGCGTACAATTCAAATTCTATAAGATATGTTATGAGCATGTGTAATTGAATTCAAAGGATCATGGGATGAAAAGTTACCATTGATCGAGTTCGCGTATAACAACAGCTATCAGGCTACTAAACAGATGTCACCTTATGAAGCACTGTATGGCAGGAAGTGTCGAACTCCTTTATTTTGGAACGAAGTTGGAGAACGTAGTATTGTTGGACCAGAATTTGTTGAAGAGACTTGCCGAGTAGTCGACATTATCAAGGAAAGAGTGAGAACGGCTCAGAACCGTCAGAAGCAATATGCAGATACTCGACGCAAAGATCTGGAGTTCGCTGTAGGTGATAAAGTATTTTTGAAAGTATCGCCTATGCGAGGATTGAAAAGGTTCGGACAGAAAGGGAAACTAAGTCCAAGATATGTCGGGCCGTATGAAATTCTAGCTAAGCGTGGTAATGTGGCTTATCAGTTAGCACTACCACCATCTCTGTCAAGTGTGCACGACGTATTTCACATTTCCATATTGAAGAAGTATGTCAAGGATCCAACGCATGTATTGACAGTGGATTTACCGGATTTGACTGATGATTTGACATTCGAAGTAACACCAACAGAAATCACCAGCCGAAAGGTTCAACGTCTACGCAACCGAGATATCTATTATGTTAAGGTCACATGGAAAAGTAGAGACATGGAAGAAATTACATGGGTAGAAGAAAATGCTATGCGAAAGCAATACCCTCACTTATTTGATTCAGAAGGTATGTACAATTTCAAGGACGAAATTTTTATAAGTAGGGGGGAGTTGTAAGACCCGTGTCAATCTAACCCGGTCTTACCACCTTGAACCAGGTTTACCTATCATGGTCGAGTCAAATGGACCAAGGGAGTGAAGGGAATCGAGATCCCAGGTATCAAATCGACCCAAAAATACTTAAATTAAGGGGAGGGTCGCATACCCAGCCAAGGAGGGTCGGATCCCCCCAAAACAGAAAGTCAGACCCTCAGTTTCGAAGAGAGGGTCGGACTCAATAGAAACCTAGGGTCGACGGGATCATCGACCCTCCCATCGACCCTCAGTTGCCTCCGAAACTAAAATTAGAAAATTTCCTAATTTTCGAGTGGGATTCTTTCCTAATTTCAAAGGGACTTATTTTAGGATGTTCCTACTCTATTTAAAGGACGTCCTTAAGCCTCTTTCACTCCTTTCACAACCCTAATTGGATTGAGAGAAAGAGAAGAGAAGGAAAAGAGGAAGAAGAGAACCAAGGAAGAGAAATTAGCCAAAAAAGAAGAGTTGCAGAGAAGGAGTATTCTTCTCAGGTATGGATACTAATTTCATGAGTTTCTACAGACCTTAGTTTAGATATTAATGAGAGTGTGATCCCGGAGAAACCCAAACCATCAGCCCATGGTTAGGTTTTCATGGAAAACCAAAGGAGAATGCATGAAAGCTATTTAGGTGGATGATTCATGGTTTCAGACCATAGAATGAATGTAGAATGGAATGTAGGAGCAAGCCATAGGATCACAAGCACAAAGAATGGACTAAAAGAGGGAAATTGACCAAATTACACCGAGGGTCGCACCAAGGGTCGATGACCATCCGACCCTAGGTAATCCTAACTATCATCCCTCAGTGTTCGGGAAGTTCAGAGTTTGGTGAGGGTCGCACCCAGGGTCGACCAGGACTCCGACCCTACCTCCGACCCTCAGTTAACAGAATGGTTTTTAAATTCCAAATAAATTCTAATTAAATTCTATCGACTTTGTTAGGTCTTCTAGCAATATAATAACAATATAAAGGTGATTTTAAAGCTTGAAAAAGTATCTATTAGCAAGCTAAGGTGAGGAAACAGAACTCTAAACTAATTGGTTAATAACAAACTGTTCTCTATTTTCTTGAGTCCAATGCCATGCTTGATTCTATGCGAATATGTTTGTAATCTGCATACAACATGTCATCCAATATTTCTATTATTTGTTCATGCATATTTACTTTATTGTTTATAACATGATGATGATGATGATAGGAATAGACATGCGATTGTATGTGTGTGGTTGGTGTACTTGATGCGAGCGAGTATCAGGGGAGGTGTGGTGAGAACGTCAATAAACGTTAACCTTTGGCGGGTCTCAGCACTTTAGCTCTATCTCTAACTCAAGTCTTGTGCATTAGCATCGTCGATCATCATTACTTTAGCAGAACTATTATGTCGTAGAGTATCAGGGGAGGTGGTCTCGGTCCTTGTAGTCTCTGACTCTATCGGGGGGCCTTAGCTCTATCTCTATGGACATTCTGAGGGATGCTGGGGTGAGGCCTTGGATATACTTTTTGGCATTAGGATTGGTTAGTTGCGAGTCCAGTTTGCAGCCCTCATCAATAGGGGCTTACGTGTTGGTATGACACTATATAGCAATAAACGTTAACCTTTGTTATATAATGTTCATGATTGGGTGCTTGTGAGTCGACGATAAACGTTACCTTCGGACGGCGTTACACACTTTTGTATAGAGGCGGGGTCAATAAACGCGACCTTTGACTACCTAAACCTTTCTGTTGCATATTACAAACTTTAAACCAGACCAAAGATATGAATTGATTGCATGCATATGTAGTGTTGCATTGTTTTCTCTACTCACTGAGCCGTGACGTGTGCTCACCCCTCGACGTCAAATATTTTAGTTGATGATGTAGGTTTCACAGTTGAAGACTATGTAAACGCCCCAGCGTACGAGAACGTAGCAGCAATGGAGGTTGAAGCTGAAGTAGATACACATGACTCCTCTTGCGAGTGCAACTCATGTGTATTCGATTAGATGTTTTCTAGTTTCTTTATTTGGATTTATTAAAGACTTGTATTTGATATTTACTTATGTCTCAGTTGATACAGAATAACTTGCTATTTAATTATTAATATCACAGTAGATTCTCAGTTCGTTTTACTATAAGACTTCCGCTATTGTGTATTTACTCTGATTATGATCATGGTTGTATGGGAGTTTAGATAACACAGATATAGCCTACTCGAGATCCTGGTTGAACCGTTGGTTTGCTAGCGGTTCATCACACCATTCTGAACAGTGCGAAAATTGGTGTGTGACAGGTTCTATGAACCATCCAAGTCTGTTGGCGGACTCAAATGGGCAGAGCAGGTCGGCATAGAACTCAGCTATGAAGAGACATAAGGTAGTCAATGCAATCACCTTCTAATGGAATACTTGTGAAATAAATGTATCTTGTAGTGGGTCCTGCTTACATCATGACTATAAATGAAAATGTGTGAAACTAAATAGTGTTCCTGAATTAAATGAACTAAAAATAAACTAATGAAAGAGAACAAAAATTGAAGTAAAGTTAAACAGTGAACTTGCTGTTGACCAGAGCCAGCCTAGTTACTGGTAGTATTTCCTTAAATTGATCGAATTCCATGTATGTGGAACTTCTTTATCATCTATAGTTGCGAGGGTATAAGATCCTACCCGTGTAACCCTTAATATTTTGTAGTGTCCTTCCCAGTTAGGTGTTAGCTTTCCCTATTTCGTGGGCTCGGAGACAGCTATTCTATGGAACACTAATTCTCCAACCCTGAAGAGGCAAGGTCTGATCTTCATATTATAATGTCGGGCTACATTTTGCCGGTACTTGGCTATGCAAACTATGACCGAGTCCCTCACATCCTCCAGTGGGTTCAAGTTAGCGCGAAGGTCCTCTGAATTCGTCTCCTTTGAAAAGTGATGCACTCAGCATGTAGGATGAATGACTTCCACGGGGATGACCTCTTCAGTTCCAAAGGCAAGCATGATGGGTGTTTCCCCTGTGGGGGTCCAATTAATGGTTCTGTAAGACCACATCACGCTTGGCAACTCTTCTACCCATTTGTCCCTTTCTTTTTCAGTTGCTTGCAAATGCCTTGTAGTATCATTTGGTTGGTAACCTCAGTCTGACCATTGGTTTACGGATATCCCACTAATGTTTTGCGGTGTTCAATTCTAAACTCGTTACAATACTCCTCAAAGCTAGCACTAGTGAATTACATGCCATTATCAGTTTCGAGTACCCGAGATATGCCGAACCTATAGACCACCGAGAGGCGAAAGAACTGTTCCACCTTTGTTGCTTGGATTTTGGTGATTGCATTGACTTCGATCCACTTTGTAAAGTAGTCAATGGCCACTACTATATATTTCCTTTGATAGGTGGTCTGTAAGAAAGGGTCAAGGATGTCCATTTCCCAGAAGGCAAAGGGAATGGGGCTAGACATGGGTTGCTGTGTCATGGCTAGAAGGTGTGGTACGGGTGCGAAGAGTTGGCACTTTGCACACTTACGCACTAGATTGTTGCAGTCATGATGCATCTTTGGCCCGTGGTACCCTTTCAGGAGGATTTTGTAAAACAGCGATTGTCCTCCTTGGTGGCTCTCACATAGGCCCTCATGGACTTCCTTCTTGACTTGCTCAACTTCTAAGCACCTAAGGACCTCAGGAGGGGCATGGTTTATAATTTTCTATACAAGAAGTCTAAGTATATGACGTATTTCCTAGACTTTCCATGTATCTACCGACTTTCCTTTCAGTCACTCAATAGTGTGCCATCCTTGAGCTAGTAGTAAATGGCATCATACCAACTCGGCTCGATCTCCATTGGTGCAACTTTGTCCTTCTGAATGGTATGAGGTTGTTCCAGTACTTTTGTGTATACTGAACTATCGAGGGATGAGATCTCTGTTGTTTCTAGACTCAAGAGTTCATCTACTTTGTCGTTGTCTTCTCGGCTGATGTAGTAGTGTTTCACGTATTTGAAAGTGGCTATGGCAAACCTTACCTTCTAAAGATATTGTTGTATTAGAGGCTATTTGGCCTCGTTGTAAGACCCGCACGCCACGAATCCGGTCTAACCTTACGTTCTCGTGTTGCGACCGGTCTTCCATCATAATCGACTCAAGTGAACCAATTGTATGAAGAACCACAAGATAAGGTAAGCAACAAGTCAAATTTAGTTAGCGTGGTTGACTGGTTAAGTTTGTGTGGAAGAAACCAGTCAAAAACTAAAAACCAATAAATTTTGGACGTGTGGTGGAATTTTTGAGAGGTGTGGTTGATACGTGTGGTCGCACATGAGACCACACAATGTGTGGTCACATATTTTGGACGTGTGGTCGATGGATTCTACAACCCCACATGCAACCATACGATGCTGAATAGACTCCGTATTTAGGAAACTTTCCTAATTTGAGGGGGGACTCTTTTATAATTAAAGTGGGACTCTATATGGAGGTTTTTCTCTATATAAGGGACGTTCCTTAGCCTCTCTCACTCTTTTAGAACTCAAATTGAAACCCTAGACCTAAGAGAGAAAGAAAAAAGAAGAGAAGGGGAAGAAGGAGATTTGGAGAAGAAGCTTGGAGAAGAAGGTTTTGTAGAGAAAAGTTCTATCTCTCTACAGCAAGCTTAAGGTATGGACTTGACTCTCTGGGGTAGATCAGATAGAATAGGTTCTTTTCAAGTTGATGGATTAAACCTAATGTAATTATTTTGGTTATGGAATTTCTAAGAAAAACCATGAGAAAATAGGTTAGAAATGATTGATAATGAGAAACTGTAGATAATGGCCATAGGATAACTATAGGATGAACCCAAGTGATGAGCCAAGGAATTGACTGAGGAAGAATTGGGATTGAGATGAAAAATTGATCAAACATCATGTAGTCACAGCCTGTGATCGACCACAGGGTAACCAGAGGGTCGACCACAGCTATTCGGGAAGTTCCCAAGAAAGGTGTGGTCGCATGGTGTGGTCGCATAAAATGCGACCATAGGGTTCGACCACATAGTGTGTGGTCTCATAAAATATGACCACAGGGTTCGACCACACAGTGTGTGGTCTTATATATTGCGACCACAGGGTTCGACCATACGATAACAGCAAGCATATTTTGAGACCAAACAATGTTTTTGACTACTGTAACTTGGTAAACTTGAACCCTAACTTAAATACATTAATTGATTAGGTTCCTAATAGATTCAAAGTGACTTCCAAAGCTTGAGAGAGGAACAAACATCGATCAAAGGTGAGGGAACAAGACCAAAACTAATTAGATAATAATAAACTGTTTACTTTATTGAGTCTAATGTCATGATTGATTCTATACTTGTATGCTTATAATGTGCATATGACATGTCATCCAATATTCCTGCTATTACTGTTCATGCATATTTAATTCTATTTATTTATAACATGATGATGATGATGATGCTAGGAATAGGCATGTGAATGTATGTGTGTGGTTGGTGTATTGGATGCGAGTGAAGCATCAGGGGGAGGACGTGGCATGGTGGTCTTTGACCTCATCACCAGACTCTAGCTCTATCTCTACTCAAGTCTAGCCCACTAACATTGTCGTATCGTCATTACCTTAGCAGAACTATTAAGTTGTAGGGCATCAGGGGAGGTGGTCTCGGATCGTATGGTCTCTGACTCTCTCGGGAGGCCTTAGCTCTATCTCTATGGACGTATTGAGGGATGCTGGGGTAAGGCCTTGGATACACTGTTTGGCATTAGGATTGGTTAGTTGCGAGCCCAGTTTGCAAACCCTCGCCAATAGGGGCTTACATGTTGGTATGGGTAGGGAATCAAGGAAAGTATTGGCGGTGTTTGATCTGGACACTTTAGCTCTATCTCTATTCCATGGTAGGTGCATATGGGACGGCAATGGTGTTTGATCCATTGGGCGGATTCACACACTAGTGTATAGAGGTGTGGGGGCCATCAAACCTTTCTATAGCACATTGCAAACTTATAAACCAGACCAAAGATATGAATTGAATGCATGCATATGTTTGTTGCATTGTTTTGTTCACTCACTGAGCTCAAGTTGGTGAGCTGACCCTCGCGCGCACAATTCTTTTTAGTTTCTGATGTTGCAAGTGTTACAGTTGAAGATTACATGAATATGCCAACGTGTGGACATGCAAGTACTATGGATGTACAAGCTATGAAGGACGAATATGGCTCGTCAAGCTAGTGTTTCAACTATGTTTACCCTTAGTGGTTAACTTTCGTTTTGTGATACTTGTAATAAGTATTAATTATGTTTTGATTACTTGAAGATAACTTGTTAAATAGTTAATTATCACTGTAGACTCTCAGTTCATTATTAATAAAGACTTCCGCTATTTACTCAATTATCTTTTATTGTTACGGTGGAATGTGTTTTGGTTTAACATGGTTGGCATAGCCTATATGAGATCCTGGTTTGAACCGTTGGTTCTCATGACGGTTCATCACACCACTGGTTAGTCTAGAATTGGGGTGTGACACTCTTACTCTCTTATTACCTACCTGACCACCAGTTGGGAATCGCTATAGACAAGTAGTCGAGTTACCGTGAGGTTCTTTGCCAACTAGAAGCTGGATAAGAGTGCCTCGTACTTGGCCTCATTATTGGTGGTGGCGAACTGGAATATTATGGCTAAGCGGATCTTGAATTTCTCCATGCTGGTCAGTAAGACCTTTGTGTTGGATTGCTTTTCATTGGAGGACCCATCCACTTGTAGGGTTTAAGGCTACTTGGTGGATGAGTAAGTATTATCTTCGGTGCTTTTAGCCTCACCTTCTGGTATAGTGCTCTCTAAAATGAAGTTGGCCAGTGCCTAGGCTTTGATGGCCGTCCTTGGAATGAAGTTAAGCTCGAATTCATCGAGTTTGACTGCCCAATTCCCCAGTCGACCGAAGATGTCTGGATGAGATAAGACCTTCTTCAACGGTGTATCCATCAACACTGATATTGAATAGACCCGGAAGTATGGCCTCAGCTTCCGAGCTACTATGACTAGTGCTAGGGCTAGTTTTTCAACCAGCTTAGACCTGGTCTTGTCGTCCAGTAGCATCTTGCTAACGTAGTAGATGGGTCTCTAGACCTTCGATTCTTCCTTTAGTAAGACAGCGCTGACTACCCAGGGTGACACTCTTAAGTACAAATAGAGTTTATCCCCTGGGTTCTGCTTGACGAATAATGGTGAAGATGCTAGGTATGTCTTAAGGTCCTCAAAGGCTTTTTGGTATTCTTCTTTCCACTCGAACCAGCCAGCCCCTTTCAGAGTTTTGAAGAATGGGAGGCATTGGTTAGCTGACTTGGACATGAAGTGCCCTAGAGCTGCTATTCGACCGTTAAGTTCTTGCACCTACTTCAGCTTTGTTGGTGTAGTCATGTTGCATATAGTTGTTATCTCTTTGAGGGGTTAGCCTTAGTTCTCCTTTAAGACACCATGAACCCTAGGAATTTACGTGATGCAACCCTAAAGGCACCTTTATAGGGTTAAGCCACATGTTGTGTGCTCGGAGAATGTCGAATGCTTTTGTGAGGTCAGCTATGTGGTGTTCGGCCTTCTTTTATTTTTTTTACTAGGAAGCCGTCCACATAGACCTCAATGTTGTGGCCAATTTGCTTTCTGAAAACTTTGTTCATCAACCATTGGTAGGTGGCTCCTATGTTTTTTAGGCCAAATGGCATAACCTTGTAGTAAAAGAACTCCGGGTTGGTGATAAGGATGTGCACTCCTCGTTGGGTTGGTACATCTTGATCTAATTGTACCCCAAGTAGGCATCTAAAAAGCTATAGAGCTCATGACTGGCTAAGGCATCTATGAGCTGGTCTATCCTAGGGAGTGGATAGTTGTCCTTAGGGCAAGCTTCGTTGAGGTCCGTGGAGTCGATGCAGATCCACCATTTACCATTGAATTTGGGGACCATGATGACCTTAGCCAACCAATCGGGATAGGACATCTCACACCCCAATTCTGGTAGAACCAAAAGTGTAAATGAACCATACACATCCACATCACAATCAGGGATAGTAAATAAGAGAATGTCTTTATTAATGAACTAAGTATTTAACGTGATAAATATTTAGTAAACCAATTATCAAGTGTAACCAAAACATAGATTTAAATATATATATACAATCCCTAACTTAAATACAAAAATAATCTAAGCATAGACACAGTGGAAACACTCGTATGACGAGTCATGCTCATCCTCCTCCGCCTGCATGTCCATAGCCGCAACCGACGACGCATTTGTATAGTCTTCGACAGTAGTACCTGCATCATCAGCAAAAAAGAATACGATATCGTGCAGTGAGTTCACAACTTAGCTTAGTGAGAAAAATAAAATTATGCAACAAACAAATGCATGATGTCAGATTTATATCTTTGGTCTGATTTAGGTTTGCAACGTGCTATGGCAAGGATAGGAGGCCACCACACCTCCATACACGAGAGTGTGAGGCCCAAGGATTATGCACCGCTGTCACCCCACATCACTCACTACAGAATAGAGATAGAGCTATAGCCTAATAGATCACATATCGCCAGTACTCCTCCTGATACTCTACCCCATACTAGTACGTAAGCCCCTACTGGCAAGGGCTTGCAAATTGGGTTCATGTCTAACCAATCCTAGTTGTCATCAAATTTGTATCCAAGGCCTTACCCTAGCATCCTTCAATACGTCCATAGAGATAGAGCTAGGGTCCACTGGCAAAGCTATAGCCACACACCGCGATTACCTCCCTGATACCCTATGATGCACTAAGTCCGCTAAGGTAACGACGGTATGATGATGTCAGTGTAGTAAATGGTTTGATGCTACAACCTCTCCCCATCCAATTCACCAACCACATACAAATATATGCCTATTTTCATCATCAATGTCATGAAAGCAATATAAATAAGTATACATGAACAAGATATATATAGCAGTTAATTGGATGACATGTGAAATGCACAAACAAACATACAGATCATCGCATTAGTCAAATTAACAGAAAGTAATGGGGTAGCTTGTTATTAACTAATTAGTTTTGGTCTTGTTTCGACACTTGTGATTGATGTTGTTCCTCTTCCAAGTCTTAGAAACTATCTTGGACTAGTTGGAAACCTAAACAATCAGTGAACTTTAATTAGGGTTCCATTCTGTCATATTACAGTACTTTGTTTTATTGCCTGGTCTTCAATTTAGGCCTTCCGAACATTGTCCGATCGCGTGACCGGTCTTGTATTGGTCGATTGGTCATCAATCCAGACAAACCCTGTCAGACTTCTCGAGAGTGACTGGTTGCCTGCTCGGTATGGCATTTAGCCGACTGATTAACAAGGACCTGACAACCTTCAGGCTATCTTCAGTTTGTCTTCTCTCCGAATCTATTCTTTGGCTCATTAATGGGATCCATTCTAGAGTCATTCTATGGCCATCATCTATTGGTCTAATCCTTCTATCTAACCCTAACATCTTTGATTTACTGTAGGTTAAATTGAGAGATCTAGTAAGAGGGATCATGATGGAACCACATTGTTGGAGTCGATCTACCAATACTATGATTATAGTCTTAACTCTACACATCCTAACATTCTACAGAATAAAGGACTTACCATTGGTTCCTTAATGTAGTGAGTTTGAAACTGACGGCAACTTCTCCTTTTGTAGAGCTTCTTCTCCTTCCTCCAAGCTTTCTTCGTCTCCAAGCCATCTTCTCCTTCTTTTCCTCTCTTTCTCATAATTTTAGGGTTTTAGAGTGATCAAAAGAGTGGGAGGAAGTAAAGGGATGTCCTTTATATAGAGGAGAAACTTCCATATAGAGTCCTCTCTCAATTAAGAGAGTGGTCTCTTTAAATTAAGAAACTTTCCAAATCTCAAAGACAGATTCTAGGCTTAACTGATCGGCTGACCGGTAACCCAATCCACAGACTGGACAACCTATGAGGGACTGGTTTCTTACCTAGCTTTGCATTTCCTTCATTCGGTTAGTTCGCTTGAGCCAGTAATGATGAAAAAACTTGACACGACAAGGTTAGACCGGGTTAGTGGAGTGTAGGTCTTACAACTCCCCCCTAAAAATGAATTTCGTACTCGAAATTTATACATACCTTTTGAGTCAAACAGGTGAAGATATTATTTTTGCATCGCATTTTCCTCTTCCCATGTTACCTCTTCCACATATTGGATTCACCAGGTTACTTTGATATAATAAATATCTATGTTCTGAAGATGTTGTACCTTCCGACTCGTGATCTCGACTAGCACAACTTCAAAGGTTAAGTCTTTTGTCAAATTCAATGGATTTGCAATCAATATATGTTTTGGATCTCTAATATACTTCTTCAGTAAGGAAACATGGAATACATAATGTATACTAGACATAGATGGCAATAGCACGAGTTGATACACTACTTTTCCATGTCTGTCCAAGATCTCATAAGGTCCAATATATCTAGGACATAACTTACCCTTCTTATCAAATTGTTTTAGACCTCGCATAGGTGATGCCTTCAAGAATACTTTGTCACCTACAGCAAACTTAAGGTCTTGGCATCGATTGTTCGATAATGCTTCTGACGATCTTGAGCTGTCTTGACTCTTTCTTTGATCTAGTCAACCACTTGACAAATCTCTTAAATAAACTCTAGCCCCACTATTCTTCGTTCACCTACTTCATTCTAAAATATAGGGGTTCGACACTTCCTACCATTTAATGCTTCATAAGGTGACATTTGTATGGTAGCTTGATAGTTGTTGTTATAAGCAAACTCGATCAATGGTAACCTCTCATCTCAAGCTCCTTTAAAATCGATAGCACAAGCTCGAAACAAATATTCTAAGATCTGGATGGTCCGTTTAAACTTACCATTGGTTTGAGGGTGAAACGTTGTGCTAAACTTCAACTTCGTTCCCATTGCTTTCTGTAGACCTTCCCAGAACTTCGAAGTAAAGCTTGGGTCTTTGTCTGATACTATACTCTTAGGTATACTATGCAGTTTGACAATGTTATCCATATACTGCTTGGCTAATCGCTCCAAGGTATATTGAGGTTGTACAGTAATGAAATGAGCCATCTTTTAAGACAATCAATAATCACTTAGACTGTGTCAACTGATCTAGGAATCAGTGGTAACCCAGTAACAAAGTCCATAGTGATGTAACCCCACTTCCATGCTGGTTCAGGCAGTGGTTATAGTAAACCTGCTAGTCTCTGTCTTTTGGCCTTCACTTGTTGACAGTTTAGACATTGAAAGACATACAGAGCCAGATCTACTTTCATACCTCTCCACCAATACATTCTCTTTAAGTCATGGTACATCTTCGTACTTTCGAGATGTACTGAATATGGAGTATAATGAGCTTTTATCATGATTCTTTATCGAAGGTCTGAATATTCGCTTTTCGGTATGCATAACCTACCCTTGCATCAGAGTACTTTCTCCGTAACCAAGGAAAATTAGGGTTAGATTTACCTTTCTCCAAATTTTCTTGTACAGTTCTCAGATATGGGTCTAACAGAATTACAGCTTTCACTTCGTCCATCAGGTCTGGTACGATCTTCAATGCCACAAACATAAGTGAAAACTTATGGATCAAACCTTGCTCTATTGGATCGCCAAGAGATTCTATAATGTGTTACACCATGTCCCCTTCAGTAGTTATTACCACGAAACATAGAGCGACACTCATTATAGCTTCTCCTACTGGCTTGAGTATTCCTTTTCTGCTCAAAGCGTCTGCAACCAAATTTTCCTTTTTAAGATAATACTAAATATTACAATCATAGTCCTTCAGTAGCTCTAACCATCTCCTCTGCCTCATGTTTAGCTCCTTCTGAGTAAAGAGATAGGTAAGGCTTTTGTGATCCAACTTAATATGGAATTTCTCATCGTACAAGTAATGTCTCCAAGTTTTGATTGCGTGAATCACCGTTGATAATTCCAAGTCATGCGAATGGTAATTCTTCTCATGCTCTTTCAGTTGTCTTGAAGCATAAGTAATCACTTGCTCTCGTTACATCAACACGCACCCCATACCCAGTACGGAGGCATCTATGTACAGGGTAAATGACTATCCTGGTATTGCAATGGTCAAAATGGGAGCTGATATCAACTTTACCTTCAGTGTCTAGAAACATCCTTCACACTTGTCGGTTCAAATGAATTTTTCCCCCTTCTTGGTCAGCTTAGTCAAAGGCACTGTGATTCTGGAATAGTCCTCTAGGAATCGTTTGAAATAACCAGCTAATCCCAAGAAAATTCTGATCTCTGCAATGTTCTTCAGTGCTTTCCACTCCACAATTGCTTCTGTCTTTCTAGGGTCTACCTTTATTCCTTCTGATGATACTACGTGGCCCAAGAAAGTCACTTCATTCAACCATAATTCACATTTCCTGAATTTGGCATAAAGCTTCTCCCTTCTCAATCATCGTAAGGCTGCTTTAAGATCCATCGCATGACTCTCTTCATCTTTGGAATAGACCAAAATATCGTTTATGAAAACTATAACTGACGTATCCAGCATGTTATGGAACACTTGGTTCATAAGCTCCATAAAAGATGCAAGTGCTTTGGTCAACCCAAAAGACATAACTATGAACTCATAGTGTCTGTACCTGGTCCTAAAGGCTGTCTTCGGAATATTGCTTCCTTTGATCTTCAGTTGATGATATCCTGACCATAGATTGATATTGGAGAATACCTTTGCACCTTATAACTGATCGAACAAGTCATCAATCCAAGGTAATGGATATCGAATTTTGATAGTAAGCTTATTCAATTTTTGGTGGTCTATGCATACTCGATAACTAATATCCTTCTTCTTTATGAAAAACACTGGTGCTCCCCATGGTGAAATGCTTGGTCGGATAAAACCCTTGTCCAATAACTCTTATAATTGAATCTTTAATTCCTTCAATTCTATAGGAGCCATCCGATAAGGCGCCTTAGACACTGGTGCCGCCCCTGGTAATAAGTCTATAATGAACTCAGTCGTTCGTTCAGGTGGCAACCTGGGCAAGTCTTCTGAAAACACGTTTAAAAATTCTCGTACAACTTTAATTTCTTTCATCCGTGGTGCTTCTTTGGTAATATCCACTACAGATACCAGATATCCAACTCTACCCTTCTTAAGGCATCTCTTCGTCTTAAGTGCCGAGAGAATAAGCTTTTGTTTATGAGAAAGTTTGGTTCCAATGAAACCAAATTTTGCACCGTCTTTGCCCTTGAGCGACAACTTCTTCTCAGCATAAAGCAGACTCGTAGAATGTTGGGATAGCTAGTCCATTCCTAAGATGACATCAAAGTCTGCCATCTCAAGCTGAACCAGGTTCGCATCCAGACTTCGTCCATTAATAAGAACTGGACATAATCCATAGCACTCATCTATCACAACCTCGAGTCCCAATAGAGATCTTACTAATAGTTTTTGGTCTAAAGGTCTGAAAGGTATGTCTAATTTCTTTTCAAATAAGATGGAAACAAAAGAATGAGTAGCCCCAGAATTAAAGAGAACTTTGGCAGGTACACCAGCTATGGTTATAATACCTATAGTTTGGCCTAGGTTTAGTCTACACGCTTACACCAAAGTACTTTAAGATAAAGGTCAGTTCATACCTGTGGCCACATCAGGTGATGCGGTGGCATCTTCAAAAGTTATGGCATAAACCTTTCCTTACTAGATCTGCTTCTTGGGCATAGCGCATGTCTTTGCATAATGCCCCATTTGATCACAGTTGAAGCACTTGATATTTGAAGTCAATTGACCCGATTGTGGTAAGACCGTTTCGGTTGCCTTGGCTACTCTATTAGTGTTCTGTGGCCGGAATGGTTTGAAGGTCTTTGAGTTTCTTTTATTTAATGTATCACCATTTGACCTTTTCAGTCCTCAATTCTGAACAAGGAAACTTTCTTTTTGGCTGGACTCCAAAACTCAAGCAATCTATACAGCCTCGTTATGTAATCCCAACACATGTTTTCGAATACTTTCCCTTAGTCCTATAGTGAACCTTCAGATTTTTGTGTCTTCCTCTTGCATACTGGTAGGAGCGAAGAAGAAGAATTCTTCATAACGCTGGTGATATACATCCACTGTCATCTGACCTTGATACAGGCTCAGGAATTCCTTCTCATCTGATCTCAGAAGCTCCTTGGGAAATACTTATAAAAGAATGCTTCTTTGAAAATAGACTAAGTCAACTAAGGGTACTTGGTAAGTAGATATGTGTGAGTGGATCTCCACCAGTGATTAGCAATTTCCCTCAGAATAAAGGTTGCACGCAGAACCTTTTCTTCCTCTGTAATAGTCATCATCATGAAAATTTTCTCCATCTCATCAATCCACTAAGATGGCCACAATGGATTTGACATCTTGCCTAAAAATGTTTGGGGCTTCAGCTTCAGAAATCTATTCACTAGCCTTGAGTGATCGTTCTACGTGTATGCTCCATATACAGGTGGTTGATGCTAGTAGCCTCCTTGGTACACGCCTTACTATGTTCCAACATTCTACACTGGGGTGTGCATTATTGGAATCTACTATGTTGTGGGCACCGTATGAATGCCAACTGTTGTCGATGGATTCCACTCAGTGCTCCAGATGATGCCACGTAGCTACAACACAAATAAGACAGTGAGGTGGGTGGGATTTACCCTGGGGCCACTCTGATGCCAAAATCAGTAAGAATCCAAGAAAAGAAGAATGGAACTCTTAGTGAAACACCAAAGTTTCTTAAAGGGTAAGGCTACTGAGGTACGGGAGTTCTAGAAAACATTATCTCCTCGTCAATCAGGAAGATGAACTGTATATCAAGGTGAAATGTAAAGAGAATTACAGAGCAAGAGTACCTCAGACTGAGAATTCTTTGGGTTAGGTTCCGTTCGGATCCCTTGTAATCGATAGTTCTCCAATATTTATAAAACCATGGTGAAGCTTCTTGTACAAGCTTCCCCTTACTTACCACCATCTCCATCGCTTGTTAGATAGAAAGGATTATGACTAGGTAGCTACGACCCTTTAGGGTGGCATTTATAAGTCTTGTCTGCCTTTTTTACCCCCATTCGACCCTCTTCGACCCCCTTATGTCCACGTTAGCTACTTTCTCTACCAGCCATGGCATCACTTCTCGCTTATCAAGTAAAAATCTTGCTTTTTGTTGATTTAGTCTATGATATGGTGACATGGCTGGTCAAGTCAGCATACCTTGCATTTATGGATGTTGTCAGCCATTATAAGCATTAATGACAGAGCATTTAATCCAACTACTCCTTCCTTCCTATCCTATCACTACTCATTTTCCCAGAGGGGGGTTGAATTAGATCTCATCCCCCAATAGTTTTTAGAATAGATTTTCCCTTGTCCATACACTCCTAGCTTGGATGAGTGCCACGTGTAATGCCTCAAAGACACTTTTACTGATTCCTCATCAATGGCCTAATTTAAATCTGGATTTATTTTCCCCCAACTGAACCCATTTGCCTCCTCTGTGTTGTTTTGACTAGAGGAGACAACCCTTTTGGGGAGAAATGCTTCTTCCCTGCATGTATGTATATCTCATTTGGGGCCTAAAACATTATGATACCCTTCCATGGATCTTTTTCCCACTTACAAATGACTTGAATGCACATGTTCTCTTTGTAACATTTTGCAATTGATTGAGCCGTCGATAATTGAATGCGCATGGTAACGTTCTGCAATTGATTGAGCCATCGCTTCAAAAATGCATGAATCCCGCCAATTTTCCTTTTATCCTGGCCACCCACATGTCACTTCCTTGTAAAAAAACGTCGCATCAACAGCTTTATTTTCCATCACGCTGCTCGAGGTTCATCATGACAATTTATGGGGACGCACTCTTTCGTAAACTTATAAATATCACATTTTCCCTCACTTCTTCTCCCTTACTCTCTTCTACCTAGTATTTTGTCTTCCGACTACAACTCTTCTGCTCGTTTTGGATTTGCATCACTTGCTTGCGTTGGGGTGTCTGCTCCTGAGTTGGGTTCTTCACTCAAAATAAGTCCCGAGTCTTTTTCTTTTAGATTTTTTGCATTCTAACCCCAATGGCCATGGCTCAAGATAAGTCTGTTACTCCTCGCCCATTAGAGCCAACTCTTAGCCAACCAGACCTTAGGTGATCTACCTGGGGTGAAAGTAGTTTAGGAGCTAAACTCGATAGTCCTGATAGACCCTCTTTTGATACCCCTGGTGAAGCAAGCCCCCATTGTGTCACTTCTGCACTGAAATCCCTAATGATGGAGGCTAAGTTTCAAGAACTTAGTGCTTCTTATTTCATCCCCGAGTCTATCAAGTTAATAACTCCAGACCAGGGCAATCGTGCCAGCCATCCCTACTCCCATATAATGATAGTAAACTATAACATGTTTCTTTCTGGCTTTCGTTTTCCCTGCCATCCCCTTGTGTATGAAATTTTGGGATACTACGGCCTTGTCCCGACTAAGTTTCCACTCAATTCTTGGGCCCATATCAACTCCTTCATCATTTACTTCCTTCGCTGTCATGAGCCTCCCACTTTGAGGTTCTTTCAGTACCTATTCGATATTGCTCCCATCCTCTGGAACAACCCCCAAAACAATAAGTCTGAGCTTGGTGGGGCATATTAATTCCACCAGAGGTTCTTGGAAGAAGTGCCGACGATGATTGATTCAACCCCTTCTTCTGTCCCCCATTGGAAAGAGAGATTCTTCAGGGCCATGGTAAGGCAATGACACAGCCTGCTTGGTATGTCTTCTCTCCCTATTGGCAACCAATGGCAATTCATCGACTCCGCAGTTGTAGGGGTCGCTCCTGCATTAACTTCTCTCGAGAAGGAGACTCTTCAGAGAGTGAAAAAGAGGGGGAGGGTGGTCAAGTACAAGGACCTGATCGACAACAAGTTCTTGTACCTGTATGGGCTAAGTAAGTATCCTTTCAACTCTCACTAAGTCTAATGCACTTTGGCCTTATGCATTTGTTCCTTGTTTCGACCCATAATATTTGATCTTGTTCTTTTTACGGTAGAGGGCCTTCATGACAACATGTGGGAGGAAATGATGGAGACAAACCTGTTCCATCACTAAAAAAGAGAGAAAGAGGATAGTTGCCTCCATGACAAAGAAGTTGAAGGCCCTCAACAGGGCTGCCGACATTGCTCCTATACTCCCCACAGAGATTCCTCCACCTGTTGATCCCGAATTAGAGATTGAGACACCCTCCTCGATGGCCTTTGACCCCCCCCCCCCAGCTTCGACAAAGGAACCTGTAGTACCCCCCACCATCAACATTAGCGATGACGGTAAGTCCTTTCAGACCTTCAAACTTACCTTTTTGGCTTATCTTCTTAAAAATTCTACAGGTTTTTTTCTTTATGGTTATGCTTTCCAACATTGTAGAGGGCAATGACCAAGTCACTGTTATGGAGATGTTGCACCGTACGAAGAGGAGGAAGATCAATCCTGAAGACATGAGGATGATCTACCTTGAGGACACCCCTCAAGACATTCTTCAAAGGATCCCTTTGGGGCCTCAACCGCTGCAGAAAATTCCTCCTCCTTCGGAATAGGTCGTCAATTTTGCTCCTTCCACCCTCTCGAGCATTGCTTCTCTTAGTTCCTCCACAGTCAGGGTGCTAAGCATTCAGGTTGCCTCTTCTGGTGCTCTAGACTCAGTTTTGACTATAAGTGTAACACCTTCCACCATCTCTCCACCACCGGGTACTGTGTCAGCCTCTACAAGTACCCTTATGGCTTCTTATGCCTCATTGGCTTCTCCTTCTATTCCATTGGATTCGATGGTGGTGACCATGATCCAGCCAATTTCAAGGAGAATTGGCCACGTATCTCTAGCCCCCTCGACTCTCCCCCAGATATCCACGAGGTTCACACCTGTGCAGTCTTTTTTTTTTTGGGTAAATACACCTGTGCAGTCTTCCTCCTCCGCAATTCCTATAGATGCCCCTTCTAAAGGAAAGGGTCCGGCTCCCTCATCTCCTCTGGAATCCATCCCTCATTTCACAGCCAACCAGAGTCCGGCCACAACTAGTGGGTCCACACTTTCAAGTTCAACCCGTTTTATAGATCCAGCCTGTTTCATCCCCAGATGGAACGTCTTTGATACAGACACTGTCCTTCGCAACCACGCCGTGGCACAAGAGATTATCCACCACGCTTGCCTACCATCGGACATAGACACGTTCAAGAAAGTCATGCTCAATGGGATAGACCAGGGCCAATGCATGGCCTTGTACCAGGTAAGCAAACTCTTGCTCTTTCATATATTCTTCATTCTTTTCTTCTTCTTTTTGGCTCGTACTAATTTATGTTTTCTATGATCCATGTTGTAGCTGTGATGTGTAGTAATAACTACTACTGAGGCACAGTAGTTGGCTTAGTCAATGAGCTGAAGAAGAGTCAGGCCCTTATGCAACATAGTTAAAGCCAACTTATTGCCGCTGGGAGGAAAGAGACCAAGCCTTTCATGATCGCGATGCCGCTATATTGAGCAGCACTAAGGTTGAATAGATCTAGGCTGAGGAGAAGGATACTCTCTAGTCTGAACTGAAGACTGTCCAACTGGAGAGAGATGACGTTGAAACCCATGCTATCAATGCTGAATTTAAACGATAGTCAGCAGAAACTTCTTTGAACCTGAACCAAGGATGGCTCTCTGATGAGTGAAGCAAATATTGGAGGCTTAAGGAACAGTTTATTACCCAAGCCAAGATCTTCGAAGTAAGTTAGAAGGAACTATCAGAGCTAAAATTACTCAAGGAGGTCATGTCGACCCAACTCGAGTCAGTACAGGCCCTCAGTCATCAGTTGAAAGGAGAGGTAAAAAAATCTCCAAGAGGTTCGAGATGGACTGGTGAGTGAGAAGGCCAATCTGTCGGCAGAGAACGAGAAGCTACAGTCTGGTTTAGCCCAATCGACAGATAGGGAGAAAACCCTTAAGGAGGAAATGGCTATAGTGAAGAACCATGGGGACAAGTTACAGGCTGCCATGGTTCGTCTGACATAGGAACTAGCACAGGCTCAGAGTGCCTTTGCCCAAGACAAGGAGAAAACTTTGATGGCATTGATGGAGTCCAAGGATATAGAGAAGCTCTTTAGGAAAAAAAGGGCTCAAGCAGTTCAGGAGGCTCTTATTTTGGTTCACTCGGAGCTGTCTGTAGATCTCCTAGACTACAACTTCTCCCATAGTGCCTTTATGAACAAGGTAATCCGGGACAAGCTGCCTCAGAAGTCTACTCCTCCACCTTCGATAGTTCCTTGCACAGACCTATCAATAGTGAAAACTTCTCCCCGAGAAGTTCCTCCTCTGTCTGTGTTTTGAGGGCCATCCTCTCTTCCACTAGTCATTCAGCCTCAAGGGACCCCAGGAACTACTCCAGAAGATACCTCAGAAACCCCCTCAGAAGAAAGTTTAGAAGCCTCCCTTGCTGAAACTCTAGATGAAACTTTAAAGACTCACCTCTAGAAAGAATTCCAGAAGTCCCTCCAAAGACACTCTACTAGGGGTTTACCCTATCAGAGCGTGCGTTAACCTGAAGTATATGGTGGTGGAGACCCGGTCTAGCCATAATACCATACTTAGTTGATCTAGACTCAACAACCTGTAGGCCTGCCTATCAACCTATTACCTGCTGATGAAGTTTCCTACTAAATGGGATGTCAGGTATTATAAGGCTGACCAGTCTGTGTCAAAAAGATGTTATGCAGCCACCTTGGCTGCCCTTGAAGAAGATGTGCAAGTGATCCAACTGGACGAGTATCTTGACGATTTTCCCCTGGAGCAGACCACACCAGTGGAGGACCTCATCCCTGTTCCCTTCTCCAATGCCCATCCAGAGAAAACCTTCTTGATCGGATAAGTACTTCCAGAGAAACAGAAAAAAGAGCTGATCGAGTTCCTGAAGGCAAATGCTAATATTTTTACCTGGACTCTAGAAGACATGCCGGGTATCCCAAGATCAACCATGGAACACCATCTGAAGATAGACCCTCACTATTGTCCCATCCAATAGAAGAAAAGAGTTGTAGCACTAGAGAAGCAAGTAATCATCGATCGTAAGGTCGAGAAGCTGTTGAAGGCTGGATTTATCCTGTAATTGTATTATCCAGACTGGTTGGCGAATGTTGTATTGGTCCCCAAGTTTGATGATCATTGGCATGTCTATACTGATTTCATAGATCTTAATAAAGCATGCCCCAAGGATTTTTACCCCCTGCCTCGAATAAACCAACTCATAGATGCCACAGCTGGGCATGAGCTGTTATCTTTTTTATATGCTTATTCTGGATATAACCAAATAAAGATGGTAAAGAAAGATGAAGAAAGCATGGATTTTATCACCAGCAAAGGATCCTACTACTACACTGTGATGCCCTTCGGACTCAAGAATGCGGGGGTGACTTATCAGAAGCTGGTCAGTAAGGTGTTCGGGAAATAGATTGAGCAAAATATGGAAGTTTATGTAGACGATTTCCTGGTCAAGACAGCTAAGGCACTAGACCAAGGATCTGAAGGAGGTATTCGAAGTAGTCTGTTGGAATTCCATGCAGCTCAATCCATCTAAGTGTGCATTTGGCATCCAATCTGGGAAGTTCCTGGGCTTTATGGTGTCTCAAAGAGGAATCGAGGCCAATCAGACAAAGATCAATGCCATCCAAAGTATGAAGTCTCATACAACGCCAAAGCAAGTACAAATATTGACGGGTCGAATTGCTACATTGGGAAGATTCATGTCAAGGTCTACTGATTGGTGTCCCCCATTCTTCAGGACGCTTAAAGAATCTAAGAATTTTGAATGGATGGCCGAGTGTGAAGAAGCATTCCGGGGACATGTATTTATCTTCAACTCCCTTGTTGGTAAAACCAGATACTGGGGACAACCTGCTACTTTACTTGGAAGTTTCCCCATGTGCTATCAGTGGTGTATTGGTCAAGGAGATAGAGAAAGTACAGCATCCTGTCTACTATATTAGTAAAGTATTACTTGATGTGGAGACAAGATATCAGTCTATAGAGAAGCTTGCATTGGCCGTGGTCACTACAGCCAGAAAACTTTGCCCCTAATTCCAGTCTCACTCAATCACCATCTTAATTGATCGACCCTTAAGTTCTTAGCTCGAGTAGACGTGTCAGGTCAAATGATCAATTGGGTGATCAAACTAGGAGAATTCAACCTCAAGTTTCAGCCACGGACAACCATCAAAGCACAAGCATTGGTAGATTTCTTAATAGAGAGCACTTTTCCTGGCGGATAAGAAGAGGGGTCAAATGCAGAAAGGGTGCTCAAGGAGGCTAGGGTCAAGACTTTTCTTGGTCCTGAAGAACCATCATGGGTCATGTACATCGATGGAGCATCAAACAAGGAGGAAGCCAGAGCAGGGATCGTCCTCATCAGTCCCGAAGGATTCAAGGTATTAACTTCGGTTCATTTTGGTTTCTTTACAACCAACAATGTTGCAGAGTACAAGGCCCTGGTCATTAGACATAAGTTGGTTCGGAAGCTGGCAGTGAAGAGATTGTTGGTTCATGAAGACTCTCAGGTGGTAGTATGGTAAGTGATAGGGGTTTACGAAGCATAACAGAAACATCTGGCCAAATATTTGGCCCTAGTGAAGCAGCTAATCGAACCTCTAGAGAAGTTTAAAATAATTAGCATACCCAGGGACCAGAACACTGAAGCTAATGCCCTTTCTCATTTGAGATTGAACATCTTAAGCAGCTTCGATGTACTAGTATATGTTGAACACTTACCCCAGCAAAGTACTGACCCTGTTGCAGAAGTAATGATCATGGATATAGAACCTTCTTGGATGGATCCCATCTTGACGTACCTGAGGGAGAACATGTTACCAGAGGACAAGAAGGAGACTCAACGCATACAGGACAAAGCGAGGTCATACGTCATTCATGATGAGGTACTTTACAAGAAATCTCACACTTTGCCTTTACTTCGATGCATCCCACCTTCAAGGGCTGAATATGTTATGGAGGAGGTTCATGAGGGGATCTGTGGAGCCCATCAGTGTGGTTGAACCATGTGTTTCAAGATCATGAGGATGGGTTATCATTGACCCTATATGATGAAAGACTGCAAGAGGTATGCTAAGACTTACGAGCCATACCAGAAGCATGCTCCTATGTCCCACCGTCCATGTTCTCAACTGCAACCCATCTCTGCTTCTATTCCTTTTGCAGTTTGGGGTATGGATATTCTATGATCGTTTCCATAGGCAAAAGGGCAGCTCAGATTCATTCTAGTGGCGATCGATTACTTCACCAAATGGATTGAGGTAAAAGCAATGGTAAAGGTTACTGCACCTAAGGCGGTGGAGTTCTTTTCGAAGTGTTGTATGGATATGGGATCCCCTAAGCCTTGATCACTAATAATGGCCCTTAGTTCTCTAATCAAACTTTTAAAACGTTTGGCCAAGATCATCGTATTAGCCATAGATATACGTCAGTGGCACACTCTGAAGCTAATGGGCAAACAAAAATCACCAATCTCACCTTATTACATGGCTTGTCTCGACATGTAGAAGAAAAAAAGAAGTTATGGGCCCAAGAGCTACCCAGCGTGGTATGGTCATACCGAACAATTAAAAGAACTGCCACAAGAGCAACTCCTTTTAAACTAGCTTTTGGGTCAAAAGCTGCCATTTCAGTCGAAGTGGTAGAGAAAAGTTATCGGGTGTTGAACTTCGATGAGGATACTAACAAAGGCATCCTGTTAATAGACCTCGACCTCTTAGAAAATGTCCATGAGACTGCTCGACTGTACATTGCGGCATACCAGTAAAAGACAGCCAAGTATTACAATTTAAGGGTGAAGGAGAACTTGTTTCAAGTGGGTGACTTGTTCTTGCGCTCAACGGTAGTGACAAAGCCTATACAGTAAGGAAAGTTAACCCCTAACTGGAAAGGCCATATTGAATCGCCAAGGCCATCAAGCTGGGGCCGTACCACCTGGAGACAATGGGGGGGATCGGCCATACCTCGTACCTGGCACTCCAAGAATCTCCAAAGATATTTTGTGTAGGGCCTCATTTTCTCTTCAATGAAAAGTTCTCTTTCCTGAAATTTATCTTTATTCGACCAAGAAAAGAGAGAAAACAAGCAAGTAGATAGCCTTAGATGAAGACTAAGCCCATCGACTTAAGGGGTAGTCTTTGACTTTAGCTCGAAAAGAAAAAAGGTCTAAGGGCTCAAAAAGAAAAAAAAAACCTAAGGGCTCGAAAAGAAAAATGGCCTACGGGCCTGAAAAGAACAAGTAGATAGCCTTGGTCGAAGACTAAGTCCATCAATTTAAGGGGTAGTCTTTGACTTTGGCTCGAAAAGAAGAAAGACCTAAGGGCAAAAAAAAAATGGCCTACGGGCTCAAAAGAAGTACTGCCCAAAGGCAGGTTAAGAAATCGACCAAGAAAAGAGACAAAGTAAGTAGATTGCCTTAGTCGAAGACTAAGCCCATCGACTTAAGGGGTAGTCTTTGACTTTGGCTGGAAAAGAAAAAATGGCATAAGGGCTCAAAAAGAGCATCACCCAAGGGTAGACCCATCAAGTTCTTTGGAACTGCCTGATAGCAATAGACAGAGGCTAATACTATCAGAGAGAGGGGTAGTAAGTAACCAGTGTGTACACAAAAAAAAAAAAAAAAAAAAAAAAAGAGGAATGCAATAGTTGGAGTAAAAAAGAGCTCTATTCATTCATAAATAAAAGGGGGGGACAAAGGGCTTACATAAAAAAGAAAAAAAAAAGAGAGAGCCAAAGGGCATATAAAAAAAAATAATAATATATGATTGGTTTCAACTGTGTTCTTTTGGAGGGACTTCTGGAATTCCTTCTGGGGGGGAGTCTTTGGAGTTTCATCTGGAGTTTTTATAAGGGAGGCTTCTAAAATTTCTTCTGAGGGGGTTTCTAAGGTAACTTCTAGAGTAGTTCTTGGGGTCCCTTGAGGCTGAGCGACTGGAGGAAGAGAGCATGGCCCTGGAAACACAGACAGAGGAGGAACTTCTCAGGGAGAAGTTATCACTATTGATAGGTCTATGCAAGGATTTATCAGAGGTAAAGGAGTAGACTTCTGAGGGAGCTTGTCCAGGATTACCTTGTCATAAAGGCACTACGGGAGAAGTCGTAGTCTGGGAGATCTACTTCATCGACTGGTTCAACCACGATAGGAAGCACCTCACGGCGCATGTGCTCGAGCCACACTGTGATGGTCATGCACTCTGGATTGCTAAAGCTGACATATTCATCATCAATTAAGCCGAGGTCTTGCTCTGGCCCTGCCTTGCCCAATAGTTTCCTGGGTGGACTCTTTTCTCAAACCTTCCTCAATTCGTCGGCACCTCGTCTCCTAATCATCTCCAAGCCATCCCATGGGCATATATTGATCTATCCCATAAATCCTTTCTGCGGTGATCTCGGTGATGGTAGTGGTCAATTGTCGAGCACTTCATTCCTTGTTGGAGCTGCTATAGGGAGAGGTGGGATGGGTGCCGCAGGTGGTGGAGGAGGAGGAGGTGGTGCCTGCCACAGTCCCACGAACTCAGTCAACTGCCCAAGCTGAATTAGATCTTCGACCAACCCCTTGAGGTGTCGACGTGAATTGGTGTCATGCCTATGGTCCTGGTGGTGCGTAGAATACAAGCAACAGTTGCGCTCCTCCGGCTTGGATATCATCTTGGGCGGAGGGACCAGAAGAGTATTTCCCCTCTTGGTGTTCATGATCTCACCATGGTGCGGTTGAGTGGAGTATATTCTGGTGCAGGTCGAGCTGGGTACAGATCTTTAGCCAGCTTAGACTTCTTACTTATTTCTCCTTCCTTGGGAGCTTTCTCTAAAGGTTCATTCTTTTTCTTGTCCCCAGCAGTAGGGACATTGTTTGTACTCCCACGCAGCTCTGCAACGGTTTTTACTCCTGATGCGTATTGATTTCATCGGTTGAAGATTTTAGCATGAGTTCTGGGACACTTCTGATTGAGAGAAAAGACTAACTGAGGGTCGACGTAAGCCTTCAAGAGGGTCTACACCACTACATATGGCTGCAGGTCCTTGATCTCTCTGACCACCACTAGAAAACTGGTTATGAACGTTGGAGGGGCTCCTTCTCGCCCTGCTTGATCGTCATTAAGTGAGATAAGTTTTCTTCTGAGTTCAACTCCCCTGAAAATGGGAGAGGAACAGGCTACTCAGCTCACAGAAAGTCCCAACAGATTTGGGAGGAAGATTATTTAACCAAGTCCTTCCCGCATCCCTTAGTGTGGAAGGGAAGGTTTTGCAATAGAGGCCATCATGATGGCCGTAGATGACCATCCCCACCTTGAAGTTTTCCAAATGCCTCTCTGGATCTGTCTTATCGTCATACCATCTGATATTCGAAAAGATGAAGTTGAGGGGAAGCGGGTAGTTCATGACCTCATCCGTCAGGGCTATATCAGTATCATAATCTTAGAGGGCCTTAGAATCAACCCCCCTTTCAACATGCTATACTTGATCCATCAAGTCTTTCACCAAGCGTTCTAGCCTGGCTGTATTTTCATCGACTGTATGGGTGGTGGTGGCGGGAGACTCCGGAGCAACCTACATGACAAGTAGTGCTACTACCACTGGAGGAATTACTGTAGCTCTCTGCTATTTGGCCACGTTTACCCATTCTTGGGCCTCTTCTCTAGCACGCCTTGTGTCATCGACCCCTGCATGGGCTTTTTCCCTAGCGTATCTTGCCTCATCGACCGACCTCATCAACCCACCTCTGGGCCTCTCAAGCCATGTCCTGTTCAATGTACATCCTTCGGCAAGCTCCTCCAGCTTCATATCTCGACCCCAACCAATCATGAATGGATGATCTTCTTGAGGCAGCAGGTGACTCGTAACTGCTTTCGATCACCTCTGTAGGATCATACGCGAGCATGTTCTCCAAG
The DNA here is from genome assembly GCA_028583415.1 of Protea cynaroides. Lineage (NCBI taxonomy): Eukaryota > Viridiplantae > Streptophyta > Magnoliopsida > Proteales > Proteaceae > Protea > Protea cynaroides. The sequence continues at coordinate 44,302,048 of CM053270.1, read as the reverse complement.
CTAGGCTCTCCATGGTAGTCGCTTCGACCCCTCCTTGGATGTGAATCAACTGAGTGGTCGGCCCGCATGGACCTTGGTGAGGCTGCTCGAGGGGCAGAACGCCTAGAGCGTCGAGATCTCTGAGGGACTTCCCCAATATCCACAGGGGGAGCAGATACTGCTGGCCCACCCCTGGGTCTTTGCTGTAGCAACTCCATCAGCATGACCAGTTATTGTGCCAGTTGGTCAAATTGACTTCTGGTAACATACTGGGAGGGATCAGGCTCTCCCCTCTTTTCTTCAGGGTGGACTTCAGGGGTCCTTTCTTCGTGGGCCATCAAGATGTCTGCCGGCTTCCTGAGGATATCTCCATTCATGCGACGGGAATGATCGTAGGTTATACACACTTTTTGCTCTTCTGGCTAGAGCCATGGGTTGATTCGAAGGTAAGGTTTTGGGTATAAAAAATGGATAAGGAAAGGAAATAGAGTGAGGAATTGATATGTGATTTGGGGACAAAACTAGAAAGGAAAGAAAACTTTTTAGAAACAAAGCACGTCATGCCCCACGGTAGATGCTAATCTATTGTCGATGGATTCTGCTCAGTGCTTCAGATGATGCCACGTAGCTACAACTCAAACAAGACAGTGAGGTGGGTGGGATTTACCTCAGGCCACTCTAATGCCAAAATCAGTTAAGAATCCAAGAGAAGCATAATGGAACTCTAAGTGAAACACTAGAGTTCCTTAAAGGGTAGGGCTACTAAGGTACGGGAGTTCTAGAAAACTTTATCTCCTCTCCAATAAAGAAGATGAACTATATATCAAGGTGAAATGTAAAGAGAATTATAGGGCAAGAGTACCTCAGGATGAAATTCTTTGGGTTAGGTTCCGTTCGGATCCTTTGTAATCGATAATTCTCCAGTATTTATAGAACCACTGTGAAGCTTCTTGTATAAGCTTCCCCCCACCAACCAGCATCTCCATCACGTGTCAAACAGAGAAGATTAGGACTAGGCAACTACGACCCTCTAGGGTTGCACTTATGTCTTGTTTGGCTTTTTCAACCCCCATTCGACCCTCTTCGACCCCCTTATGTCTACGTCAACTACTTTCTCTGCCAGCTATGGCTGTCATTTCCCGCTTATCGAGTAAAAATTTTACTTTTTGCTGATTTGGTCTATGATATGGTGACATAGCTGGTCAAGTCAGGATACCTAGAATTTATGGTTGTTGTCGGCTTTTATGAGCATTAATGACAGAGCATTTAATATTCAGCTACTCCTTCCTTCATGTCTTATCATTACTCATTTTCCTAAAGGGGGGGTCAAATTAGATCTTATCCCCCCAATTATTGTCAGAACAGATTTTCATTTGTCCATACGCTCCTCGCTTGAATGAGTGTCATGTGTAATGCCTTAAAGACACTTTTACTGATCCCTCATCAACGGTTTAATTTAAACCTAGACTTATTTTCCCCCAACACCAATAGGTGCTGGGGGTAGAGTGTTGCTACCAACTGGGACCATACTGGTTTGACTTGAAGGTGTCAGTGTAGTGTTGGCAGTCAGTGTTCTCATCCCCATTACAGCTTGCATGGCCAATAATACCTGCTGGGTATCCTACATCTGTCGAGCCAAATCAGTCACAATAGTGGCTAAGTCACTTGGTGGTCTAGGTAGGTTGGTTGGAGTGGCCTAGTTGTTTACCCCTTGAGGTACATCATTCTGATTTACATTATTTCTTGTTTGCTCTTCTGGGTTTTCATTCTCATTCCCTGCTCTAGGTGGTGGTGGGGTGGGGCTACGACCTCTTCAACTGATTTTGTGGGTACTGCGTGCCATTTTAGACTATTTGTTGTCAATGTTTTTGCATAGTCAATAAGTGTGAGACAAGGTACAATATAGTTTATAGGGTTAGTCCCACAGTATATGAAAATCCTAATGAAACATAACCAAACAGAAAATAAGCAGCTCAAAAATTTTGTCCAGTCGCCCTTGACCAGTCGTGTACTGAGCGACCAGTGACCAATTTGGACAAACTCTAAGAACATTCCCGAGAGCTTCAGATCGATTGATCGGTCGACTGACTGGTCAACTCTTTAAGTAGAATCGTTCGACCGGTCAACTAAAAACCTGTTTTTAAAATGTGATTTTGAGTCATTTTCTCTCTTGTCTTCTTTTGGGTTGTGACTCCACTCAGCTCCAATGAGTTTCAATAATCCAACCGGTTAATTTGGAGCATTTCCTTCCAGTCAACACCTTCCAACACTTCCTAGAGGTAAGCTTTCGAACTCTTTCTTCTTTGGATAGTTTCTCCTAGGGTTTGTCACGTTTCTATGATTTTCTTTGAATTAAAAGTTTTCCAATCGTAGAAATGTTATTTTGCTTGTTTGGAATTTATATTGGGCATCCAACGAATGAAAGCCCTTTATCAATTTGGGTTTTCATCGGTTGGTTTTGAAAAAATCCCAAAAATTTAAGTTTTTGCCCTAGAAATTGGGGTTTTTCCTAATTTCAAAATTTCTCTCAATTTCCTCGATTATTTAGTCAATTGGATATTATTATGGCATGATTATACATTTTCCCCTTGACATAGGTCCTCTAGTCCATTTAATTGGTGAAAGTAAGGCTTTTGACCAATTTACGTCATTAGAAATTTCGACTAATGAGATTTTTATTTCACTATTCCTTGTAGATTCATCATGCCTCGCACCAAGAATCCTAGGCCATTTGACACACTTCGCTTTGGTTCCTCTGAAACCGAGGCACAATACCCATGGTTCTGAAATAAGAAGGTAGAGGTGGGGCGATTCGTGAACCTGCTGGATCTTGTCAGGTTCGACGTAGAAATCATGTTCAACACCATGGGTTAGCTTCCTATGACCCAATACCAAGGGTCAACACGTACTGCAACTTACAGTTGGAGGGAAATCTAAATGACTTTGAGAGAGGCAAAGAACTGAGGATCACTAGCTGCGTGAAGGGTATGCAGATTTCCTTTGACACCTACGAAGTAGTAGGTCTCCTGAACATCTCCAACGCTGGTGAACTGGTTTACTATGCACCCAAGGAGCAGAAGTTCATGACTAAAGGCCTCTGTTTAAAGGTGTAGAACCGGATCATGTAGCTAGGGCTAAGGGCTGTATGATAAAACTTCAACTCTGGGATTCTTATTTCTGGTTCAAATTTCTACTCCAACTCCAAAAGGATTCAAGAGTATGAGGGAGTATAAACATGTTTGTTAAACTAATTTAGTCATGGACTCTAGAGTAGTGGTGGGGGTGACGGATGGTGGCACTAGTGGTGAGTGGTGATGGTTGGTGACGATGGTGGTGGGTGAGAAGTGGTGGTGAAGGGTGGTGGTGGTGGAGGGTGGTGCGGTGGTGGTCGGTGGTAGTAGATGGTGGTGGCAGTGGTGGTGGGTGATAGTTGGTGGTGGTGGTGGGTGGTGGTAGCAATGGCTGGTGGCTGGTCGTGGTGGCAATGGTAGGTGGCGGTGGATGGTAGTGGATGGTGGTGGCAGTGGTAGGTGGTTGGTGGTGGTGGCGACGGGGGGTAGTGGTGGTGGCGGTGGTGGTGGGTGATGGTGGTGGGGGTGGGTGGTGGTGGTGGTGGTTGGTGGCTGGTGGTGTGGCGATAGTAGGTGGCGGTGGGTAGTGATTGAGGATGGTGGTGGTGGCGGTGGTGGGTGGTTGGTGGTGGTGGCCATGAGGGGTGGTGGTGGTGGCTGTGGTTGGTGGCTGGTGGTGGTGCCTATGGTCGGTGGTGGTGGGTGGTGGTGGCGGTGGTTGGTGGCCGGTGGTTGGTGGTGGCCATGGTAGGTGGCGATGGGTGGTGATTGAGGATGGTGGTGGTGGTGGTGGTGGGTAGTGGTGGGTGGGTGGTGGTGGTGTGGTGGTGGTGGTGGTGGCGGTGTGGTGGTGGTGGTGGTGGTGGCCGCAATGGGTGGTAGAGGGTGGTGGCGGTGGTGGCTGGTGGCTGGTGGGTTGTGGTGTTGGTGGTGGTGTTGGTGGTGGTAGTTGGTGGTAATAGTGGTGTGGGGTGATTTTTACTCCAAAATTGTGCTCGGAAGTCGAAAAGCATCTATTTGATGCTCCAAAAAATTGGATTCTAGAGCTCATTTGGAGCCGGTTCACTCATGGATTCTCCAGAAGTCCGAACCGGGTTACCAAACAGGCTTCTACTCCATTTATGCTCCAGAAGTCAGAATCCAACTTCTGGAGTGTTACCAAACACCCCCTAATGGACTTGAAGGCGATCAACTTGCTTCACCTTCCTCGTATCTACTGCCGCATTATCCAGCATAACATCATACCTCAGAACGGCCATTACAGCTATCCCAACTGACTCAATATGTTCTTTACTGCATTTACACCAAGCAGCCTGTATGCTTGCCCTACATCATCATATGCACCATGCATCAAGCCACGATGCCCAATTTGAAGGGCAACCTACCATATGGCCGTATGATCACTACCATTCTTGATCGTCTCTACGTGAACATGGAGGGTGAGAGGATGTAAGAGGAGACAATCATAGCTGATCTTGAATAGGATGCGATCACCAAGGTGAGCTTGTATAAGGCTGTGATTAGCGATGAGGAATTGAATGCACTAGATTATCCTCTAGGTCTGGTAGCAACGGCAATAGCAGCAGCATTTGAGGCAGCAGCAGTAGAGAGTGGTGAGATGACAATCATATGTTCATGAATGTAGATGACAACTCTCCTCCTACACCACAGCATGCATCAGAGGCTGGTCCTTCACATCCTCCTCCAAACTCGTTGATGTCACTCCTTTTGGAGATTCATAAGGCTCAGCGAACGACTGACAGAGGGGTAGGGGAGGTCCTGGAGGCCCAGCGAGCGATAGATCAGCATGTAGCGGATCTTGTTTCGAGTCTTTGTATGACTCAGGAGCAGGTAGATTAGCTCCATCGGACGTACGAAGAGGATTATCATAGAGATCGGGAGTCATCACCTTCTTCACCAGCACAGGGATAGAGTCATCATATCATAGACATCTTTTATTACTTTTTGGTTTATTTATTTAGGGTGACCATCCTGATTATGGACCGTACCCTATTTATGTCTGGAACCCATTTTATTTTTTTGTCTATATATAGTTCTATCTTTTTACTATGTACATTATGATCTTGCTTTAGGTTCTGTCTCAACCAGTAATGTGCTTAGATGTGTTTATATTAAGGCTTTTAAGTTTATCCAAACTCAGTCCACAAACACATGTGAATGTATTCAGGTTTGAATAGCAGAGCCCAAGCGCTTTGATACCAAGTTATCACACCCCAATTCTGATCGAACCAGAAGTGTAAATGAATCGTCATAGAACCAACGGCTCAAGCCAAGATCACATAAGACCGTGTCAATAATCAAACTATACACATCCACATCACAATTAGGGATAATAAATAATAAATGAAAGTTTTTATTAATGAACTAAGTATCTAATGTGATAAATATTTAGTAAACCAATTATCAAGTGTAACCAAAACATAGATTTAAATATCTATTATAATCCCATAACTCAAATACGAAAATAATCTAAGCATAGACACAATGAAAACACTCGCATGATGAGTCATGCTCATCCTCCACCGCCTGCACATCCATAGTCGCCACATTTCAATACGACGGCTACTACATCATCAACTAAAAAGAGTATGATATCGTGGGGTGAGCTCACAACTTAGTTTAGTGAGAAAAATAAAACAGTATAACAAACAAATGCATGATGTCAGATTCATATCTTTGGTCTGGTATAAGTTTATAATGTGCTATGGCAACGATAGGCAGCCACCACACCTCTATACACTAGAGTGTGAGCACGCTCAATGGATCACACACTACTCTAGCCCCACATCACTTACTACAGAATAGAGAGAGAACTAGAGCCTAATGGATTACATACTGCCAGCACTCCCCTTGATACTCTACCCCATACCAGTATGTATGCCCCTACTGGCAAGGGCTTACAAACTGGGTTCATATCTAACCAATCCTAGATGTCATCAAATTTGTATCCCAAGCTTTACCCCAGCATCCTTCAATATTCCCATAAAGATAGAGCTAGGGTCCGTTGGCAGAGCTACAGCCACACACCACAATCACCCCCTGATACCCTATGACGCACTAAGTCTGCTAAGGTAACAGCGACACAACGATGTCAGTGTGGTAAATGGTTTGATGCTACAATCTCTCCCCATCCAACACGCCAACCACACATAAATATATGCTTATCCTCATCATCAATGTCATGAAAGAATTATAAATAAGTATGCATGAACAAGATATATATAGCAGTTAATTGGATGACATGTGAAATGCACAAACAAACACACAGATCATAACCACAATCAAATTAACAGAAAGTAAAGGGGTGGCTTGTTATTAATCGATTAGTTTTGGTCTTTTTTCCTCACCTGTGATTGATGTTGTTCCTCTTTCAAGTCTTAAAAACTATCTTGTACTAGTTGAAAACCTAAACAATTAGTAAATATTAATTAGGGTTTCATTCTATCAGATTACAGTACTCTGTTTTATTGTCTGGTCTCCAATTTAGGCCTTTCAAATATTGTTCAATTGCAAGACTGGTCTTGTATTGGCCAACCGGTCATCAATCCGGATAAACCCTATCAGACTTTCCAAGAGTGACAAGTCACTTGTCCTATATGGCATCTAGTCGACCGGACAACCTTCAGGCTATCTTCAGTCTATCTTCTCTCTGAATCAATTCTTCAGCTCATTAATGAGATCCATCTTAGAGTCATTCTCTGGCCATCATCCATTGGTTTAATCATTTTATCTAACCCTAACATCTTCGATTTACTATAGGTTAAATTGAGAAATCTAGTAAGAGGGATCATGATGGAATCACAGTGTTGGGGTCGATCTACCAATATTGTGATTATAGATCTCAACTCTACACATCCTAACATTTTATAGAATAAAGGAATTACAATTGGTTCCTTGATGTAGTGAGTTTGAAACTAAAGACTTCTTCTCCTTTCTCCGAGCTTTCTTCCTCTCCAAGCCTTCTTCTCCTTCTTTTTCTCTCTTTCTCTCAATTTTAAGATTTTAGACTGATCAAAAGAGTGGGAGGGAGTGAAGGAACATCCTCTATATAAAGGAGAAACTTCCATATAGAGTCCTCTCTCAATTAAGAGAGTGGTCTCTTCAATTTAAGAAACTTTCCTAATCTTGGAGACAGATTCTGGGCTTGACCGGTCGCCCAATCCACAAATCGGACAACTCAAGTTGTACTATCAGACAACCTATGAGGGACTGGTTTCTTACCTGGCTTTGTGGTTCCTTCATCCGGTTGGTTCGCTTGAGCCAATTATGATGCAAAGACCTGGCATGACACGATTAGACCAGGTTAGTGGAGTGTGGGTCTTACAGGACACTTCCCAGATAAATTCTACCTTTAGTAGCTCCTGCACTTCTTCATCAATGGCCGACTGGTCAGCCAGGGGGAAGCTTATTTTCTTTTTCCTGATCGGCCAGTGTTGTGGGTTGATAGAGAGGCAGTGTTCAATGACCTCTCTCAAAATGCTTGGCATCTCTGAAGAAGACCAACCGAATACATTTAGGTTCTTCTTATGGAACTCAATCAAGTAGACCTTCTGGTCATTAGGTAAGAGGAGCCAACTTGAAAGGTTTCCTCTAGGGAGTCGGCTGATATCAAGACTTGGATGAGTTCTTTTACTAGTGCGCTTCTTTCCTGATGTGGATCGTTATGTAATTCCTCTAAGTCAATTGACTAAACTGAGGTCGCTTTCTTGCTCAAGACTAGCTCGGTGGCACAGCACTTATGCGAAACAATTTGGTCTACTTAGCATTTTTTGACTCCATTCTCGGTGGGGAACTTCATCACCAAGTAGTAGATGGACATACAAGCTTGGATTTGATTCAAGGAGGGCCTACCGAGTATTACGTTATGGCCGGATAGATGATCAATGACTAGGAAGTTTAAGGTTACTGTCTTCTGCCTAGATTTTTGGAAAATTAGACAGATAGTTAAATTCTTCCCTTTGCCATTACTGAGTCCCCTGAGAAGCTTACCAGGAAAAATGTGACATGCTGAAGTTGGTTGTCTTCCAAGAGCATATACTAGTATGCATGGTAGAATATGATGTCAGTCGAGCATCCCGTGTCTACAAGTATTTTGGCAACGTCACATTTGGCTATGCCTACTATAAGTACAATTGTGTCATTGTGTGAGAGGCCAACGCTTATGAGGTCTTCGTCGTTGAACATGATGAGTTCACCATTTCGAGCTTTTTCTTATCATTTATTTTGTCTTGTTTACCACGTGAGAGTATGTTTTGCATGACTTGTTGGAGCTATTCCTAGAGGTTGGTCCCCCTATGATGGTATGTACTCCCCTAACCCCGGGTATTACCATCCCTATCCAAATGCGAGGCTGGTCAGTACGTAGCAGACTACCAACCCTTCATTGGGTGACGAGCCACTACTATATGGACATTCTGGATGGTTGACTTGTCGAGCTGGTCGAAATCGTCCCTCAGAAGGGGCCAAATTGAGTATCTTTGGCCCAGGGTCTTGGGGCATCGGCCACTTCTTCCAAAACTCTGCCTTCTTTGCGATTTCGCTCTACGGATCACAGAGTTCTGTGCGATAATCAGTTGGTAGCTGACCTCGTCCTCTGTTTTCTTGTTCTTGGCCTTCAGGGTTACAGGCTTCATTCGTCAGGGTCATCGCTTTTCCCGTGTCTCTGACATACTATAGGTAGAATCCCCACCGAATGAGGTCTTCAATTTCTCCTCTGAGATAATTTTTAGTCATCTGTATCATGGCCATAATCACGATGGAAGAGAGTAGCGAGTACGGTCTCTTCCATCGCCTAGTTACTTGGGTGGAGGCCGAAGATTATGATCATCTTTGATGACCTGAACTTTTGAGATCGGTGCAGTGAGGGGGGTTAGTAATTAAGGGTGTTAAATGATTTATAATCGGTTTAACAGTCTGGTCTGATGCGGTGTAGGGTATAAGAGGGTTAAACCAAAGCCGAATTGATTAACTAAACGGTGTCAAAATTGAAACTAGAACTGATTAGTAATCAATTTTGATTTATCGGTTTAAAATGGTTTTTCATTAATCGATTTTGATTGCGGTTTATAATCTGTTTTGATTATGGTTTATAAATGATTTAACACATTGGTTATAAACCCTTTGTTGAGCACAAGCCAAAGGTCAATGTGTAGTCTGGATTGGTATTTTCTTTCTGTCTTCTCCAAATTTTTGAATGTTGAAGGTTTTCCATTTTTCCCTTCAATTGCATTATCATGCCCATTATTTGGAATCTCTTAAGTTATGGACAAATGGCCAATGTAGTTCAGTTTTAGACATTAATGTGGCTACTTAAAAATGCAAATGCCAACACATTCATAGAAGGATCTTAAATTATGTAATTTTAAAATAAAGTAGAATAAACATAAGCTTTGAAGCATACCAAACTATTAACCAATTGTGCAAAAAGTGGGAAAGAATCATGTATAAGGGACAGGAAATTTTGTTAGCCTGAAATTTTACATATAAAACTAAATTAGTATTTAGTTGGGTTGATCTCATATTTCCATTGTGTTGGATATTAAAATCCCTACATGACTTAATGGTTATAAAGCTAGGTATTTTTCCTACATCTTTTGGATGCTATTATGTTTTTCTGTTTTGGTTTTATGGTTTAAGCCTTTGGGAATTGAGGTTGGGGTTTTGGGGGAATAATATATTAATTGGGTTGGGGTTGGGGTTGGGGTTGGACGTTGGAAACTTGGGGTCTTAGGGAAATAATATATTAACAGGATTGGGGTTGGGTGTTGAGGTCTTGGGGTCTTGGGAAATAATATATTAATTGGGGTTGGGGTTGGGATCTTGGGGAAATGATATATTAAATTATTGAGATTAGGGTTTAACTTTTAGGGAATTAACTGGTTCATCCTATTTGGTTTAATCAATGTCTAGCCAGTGTAACCCATCGGTTTAATCGGTTTAAATGGTTTCAAACTGATTAAGTAAACGGTGTCATATTTCAAAGCAGAACCAAACTGATTGCTAAATGGTCTCTCGGTTCCAGTGTAAATGGTTTGATCCGGTTTCAGTAAATGGTTTCGGTGCAAATGTTGCACCATTAGTAGTAAATGAAGGTCTTATAAGGATGTTGATTTGCTTGATCCTTACTTGACTTTTGTTTCTTGGCCTTTCCTTTGTTTGGAGTCTGATCCTACGAGTCGGACCTTTTCTTTTCTACCATACAAAGATTGACTTTTGAGGTATATGCCTTTTGAGCTCGAAGTACTTCATTAGTCGTGGCATATTTCTTGTACCAGGCCAGCATGTCCGATAAGTCTACCAGTGCCTTCTTTACAAGTGAGAAATAGAGCTTGTCATCCAGGAACCTAGCTTGCAATGTGGCCAAGACGACTGAAGGCTGAATGTCCTTGATTTTGAGGACCTTCGCATTAAAGGGGGTGACAAAGGCACGGAGACTTTTGTCTTTCTACTGCTTGACCGACATGAGGTAGTAGGCAATTATCTTTCTTGCTCAGCTACCCTGAATTTCATCAGGAACTGATTTGACATTTGCTTGAATGAGGAGATGCTCCTCGCTAGAAAATTATCGAACCAAGTACGGGCCGGACCCCTGAGTATGGCTGGGAAAGCTCTGCACACTAAGTTGTCATTGAGGCTGTGGAAGAGAGTCATTGTCACACCCCAATTCTAAACCAACCAGAATGGTGTGAGTGAACCGTCACTGAGCCAACAGTTCACACCAGGATCTCAGTAAGACCGTGTCCACTTACACAAACCATTGCACAAAACCACAATCAAAATATAATAGAATACAGTGGAAGTCTTTAAATAAAATGAACTGAGCATCTATTGATAGATCTAAATAAAGTATTCAATTATCCAAGTTTTCAAACATAAATAAATATCCTTACATCCATTTAATGTCAACTAAAAATAACTGAAACAAATAAAATAATTCCTATAGATACACGCAGAAAGGGCACTCACATGAAGCATCATGCTCGTCCTCTCCTGCCTGTACGTCCAGAGCAGCAACACCTCCATACGCCAAAGCGTTCATATAATCGTCCACCGTGTAACCTGCATCAACATCTAAAAACAGTGTATATACAAAGGGTGAGCTCACAACTTTGCTCAGTAAGATAATCAGATAGTGTATCAATATTATACGCATGAGTAACAATCATTTTATGTTGTGGTCTGGTTTAAGTTTGCAATGTGCTATAGAAAGGGTTGGCGGCCACCGCACCTCTATACACGAGTGTGTAGCATCGCACAGTAGATCACACCGATGCCGACCCACATGCACCCATCAATGAATAGAGATAGAGCTAAGGCATCCACTACCTCCCCTGATGCTCTACCCAAACCAATACATAAGCCCCTACTAGCTAGGGCTTGCAAATTGGGCTCGCAACTAACCAATCCTATACGTCATCACTGTAGGCTCTATCCCAGTACAGCTCTCTACGGCATAGAGATAGAGCTAGAGCGTGGTGGCCAGGCCGGAGACCACAATGCCACGACCTCCCCCTGATGCCCTACCCGCACCAAGCATACTAAGACAGAACAATACGCAAGTAGACTCTATCCCAACATAACTCCGTATGGCATAGAGATAGAGCTAGAGTCTGGTGGCCAGGCCGGAGACCACAATACCACGTCCTCCCCTGATGCCCTACCCGCACCAAGCATGCTAAGATAGAATATAACAAAAAGGTGCTAGTGTGAGGAATGATCCCAGATCCCAGATCCCAGGCCCTTCCCATTCCACACACTAACGAAAACAATCACATGCCTAACAATCACATCCTAGCATATGGAATATGCATAACCAATATAATAACTGGAAATAACAGATGACATGTGAGAATGTACAAACATCATACCAAAGATTCAAGGTTATTAGCAACGGTTTACTGTCCATTAATTATTAGGGTTTAGGTCTGATTCCCTTACCTGACGCTCGTTTGATAGCTTGTTCCACGTCGCAAGATCCAGACGTGCTATCACAAAGTCCTACATGATATTAGGGTTCAATTAGAATAGTTTCTTAGGGTTTACGTTGGTCGAAACCAACGAGGTTACAAAAATACACTCACAGAGCTGACTGGTCGCATGTACCGATCGCAGCACTGTGGGAAAACCTGCAACCAGTATGGTCAGCCGGTCCCCACAGGCCACTCCCTGAGAGGTACCTGTCGTGGTACCGGTCGCATGGGGTGCGACCGGTATGGTCGACCGGTATGTCTCTGGAAGACCATACATCTGGTTTCTCGACTACTGTCGATCACTCTCTATTGATTCTAGGGTTTCTCCTACACATTCTAAGTCTGAACTTTGAGTTAGAGTTGTTTCCAACTCCATTCAGGTCTAGTTTTGATGATATTCATCCTAGAACTCAAATCTAGGGTTTAACGACTAAATTAGGGTTTGACGGCAAAGTAGGGTTTAGGTCAATACCTGCTTTGCATGGTATTGATCCAGGCAACCCAACCATTCTAGAGTCATAATGTTAGAGGGAGGGTTTAAACACTTACCGTCGACCGGCGTAAGGTATGCATCGTCGAACGGCAACGGCGGCTCTTCCTTCTTCTTCCTGGCTCCTTATCCTTCTCCAATCTCCTTCTCCTCTCTAAGGTTTGTGAGGATCAATTGAAGGGATTCTAGGAGGTTTAGAGGGGTTTAAATAGGCTAGGAATTAGGTTTAAGAAGCCTCTTAGGATTAGAAAAGTCCTAGGATTCATAATTAGGAAAGTGGGACCCGTAGAGATCCAATTCCGGATCTTGGTAGTCTGTTGCGCAGACAATACCGGTCGACCGGTACCATAGACCGGTACCATCGACCAGTATGAATAAAATTCATACTTAAGTTGGTTTGTTTGGTCGATTTCATACCTGATTGTCATCTGCTCGTCCCGTCTAGCCCGGTGATGATCGGAAGACCTGATACGACATGAAATCAAGGTTTAGATCGGGTTCATTGAGTGCGGGTCTTACAACTCCCGCACCCTTAAAAAAAATTTCGTCCTCGAAATTTGCATGTAGGTTTCACAACTCCCCCACACTTAAAAGAAATTTTGGCCTCGAAATTTGAACATACCTTGATCGTCAAAAAGGTTAGGGTACTCCTTTCTCATCGCGCTCTCCTCCTCCCAAGTAACTTCTTCGACATCTTGGCTTTTCCAATGCACTTTCACATAGTGGATATCCTTGCTTCGAAGTTGTCGTACCTTTCGGCTTGCGAGAATCACAGGTACCACTTCAAATGTTAAGTCCTCTGTCAAGTCTGGGGGGTCTGCTGTCAAGATGTGCGATGGATCCCTGACATACTTCTTCAATAAAGATGCATGGAACACATCATGAACGCTTAACATGGATGGTGGTAGAGCCAGTTGATATGCCACATTACCACGTCTGGTCAATATCTCGTATGGTCCCACATACCTGGGGCATAGCTTCCCCTTCTTACCAAACCGTTTCAGACCTCGCACTGGAGATATCTTCAAGAATACCTTGTTACCCACTGCATACTCTAGATCTCGACGTCGGTTATCTGCATAGTGCTTCTGTCAAACTTGAGCTGTCTTCACTCTTTCCTTGATCTGATCAATCACTCGACAAGTTTCTTCGATAAACTCTGGTCCTACAATTCTTCTTTCTCCCACCTCATTCCATAACAGAGGTGTACGATATTTGTTCCCATAGAGTGCCTAATATGGAGCCATCTGAATTGTAGCCTGGTAGCTATTATTATAAGCAAACTCGATGAGCGATAGCTTCTCGTCCCAAGCTCCTTTGAAATATAGGGCACAAGCTCGGAGCATATCCTCTAAAATTTGAATAGTTCGTTCTGACTGCCCGTCCGTCTAAGGGTGAAAAGCTGTACTAAACTTCAACTTGGTTCCCATAGCTTTCTGTAATCCTTCCCAGAACTTTGATGTAAAACGGAGATCTCTGTCAGATACTATACTCTTTGGGACGCCATAAAGTATGACTATATTATCTACATATAGCTTGGCCAGCTTCTCCATGGTATACTGAGGTCTGACCGCAATGAATCGAGCTGTCTTGGTAAGTCAATCGACTATAGCCCAAATTGCATCCACCGACCTTGGTGTCAAAGGTAGGCCAGTGAGGAAATCCATTGTGATACAATCCCACTTCCATGCAGGCTCCAATAATGGTTGTAGTAAACCTACGGTTCTTTGCCTTTCTGCTTTAACTTGCTGACAATTCAGACATTGGAATACGAAACGAGCTATATCTGCTTTCATACCCCTCCACCAATATAATCTTCTTAAATCATGGTACATTTTGGTGCTTCCTGGATGTACCGAGTATGGAGTGTAATGAGCTTCTATCATAACTCGATCTCTGATATTTAAGTTTTCACTCACAGGTATACATAATCGTCCATGATACCTGAGTACCTTGTCTGAATCCAAGGTAAAGTCAGGATTGCTGTTACCCTTATCTAGATCTTCTTGTATAGTCTTGAGGTATGGATCCTATAGGATTGCTACCTTAACCTCATCTATGAGATCCAATGAGATCTTCAAGGCTGCGAACATCAATGTGAACTTATGAATTAAGCCCTGTTCCACTGGATCTCTTGCAGTCTCTATTATATACTCTTCATCATTCTCTGTTGAGCTCGAGGCTGCAACACATAATGCAGCATTTGTACTTGGTCCTACCTCCGGTTTCAATGCCCACTTTCTGCTTAAGGCATCAGCCACAACATTTGCCTTACCCGGATGGTACTAGATGTCACAATCATAATCTTTTAATAACTCTAGCCATCTCTTCTGTCTCATATTCAGGTCCTTTTGAGTGAAAAGATAGGTTAAGCTCTTGTGATCTGACTTAATCTGAAAGTTTTCACCGTAAAGGTAGTGTCCCCAAGTCTTGATTGCATGTATAACCGCTGCTAACTCCAAATCATGTGTAGGATAATTATTCTCATGCTCTTTCAACTGTCTTGATGCGTAGGGAATCACCTGTTCTCCTTGCATCAATAAACATCCAAGACCCAACCCTGAGGCATCCGTATAAAGGGTAAACGGTAAGCCTGGTGCAGGGATGGTCAATGTCACACCCCAATTTTGGTCTAACCAGAATGGTGTGATGAACCGCTAATAAACCAACGGTTCAACCAGGATCTCAAATAGGCTATCCCCGCGTTATCTAAACTTACATACATCCATGATCATAATCAGAGTAAATACACAATAGCGGAAGTCTTATAATAACATGAACTGAGAACTAACATGATATCATTAATTTAATAGCAAATTATTCTGTCATTAACTGAGACATAAATATTTAAATACCAAATACATGTCTTAATAAAATCCAACAAAGAAAACTATAAAATATCTAATCAAATACACACGAGTTGCACTTGCAAGAGGAGTCGTGTGTATGCACTTCAGCTTCAGCTTCCATCGCCGCTACGTTCCCGTATACAGACGTATTCATATAGTCTTCAACGGTATAACCTGCATCATCAACTAAAATATTCGACGTCGAGGGGTGAGCACACAATACGGCTCAGTGAGTAGCCAAAACAATGCAACAATACATATGCATGCAAAAAGTCAATTTATATCTTTGGTCTGGTTTAAAGTTTGCAGTATGCTATAGAAAGGTTGAGGTAGCCAAAGGTCGCGTTTATTGACTCCGCCTCTATACACGAGTGTGTGACGTTACCCGAAGATCACGTTTATCGTCGTCAACTCACATGCACCCAATCATGAACATTATATAACAAAGGTTACGTTTATTACTATATAGTGCCATACCAACACGTAAGCCCCTGTTAGCGAGGGCTGCAAACTGGGCTCGCAACTAACCAATCCTAATGCCAAACAGTGTGTCCAAGGCCTCACCCCATCATCCCTCATAATGCCCATAGAGATAGAGCTAAGGACCCCCGGTAGAGTCAGAGACTACAAGGACCGAGACCACCTCCCCTGATACTCTACGACATAATAGTTCTACTAAAGTAATGGCGATACGACGATGCCAATGCACAAGACCTGAGTTAGAGATAGAGCTAAAATGCTGAGACCCGCCAAAGGTTAACGTTTATTGACGTTCTCATCACACCTCCCCTGATACTCGCTCGCATCAAGCACATCAACCACACACATACAAGCACATGCCTATTCCTATCATCATCATCATCATCATCATGTTATAAACAATAAGGTAAATATGCATGAACAAGTAATAGAAATATTGGATGGCATGCTATATGCACATTACAAACATATTCGCATAGAATCAAACATAGCATAGGACTCAAGAAATAGAAAACAGTTTATTATTAACCAATTTAGTTTGGGGTTAAGGTTCCTCACCTTAGCTTGCTATAAGATACTTTTCCAAGCTTTAAATTCACCTTTACAATGTTATTATATTGCTAGAAGACCTAACAAAATCGATAGAATTTAATTAGAATAAATTCTGAATTTAAAACCATTCTGTCAACTGAGGGTCGATGCTAGGGTCGATGCTAGGGTCGATGGGTCTATTGACCCTCCCTTCTTTCTAGACTTCCCGAATGCTGAGGGTCAATGGTCAGAAACACCTAGGGTCGGATGGTCATCGACCCTGGGTGCGACCCGCGGTGCACTCTGGTCCAATTTCCACTTTTTAATCCATTCTTCGTGTTTGGGGTCCTATGGTTTGCTCCCACATTCCATTAAACATTCATTCCATGGTCTGAAACCATGAATCATCCTCTTAGATGGCTTCCATGCATTCTCCTAGGGTTTTCCATGAAAACCTAACCATGGATGGATGGTTTGGGTTTCTCTGAGATCACTCTCTCTCCAATAACTATCCTAAGGTCTGTAGAAACTCATGGAATTAGTGTCCATACCTGAGAAGATTAATCTTTCTCTGCAACTCTTCTCCTTTTTGCTAGGTTCTCTTCCTTGCCTCTCGTCTTCCTCTTTTCCTTCTCCTCTCTTTCTCTCAATTCAATTAGGGTTTTCAAAGGAGAGAAAGTGGCCTAGGAACGTCCTTTAAATAGAGTAGGAACATCCTAAATAAGTCCCTCTGAGATTTGGAAAGAATCTCAATCGAAAAATATAAAATTTCCTAATTTCTATATTCAGCAGAATCCGAGGGTCGATGGGAGGGTCGATGATCCCGTCGACCCTAGGGTCTTAAGCTGTCCGACCCTCCCTCCAAAACCGAGGGCCTGACTCTTTGTTTTGGGAGGTCCGACCCTGCTTAGATGGGTATGTGACCCTTCCCCTAATTTAAGTATTTTTGGGTCGATTTGATACCTGGGATCTCGATCTCCTTCACGCCCTTGGTCCATTTGACTCGACCATGATGGATGAACCTGGTTCAAGGTGGTAAGACTGGGTTAGATTGACACGGGTCTTACAACTCCCCCCAACTTATAAAAATTTCATCCTCGAAATTGTACGTACCTTCGAAATCAAATAAGTAAGGGTATTGCTTTCTCATAGCATTTTCTTCTTCCCATGTAATTTCTTCCATGTCTCTACTTTTCCATGTGACCTTAACATAGTAGATATCTCTGTTGCGTAGACGTTGAACCTTTCGACTAGTGATTTCTGTTGGTGTTACTTCAAATGTCAATTCATCAGTCAATTCTGGCAAATCCACTGTCAAAACATGCATTGGGTCCTTGACATACTTCTTCAATAGGAAAATGTGAAATACCTTATGTACACTTGACATAGATGGTGGTAGTGCTAACTGATAAGCTACTTTTCCACGCTTAGCTAGAATTTCATACGGCCCGACATATCTTGGACTTAGCTTCCCTTTCTGTCCGAACCTCTTCAATCCTCGCATAGGCGATACTTTCAAAAATACTTTATCACCTACGGCGAACTCTAGATCTCTTCGTCGAGTGTCTGCATATTGCTTCTGACGGTTCTGAGCTGTTCTCACCCTTTCCTTGATAATGTCGACCACTCGACAAGTCTCTTCAACAAATTTTGGTCCAACAATACTACGTTCTCCAACTTCACTCCAAAACAAGGGAGTTCGACACTTCCTGCCATACAGTGCTTCATAAGGTGACATCTGTATAGTAGCCTGATAGCTGTTATTGTAAGCGAACTCGATCAATGGTAACTTTTCATCCCATGATCCCTTCAAATCAATTACACATGCTCGTAGCATATCTTCTAGAATGTTTTGATGTCAATGTCAATGTCTTCCATTCGTGGTGCTTCCTTGGTTAGGTCGACCACTGATACTAGGTACCCGACTGCTCCCTTCTCAAGGCACTTCTTAGCCTTTACTGCTGAAAGTATGAGCTTGCGTCTCCGGGGAAGTTTGGTTCCCGAGAAACTGAATTCTGCCCCTTCTTTGTCTTTGAATGTTAGCTTCTTCTCGGCGCATAACAGATTTGCAGAATGTCGAGCTAACCAATCCATTCCTAAGATGACATCGAAGTCTGCCATCTCAAGTCGTATCAATGTTGCATCTAAAATCTGTTCCCCAATGAGAACTGGATATGGTCCATAATCTTTTTCTAATTCCACTTCTAACCCCATCGGTGACCGTATAAGTAATTTGTAGTATAATGTTTTGATGGGTAATTTTGTCTTCTTTCCAAATGACACAGATATAAATGAATGAGTAGCTCCGGAATCGAAGAGTACTCTGGCGGGTACGCCATTTATAGGTACAATACATGTGATTCATCTTGACTTAGTCTATATTATCATTCAATGTATTTATAACTTTAAGAGTTTCAGTCATACCTGTGACCACATCGGGTGATGCGGCCGCATCCTCGGACGTAACAGCATATACACGTCCCCGATGGAATTATTTCTTGGGCTTAGGGCACTCCCTTGCCATATGTCCCGGCTGGTTGCAGTTAAAACACTTCGGGGCTTCAGAATTTGGCTTTGGCTGAGGTTGAGCTGCGGGGGTATTCTTGGTTGCAGCATTAAAATTTTGAGGACAGAAAGGCTTATACGTCCTGTTATTGCCTCCGTTGTAGGAGTTTCCGGTTGGCCTTTTGATGCCCTTGTTCTGAGTAAAATAACTCTCCTTCTGGCTCGATTCAATCACTCGAGCGATCTGGACAGCTTCATTATAAATCTTCTTTTCTAAGCCCAGAACATGTTCTCTTATGCTTCCTCTCAGTCCCGTGAGAAACCTACGGGTTTTGGTTTCTTCCTCTTGCATACTCCGTGGTGCGAAGAAAAACAGCTCTTCATATCGCTGTTGATACGCATCCACTGACATCTGTCCCTGATAAAGACTCAGGAACTCCTTCTCCATCGAATCTCTGAAGCTTCGTGGAAAATATTTCTCAAAGAAGGCTTCTTTATATATAGCCCAAGTCAGTAGGGCGTGCTTAGTCAATAGATAGGCCCTAGTCGATTTCCACCAATGATGTGCGTCGCCTTTGAGCATGAAGGTGGCACACAATACTTTCTCCTCTTCTGTAATAGTCATCATCAGAAAATTTCTTTCCATCTCATCTATCCAGTGTGCTGGCCATAATGGATCAGACGGTTTGCCATTAAATTCCCTGGGCTTCATCTTCAAAAACCTCTCGACCAGTCGAGAGTGATCCATCTGAGTTTGATATGCCCCAAACATATGGGGTGGATACTGATAATTAGCCTGTGCTGCTTCCGGAACCTGCACTGGAATCTGTGCAGCAGTTTGTTGAGGTGTCTGAGGGGCTGGGTGGTTACCCACCGGTGCCGCACTGGCTTGTCCTGTGTGCATGGGTGTGGCCTGAGTAGTTTGAAACATAATGCCCATGGTAACTTGCATCTGGGCCTGTGCGTATTGCATATGTTGTAGCTGCTGAGCTAGGTTCATAACCACAGTTGCTAGCTCCGGTGGTAGAGGTGGCAAATTTGTAGGGTTTACCGGTTCTGGATTTCTCGGTGCATGGTTATTCTCTTGACTAGTCTCCTCTACTGGTGGTGGTGGTGGGACTGCATTTCGGCTCTGTCTGGTTACTCTTCTTCCAGACATATTTTCCTTCTGAGATGGGTGGTGCCTAAAAATCATCAAAATCAGTGAGAAATCATTTATACTTCATGTAGGCACGCTAACCGATATAAAATTCAAAATCCTCAATTCATTCTGTGAAAAATACTGTCTTTTCTATGTAGGGTCGATGGTGAGGGTCGATGGTATGTCCAACCCTTGGTATCCGACCCTGGGAATGACCTGTTCTTCCCGAGAGCTGAGGGTCGATGCGAGGGTCGATGGGTATCTGACCCTCAGTCCGACCCTCGATTTTCTGTCAGATTCCCGAGAGCTAAGGGTCGATGGGAGGGCCGATCCGAGGGTCGATGGTGTCATTCGAATTGTCCGACCCTCGGACCAAAAATCAGATTTTTAAGATCCGATTCTGGGTCATTTCTCACTATTCCTCCTCCGTCTCGACTCGTCTCTACTCTCTGAGTTGCTACAGTGCCACTCTACTGTTTTTGGTCGGTTTAACTCCGGGTTTCAACGTCCACGTCATCCCTACAGGTATGTCTTCCCGTTTTTACCTGTTTTTAGGTTTTCTTTTCTAGGTTTCTGCCCGTTTAACTCATATTTTTCAAATTAAACTTTTTTCAACCGTAAAAATTCGATTTTTATTGGGGGCTTTTGTTATTGGTGTCTCGAGGAACGAAAGCCCACAAAAATTTTTTGAGTTTCATCGGTTGTTTATCGAGGAACTTGAAATTTTCTCTTTTTTCCCTAATTTGTCGACATTTTTTATTTTTCTTGAATTTCTTCAAATTGGACATCGTCAGTTAAAATTTCCTACTGTATGTGGATTGTAGGATATGTTTTAACCTACGTAAGTTCTCATACCCACTTGTATGGTGAGAATTTGAGATTTTCTGGTCGACCCACGTCGTTATTAAATCAAATTTTAGGATTTTTATCCTGCTAACTCCTTGTTTCCTTTTTTTCTCTTATTTTGCAGATACTATGGCCCGTACCAAAGTACCCAGGGTGCGTGATCCGCTTCGCTTCCGTTCGAATGAAGCCGAGGCACAGTATGCTGACTATGCCCGTAAGAAGGTTGAAAGGGGTCGCATGGTGAACTTGGCTGAGCTAGCCTTGTTCAATGTAGAGGGAGCGTTTGGTGATATGGGATGGCTCCCTGTCATCACATACAACGCGTGCACATGTCCAGACTTGGTGCGCCAGTTTTATTGTAATCTCCAGGTGGTGGGGAATTACAATGATGTTGAGCATGGTCAGGAGTTGCACATCACCAGTTACGTCAGGGGGGTGCACATTTCCTTTGATTATCGACAGCTGGTCGATCTGTTGGGCATTCCCTATGATGGCCCCATGGTGTACTGTGCGCCGGGAGAGCCACAGTTTGTTGAGATGGAGATGAGGGCAGAGATCGACAACCAGTTGCTCCGTCCTGATCGATGGCAGATGAGAGCTTGTTACTTGCGTCCAGCTCTACGGGTCTTCTGCAAGATTATCCAGCATAATCTGATCCCACAGAGTGGGCACTATGAGAGGGTCTCTCAGCTGACACAGTTCTTGATCTATAGTATATGCACTCGACAGCCGGTCTGCCTACCTTACATCATCATGCGGACGATGATTAATGCTACATTGTCCGGCCATAGGGGAAATCTACCCTATGGACGCATGATTACAGTGCTATTGACCCGTCTGGGGGTGGATCTGGTAGATGAGAAGATCCAGGCGAAGACCTTCTCGTCGCCTCTAGATTGGGAGGCTATCTGTAAGATGGGGCTGCGAGATGCTGAGGTTAGTGATGAGGAGAGGAACGCGATGGTGCGCCCTCACACTCGGGTCGAGATGGCTGATGCTGAGGCTGCTGCTGCTGCTGCTAGAGCTCGTGGGGATCCAATCGACGATGATGATCGTATGTATATGGACGTCGACTCGATAGCACCGCCATCACCCACACATGCGGCTGGAGTTGGTATGTCTTCTGCGGCGGCCCGAGGCTGGTCCTTCCCATTCGGCTGATCCTTCACTTCCACATTCAGCCATGATGGAGATGATGCAAGAGATCAGGGATGCTCAGCGCAGATCTGATCTGAGGATGGATGAGCTGTTGGCTGCTCAGCACGCATCAGGCGTACGGATGGGGGAGCTCCTAGAGGTGCAGCGTGCGACTGATCAGAGGATAGCCGGTCTCACAGCTAGTCTCCAGACGACCCAGACCCAGGTGGCCTGGTTGACTAGGGTCTATGCTGAGGACTATGACAGAGATCGTGAGGCCCCGCCTCCTCCTTCGCCTCCAGCTTCTTGATTGTACTTTATTTTTCTTGTACTACAGAGTAACTGTCCGGGTTGTGGACTGTACTCTGCTTTCGTTATATATATATGTTTTGTTTCGCTCTCATTGTTATGTAAACTTGTTTCTCTTTTTAATAGATGCATTATTCTCTTTTAGATTTTGTCTCAAACATCACTGGTGCTTACAATGTGTTAATATTACTATTTTTATTTTTATCCTATCTCAGTTCACAATTGTGTTGAATGTATGCTAGTTCAGCAGACAAGGCCTGAGATGCTCTGATACCAAGTTGTCACACCCCAATTTTGGTCTAACCAGAATGGTGTGATGAACCGCTAATAAACCAATGGTTCAACCAGGATCTCAAATAGGCTATCCCCGCATTATCTAAACTTACACACATCCATGATCATAATCAGAGTAAATACACAATAGCGGAAGTCTTATAATAACATGAACTGAGAACTAACATGATATCATTAATTTAATAGCAAATTATTCTGTCATTAACTAAGACATAAATATTTAAATACCAAATACATGTCTTAATAAAATCCAACAAAGAAACCTATAAAATATCTAATCAAATACACACGAGTTGCACTTGCAAGAGGAGTCGTGTGTATACACTTCAGCTTCAGCTTCCATCGCCGCTATGTTTCCGTATGCAGACGTATTCATATAGTCTTCAACGGTATAACCTGCATCATCAACTAAAATATTCGACATCGAGGGGTGAGCACACAACACGGCTCAGTGAGTAGCCAAAACAATACAACAATACATATGCATGCAAAAAGTCAATTTATATCTTTGGTCTGGTTTAAAGTTTACAGTATGCTATAGAAAGGTTGAGGTAGCCAAAGGTCACGTTTATTGACTCCGCCTCTATACACGAGTGTGTGACGTTACCCGAAGATCACGTTTATCGTCAACTCACATGCACCCAATCATGAACATTATATAACAAAGGTTACGCTTATTGCTATATAGTGCCATACCAACACGTAAGCCCCTGTTAGCGAGGGCTGCAAACTGGGCTCGCAACTAACCAATCCTAATGCCAAACAGTGTGTCCAAGGCCTCACCCCAGCATCCCTCTGAATGCCCATAGAGATAGAGCTAAGGGCCCCCGGTAGAGTCAGAGACTACAACGACCGAGACCACCTCCCCTGATACTCTACGACATAATAGTTCTGCTAAAGTAATGGCGATACGACGATGCCAATGCACAAGACCTGAGTTAGAGATAGAGCTAAAATGCTGAGACCCGCCAAAAGTTAACGTTTATTGACGTTCTCATCACACCTCCCCTGATACTCGCTCGCACCTAGCACATCAACCACACACATACAAGCACATGCCTATTCCTATCATCATCATCATCATCATCATGTTATAAACAATAAAGAAAATATGCATGAAAAAGTAATAGAAATATTGGATGGCATGCTGTATGGACATTACAAACATATTCGCATAGAATCAAACATAGCATAGGACTCAAGAAATAGAAAACAGTTTATTATTCACCAATTTAGTTTGGGGATAAGGTTCCTCACCTTAGCTTGCTATAAGATACTTTTCCAAGCTTTAAATTCACCTTTACAATGTTATTATATTGCTAGAAGACCTAACAAAATCGATAGAATTTAATTAGAATAAATTCTGAATTTAAAACCATTATGTCAACTGAGGGTCGATGCTAGGGTCGATGGGTCTATCGACCCTCCCTTCTTTCTAGACTTCCCGAATGCTGAGGGTCGATGGTCAGAAACACCTAGGGTCGGATGGTCATCGACCCTGGGTGCGACCCTCGGTGCACTCTGGTCTAATTTCCACTTTTTAATCCATTCTTCATGTTTGGGGTCCTATGGTTTGCTCCCACATTCCATTAAACATTCATTCCATGGTCTGAAACCATGAATCATCCTCTTAGATGGCTTTCATACATTCTCCTAGGGTTTTCCATGAAAACCTAACCATGGATGGATGGTTTGGGTTTCTCCGAGATCGCTCTCTCTCCAATAACTATCCTAAGGTCTGTAGAAACTCATGGAATTAGTATCCATACCTGAGAAGTTTAATCTTTCTCTGCAACTCTTCTCCTTTTTGCTAGGTTCTCTTCTTTGCCTCTCTTCTTCCTCTTTTCCTTCTCCTCTCTTTCTCTCAATTCAATTAGGGTTGTGAAAGGAGTGAAAGTGGCCTAGGAACGTCCTTTAAATAGAGTAAAAACATCCTAAATAAGTCCCTCTGAGATTTGGAAAGAATCATAATCGAAAAATATAGAAATTTCCTAATTTCTATATTCGGCAGAATCCGAGGGTCGATGATCCCGTCGACCCTAGGGTCTTAAGCTGTCCGACCCTCCCTCCAAAACCGAGGGTCTGACTCTTTGTTTTGGGAGGTCCGACCCTACTTAGCTGGGTATGCGACCCTTCCCCTAATTTAAGTGTTTTTGGGTCGATTTGATACCTGGGATCTCGATCTCCTTCACGCCCTTGGTCCATTTGACTCGACCATGATGGGTGAACCTGGTTCAAGGTGGTAAGACCCGGTTAGATTGACACGGGTCTTACAGTCAAGATAGGTGCAGAGACTAGTCTTGATTTCAAATTCTGAAAGCATTTCTCGCACTCATCTGACCATATAAATTTTTCTCCCTTCTTGGTTAGTCTGGTAAGTGGAACGGCCATCCTTGAGTAGTCTTCCACAAATCTTCTATAGTAACCAGCCTATCTGAGGAAACTATAAATCTTCGCAACTGATTTTGGTGCTTCCCATCCAACTATAGCAGCTATCTTACTTGGATCTACCTTGATACCATCTTCAGATACCACGTGGCCCAAGAAGGCCACCTCCTTCAACCAAAATTCACACTTCTTGAACTTGGCATAAAGCTTCTCCCTTCTCAGTCGTTGTAGGGCTGCTCTCAAATGTGTTGCATGAGCCTCCTTGTCCTTTGAGTAGACCAATATGTCATCGATGAATACGATGACCGAAGTGTCCAACATGTCATGAAACACTCGGTTCATCAGTTCCATGAACGACGCTGGAGCGTTAGTCAACCCGAACGACATTACCAGAAACTCATAATGCCCATACCTTGTCCTGAAAGCAGTCTTTGGAATATCTCCAGTCTTGATCTTCAATTCGTGATACCCTGATCTGAGATCAATCTTCGAGAAAACCTTTACACCCTGTAACTGATCGAACAGATCATCGAACCTAGGCAAAGGATATCGATTTTTGATGGTTAACTTGTTCAGCTCTCGGTAGTCGATACATAGCCGTACACTACCGTCCTTCTTCTTGACGAACAATACAGGTACTCCCCATGGTGATATGCTTGGTCGTATGAAACCCTTATCTAGCAATTCTTTTAATTGGGTCTTCAACTCCTTTAATTCTGTAGGGGCCATCCTATAAGGTGCTTTAGACACTAGTGCCAACCCTGGCATTAGGTCTATCACGAACTCTGTAGCCCTGTCTGGAGGTAGACCTGGGAGATCCTCTGGAAACACATCTGGAAACTCTCGTACCACATCTAGATCTTCCATCCTTGGCACCTCAGCAGTGATGTCGACCACAGACACTAAGTACCCTACTCCTCCCTTCTTTAAGCATCTCTTAGATTTTAGGGCAGATAGGATCAGCTTCCGCTTCCTGGGTAACTTGGTCCCGATGAAGCTAAACTCTTTTTCTTTCTCGTCTTTAAGCACAAGCTTATTTCCACCACATAATAAGCTGGCTGAATGCTGGCCTAACCAATCCATTCCCAAGATGACGTCAAAGTCTGCCATCTCGAGTTGAACCAGATTAGCTTCTAGATCTCGGTCGTCAATGCTAATTGTACATGGTCCAAAATATTTGTTCAATGCCACTTCGACTCCTAGTGGGAGTGAACTATCAAGCTTGGGTTTAGATGCTTGACAGGTAATTTCATTCGCTTCCCGAAAGAAATAGAAACGAAGGAGTGCGTGGCCCCAGAGTCAAAGAGTACTCTGGCAGGTATACCAGCTATATTTACAGTTCCTATAATTTAATTATCCCTTAGTTCTACATGCTCACACAGAATAAAATAGTAAGCTAAATAGGAAGGGATAGAATCATACCAGTGACCACATCAGGTGATGCGGCTGCCTCTTCAGTGGTGACTGCAAATATCTTTCCTTACTGTAGAGGTTGTTTCCTAGGTAAAGTGCAGGTCCTTGCAACATGACCCAGTTGCTGACAGTTGAAACATTTAATGTTTGGGTTTTGTCTAGCGAACTATGGTGGTGGTGGTGCAGTAGTGTTTCTTACAGGCACCATGGTGGACTGAGCCCTGTATGGGCAGAATGGTCTATTATTATCGCCACCTGAAGTCTCAGTAGCCGGTCTCTTCAGTCCCCTGTTCTGAGCAAAGAAACTATCCTTTTGACTTGATTCAATCACTCTGGCAACCTGTACAACCTCATTGTATACTTTTTTCTCCAGACCCAAGATATGCTCTCTAATGCTTCTACGCAGTCCCATGGTGAACCTATGGTTCTTGGTTTCTTCTTCTTGCATGCTTGTCGGTGCAAAGAAAAATAGCTCTTCGTACCTTTGCTGGTAAGCATCTACAGTAGACTGAGACTATTGTAGTTTGAGGAATTCCTTCTCCATCTGGTCTCTAAAGCTCTTTGGAAAATATTTATCGAAGAAAGCTCCCTTGAATATAGCCCAATCGATCTGAGCGTGCATTGTTTCCAAATACGCCCGTGTAGAATTCCACCAGGCGTTTGCATCCTCATCCTCTATACATGTCATCAGACGGAAATTCTTCTCCATCTCAGCAACCCACTGTGCTGGCCACAGTAGTTTCCCTGGCTTCCCTGTGAATGTAGGGGGTTTCAGCTTCAAAAACCTATCCACTGCTCGGCTCAGTTCGTGTTGTCCCTGTGCATTCATTCCGTACCATGGTGGTAGGTACGGGTAGGCTCCTTGATAGGTAAACGACGATGGAAATTGATGTGGTGGTTGTAGATTCCATCCTTGGCCCATTGGCCCAGAGCTACCATCCCTTGGCAGTGTGGTGTTATTTCCCCTATGTTCAGGTGTGACCTCTGTGGGGATATATCTTGGTGGCTTGAACATCTTCAGCATCTCATCCAGGAACGTCTTCTTGCTGAGCTTCCATCTTATAAACCAGATTCGTGACAATTGTCTCGGAGTTTGTGTGAGGAGGGCCTGGTAAATTTGTGGGTGCCCTGGGAACCTGCCCTTCTCCACTCTCCTGATTTAGATTTTGCTCTTCAACATATTCTGTTTCCACGTTGTCCTCAG
The DNA here is from genome assembly GCA_028583415.1 of Protea cynaroides. Lineage (NCBI taxonomy): Eukaryota > Viridiplantae > Streptophyta > Magnoliopsida > Proteales > Proteaceae > Protea > Protea cynaroides. Next base: position 44,274,421 of record CM053270.1, on the reverse strand, counting down.
CTTGGCGCACCCTGGAGTGGTGACGCTTTCGTGAGCCTCTACGACCATTTTCGCCTACCATCTCAGATTAGTCTGTTTGGATCTGAGAAGAAGACATAACACATAAGGTACAGTCGAATAATCATAATAGTGTTAGTCTTTAACAATTGCAAAGCGAATAGTCGAAATGGAAACTCAAAATTGAATTCTTAAAAAATTTTCCAAAATTTTTCGGGTCAGATATAGCTGACCGGTCGCAACATACCGGTCGCTACACTGTATAGTATGGTGCGACCGGTATAGTCGACCGGTCAGAATTTTCCATCTAACCGAGAGATAGCGGTCGACTATACCAGGGGGTACCGGTCGACCGATATGGGCAAAACCATCAACCGGTATGCCCAAAATCTCTTTAAAATCATGAAAAAGTGAGTTTTTTCTCACTTTTCCCAAGTTGTCACACCCCAATTCTGAACCAACCAGAATGGTGTGAGTGAACCGTCACTGAACTAATAGTTCACATCAGGATCTCAATAAGACCGTGTCCACTTAGACAAACCATTGCACAAAACCACAATCAGAATATAATAGAATACAGCGAAAGTCTTTAAAATGAACTGAGCATCTATTGAAAGATTTAAATAAAGTATTTAATTATCCAAACTCGCAAACATAAATAAATATCCTTACATCCATTTAATGTCAACTGAAAATAACTAAAACAAATAAAATAAAATCCTAGAGATACACACAGAAAGGGCACTCGCATGAAGCGTCATTCTCGTCCTCTCCTGCTTGTACGTCCAGAGCAGCAACACCTCCATACGCCGGAGCGTTCATATAATCGTCCACCGTGTAACCTACATCAACATCTAAAAACAGTGTATATACAAAGGGTGAGCTCACAACTTAGCTCAGTAAGACAATCAGACAGTGTATCAATATTATATGCATGAGTAACAATCATTTTATGTTGTGGTCTGGTTTAAGTTTGCAATGTGCTATAGAAAGGGTTGGTGGCCACCGCCCCTCTTTACACGAGTGTATAGCATCGCACAGTAGATCACACCGTTGCCGACCCACATGCACCCATCATGGAATAGAGATAGAGCTAAGGCATCCACTACCTCCCCTGATGCTCTACCCATACCAATACATAAGCCTCTACTGGCTAGGGCTTGCAAACTGGACTCGCAACTAACCAATCCTATACGTCATCACTATAGGCTCTATCCCAGTACAGCTCCCTACGGCATAGAGATAGAGCTAGAGTGTGGTGGCCAGGCAGGAGACCACAGTGCCACGACCTCCCCCTGATGCCCTACCCGCACCAAGCATACTAAGGCAGAACAATACGCAAGTAGACTCTATCCCAACATAACTCCCTACGGCATAGAGATAGATCTAGAGTCTGGTGGCCAGGCCGGAGACCACAATACCATGTCCTCCCCCTGATGCCCTACCCGCACCAAGCATGCTAAGATAAAATACTACAAAAAGGTGCTAGTGTGAGGAATGATCTCAGACCCCAGGCCCTTCCCATTCCACACACTAACGAAAACAATCACATGCTTAACAATCACATCCTAGCATATGGAATATGCATAACAAGTATAATAACTGAAAATAACAGATGACATGTGAGAATGCACAAACATCATACCAAAGATTCAGGGTTATTAGCAACGGTTTACTGTCCATTAATTATTAGGGTTTAGGTCTGATTCCCTTACCTGACGCTCGTTTGATAGCTTGCTCCACGCCGCAAGATCTAAACATGCTATCACAAAGTCCTACATGATATTAGGATTCAATTCGTATAGTTTCTTAGGGTTTACGTTGGTCGAAAACCAATGAGGTTACAAAAATACACTCACAGAGCTGACTGGTCGCATGTACCAGTCGCAGCACTGTGGGAAAACCTGTGACAGGTATGGTCACCCGGTCCCCACAGGCCACTCCCCGAGAGGTACCGGTTGCGGTACCGATCGCATGGGGTGCGACCGGTATGGTCGACCGGTATGTCTCCGGAAGACCATACATCAGGTTTCTCGACTGCCGTCGATCACTCTCTATTGATTCTAGGGTTTCTCCTACACATTCTAAGTCTGAACTTTGAGTTAGAATTGTTTCCAACTCCATTCTGGTCTAGTTTTGATGATATTCATTCTAGAACTCGAATCTAAGGTTTAACAACTAAATTAGGGTTTGACGGCAAAATAGGGTTTAGGTCAATACCTGCTTTGCATGGTGTTGATCCAAGCAACCCAACCATCCTAGAGTCAAAATGTGAGAGGGAGGGTTTAAACACTTACCGTCGACCGGCGTAAGGTATGCGTCGTCGAACGGCAACAGCGGCTCTTCCTTCTTCTTCCTAGCTCCTTCTCCTTCTCCAATCTCCTTCTCCTCTCTAGGGTTTGTGAAGATCAATGGAAGGGATTCTAGGAGGTTTAGAGGGGTTTAAATAGGCTAGGAATTAGGTTTAGGAAGCCTCTTAGGATTAGGAAAGTCCTAGGATTCGGAATTAGGAAAATGGGACCCACAGAGATCCAATTTCGGATCTTGGTAGTCTGCTGCGCAGACTATAGCGGTCGACTGGTACCATCGAACGGTATGAATAAAATTCATACTTAAGTTGGTCTGTTTGGTCCGATTTTGTACCTGATTGTCATCCGCTCGTCCCGTCTGGCCCGATGATGATCGAAAGACCTGATACGACATGAAATCATGGTTTAGATCGGGTTCATTGAGTGCGGGTCTTACAGTCATCCAGAAAAATATGTCCAGATGTTGCTCAAAATTAGTCCCCATTGTATGACTCGATGGTGGGCATGGTAAAGTGCTTAAGAGCAAGGACCCTCATAATTTCCTTGGACAATGGAATGACTGCAGCGTAAGTCGGCCAAGGTGGAATGGTTCAGCGTTGTTCGACCTGCTATAGTCGAGTGATCAAGTCGACCAACTACCTTTCCAAAGTCATAGGTGGAATAAGCGGCACTAGTGCCTGTTGATTGACTGGCCCTATAGGGGAGGAACAGGAGGAGGAGGTACTGCTCTGACTGGGACATTTTGGTTTGCCCTCTCTTGTCGAGCCGCATTAAATAAAAAACCTAGCATCATGGTCTAGTACCAGGTTGGGTGGGAGTCGAGTCTCTCATGCACCAAAACTCATTCATTCTGAGATGAATGGCTATTAGTGGATGCTACCGTATTATGAACAAGGGCCATGGAATTAGGGACCTGGCAGACTTACCATTAGATCAGTCATGATAGGACCGTGATCTTACCAATCAGCTGTGGTTGGAGTGATTCCTTGCGAAAGCCAAGTGCGCCGCTGCTACTTGAGCTGCAGGAGGTACTGGGGTACAATTTGGAGTCCTAACCCCAATGCCCACATTGATTGGTCTAGCCTCACGTATCATGTGTAATAGCTGTGCAATTTGCTGACTCATGGCTTTGAACTGCTCATGAGTTACATTGGGCAACAAGAGGAGGAGGAGGTGTATGCATGGGGACATGATTTGGGGTCGTCTCTATAGTGTGGGCATCACTCTCCTCTTCCTGAATTTCTTCAATTGGTGGTACGGTTGATTGCACGAGTTTCTCTGTCAGCCATTAGAGTAAAACACAATCTCTTTGGCACTTTCTACAAATTCAATCTAGACACCCCATGGTGGCACCAATCTGCTGTAGTCGGAAATTGTCCCACCGGTCTATGGTGACCAAAACCTATAACAACAGAGAAGGAGGTAGAAGCGTTTTGGGAGACATGGCCCAGGAAACACTTCGATGCCTAAGTCAAAGTCTGAGTACAAGCAGTCAAGAGTCATCAAGTGACAAGCTCTAGTTTAAAGAGTGGAGATGTAAAGAGAATTAGTGTACAAAAAGATTCATTGGGAATTACCTTGGGAGACTACTTGTATTTATAGAAGGAGGCATGGAGGGCCAAGGTCCGTATCCTAAGATGCGTGGATAGGGCGGACTGTCAAGTGTCCGTGTTTGATGGTTATGATACTCCTCAGTCTCAGTGTTTGAGTAGGAGTAGGGAACCAAAGGGCGGGTGGCCGAGTTTGAGGATTTCAAGGTGACAGGAATCTCCCTATGCGTGTGTCCTTTAGTAGATCAGAAGTGCGCTGGACAAGTCGACTCAGAATAAGTCGGAGTTAGTCATGAATTGCATCCTACTAGAAGGACTCTTGATACGGAATGGGGTCAGTTTGGGATGTCTATGAGTGGCAGCCACTGCCTTGCAACCGTATTTTATAAGGGCTAGGACTCCTTATTGTCATGTCCTACGAGGAGTATGACTCCCTCGCTGTGGTTCTCAAGGAAAGGGATTCTTCTTCAGTAGGTCACTCGGTTGTGGGCGTAGTCGGCCTGGTGACTTCTCTAACTATGCTCATCTATTGCGTTGTCAGCCTTTTTGAAAACTATGCACATATCATTTCTTTTATAGGGGGGTATATTTTGCCCCTTAACAGATAGCGACTCCATTTTATGAGGATTTTCATTGACAGTCATGATCTAAGTGCCTCTGTTCTGTCCATGTGGACAAATATAATTTTTTCTCTCAAACTGCACCTTGCTGCCAAGTGTGGGGAATATAATTTATTAACCATACAATTGGTTAAAATGTCATTATTTAAGAATGTTCTTACTGTCCAAGTGCGTGGATTAATTTCCCATGACTACTTTACCACTATCAATTGTGAAATATTATTTTATGAGTTTTCTATTGCAGCACATGTGGATATATGAGAAATTTTCTCTTTGCTTCCGTGTTTAGGGATTGTCATTCATATCCTGTAGAATGTTTAATGTGGTTTGTCTCTTAGATTAGCAATGTATTTCTTTTATTTTGCTGAGAATTATCATTTTTTCATGCAAATACTTAGCTAATTTGTCATCCTTATACATTTGAGCTGTCTAGATGTGGGGATATGCTAAGTCAGCACCCACATGTTTTCTGTGAGTAGGGAAATGCCTAATTTAAGAGGCTACTTGGTCACCTACATTCAGGACAGGATGCAGGACAGGGTAATAGGACAATCACAATCCCCTCATTTTATGTCCTTCACTGCACAAACGGGTCTATCGCGCCCCACGTATGAAGCGGTTTGATTGAATCAATGCAAAACTCGAATGAATCCATTTTTTTTTGAGGGATCTCCATTTGTTGGATTTTCTCATGTGGGTCCGACCTCATTTGAGAGACCCCTTTTTTAGAAGGACAAAAATGCCCTCTTGGGTAGTTACAAACTGCTTTCAAACTATCACACCGGTGGCCTATTTGCTTAACAAGTGGCAATAAGAACCCTACCTTGGCTTTCAAATCATGTTATTCAATCTTCACTAAACCCAAACCATGCAAGGACCTGATTCTTGGGAACATAATATATCCACGATACATAAGCAATTTGGGTAGATTTTTTAAATTCGGTCCATCGATTGAATTGGTTTTACTTGTGGTCTAATCATAAGCATTCTAAGCTTGTTTTGGGAGATATATTCACTTAACTAGTGGGGATAGAAACCTGTTCTCTATGTTCCATGAGCTTGATTAGTGGCCTTGGATACCTACCTGAACCCAAACTACGTGAGGACCTAATTCCCAAGAGATGATGTGTCTGCGGGATACCTAGGAAATTTGAATCAGATTCCCAAATTCTATCCAAAGGTTTAATTGATCGATTTCTTCTGACATTTTGGTTTTAATAAATTTTACTCAAGCTTGCTTTAGGTGGCTGTTTGCTTGACAAGTGACAATAGAAACTATGCAATTTTCAATCGTACTTTGACCCGAACTACGTGGGGACTTAATTCTTAGGAGGCAATGTCTTTGAGATACATATGCAATTAGAATAAATTTTTCAAATTGGCCAATTAGCTGCTTTGGTCTATTTTGACTAGTTTTGTTCAATGTCAGTTTTCTCGTGGGCCATATGCCTGTTTGGGGGCTATGGACATGTATCATCTGTCGAACTACGTTTGGGCTTGAAATAATCTTCCATTGACCCTGAAATGTCAAAATAAAATAGTATAAGAAAAGAATGGTATAGGAAATCGATTTTCAAATTAGGCAATTTGGGTACTTAACATGTCACACCCCAATTCTGGACTAACTAGTGGTGTGATGAACTGTCATGAGAACCAACGATTCAAACTAGAATCTCGTATAGGCCGTGTCCACCTGGTTAAACCAAACACAATCCACAATAATAATCAAAGTAAATAAATAAATAGTGAAAGTCTTTATTAATAATGAACTGAGGTCTAACAATAATAAATAAATAAATAAATCCAATTATCTCCAAGTGAACTCATGACATAACATAAATTAATCAATTACATGTTCAAAAAGTTAAAAATAGCTAAACTAATAAAAAAACACATTGGTTGCACTCGCACGATGGATCATGCGCTTCATCCATAACTTCCACGTCCATAACTGCCACGTGTCAGTGCATCGGTGCATTCATATAATCTTCAACGGTAAAACCTGCATTAACAACTAAAATATTCGATGTCGAAAGAGTGAGCACACATCACGGCTCAGTGAACAAACAAAACAATGCAAACATATGCATGCATTCAATTCATATCTTTGGTTAGGTTTTAAGTTTACAATGTGTATAGAAAGGATTGGCAGCCACCACACCTCTATACATGGGTGTGTGAATCCATCCAATGGATCAAATACCATTGTCATCCCACATCCACACTACCATGGAATAGAGATAGAGCTAAAGTGTCCAGATCACACACAGCCCTGCTGGCGAGGGCTTACAAACTGGACTCGCAACTAACCAATCCTAATGTCATCCAATGTATCCAAGGCCTCACCCCAACATCCCTCAATACATCCATAGAGATAGAGCTAAGGCCCCACGACAGAGTCAAAGACCACACTGTCCGAGACCACCTCCTTTGATGCCCTACGACGTAATAGCTCTGCTAAGGTGATGGCGATATGACGATGTTAGTGGGCAAGACTTGAGTAGAGATAGAGCTAGAGTTTGGTGACCAAACTAGAGACCGTAGTGCCACGTCCTCCCCCTGATGCTCCACTCGCATCCAACAGACTAACCATACACACAATCACATGCCTATTCCTAGCATCATCATCATCATGTTATAAATAGACAGAAATAAATTTGCATGGGCAGAAATAACAATAATATTGAATGATATATGAGATGTACATTACAAGCATACAAGCATAGAATCATTCATTGCATTGGACAAATAAAATAAAACAGTTTGTTATTATCCAATTAGTTTAGGTCTTGTTCCCTCACCTTTTAACGATGTTCGATCTTCTCCAAGCCTTGAAAATCACTTTTGAACTACTTCAGAACCTAACAAATTTATGGATTTTAAGTTAGGGTTCAAGTTTACCAAGTTACAGTAGTCAAAAAGCTAATTTGGTCTCAAATAGGCTTCCTGAAGCTGTGTAGTTGTACGTGTGGTTGAACATGTGGTCTCAGTATTTGCGATCACAGGGTGTATGGTCGATGTGTATGGTCGCATATCATGCGACCACACATGCGACCATACCTTCTATGGGATATTTCTAAGAGTGTGTGGTCGACCTCTGGTCACTCTGTGGTCGACCATAGGTTACGACCACATAAAGTTTGATCAATTTTTATCCTCAATCCAATTCCTTTATGAGTCGATTCATTGGTTTATCAATATGATTCCTCCTATGATCGGTCTGTGGCCTTTAATTCATAATTTTTGCAAAGTTATCCACCCTAACCTACTCTCCATGGATCTCCCTTGAGTTTTTGTTCATGGGGTCTCATGGTTAAGATCCCACATCAATTCCACATTTAAATTTACAATAGGAAAAACCCTATACCATGTGATCTACTTCTATAGAGATGGTTCCTTACCTTGGCCTTCTGTAGCAAGCTAAAACCTTCCTTCCTCTCAGCTTGCCTCTTTAGATCTCTTTTTCTTTCTTTTCCCCTCTCTTTTTCTCTCTTAGGTTTAGAGTTTCAATATGGATTATAAAAAAGTAAAAGAGGCTAAGGGACGTCCTTTATATAGAGAAAAACCTCCATATAGAGTTCTCCCTCAACTAGGAAAGAGATCCCTAAGTTTAGAAAAGTTTTTAAAAACTCAGAGTCAGTCTCAACATCATGCAGTAACACGTATGGTCGCAGAATCCTTCGACCATACATCCCAAATATGCAACCACATGTTAGATTTTGAGTGGTCTTGTCACACCCCAATTTTGGACTAACCAGAATGGTGTGATGAACCGCTAATAAACCAACGGTTCAACCAGGATCTCAAATAGGCTATCCCCGCGTTATCTAAACTTACACACATCCATGATCATAATCAGAGTAAATACACAATAGCGGAAGTCTTATAATAACATGAACTGAGAACTAACATGATATCATTAATTTAATAGCAAATTATTCTGTTTCCAACTGAGACATAAATATTTAAATATCAAATACAAGTTTTTATCAAATGCAATAAAAGAAACCTATAAAATATCTAATCAAATACACACGAGTTGCACTCGCAAGAGGAGTCGTGTGTATCATCTTCAGCTCCAGATTCCATAGCTGCCACGTTTCCATACGCAGACGCATTCATATATTCTTCCACGGTATAACCTGCATCATCAACTAAAATATTCGACGTCGAGGGGTGAGCACACAACACGGCTCAGTGAGTAGCCAAAACAATGCAACAATACATATGCATGCAAAAAGTCAATTTATATCTTTGGTCTGGTTTAAAGTTTGCAGTATGCAATAGAAAGGTTTAGGTAGCCAAAGGTCGCGTTTATTGACTCCGCCTCTATACACGAGTGTGTGACGTTACCCGAAGATCACGTTTATCGTCAACTCAAATGCACCCAACCATGAACATTATATAACAAAGGTTAACGTTTATTGCTATATATTGCCATACCAACACGTAAGCCCCTGTTGGCGAGGGCTGCAAACTGGGCTCGCAACTAACCAATCCTAATGCCAAACAGTGTATCCAAGGCCTCACCCCAGGGCGATACGATGATGTCAATGCACAAGACTTGAGTTTGAGATAGAGCTAAAGTGCTGAGACCCGCCAAAGGTTAACGTTTATTGATGTTCTCATCACACCTCCCCTGATACTCGCTCGCATCAAGCACATCAACCACACACGTACAAGCACATGCCTATTCCTATCATCATCATCATCATGTTATAAACGATAAAGTAATTATGCATGAACAAATAATAGAAATATTGGATGGCATGCTGTATGCACATTACAAACATATTCGCATAGATTCAAGCATAGCATAGGACTCAAGAAATAGAAAATAGTTTATTATTAACCAATTTAATTTGGGGTTAAGGTTCCCCACCTTAGCTTGCTAATAGATACTTTTCCAAGCTTTAAAATCATCGTTATAATATTATTATATTGCTAGCAAACCTAACAAAGTTGATAGAATTAATTAGAATAAATTCTGAAATTAAAAACCATTCTGTTAACTGAGGGTCGATGCTAGGGTCGATGCTAGGGTCGATGGGTCTACCGACCCTCCCCTCTTTCTGGACTTCCCGAATGTTGAGGGTCGATGGTCAGAAACACCTAAGGTCAGATGGTCTATCGACCCTAGGTGCGACCCTTGGTACACTTTGGTCCAATTCCCTCTTTTAATCCATTCTTCTTGTTTGGGATCCTATGGCTTGCTCCTACATTCCATTCTACATTCATTCCATGGTCTGAAACCATGTATAATCCATCTAAATAGTTTTCATGCATCCACCTATGGTTTTCCATGAAAACCTAACCATGGATTGATGGTTTGGGTTTCTCCGAGATCACTCTCTCTCCAATAACTATCCAAAGGTCTGTAGAAACTCATGGAATTAGTATCCATACCTGAGAAGATTAATCTTTCTTTGCAACTCTTCTCATTTTTGCTAGGTTCTCTTCCTTGCCTCTCTTCTTCCTCTTTTCCTTCTCCTCTCTTCCTCTCAATTCAATTAGGGTTGTGAAAGGAGTGAAAGTGGCTTAGGGACGTCCTTTAAATAGACTAGGAACATCCTAAATAAGTCCCATTAAGATTTGGAAAGAATCCCAATCGAAAAATATAGAAATTTCCTAATTTCTATAATCGGCAGGAACCGAGGGTCGATGGGAGGGTCGATGATCCCGTCGACCCTAGGGTCTTAAACTGTCCGACCCTCCCTCCAAAACCGAGGGTCTGACTTTCTGTTTTGGGAGGTCCAACCCTGCTTAGCTTGGTATGCGACCCTTCCCCTAATTTAAGGGTTTTTGGGTTGATTTGATACCTGGGATCTCGATCTCCTTCACGCCCATGGTCCATTTGACTCGACCATGATAGGTGTACCTGGTTCAAGGTGGTAAGACCGGGTTAGATTGACACGGGTCTTACAACTCCCCCTAACTTATAAAAATTTCATCCTCGAAATTTTACTTACCTTCGGAATCAAATAAGTAAGGGTATTGCTTTCTCATAGCATTTTCTTCTTCCCATGTAATTTCTTCCATGTCTCTACTTTTCCATGTGACCTTAACATAGTAGATATCTCTGTTGCATAGACGTTGAACCTTTCGACTAGTGATTTCTGTTGGTGTTACTTCAAATTTCAACTCATCAGTCAATTCTGGCAAGTCCACTGTCAAAACATGCATTGGGTCCTTGACATACTTCTTCAATAGGGAAAAGTGAAATACGTCATGTACACTTGACATAGATGGTGGTAGTGCTAACTGATAAGCTACTTTTCCACGCTTAGCTAGAATTTCATACGGCCCGACATATCTTTGACTTAGCTTCCCTTTCTGTCCGAACCACTTCAATCCTCGCATAGGCGATACTTTCAAAAATACTTTATCACCTACGGCGAACTCTAGATCTCTTCATCGAGTGTCTGCATATTGCTTCTGACGGTTCTGAGCTGTTCTCACCCTTTCCTTGATAATGTCGACCACTCGACAAGTTTCTTCAACAAATTTTGGTCCAACAATGCTACGTTCTCCCACTTCATTCCAAAACAAGGGAGTTCGACACTTCCTGCCATACAGTGCTTCATAAGGTGACATCTGTATAGTAGCCTGATAGCTGTTATTGTAAGCGAACTCGATCAATGGTAACTTTTCATCCCATGATCCCTTGAAATCAATTACACATGCTCGTAGCATATCTTCTGGAATCTGAATTGTATGCTCTGACTGTCCGTCTGTCTGTGGGTGGAATGCAGTACTAAACTTTAGTGTTGTTCCCATAGCCTTTTGCAGTCCTTTCCAAAATTTGGAAGTAAATCGTAGATCTCTATCGGACACAGTGCTTTCTGGTACACCGTGTAACCGAACAATATTACCCACATACAGCTTTGCTAACCTTTCGAGTGTATATTGGGATCGTATAGGTATGAAGCGAGCTGTCTTAGTCAGACAATCCACAATCACCCAAACTGCGTCAACTACTCGAGGAGTCAATGGTAGTCAGACAATCCACAATCACCCATACTGATGCAGTCCCATTTCCATGATGGTTCCGGTAATGGCTGTAACAGTCGAGCGTGTCTTTGTCGTTCAGCCTTTACTTTCTGACAATTTAGGCATTGAGACACGAACTTAGCTACATCTGCTTTCATTCCCCTCCACCAATATAATTTCTTCAGATCATGATACATTTTTGTACTTCCAGGATGTATCGAATAGATGGTGGTATGGGCTTCTTTCATCAGTCGGTGTCTAATGTCCATACTTTCTTTTTCAGGTACACATATTCTACCTTTATATTTCAGTACTTTCTCGTCATCCAAGGTGAACTCAGGGTTAGTCCTACCTTTCTCAATATCTTCTTGTACTGTTCTCAGATAAGGATCTGCTTTGATAGCTGTCTTCACTTCATCCACTATATTCGGTATAATCTTCAATGCCGCGAACATATTTGAAAACCGGTGAATAAACCCTTGGTTGGCTGATTCATCCGTCGTATCTATCACATACTGCTCGTTGCCGTGATTGAATACTATTCCGTTGGTACACATTGCTGCAGTCGTGCTAACTTCTCCTTGAGATTTAATCACTGCTTTTCTGCTTAATGCATCCGCTACTACGTTCGCTTTTCCCGGATGATACTGGATATCACAATCGTAGTCTTTCAATAGTTCCAGCCATCTTCTTTGTCTCATATTCAACTCCTTCGGATTAAATAAATAAGTAAGACTTTTATGGTCCGACTTAATCTGAAATTTCTCTCCGTATAAGTAATGTCTCCATATCTTGACAGCATGTACTACTGCCGCTAACTCCAAATCATGAGTGGGATAATTTTTCTCATGTATCTTTAACTGTCTTGAAGCATAAGCAATCACTTGCTCTCCTTGCATAAGCACACATCCCAATCCCAATCTCGATGCATCAGTGTATAAAGTAAATGTTTGTCCTGGAACGAGAATGGTCAAAATCGGGGCGGATATCAATCTGGCCTTCAGTGTCTGGAAGCTCTTCTCACATTTATCCGTCCACACAAACTTTTCACCCTTCCTGGTCAGACTGGTGAGAGGTACGGCAATCCGAGAATAGTCCTCTACGGATCTCCGATAATAACCAGCTAGACCCAGAAAACTTCTAATTCTGAAACGTTCTTTGGTGCTTCCCACTTTACAATAGCCTCGATTTTGCTGGGGTCCACTTTGATTCCTTCGGCGGATACCACATGGCCGAGGAATGCGACTTCACTTAGCCAAAACTCGCACTTTGAAAATTTGGCATATAGCTTCTTTTCCCTTAACCGCTGTAGGGCTGCGTTTAGGTTCTTGATATGGGTTTCCTTGTCCTTGGAGTATACCCATATGTCATCAATAAATACTATAACCGACGTATCCAATATATCGTGGAAAACTCGGTTCATAAGTTCCATGAACGTTGCCGGGGCATTAGTTAATTCGAAAGACATAACAAAAAATTCATAATGTCCGTATCTGGTCCTGAATGTTGTCTTCGGACTATCCCCTTCCTTAATCCTTAGCTGGTGGTAGCCTGATCGAAGATCGATTTTAGAAAATACTCTTGCTCCTTGTAACTGATCGAACAAGTCATCGATCCGAGGTAGTGGATATCAATTCTTGATTGTCAGTTTGTTCAACTCCAGATAGTCGATACATAATCGAACGCTACCATCCTTCTTCTTTACGAACAACACCGGTGCCCCCCATGGAGATATACAGGGTCGAATATAACCCTTGTCCAGCAGTTCTTGTAATTGCACTTTTAATTCCTTCAGTTCAGTAGGAGCCATTCTATAAGGTGCCTTTGATACTGGTGCGGCTCCAGGTATCAGGTCTATTACAAACTCTGTGGCACGGTCAGGTGGTAATCCGGGTAGTTCCTCCAAAAATACGTCAGGGTAATCCCGCACGACGTCAATGTCTTCCATTCGTGGTGCTTCCTTGGTTAGGTCGACCACTGATGCTAGGTACCCAACTGCTCCCTTCTCAAGGCACTTCTTAGCCTTTACTGCTGAGAGTATGAGCTTGCGTCTCCGTGGAAGTTTGGTTCCCGAGAAACTGAATTCTGCCCCTTCTTTGCCTTTGAATGTTAGCTTCTTCTCGGCGCATAACAGATTTGAAGAATGTCGAGCTAACCAATCCATTCCTAAGATGACATCGAAGTCTGCCATCTCAAGTCGTATCAATGTTGCATCTAAAATCTGTTCCCCAATGAGAACTGGACATGGTCCATAACCTTTTTCTAATTCCACTTCTAACCCCATCGGTGACCGTACAAGTAATTTGTAGTCTAATGTTTTGATGGGTAATTTTGTCTTCTTTCCAAATGACACAGATATAAATGAATGAGTAGCTCCGGAATCGAAGAGTACTCTGGCGGGTACGCCATTTATAGGTACAATACTTGTGATTCATCTTTACTTTGTCTACATGCTCATTCAATGTAATTAAATTTTAAGAATTTCGGTCATACCTGTGACCACATCGGGTGATGCGGCCGCATCCTCGGATGTAACAGCATATACCCGTCCCTGATGTAACTGCTTCTTGGGCTTTGGGCACTCCCTCGCCATATGTCCGGGTTGGTTGCAGTTAAAACACTTCAGAACTTCAGAATTTGACTTTGACTGAGGTTGCACTGCTGAAGTGGTCTTGGGTGCAGTAGTAAAGTTCTGAGGACAGAAAGGCTTATACGTCCTGGCATTTCCTCCGTTGTAGGAGTTTCCGGCTGATCTCTTGATGCCTCTGTTCTGGTTCAGATAACTCTCCTTCTGGCTCGATTCAATCACTCGAGCAATCTAGACTGCTTCATTATATATTGTCTTCTCTAAACCCAGAACATGTTCTCTTATGTTTCCTCTCAGTCCCGTGACAAACCTACGGGTTTTGGTTTCTTCCACTTGCATACTCTGTGGTGCGAAGAAAAATAGCTCTTCATATCGCTGTTGATACGCATCCACTGACATCTGTCCCTGATAAAGACTCAGGAACTCCTTCTCCATCGAATCTCTGAAGCTCCGTGGAAAAATATTTCTCAAAGAATGCTTCTTTATATATAGCCCATGTCAGTAGGGCGTGCTTGGTCAGTAAATATGTCTTCGTGGATTTCCACCAATGGTGTGCGTCGCCCTTGAGCATGAAGGTGGCGCATAGTACTTTCTCTTCCTCTGTAATAGTCATCATGAGGAAGTTTCTCTCCATTTCGTCTATCCAGTGTGCTGGCCATAATGGATCAGATGGCTTGCCATTGAATTCTCTGGGTTTCATCTTCAAAAATCTCTCCATTAGCCGGGAGTGGTCCATCTGATTCTGGGGGTTTGCCCCAAACATATAAGGTGGATACTGATAATTTCCTTGAGCTGCTTCCGGTACCTGCCCTGGAATCGGTGCAGCCGGTTGTTGAGGTGTCTAAGGGGCTGGGTGGTTACCTACTGGTGCGGCACTAGCCTGTCCGGTGTGCATGGGTGCAGCCTGAGTGGCTTGGAACATAATTCCCATGGCAACCTGCATCTGAGCCTGCGCGTGTTGCATCTGCTGTAGCTGCTGTGCCAGATTCATCACCACTGTTGCTAGCTCGGGTGGTGGAGGTGGCAAATTTGTAGGGTTTACCGGTTCTGGATTTCTCGGTGCATGGTTATTCTCTTGACTAGTCTCCTCCACGGGTGGTGGTGGTGGGACTGTGTTTCGGGTCTGTCGGGTCACTCTACGTCCGGACATAATTCTTTTCTGAGATGGGTGGTGCCTGAAAATCATCAAAATCAGTGAGAAATCATTTATACTTAATGTAGGCACGCTAACCGATATAAAATTTAAAATCCTCAATTCATTCTGTGAAAAATATTGTCTTTTCTATGCAGGGTCGATGGTATGTCCGACCCTTGGTATCCGACCACAGGGAATGACCTGTTCTTCCCGAGAGCCGAGGGTCGATGGGAGGGTCGATGGGACCGGGACCCTCGATTTTCTGTCGTTCCGAGGCGGGGTCGATGGGAGGGTCGATCCGAGGGTCGATGGTGTCAGTCGAATTGTCCGACCCTCGGACCAAAAATCAGATTTTTAAGATCCGATTCTAGGTCATTTCTCACTATTCCTCCTCCGTTTTGACTCGTCTCTACTCTCTGAGTTGCTACAGTGCTACTCCACTATTTTTGGTCGGTTTAACTCCGGGTTTCGACGTCCACGTCATCACTACAGGTTTGTCCACTCATTTTCACCTGTTTTTAGGTTTTCCTTTCTAGGTTTTTGCACATTTAACTTGTATTTTCCAAATTAAACTTTTTCCAACCGTAAAAATTCAATTTTTATTGGGGGCTTTTGTTATTGGTGTCTCGAGGAACGAAAGCCCTCAAAAAATTTTTGAGTTTCATCGGTTGGTTATCGAGAAACTTGAAATTTTCTCTTTTGCCCTAATTTGCGAAATTTTCATTTTTCTTGAATTTCTTCAAATTGGACATCGTCAGTTAAAATTTCCTACTGTAGGTGGATTGTAGGATATGTTTTAACCTACGTAAGTCCTTATGCCCACTTGTATGGTGAGGAATGGGCTTTATGGTTAACTTACGTCGTTATTACCTCAAATTCTGGATTTTTACCCTGCTAACTCCTTGTTTCCTTTTTCTTTCTTATTCTGCAGATACCATGGCTCGTACCAAAATACCCAGAGTGCGTGATCCGCTTCGCTTCCGTTCGAATGAAGCCAAGGCACAGTATGCTGACTATGCCCGTAAGAAGGTTGAAGGGGGTCGCATGGTGAACTTGGCTGAGCTAGCCTTGTTCAATGTAGAGGGAGCGTTTGGTGATATGGGTTGGCTCCCTGTCATCACATACGACGCGTGCACCTGTCCAGACTTGGTACGCCAGTTCTATTGTAATCTCCAGGTGGTGGGGAATTACAATGATGTTGAGCACGGTCAGGAGTTGCGCATCACCAGTTACGTCAAGGGGGTGCACATCTCCTTTGATTATCGGCAGCTGGCCGATCTGTTGGGCATTCCCTATGATGGCCCTATGGTGTACTGTGCGCCGGGAGAGCCACAGTTTGTTGAGATGGAGATGAGAGCAGAGATCGACAACCAGTTGCTCCATCCCGATAGATGGCAGATGAGAGCTTGCTACTTGCGTCCAGCTCCACGGGTCTTCTGCAAGATTATTCAGCATAATCTGATCCCGCAGAGTGGGCACTATGAGAGGGTCTCTCAGCTGACACAGTTCTTGATCTACAACATCTGCACTCGTCAGCCGGTCTGCCTACCTTACATCATCATGCGGACGATGATTAGTGCTACATTGTCCGGTCATAGGGGAAATCTACCCTATGGACGCATGATTACTGTGCTACTGACCCGTCTGGGGGTGGATCTGGTAGATGAGAAGATCCAGGAGAAGACCTTCTCGTCGCCTCTAGATTGGGAGGCTATCTGCAAGATGGGGCTGCGAGATGCTGAGGTTAGTGATGAGGAGAGGAACGCGATGGTGCGCCCTCACACTCGGGTCGAGATGGCTGATGTTGAGGCTGCTGCTGCTGCTGCTAGAGCTCGTGGGGATCCGGTCGACGATGACGATCGTATGTATATGGACGTCGACTCGATACCACCGCCATCACCCACACATGCGGCTGGAGTTGGTACATCTTCTGCGCGGCGGCTCCCGCACTGAGGCTGATCCTTCCCATTCGGCTGATCCTTCACTTCCACCTTTAGCCATGATGGAGATGCTTTGCGGGAGATCGGGGATGCTCGGGGCAGATCTGATCCGAGGATGGATGAGCTGTTGGCTGCTCAGCACGCATCAGGCGTACGGATGGGGGAGCTCCTAGAGGTGCAGCGTGCGACTGATCAGAGGATAGCCGGTCTCACAGCTAGTCTCCAGACGACCCAGACCCAGGTGGCCTGGTTGACTAGGGTCTATGCTGAGGACTATGACAGAGATCGTGAGGCCCCGCCTCCTCCTTCGCCTCCAGCTTCTTGATTGTACTTTATTTTTCTTGTACTACAGAGTAACTGTCCGGGTTGTGGACTGTACTCTACTTTCGTTATATATATATGTTTTGTTTCGCTCTCATTGTTATGTAAACTTGTTTCTCTTTTTTAATAGATGCATTATTCTCTTTTAGATTTTGTCTCAAACATCACTGGTGCTTACAATGTGTTAATATTACTGTTTTTATTTTTATCCTATCTCAGTTCACAATTGTCTTGAATGTATGCTAGTTCAGCGGACAAGGCCTGAGATGCTCTGATACCAAGTTGTCACACCCCAATTTTGGACTAACCAGAATGGTGTGATGAACCGCTAATAAACCAACGGTTCAACCAAGATCTCAAATAGGCTATCCCCGCGTTATCTAAACTTACACACATCCATGATCATAATCAGAGTAAATACACAATAGCGGAAGTCTTATAATAACATGAACTGAGAACTAACATGATATCATTAATTTAATAGCAAATTATTCTGTTTCCAACTGAGGCATAAATATTTAAATATCAAATACAAGTCTTTATCAAATACAATAAAAGAAACCTATAAAATATCTAATCAAATACACACGAGTTGCACTCGCAAGAGGAGTCGTGTGTATCATCTTCAGCTCCAGATTCCATAGCTGCTACGTTTCCAAACGCAAACGCATTCATATATTCTTCCACGGTATAACCTGCATCATCAACTAAAATATTCGACGTCGAGGGGTAAGCACACAACATGGCTCAGTGAGTAGCCAAAACAATGCAACAATACATATGTATGCAAAAAGTCAATTTATATCTTTGGTCTGGTTTAAAGTTTGCAGTATGCAATAGAAAGGTTTAGGTAGCCAAAGGTCGCGTTTATTGACTCTGCCTCTATACACGAGTGTGTGACGTTACCCGAAGATCACGTTTATCGTCAACTCACATGCACCCAACCATGAACAGTATATAACAAAGGTTAACGTTTATTGCTATATATTGCCATACCAACACGTAAGCCCCTGTTGGCGAGGGCTGCAAACTGGGCTCGCAACTAACCAATCCTAATGCCAAACAATGTATCCAAGGCCTCACCCCAAAGCATCCCCTCGGAATGTCCATAGAGATAGAGCTAAGGCCCCCGGTAGAGTCGAGACTACAAGGACCGAGACCACCTCCCCGATACTCTACAAAATAATAGTTCTGCTAAAGTAATGGCGATACGACGATGCTAATGCACAAGACTTGAGTTAGAGATAGAGCTAAAGTGCTGAGACCCGCCAAAGGTTAACGTTTATTGACGTTCTCATCACACCTCCCCTGATACTCGCTCGCATCAAGCACATCAACCACACACATACAAGCACATGCCTATTCCTATCATCATCATCATCATGTTATAAACGATAAAGTAAATATGCATGAACAAATAATAGAAATATTGGATGGCATGTTGTATGCACATTACAAACATATTCGCATAGAATCAAGCATAGCATAGGACTCAAGAAATAGAAAACAGTTTATTATTAACCAATTTAGTTTGGGGTTAAGGTTCCTCACCTTAGCTTGCTATAAGATACTTTTCCAAGCTTTAAATTCACCTTTACAATGTTATTATATTGCTAGAAGACCTAACAAAATCGATAGAATTTAATTAGAAGAAAATCTGAATTTAAAACCATTCTGTCAACTGAGGGTCGATGCTAGGGTCGATGGGTCTATCGACCCTCCCCTCTTTCTGGACATCCCGAATGCTGAGGGTCGATGGTGAGAAACACCTAGGGTCGGATGGTCATCGACCCTCGGTGCGACCCTTGACCCTTGGTGCACTTTGGTCCAATTTCTACTTTTTAATCCATTCTTCGTGTTTGGGGTCCTATGGCTTGCTTCTATATTCCATTCTACATCCATTCCATGGTATGAAACCATGTATAATCCATCTAAATAGTTTTCATGCATCCACCTATGATTTTCCATGAAAACCTAACCATGGATGGATGGTTTGGGTTTCTCCGAGATCACTCTTTCTCCAATAACTATCCTAAGGTCTGTAGAAACTCATGGAATTAGTATCCATACCTGAGAAGATTAATCTTTCTCTGCAACTCTTCTCCTTTTTGCTAGGTTCTCTTCTTTGCCTCTCTTCTTCCTCTTTTCCTTCTCCTCTCTTCCTCTCAATTCAATTAGGGTTGTGAAAGGAGTGAAAGTGGCTTAGGGACGTCCTTTAAATAGACTAGGAACATCCTAAATAAGTCTCATTAAGATTTGGAAAGAATCCCAATCGAAAAATATAGAAATTTCCTAATTTCTATATTCGGCAGGAACCGAGGGTCGATGGGAGGGTCGATGATCCCGTCGACCCTAGGGTCTTAAACTGTCCGACCCTCCCTCCAAAACCGAGGGTCTGACTTTCTGTTTTGGGAGGTCCGACCCTGCTTAGCTGGGTATGCGACCCTTCCCCTAATTTAAGTGTTTTTGGGTCGATTTGATACCTGGGATCTCGATCTCCTTCACGCCCTTGGTCCATTTGACTCGACCATGATAGGTGAACCTGGTTCAAGGTGGTAAGACCGGGTTAGATTGACACGGGTCTTACAGGTCTCACCTCCTTAAGGTGTGGTCAACCATACCAGCTCAGGTATGCAACCACACACTCAAAATTGACTGGTTTTGGGTCAATTTACATACCTAGCCTTGTGCTTTCTTTACACACTTGGTCCACTCGATCTGGCCATGATAGGAAGACCTGACACAACACAGTTAGACTACGTTAATAGGTTGCGGATCTTACATAACACCTTCCCAAAATTTAAACTAGACGCTTACCCAATCTCTAAGGAGACCAAAGCCTGATTTATGGTTATGAGTCATAGATGTCTCTCTAAGTGAGATAACAATTTTAAACTACCAAGACCTTAATCTAGGTGATGACTTCAAATTTATTTTTTTTCCATTGGCTTGGGTGGATAAAGTCAAAAGACAAAAGCCTATGATCTCATGTTTAGGAACAAACCCTAATGTTTTCATTAAATCAAAACCTCTTTCTTTCGAATCATGGAAGAGAAGACCATGGAGGGAAAACCCTATGTTTTCACATTGTTGACCCACACATCCCACAGAAGATGACTCTAATATCCCAGATATTCCGCAAAAGGCAAGAATCCAACCTTACCATATTAAACATTGTAGATCTCACCTTGTAGAGCTAAGCAAATCTTGCTTCAAATAGATGATCAAATCTTACCATAACCAGGGCAATCTGATATGGGATGAATCCATACTTACCTTGCTCAGTGTGAGGACATATGGTTTTCTCTCTAGGTCCTATCTTCTATCTTGGCTCAAAAGAAAGTGTTTGGATTTTAGAAAACATAGGGGTTTGTTCTTAAAAAAATAGATTGTAGGCTTTTGCCTTTTAACTCTGTCCACCCATGCCAATGGGCGAAAATAAATTTAGAGTCGTCTCTTAGATTAAAGTCTAAACCTCTAATGTTGTCATCTCATTGAGAGACATCTATGACTCATAATCTATACAGATCAAGCTTCTTCAGAGATCGAGTCAGCATCCAGGTTATAATTTGTGAAGGTGTTAGACACCTAAATTGTCCGATCCGAAAATCACTCTTCCATACTATTCCTTTCTTATACTCTATTGTTCTAATATTTGGGGGTCAATTGCTGACTATGGCTTTGAGGGATCTTAAACCAAGTTGTTAAGTTCTCTTACCTTAAGGTTTAGCCAAGCATCTTTTGAAAAAAAAAAGAAATAAATTTAATGTGTGGGAATCCAATTGTTATTAGATAAAGGACCAATCAACTACTCTGATGAAATTATCGAACATTTCACTCCTTTGATGTCACACCCCAATTCTAAACTAACCAGTATGGTGTGATGAACCGTCAATAAACCAATGGTTCAACCAGGATCTCCATTAGGTAGTACCCACCATATCAACCACACACACATTCCACAGTAACAATCAGAGATAATAAACAAATAAGTGAAAGTCTTTATAAATAATGAACTGAGCATCTAAACATGATAAATAATTAATCTAATTATCTCCAAAACTCAAGACATAAAAGTAACTAACCCATTACATGTTTCAATAATCAAATATAACTAAACTAATAAAAAAAATGCACAGGTTGCACTCGCATCTTCTACAGCTTTTACATCCATGGTTGCAACGTGTCCGTACATCGACGCATTCACATAATCTTCAACAGTAGGGCCTGCATCATCAACTAAAATATTCAACGTCGAAAGGGTGAGCACACATCACGGCTCAGTGAGAAAACAAAATAATGCAACAAAGATATGCATGCATTCAATTCATATCTTTGGTCTGGTATATAAGTTTGCAATATGCTATAGAAAGGTTTGGAGGCCTCCGCACCTCTATACACAAGTGTGTGAATCCATCCAATGGATCAAACACCATTTTCGTCCCACATGCACCCACCATAGAATAGAGATAGAGCTAAAGTGTCTGGATCAAACACCGCCAATACTTCCCTCTGATGCCCTACCCATACCAATACGTAAGCCCCTATTGGTGAGGGCTTGCAAACTGGGTTCGTAACTAACCAATCCTAAATGTCATCAAGTGTATCCAAGGCCTCACCCTAGCAACCCTCAATACGTCCATAAAGATAGAGCTAAGGCCCCCCGACAGAGTCAAAGACTACACGGTCGAAGACCACCTCCCTTAATGCCCTAAGACGTAATAGTTCTGCTAAGGTAATGGCGATACGATAATGTTAATGGGCAAGACTTGAGTAGAGATAGAGCTAGAGTCTGGTGACCAAGTCAAAGACCACCATGCCACGTCCTCCCCCTGACGCTCCACTCGCATTAAGCACACTAACCATACACACATAATCACATGCCTATTCCTAGCATCATCATCATCATCATATTATAAATAGACATAAATAAATATGCATGAGCAGTAATAATAAAAATATTAGATGACATGTGAGATGCACACTACAAGCATACAAGCATAGAATCAATCATGGCATTGGACTCAATAAGTAAAACAACTTGTTATTAGCCAATTAGTTTAGGTCGTGTTCCCTCCCAGTTAACAAAACTCGATCTCCTTCCAAGCCTTGTAATTCTCTTTGAATCGATTTAATAACCTAAAAGTTATATGAATTTAAGTTAGGGTTCATATGTAACATGTTACAATAGTAAAAAATCAAAACAGAGCACTGATAGGTGTCTGATTGGTCCTATGGTCTCATACTGTGTCGACCTTACTGCATACGATAGATACCTTATGGTGCGACCGTACCTGCAACCATATGGTTTCTGAATTCTTCCCAAATGCCTATGGTCGATACTTTGATCATGCTGGTCATGCTATGGTCGACCGTAGCTATGACCGTAAGATTTTTGGTCATAAACTACATTCAATTCGAGTTCTTCTCAGGTCAACTCCTCGACTTTTCTTTTGGGTTCATATTAAGGTTATCCTATTGTCATCATTAGTATTTTTTCATCAACCATTATCACCAAACTCACCCCTCATGATTAGCCTTGAGATTTATTCAAGGAATCACATGGATCATAATAGGTTGACATCTCCAATCCCCCATAGAAGCCTTATTCCATAGAATTTATTTCTTCAGAGATTAGGCTCATAGCTTTGCCTATGGTAGAGAGCTAAAATCTTCTCAGCAAAACCTTCACCTTAGTCTTCTCTTCTTCTCCTTCTCTTCCTTCTCTTTCCTTCTCTTTTTCTTCCTTTAAGGTTTACTAACTTTCTAAAATAGTGAAAAAGGTTGAGGGACGTCCTTTATAAAGATAAAAATTCTCCATATAGAGTTCTCCAACATTAGGAAAGAAATCCCCCCTTGAATTAGGAAAGTTTCCAACTCGGAGTCCGATCTGGGGTCTCAAGGTCGATGGCCTATGGTCGCAGAATCTGTCGACCTTAGGGTCAAAAACATCGATCGTAGGGTCCTGGATCAGAGACCTTTGTTTCCTACCTTATGGTCGACCATCCTACCCAGGTATTCGACCATACGCATACTTTTGAGCATTTTAACTCGATTCATACCTGGTTTTGTGATCCATATTTACACGATCGGTCCACTTGGTCTAGCAATGATGGGAAGACCTGGCATGACACGGTTAGACCAAGTTAGTGGAGTGCGGGTCTTACAATTCCCCCCTTATAAAAATTTTATCCTTGAAATTTACACAAACCTTCCGAATTAAACAGGTAAGGATATTGCTTCTGCATAATGTTTTCTTCTTCCCATGTAATTTCTTCCACATTTTGGTTTCTCCAAGTAACTTTAACATAATAGATGTCGCGATTGCGAAGACTTTGAACCTTCCGACTAGTGATTTCAAAAGGTACCACTTCGAACATCAAGTCTTCAGTCAAATCCAGTAGATCCGTTGTTAACACGTATGTTGGATCTCTGACATACTTCTTTAGTTGTGAGACATGGAATACATCATGTACACTAGACATTGATGGTGGTAGTGCTAACTGAGCATACCTTTCTACACCTTGCTAGAATCTCATTAGGTCCAATATATCTAGGACATAGCTTTCCCTTCTATCTAAACCTTTTTAAACCATGCATAGGAGATATTTTCATAAATACCTTATCACCTATGGTAAATTCAAGATCTCTTCGTCGATTGTCTGCATATTTCTTCTGACGGTTCTGAGCTATTCGGACTCTTTCCTTGATGATGTCGCCTACTCGACATGTTTCTTCAACAAACTCTGGTCCGACAATACTATGCTCTCCAACTTCGTTTCAAAACAAATGAGTTTGACACTTTCTACCATACAGTGCTTCATAGGGCAACATATGTATTGTAGCTTGATAGCTATTGTTATAAGTGAACTTGACCAATGGTAACTTCTCATCCCATGATCCCTTAAAGTCAATTACACAAGCTCGGAGCATGTCTTCTAAAATTTGAATGGTGCGCTCCGACTGTCCGTCTGTCTGAGGCTGGAATGCGGTACTAAACTTCAATGTCATACCCATAGCCTTCTATAATCCTTCCCAAAACTTTGAGGTAAAGCGTGGGTCTCTGTTGGACACAATGCTTTCAGGTACACCATGTAATCTGACAATATTATCCATATACAGCTTAGCTAACCTCTCTAGTGTATACTGAGGTCGTATAGCTATGAAATGAGCAGTCTTAGTCAAACGATCTACGATCACCCAGACTGCGTTAACTACTCTGGAAGTCAAAGGTAATCCGGTGATGAAGTTCATAGTGATACAGTCTTATTTCCATGCTAGTTCTGGTAGTGATTGCAACAAGCCTACAGGCCTTTGTATTTCAACCTTTACCCGCTAATAATTCAGACACTGCAACACAAACTTAGCTACATCTGCTTTCATTCCCCTCCACCAGTATAGTTTCTTCAGATCATGATACATCTTTGTACTCCCAAGATGTACTGAATAAGCGATGGTGTGGGCTTCCTTCATTAGTCTATGTCTAATATCTGAGTCTTCACTTTCAGGGACACATACTCTCCCTTTGTATTGTAGTACCCTTTCAAGGTCCAAGGTGAAGTCAAGAGTAGTCCTACCTTTTTCAAAGGTCTTCTTGCACTGTTCTCAAATAGGGGTCTGATTGAATAGCTACTTTTACTTCGTCTATCAGATTTGGTACAATCTTCAATGTAGCAAACATGTTTAAAAATTGATGAATAAATCCTAGGTCGGTTAAATCACCTGGTTTATTCATCACGAACTGCTCATTGTAGCAATTGAATATTCATCATGTGTCACACATTGCAGCATTTGTGCTAGCTTCTCCCTATGACTTTGTCATTGCTTTTCTACTTAGTGCATCGGCCACTACATTAGCCTTTTTTGGATGATACTGAATATCACAATCATAATCCTTTAGCAACTCCAGCCATCTTCTCTGTCTCATGTTCAACTCCTTCTGATTGAAAATATGAGTGAGACTCTTATGATCTGATTCAATCTGAAATTTCTCTCCATACAAATAATGTCTCCATATCTTGACAGCATGTACTACTACTGCTAGTTCCAAGTCATGAGTTGGGTAATTTTTCTCATGTGTCTTTAATTGTCTGGAAGCATACGTAATTACTTGCTCTCCTTGTATGAGCACACATCCCAAACCTAATCCAGACGCATCGGTGTACAAGATAAATGATTCTCCTAGAATTAGAATAGTCAAGATGGGAGCTGATATTAATCTTGTCTTCAATGTTTGGAAACACTCTTCACATTTATCGGTCCAAACAAATTTTTCTCCTTCTTTAGTCAGACTGGTGAGTGGTACTGCGATTCTAGAGTAATCTTCCACGACTCGTCGATAATAACCAGCTAAACCTAAGAAACTTCTGATTTCAACAACATTCTTAGGTTCTTTCCATTTTACAATGGCTTCAATCTTGCTAGGATCCACTTTGATTCCTTCAGCGAATACAACATGGCCTAAGAAAGCAATTTCACTTAACCAGAATTCACACTTTGTAAATTTAGCATAAAGCTTCGCTTTTCTTAATCGTTGTAAAGTGGTTTTTAGATTTGTGGTATGAGTTTCTTTGTCCTTAGAATAGACTATTATGTCATCAATGAATACGATAATTGACGTATCCAACATATCGTGGAATATCTGATTCATAAGTTTCATAAAAGTTGTGGGTGCGTTAGTCAATCCAAAAGACATAACTAAAAATTCATAATTTCCATATCTGGTTTTGAAGGCTGTCTTCGGGATATCGCCTTCCTTAATCTTTAATTGATGGTATCCCAATAGAAGATTAATTTTGGAGAACACTTTGGCACCTTACAACTGGTCGAATAAGTCATCGATCCAAGACAACGGATACCTGTTCTTGATCGTGAGCTTGTTCAATTCTCGATAATCTATACAAAGTCGAACGCTACCATCCTTCTTCTTCATGAATAGCATTGGCGCTCCCGATGATGATATACTAGGTCGAATATAACCCTTGTCCAATAATTCTTGTAATTATACCTTCAATTCCTTCAGTTCAGTAGGAGCCATTCGATAGGGTGCCTTAGATACTGGTGCAACTCCGGGTATAAGGTCTATAATGAACTCTGTCGCTCGATCAGGTGGCAATCCTAGTAATTTCTCAGGAAATACATCCAAAAATTCACGCACAACTTTAATATCCTCCATTCGTGGAGCTTCCTTGGTGAGGTCGACCATGGACACTAGGCACCTAACTCCTCCTTTCTCAAGGCATCTTTTAGTTTTTAATGCCGAAAGAATGAGTTTTCTTTTATGGGGAAGTTTGGTTCCCGTAAAACTGAACTCTGCACATTTCTTTTCTTTAAATGATATCTTTTTCTCAGCATAAATCAAACTCACAGAATGCTAGGATAACCAGTCCATCCCTAGGATAATGTCAAAGTCTGCCATTTCGAGTTAGATTAAGGTTGCATCCATAGTCTTTTCATCGATAATAACTCGACATGGTCCATAACCTTGGTCTAGTTCTACTTCTAATCCCATAGGTGATCGTACAAGTAGTTTGCAGTCTAAAGACCTGAGGGGTAGACTTAACTTTTTTCCAAACGACACAGATATAAAAGAATGAGCAGCCCTAGAGTCAAAGAGTACTCTAGCGGGTATGTCATTAATAGGTACGATACCTGTGATTTGATTTAATTTTGTCTACTTACTCACACAAAATATTTCAAAACAAAAGGTTGAATCATACCTGTGACCACATCAGGCGATGCGGCAGCATCCTCAAAAGTAATTGCACAAATTTTTCCTTGCTGTAGCTGCTTCCTCAACTTAAGACAATCTCTTGAATAATGCCCTACTTGATCGATGTTGAAGCATTTGAGTCCAGCATTACTTTGCTTCTGTTGAGGTTGGGCTGTTGGGGTAGTCTTGGCTGCAGCATTGAAGCCTTGAGTATGGAAGGGTTTGAATGTTCTTGAGTTCCCTCCGTTGAACGTATTCCCATTCAGCCTCTTTATACCCCTGTTTTGAGCAAAATAACTCTCCCTCTGGCTTAATTCTAGCACTCGAGCAATTTGTACTGCTTCATTATAAATTTTCTTTTTTAGTCTCAGTACATGCTCACGGATGCTTTCCCTAAGTCCCATGACGAACCTTCGGGTTTTGTATTTTCCTCCAGCATGCTAGAGGGAGCAAAGAAAAATAGCTATTCATAATGCTGCTGTTAAGCATCTACAGATATTTGTCCTTGATATAGACTTAGAAATTCTTTTTCCATCTGGTCTCTGAAACTCTTGAAAAAATACTTCTCGAAGAAAGCTTCCTTGTAAATAGCCCAGGTCAGTTGGGTGTGCTTTGTCAATAGATAACTTTGAGTAGATTTCCACTAGTGGTGTTCATCACCTTTCAGCATAAAAGTGACACATAACACCTTCTCCTCTTCATTTACAGTCATCATCATAAAATTTCTTTCCATCTCGTCGATCCAGTAAGCTGGCCACAGAGGATCCAACGGCTTGCCATTAAATTCCTTATGCTTCATCTTCAGAAAATGTTCGATCAATCTAGAGTGATCAAGTTGATACTGAGCATATGCTCTATACGTAGGCGGTTGGTATTGATAGTTACCCTGGTTATATCCACCTTGCGGTGCCTCAATATTCTGCACTTGAGCTTGTAACACTGGCGTTTGAGGTGCTTGGGGTACCGTGTTACTACCACCAGATACGGTACTAGCTTGCCTTACATGTAGAGGTGTTGCGTTTGCAACTGGGGAAGCAATTCCCATAGCAGCTTGCATGTTGGCTTGCATTTGCTATATCTGTTGCACTTGTTGTGTCAAATTCATTACCACAGTAACCAAATCCCTAGGTGGTGTGGGTAAGTTGGTCGGGTTGGCTTGGGGATGAACATCCTGAGGCACAGTACCTTGATTCCCAACATTTTCTTCTTGTCCTTGCTGACCTTCGTTGTCATTGGTCTCCATAGGTGGTGGAGGTGGGTTTGCATTCTGTCTTCTTTGGCTAACTCTATGCCCAACCATTTAAATTCCTGCATAAATGGTAGAAAAAATTTCATCTACACCCCATTAAGGATTGCTAACATCATCTACACCCACAAGATTGCAAAAACATCACCTAGGTCCACATAACTGATGGAAATCACTAAAATTATTAAAATACAGTTTTACCCCTCATATTATAAATTGAAAAATTAAAAAATTATGTTGATTTACTAATTTGACCTTCAAATCAAACTTATATTTTCTCTCCCTCTTTCCTTTTCACTCTCACCCAAGTCCTAATCCCTAATAACGATGAAACCCTAATTCTAATTCTAAATCTAAACTCCTTCTTCTAGGTTGAGTTGTCTTAGTCTTCTTCTACACTTGTGATTTGTGAAAGGAAGAAATCAGTTACAGAAACATAAACCTTACCATCTGAAAATCATTTGTATTCAAATGAAAAGGACGAACAACAGGAATTGATTCCGCACATGGTGGAAGAGATTTTGGTCGGGGAGCTTGTAGAGGAAGGTTGAAGATGAAGTCACAATCTCATAGGTTGCAATCAAGGGATAAGGACAAGAAGAGCTCCAATTTGAAGTCCAAAGTTGCAGTCGAGGGTTGAAGACAAACCATAGCTAGAAAGAAAGCCGCAGGTTGAAGTCAAAAACGGAGTCGCAGCTTGCAGAGGAAGGTTGAAGGCGAGGCTTGAAGACAAGGGACGTTGAAGAGGGCTTTCGGTTGGGTGAGTGAGTTTGTGAAGGGAGGTTGGGGAAGTTATAGAGAAACACAGAGCTCTGTGTTTTCTCATTTTCTAAAAATCAGAGAAATGTGAATTTCCCTCATTTCTAATCTTTCTGTTCTCTGCTACCTCTTTCTTCAAAACCAAAACTTCCCCTTAGATTTGTTGTCTTCAACCTTCTGCAGAATCAGATTACAACAAGTCGAGGTTCCAACAAGATGAACCTCGACTTATTAGAAGGTCTTCAACCTTCTACAGAATCAGATGTTCGTGAATAATGGGGATGCCAATTGGAGTTGGATGTTAGTGAGAATAACCCTCTGCCGAGAATGGCACAGCAGATTCAGTAGAGTGTTGATTTCAGAGAAGAGGATTCGAGGGTTTTCTTTACACCCACTTCTTGAACCGAACCAGAAAAAAAAACCATGGTCTTGAAGAGGACTGAGGGTAGGGTAACAAATAACATAAAGGGTATAATGGTCTTTTCAATAGGCTAAAAGGGTATTATTGTCTTTGAAATATTCTAACTCACCTAACATCAGCATCTAACGGAAATCAACTGACGGAGTGTACTTCTTTGATTACCACAGCCAAAGTTTTGGGGTGTAGATGATGTTTTTGCATTCTTGTAGGTGTAGATGATGTTAACGATCTTTGATGGGGTGTAAATGAAATTTTTTCTAAATGATACTTGGAAAGACTGTACATGTGAGACAAAATAGAATGGTAGTATTAGGTTAGTTTCACAATGGAAAGTGAGAGAAGAAACAAAATCAACAGGAAAAAGTTCGAGTAGAATCAAAAAGCAGGCAACAGTCAGTCATACTGTCGCATGTTGTGCGACCATAGGTTCGACCATCAAAATCCTGGAAACTTCATGGGACCCTATGGTCGATCATATGGTCAATCATACAGTTGCATGTTTTGGTCGAATTGTGCGACCGTAAGATTTAAAATTAGGTTTTTAAACCTATTTTTTGAGATTTCCCTTTCGTTTCCTTTTCTTCTTCCTACGGTCTCAACTCAGCTCGCCACCACTGGGTTGCTACAGTGTCAACCGTACAACTTGGTGATTTCTCCATTGATCAACGATCTTCGTTCCATTCCTCAAGGTATATTCTTTATTCTATTCCTTCCTTTTTAAGTTTTCATACTTAGGTTTTTACCATATATAGGGTTTTCTTCAAATTAACATCTATTGCATCATAAAAATTTGATTTTTATTGGGGGCTATTGCTATTGGTTTCCCAACTAATAAAAGCCCTCAAGAAAATTTGAGTTTCATCGGTTGGTTTAGTAGAAATTTGAAAATTTCTAGTTTTGACCTAAATTTTTTGGTTTTTCCCAAATGTCAAAAATTTATTCAAATTCAAATCTACCTAGTTAAAATTTTTCAATGTATAAGCCTTGCAAGATGATTTGGGACCTATGTAAGTCCTCCTGCCCAATGTTTGGGTAAAAAGTGAGGCTTTTCCCCAATTTACGTCGTTATGCTGCCCAAATTTAAATTTTCTAACTTATTTTCCTTATTTTCTTCTCTTGCAATTATCATGGTTCGCACCAAGGTTCCTCGAGTCCATGACCAGCGTAGGTTCCGGTCCATCAAAGCTGAGGTACAATATTCGTGGTTTGATCGAAAGTAAGTAGAAGGGGGTCGATGTGTGAACTTAGCCCACTTAGCCATGTTTGATGTGGAGAGAGCATTTGGTGATATGGGCTGGCTTCCAGTGATCCTGTACGAGGCTTGTACTCGCCCAGATTTAGTGAAGCAGTTCTACTGTCACCTTCAAGTGGAGGGTGACCTAGAGGATGTGGATAGTGGTGAGAGCTTCAGATCACCAGTTGGGTGAAAGGGGTTCCTATCTCTTTCACCTATCAGGAGTTGGCTGATCTCCTGGGCATTTCCAACGATGGATAGTTGGTCTGCTATGCACCAAGGGAGCCCCAGTTCCTATCTACACAGGTGCATGCAGAGATAGACAATCAGATTCTTCGGGACGACCGCTAGGAAATGAAGGCGGTTAACCTGCGTCCAGAGCCATGGGTCTACTGTAAGATTATCCATCATAATCTGATCCCTCAAGGTGGACACTATGAGATGGTCTCTCAGCTGACTCAGTACCTATTGTATTGTATCTATACTAGGCAGTCTGTCTATCTCCCATACATCATCTTCCGGACTATGCACAGAGCTACGTTGCCTGACTCGAGAGGTAACTTGCCCTATGGATGACTGATCTCCACCTTGCTCGTTCGTCTACAGATGAACCTAGAGGATGAGAGGATTTTTTAGGACACCTTCTCATCTGACCTTGATTGGGAGGCCATCAGTAGGATGGGCATGAGAGAGATACAGGTCAGTAATGACGAGAGGAATGCTATGAGACGTCCTCTCACTAGGATAGCGGTAGCAAATGCGGAGGAGGCAACAGCAGCAGAAGCAGAGGCACATTAGAATGATGATGAGGAGGATGATGATAGGATGTACATGGATGTGGAAGTCATACCTCCTCCATCACCACACCATTCTACTAGAGCAGATCCTTCTCGGACTTCTCACTTAGCTGGCCCTTCACGCCCACCATCAGATGACATGATGGTGTTACTACATGAGATTCGCGAGGCTCAGCATGCTACAGACCAGCGGGTAGTAGATCTGGTGGCTAGTCTCCGAGAGACCCAAACTCAGGTAGCCTAGCTTGCAAGAGTGTATGCTGAGGACTATGATAGAGACCGTGAGACACCTCCTCCTTTAGTACCCCTAGCTCCATGATTGCCATTTATATTGCAGAGTAACTGTCCGGCTTGTGGACTGTACTCTGATTCGGATGTATATTTTTCTTATTTTTATTCGGCATATATATATATATATATATATATATATATATATATATATATATATATATATATATATATATATATATATATATATATATATATATATATATATATTGTTTTCTCCTTTACATGGGTGCATTATTCCCTTTGTTTATGTCTAAAACAATACAGGTGCTTATGGTGTGTTCTTATTATAGTTTTTAATTTTATCCTAACTCAGTTCACTACTCATGTGGAAGTAGTTAGGTCAATGGGTAGAACCTGGGAGAGCTCTGATACCAAGTTGTCACACCCCAATTCTGAACAAACCAAAATAGTGTGATGGACCATCAATAAACCAACGGTTCAACCAGGATCTCTGTTAGGTAGTACCCACCTTATCAACCACACACACATTCCACAGTAATAATCAAAGATAATAAACCAATAAACAAAAGTCTTTATAAATAATGAACTAAGCATCTAACCATGATAAATAATTAATTCACTTATCTCTAAAACTCAAGACATAAAAGTAATTAACCCATTATATGTTTCAATAATCAAATATAACTAAACTAATAAAAAAATGCACTGGTTGCACTCGTATGAAGGATCATGCGTATCTTCTACAGCTTCTACATCCATGGCGGCAACGTATCCGTACATCGACGCATTCACATAATCTTTAATAGTAGGGCCTGCATCATCAACTAAAATATTCGACGTCGAAAGGGTGAACACATATCACGGCTCAGTGAGCAAACAAAACAATGCAACAAACATATGCATGCATTCAATTCATATCTTTGATTTGATTTTTAAGTTTGCAATATACTATAGAAAGGTTTGGTGGCCCCCGCACCTCTATACACAATTGTGTGAATCCGTCCAATGGATTAAACACCATTGTCGTCCTACATGCACCCACCATGGAATAGAGATAGAGCTAAAGTGTCCGGATCAAACACCGTCAATACTTCCCCTGATGCCCTACCCATACCAACAAGTAAGCCCCTATTGGCGAGGGCTTGTAAACTAGGTTTGTAACTAACCAATTCTAAATGTCATCTAGTGTATCTAAGGCCTCACCCCAGCATCCCTCAATAAGTTCATAGAGATAAAGCTAAGGCCCCCCGACAGAGTCAGAGACTACACGGTCCAAGACCACCTCCATTGATGCCCTACGACATAATAGTTCTGCTAAGGTAATGGCGATATGACGATGTTAATGGGCAAGACTTGAGTAGAGATAGAGCTAGAGTCTGGTGACCAGGTCAAAGACCACCATGCCACGTCCTCCCCCTGATGCTCCACTCACATTAAGCACACTAACCACACACATATAATCACATGCCTATTCTAGCATCATCATCATTATCATATTATAAATAGACATGAATAAATATGCGTGAGTAGTAATAACAGAAATATTGGATGACATTGAGATGTACACTATAAGCATACAAGCATAAAGTCAATCATGGCATTGGGCTCAATAAGTAAAATAGCTTGTTATTAACCAATTAGTTTAGGTCTTGTTCCCTCACCTGTTAGCAAAACTCGATCTCCTTCTAAGCCTTGTAATTCTCTTTGAATCAATTTAATAACCTAAAAGGTATATGAATTTAAGTTAGGATTCATATGTAACATGTTACAGTAGTCGAAAATCAAAACAGAGCACTGATAGGTGTCTGATTGGTCCTATGGTCTCG
Source organism: Protea cynaroides (assembly GCA_028583415.1). Taxonomy (NCBI): domain Eukaryota; kingdom Viridiplantae; phylum Streptophyta; class Magnoliopsida; order Proteales; family Proteaceae; genus Protea; species Protea cynaroides. The sequence continues at coordinate 44,240,725 of CM053270.1, read as the reverse complement.
TGTCGACCTTACTTCATAAGGTCGATACCCTATGGTGCAACTGTACCTGCGACCATATGATTTCTGAATTCTTCCCGAATGCATATGGTCGATACTTTGATCATGCTAATCATGCTATGATCAACCATAACTGCGACCTTAAGATTTCTGGTCATAAACTACATTCAATTCGAGTTCTTCTCGGGTCAACTCCTCGACTTTCTCTTGAGTTCATACTATGGTTATCCTATGGTCATCATTAGTAGTTTCTCATCAACCATTATCACCAAACTCACCCCTCATTATTAGCCTTGGGATTTACTCAAGGAATCATATGGATCATAATAGGTTGATATCTCCAATCCCCCATAGAAGCCTTATTCCATAGAATTTACATCTTCAGATATTAGGTTCATACTTGCCTATGGTAGAGAGCTAAAATATTCTCAGCAAAACCGTTTTTCCAGTTATCAATTCTTCTGCCGGAATGGAAGAAAGCCGTTGAAAAGCAGGGGAAGTGGTCAGCCAGCCAGCCCGAAGGTCCGGCTCCAAGTTGTTCAGGAATAGTGGCGTTGAGTTTCTCGACCCTTTGCCTTAGGAACCTTCTTCTTAGTCATCTCTTCTTCTCCTTCTATTCCTTCTCTTTCCTTCTCTTTTTCTTCCTTTAAGGTTTACTAACGTTCTAAAAGAGTGAAAAAGGTTAAAGGATGTCCTTTATATAGAGAAAAATTCTCCATATAGAGTTCTCCAACATTAGGAAAGAAATCCCCCCTTGAATTAGGAAAGTTTCCAACTCGGAGTCCGATCTGAGGTCTCACGGTCAACGACCTACGGTTGCAAAATCCGTCGACCATAGGGTCGAAAACATCGACCGTAGGGTCCTAGATCAGTGACCTTTGTTTCCTACCTTATGGTCGATCATACCTACCCAGGTAATCGACCATACACATACTTTTGAGCATTTTAACTCGATTCATACCTGGTTTTGTGATCCATCTTCACACGGTCGGTTCACTTGGTCCAGCAATGATGGGAAGACCTGGCACAATACGGTTAGACCAAGTTAATGGAGTGCGGGTCTTACATATGATCTATTGGAGCTCACACATGTGCCTATCTCATAACGAACCTAAGCTCACTCACTCAGATAAAATAAAATAAACATTTAAAGACATTGAACCAAATTTGGGGTCTGCCTAGACTTCCTATGTACCTTGGAAATATTTTAAGAATCAAATTTCCCACATAGTTTGAGGAAGAACGGTTGATGGAAAATCGATTAAACCACAACGAAAACAATGTTTTAAACCACTATTTAAATCAGTGATTTGAATCAAGATTTGTATGTATTTGAACCAATATTGAAAACAATATTTTAATCAAATGGTTTGAAATAAGATTGAAAACTAATTTGAAACAAAGGTGGATTGAGTTCGGAACATTTGTCTTCAAATTGCCTATGTATCCCGACAGTCCAAAAATCAAATCCAAACATAGTTCGGATGCAAATTCTATCACTTATTAATTGGATTATTGGTTCCAGTTTCAATTATTCGATTTAATTTCAGTTCAATATTCATACATTTTCATTAAGTGATCCCTCACATCCAATTGCTTAGCCAAAAATAGTGACAAAGATGGCATTAGATGATCTACATATATTGATTGTTGGGTATAAATAACACCAACCAATGGGATTGTGTCATGACGACATAATACAAGCCAATAGAAAGACGATACATTAGCTCACCCTAGTGGAACTATAGCTAAGGGGAGTTTGAGGCATCGATCTGCGAAGGCCTGAGGCATACGGTGGTAGGCTCGGCCTGATTGTTCATAACATGCCGACTACACTGTAATTAATGCGTCTATAGCCGAGCATGCAGCATTAATGACAACTATGATAAACATATGAGACAGCATTTATTGCATCATTCTAGCCACGCTACATTTATTACACTAGTATCAATTCAAGTGGTTCGCATTTATGGAGCCACCCTTCCCAATTATGCCACATGGAAAGGATCTGATATGTCAATTCATCTCCCACTCTTAGAGACAGATGGAAAAGATCTTTGTAGATGTGACTTTAGTCAATCCCCAAGCAGAACAACGCTCGAGCATACTTAATACGTCACGACCCAGACCATGCTTAAGTCAGTGACAAATCTCCCATTATAAAGGGAACTCAAGTACTCATTTTAAGGAAAGACCAATTCCAAGAGAGGTTTTTTTTTTTTGGGTAAGATCTACATTAGATCCCGCTTGAGATATTCATTACAGAGCTCATTAGTCTAATTGTGTTTTGAGCTTTCTACTGTCCCTTTATTATACAAATTTATTTGCTACTTGTATAGATCATGATTTAGGCATCAGAGAGGTCTAATGGTCAGGCATCAGAGAGGTCTAATGGTCAGAGCCTAACCCCTCTTAATTTGTTCATCTTGTCTATCTCTTATGTAGATTATCTTATCTAGGGAGACAACGTGCGGATTCTAGTAGCAACATTGATGAAGAGAACTGTATGACGCCTTGTGAGTATAATTGCAAATATTTTTTAGGTCTATACTACTAGATAAGATACTTCATGGTCTAGAGTCATCTGAATTATCAGTAATTTGGTGTGGTTCTGTTTTGATACAAGGAAAAAAGGCTTTAACATTGCCGTACGGTATCGGTAGGAAAATAGTTTTCCCATACCATACCTTACCGGCTCGATATGATTTTTAACCAGTACAAAATGCAGTTTTTACCTAATACGAATTGCAATTTTATCTAATACAAAATACAGTTGCTAATTCGGTGCGAAATATAATTCTAATTCAATATACTTTACCTTAGACCCGGTAGTGGACCAGTGGAGTGTGTGTATGATAGTGCGAGTGTGTGACCCTATACACAAATGGTATACAATATGTAAAAATCAGTAAATAAACAGTATATCTATTAGCTATACAATTCCAAATTTTGAACCATTACTCTTTCGAATAGAAAACGATAATATCAATATCTGTATAAACGGTATACCCTTATATTGAATGATCCAAAATACTTCTAACTCTTATCCAACCAGCCTCTTTTTTTTCCTCTTGTTTTCGATTGAACGTCTCCCCATTATATTAGGTAAAAGATCCATTCCTATTGTCTTGTCAATTTGTCCACCAGATAGACTGGAATGCTCGGTGTCGTTTCAAACGATTGACGCGATTGAACTTAGATGAGAGGATCAGGTCCATTATATTAAACCCAGAGATCCGCACATGGCCTGAATCAAAACTTTTAATCGAAATATTAAAAAAATTCCATGAACCTCTCTGTTTTCTATACCTATCAATGCCTTCCGTATTTTACCCAAATAATAAAAAAAAAGAAAATTGCCTCCATTTGAAAAGTAACCAAATCCAAATATTCTTTTACCAAAAATAAATAAATAAATAAATAAACCAAATATTCCACAACTCAACACTAACTAATAAATAAATAAATAAACCAAATATTCCACAACTCAACACTAACTTTACTCACGGGTGCAAGTTTTACCCTGACAACCCGAATCCACCCAGGCCCGCCCTGAACCCTGGCAGAGTTGAACCCAGCCTGAACCCTGACAGGGCTGGGTTAGGGTTCAATTTTATATGAACCCTAGCAGGGTTGGACTGTGTTAGGGTTGACCCCTTGGGTTGAACCCGGCCCAACCCGAGCCTGTATATATATGAATATATTTATAAATATATGTATGATTTGTATTTGTTCCTTGTTAAACACTTAAACTGATTTGGTTTGTATTTGTTAGGTTCTTAAAAGAATATCATTGTTTGTATTTGTCATATATTTTAAGTTGTAATTGTTATTTGATAATTTGTTGTATTGAATCAGGGTTAATCAAGGTTGACCCAACCCAACCCAGCCCTGTCAAGATCAATCAGGGCAGGTTAGGGTTAGGCCCAACCCTGTCAGGGTCAGGGTTAGAGTTGTATATTTTCTGACCCTGACAGGGTTGGACTGGGTTAGGGTTAAGTTTCAATAGTCAGGGTTGGGGTTAGGGTTTTGAAAAACCCGACCCAACCCGGCCTTGTTACAACCCTAACTTTACCACCCCCACCCCACTTGATTCACATCCTCTCCTCCCAGTGATTTGGGAGGAGGGGGGACATTTCTGTTGAATGACTTACACGTGGGGTTCGGGTGAATCAGAGCCCTCCATTCTAGCCAACACCGAGCTAACAAGCAGAGCCGACAGGGGGTGTCAGCTCTGATGGAGGGCTTGAATTCACCCGAGCCTCACGTGTCGACCATCCAACAGGGGCTTCCCCCTCCTCTCGAATCACTGGGAGGAAAGGATTTGAATCCCACCTCACCCCCCCCCCCCCCAAAAAAAAAAAAAAAAAAAAAAAAAAAACCCGTACGCTAGAGTACTTGCGAACCCGACACATGACGATCTATGTGTAGACTCCTCGAAGGAATAGAATTGCTAAATGCATGACACTTGTCAAGGCACGTGTCACCTCTTGATTAGTGGGAAGAATATGCTATCAACACAAATAGAAAACGATAATATCAATATTAGTATAAATGATGCATCCTTATGTTGAATGATCCAAAATACCTCTAACTCTTATCAATCGTCCTTTTTTTTCTACTCTATTTTTTATTAAACCTCTTCCCATTATATTAAGTAAAAGATCATCTCCTATTGTCTAGTCTGTCAATCGTCTATCGAACAAACTAAGACGTTTAATATTATTTTAAACAATTGATGCGATTAAACTGCAAAGAGGATCAGGTCCATTATATTAAACCTAGAGACCTTTGCACATGGCCTGAATCAAAACTTTAATCCAAATATTAAAAAAATTCCATGCAGGTCTCTGTTTTCTATACCCATCAATGCCTCCATTTGAAAAGTAACCAAATCCAAATATTCTTTTACCAGCAAAAAAAAAAGAAGCAAATTCCACAATTCAACACTTACTTTTACCCTAGGAAAAAAAGACCATATCTTGGTTCCTTGTTTAGTAAGTAACTTAACCACTTTGATTCCAAAAGACCTTGTTTTTTTGTGCAAATTCTCCAACAACCATGACCCTTTGACCCAACCCTGCGTAGGGGTGGAAGGTTGAACACCTTTAGCTTTACCATGCATTGTTGGTAGCATGGATGAATTTAAAATTGGAATCGTATCGGTCAATCCGTGACAGTTTTGGTTGAAGTCAATATGGATCTAATTCCAAGGCCGGATCTCCTAAGTGTTGAATTGGAACAATCCATATCAGTTTTGGCCGTTATCGATATGGATATCCGATACCAACTATCCCCTGGAGATCTAATTTTATTTTGTAATACATCATGCATTCATACCAATCAGAGAGAAAGAGAGAGAGAAAGAGAGAGAGAGATGACTGATGAGAGTGTATCGATCATGTATTCTTATGCACTCTCAATGATCAGGATCAACACTGTTATAGAACAGTGCTCCACATAAGAGAGAGATGTGAGAGGAAATACTTCTTTTCCCTCATTGCTAAAAAGATTGGTTATTAGATGAACCTAAACGGTCCAGGTTGATACTGGCCGATCCAGATAGGGATTAAATCGATTTCAAAAGGAGCCAATATGGTGACCGATACCGAATTACTTTATGGTCAGGAATAGTCAACCTTTAAAGTTTGACTACTTTTGCTTAACAGTGGACATGTGAACCTGAAATTAGAATCTAAAACACTGTTATGAAAGATATCAACATCTAAAGCTATGGTCAAACCAAAACCCAGAAGAGTCCAATGATTGGACGGTGAAGATCACTGTTGCAGTAAGGATTGATGTATCACTCGTGCAGGTGGTTTTTTCAAAACCACTGATATGAGATGGGACTTTCAAAACCTCTCAAAAATGAAAAAGGGTTTCACAGTCTCCTCCCAATGTTTTTGGGAGGACGCGATAATTCAATTTGGATGGTCGACATATATGACTCTAGATGAAATTGAAATTCACATTTAAATCGATATTCTTTATCAATTTGACTTATCAACTGAGTGTCAGTTCAAACATGAATCTTAAATTCATCAAAAATCACATATCTTAAATTCATCAAAAACCACATATCGACGGTCGAAATAAAATTACCACTGTCCTCCCCGAAGCAATGGGAGGAGAGGATGTAGATCCGAAAAAAAGTCTTAATGTTATATGTTCTGTCCTATCTTTCTGGAATGTTGTCTACATGAAATGGATGTCTTGAATACTCAATTTCCCTTTTTGCAATTACAACTAAGAGTCACTTGGAAATGAAAGTTCAAGTATAGTGGGCCCCACAAATCAAAGAAAACGCCAAGAATCCTCCTAATTGTACACGTGGTTAAATCACAACGGAGAAGGTGTAAAACACAGTCCATTTATACAAAAACAACATTTCACTTTCCATTAAAAAAAAAAAAAGGTGTCCTTCCATCCCAATTCCTTTTTTTCTTCCTACAGAATCCCTGCACAAACCCATTTAGCAGAAGGGGAGAGAGAGAGAGAGATAGATGACAGAGGTTTCAGAAAGAGAGTGTGTTACGCTGGAGGAGCTGAAGAAGAAAATGGCGGATTTTGCGAGGGAAAGGGACTGGGATCAGTTTCACAGTCCTAGAAATCTCCTCCTGGCTCTGGTAATTTCTGTAAAACCCTGAAACCCTATATAATCCATGACTGAAATCTCTCCGTTTTCCTATTTTTAATCTTTTTTCAGCTTACCCATCGTGGGTTTTTGCCTTATTGTCTTTCACTTTTCGTCATTTCATGAGCCCCAGATCAATATAATGAAATAAAATAAAATCTCCATGACCGTAGAAATGGTTTTCTCCTTATTGGTTGTTCATGGGTTTCATCTTGTTCTTTTTTTTTTTGTGGTTTTTGGAGAAAGGAAAGAAAAAGAGAGAATTTTTGGTATTTTGGTGTTTCAGGTAGGAGAAGTGGGAGAGTTATCTGAGATCTTTCAGTGGAAAGGAGAGGTACCGAAGGGACTACCAGATTGGAAAGAAGAAGAGAAAGTACACCTGGGTGAAGAACTTTCAGACGTTTTACTCTATCTCGTGAGGCTCTCTGATATCTGTGGAGTTGATCTCGGTAAAGCTGCCCTCCGTAAGGTCCAGCTTAACGCCATTAAATACCCAGTGAAACTCAACAACGATGACAACAACAACAACAAGAGCTTCTCTGAAAGCGATTGATCTTCTTAGCCCAACATTTTCTCATCTGGTTTTTTTTTTTTTTATTTTTATATATATATATATATATATATATATATATATATATATATATATATATATATATATATATATATATATTCTCCTCTCTTCTCTTCTCTTCCTGCTTTTTGTTATTGTGTTTGGTGAGGAGATGTGGAAATGGCATGCATGAACACAATCTGGGGTGGCGTGCTTTGGTGTTTATTATTCTCAGATATTTGGGTTCTGTGCTTGGCTGCCAAAACGAAATCCCTCTGCTTTTGAGCTCTAAGATCTGGCAGATATGGCTGTGATACTGATATCAGGAAAATAATTTTTAATGTAAGTTTCTTCCCCTTTCCTTGAATTAGGGTTTTCTGGTCTAGTACTTTTTTTTTTGGAGGTTCTCGTTTTTGTCATTTTTTGTGTATGAATGGAAATGTAAGTGATCCACATCCTTTCCTCCCGTGGTTCGAGAGGAGAGGGGGTGCCTCCGTTACATAGTCCACACCTGGGATTGATACAGAGGATTCGGGTGAATCCTCTTCTCCAAGAGGTTCGGGAGGAGAGGGGGTGCCTCCGTTACATAGCCCCGTTAGATGGTTGAGTTCACCTGAGCCCTCCATCCTAACAGACAAGCTGAGTCAAGAGGCGGTGTCAGGCTCGGATGGAGGGTTTGGATTCACCCGAATTATGTGGGTCAGGATCGCCCCTCCTCCCGAACCTGGGAGGTGAGGATTTGGATACAAATGTAAGGCCATTGTCTGTGATTAGAGAGAGAGAGAGAGATAAGCTGAAGACTGGTAGTGGTGAATCGATTATCGATACTGCAGATGCGCAAATGGAGGAAAGTGGGTGATTCTGAAAGATGATAATAAATATCAAATCAAATCAAAGTATTGGAAAAGAGAAAGAAATCTTTTTCCATATTTAGAATTTGGAATTTTCTCATGTTCGGCCTGAAGCGGTAACCCTTGGAAGATGAGTCCAAGCCCATTTGAAGCTGTTTCCGGTTTTCTTGGTAAGGGAGAACATGTGTACGGGGAGTGGAGGAGGGAAATTTCCTGGTATTTGCAGGTTGGGAACCTGGAAAGGATAAGGGATGTGGATGTGTTTCTGGTTTGGAACCGTGGACCCCAGGCTGCCTATACAAGACATATTACTCATGGCCACCGTCCACAGTGCTTCACGTTGTGATTTTTGGAATCGGGTCGGGTAGTATCTAGGGTTTGTGAAGCTGGGTTCTTTGGTTCCCATTTTTTCTTTTTTTTCTTTTTTTTTTTTAACTGAGGATTGGTCCTTCACCTTACGTTAGGGTTGGGAAAGGATCATTTGGGTCTGGTTTGGTTTTGATCTTAGTTGATTTGGTTTTGGTCTTGTACTCCCAAGCTCACTTACGGTTCCATATGAAATTTTTGGTTTTGGTTCGGTTGACTTTAGGTTTTATTGGGCTGGTTTAATGGGCTCTTTTCGGTCCAATTTTGGTTTCTTATATGTATGTTTAGTATGAATTGGCTTCATAGGTTCTAGACCTGCATATATATTTAGCAAAGATTGTTTAAATGCATTTTTATCAGTTCATTATTGGGTTGGGTTGGTTTGATCAATTGATTGGGTTTATTGATTGGTCCAGTCCAATTTGGTTTCATTTTTCATCGGACTCTAAGGGGCTGTTTGTTAAAACTTCAATTCTGGGATTCTTATTTCTGGTTCAAATTTCTACTCCAATTTCAAAAGGATTCAAGAGTATATGGGAGTAGAAACATGTTTGTTAACCTAATTTAGTCATGAATTCCAAAATGGTGTTGATGTGTGGTGGATGGTGGCACTAGTGGTGAATGGTGATGGTTGGTGACGGTGGTGGTGGGTGGGAGGTGGTGGTGAAGGGTGGCGGTGGGTGGGTGGTGGTGGTGGAGGGTGGTGGCGGTGGTGGTGGGTGATAGTTGGTGGAGGTGGTGGGTGGCGGTGGCGGTGGTTGGTGGCTGGTGGTGGTGGCGGTGGTGGTGAGTGGTGGTGGTGGCGGCGACGGTGGTGGTGGTGGCGGGTGATGGTGGTGGTGGTGGGTGGTGGCGGTGGTGGTTGGTGGTGATGGCGATAGTAGGTGGCAGTGGGTGGTAATGGATGGTGGTGGCGGTGGTGGGTGGTTGGTGGTGATGGCGACGGGGGGTGGTGGTGGCGGTGGTTGGTGGCTGGTGGTGGTGGCGGTGGTTGGTGGCTGGTGGTGGTGGCGATGGTAGGTGGCGGTGGTTGGTGACCGATGGCTGGTGGTGGTGGCGATGGTAGGTGGCGGTGTGTGGTGATTGATGATGGTGGTGGTGGTGGTGGTGGTGGGTGGTGGTGGCGGTGGGTGGTGGCAGTGTGGTGGTGGTGGTGGTGGTGGTGGGTGGTGGTGGCGGTGGGTGGTGGCAGTGTGGTGGTGGTGGTGGTGGTGGCAGTAGTGGGTGGTGGGTGGTGGGTGGTGGTTGGTGGCTGGTGGGTTGTGGTGGTGGTAGTAGTGGTGTGGGATGATTTTTACTCCAAAATTGTGCTCTGAAGTCGAAAATCATCTATTTGATGTTCCAAAAAATTGGATTCTAGAGTTCATTTGGAGCCAGATCACTCATGGATTCTCCAGAAGTCCGAATCGGGTTACCAAACAGGCTTCTACTCCATTTATGCTCCAGAAGTCAGAATCCAACTTCTGGAGTGTTACCAAACACCCCCTAATAACAGTCAAATTTTGGTCCAATAAGGTTCATTTCAATCTGGGTAGAATCAAGCTGTTTTGATGTCAATTTTTGGTTTTGACATAATTTTGACACTCTACTTTACATGGATCAAATAAGATAAGTGGGTTTTATTTTAACTTCGACTCTTCTAACAATGCCTGTTTGATTAAACTCCTGATTCTGGATTTTATGGATTCGAACTCTTGGGGAATTATTTTAGAGTAAAATTGCTTTTGGTAAGTCTGGTTGGATTTGAGTTCTCATTAATCTAAATTTTTGAAGTACTAAAAAGAAGTTTTTTTTGTGTTGGAACAATTTTTAGGAGGAAAAAAAGTAAAATAGAAGCTCTCTTCTCTTCTTCACAAAACAAAGGTTTAAACGCCACCACCACCAACATCCGCCACCACTACCACCCCCACCACCACAACCCACCACCACCGCTGCCACCACCCACCAATGCCATCATTTCTGTGTTATCAACATGTTTCTACACCCAAATGATACTGGAGTAGTCTGGAGTAGAAGTACTACTACTAAACCCGAAGTAAGGAATCCATAGCAGAAGTTTTATCAAACAGGTCCTTAATATCATGAGTTCATTACTTAGGATTGATTGCGTTTTAAAACCCCAGCCTAACCCTAGGTCCTCTTAAACTTAGCCTAAACCCACCTGAACCCGATTCATAAGTCGAAATGGGATCTCAGTCCAGGTTGAGTCTTGTTAGGGTTCAGCTCAATTAGTATGGCCTAATTGACCTTGGGAGCTATACCTACAAAACAATAAATTTTAGGAAAAATTATAGTTACTTATAGTTTGCCCGTAACTTAGGTACACCCCAAAGTAGGGTTGTCAATTTCTGGCCAGCACTGTGTCTTCCAAACTTAACTGATTATTAGTCGATCGTTCACGGTGTAAGGGTGCAGCCCATCGATTGTCCAACTTCAATGACTAATTATGGATCGAAACTGAAACCAACCAATTAAATAACCATTAAGCTAAATTCCTAAAAGCCTAAACCCTAAATGGCTAAATGTCTATCATTTTCCTTCTTAATTTAGGCTATGTTTTTTTAATTAAAAACTTAAAGTAGGCTATTATGTTGTGCATATAAAATAAATAATGATCAATTATAATAGAACATGGGCCAAGAGTTGTGCTTATTTCCATTGTGGACTGGTTGGCAAGATTGAGACGATTACCATAAAACCAAATAGCATAACAATTATGGGTCACTTGGTTTGCATCACTGAAGCCTGTTAATAGACCGATTAACATAAGACCAATTAGGGACCGAGAATGACTAGACCGAATATAAATGTCTCCATGTCTTGCAAATGAGGATTGATTAGTTAAACGTCACTCACAGTGCAATGTATTATATTGGTGGTGACTGATTAGGCCCGATCGAGACCGACTGATTTTCAATCCTATCCCAAACGTTTCAAACAACTACTAAGACATCCCTTGAAAGCAAAATAAATTACAAAAATACTCAATACGTTAGTCCTTTTCCATAAATTAACGACGCAAAGACAAAGTTTAACTGTTAATACCCAAAATGCTCAAATTTCATAGTGAACGAACTATTTCAACTTCATTACTAACTAATTACTATTGAGAAAAAAATGTTCTTTTTCATTTCGTTCACAGTATGCCATTTGTCAGTGGCCACAAGCCGCCGGTGATAGGTGCTAGCTTGTCAGTGGGAGGTCTATCTAGAGCTACAAGTTGGGGTTGAGAGTATGGTAGAGGATGGAGCTTCGGTGAGATGGGGTCTAAGGGGATAGTATCATGAACTTTGCTGGACGGGTCTTGCCTATGGAGGAGGAGTTGGCGCGATCGGCTTACCATCGATTTCTGTACAGGTTACGGCGATGGGTAACCCAACGATATTGGGAGCTTCTGATTTTAGGGTTGGTCCAGTTCCTTTTGGAGGGTCAAGTTTAACCTGCGAATTCTTCAACCGGATTACTTTGGGCAATGAACTTGAAAACCTAATTTCCACCAAAAAATGTAATGAACCAAATCAGCACACAATCCCGTCAATGCAACGTAAGGTTTCAGAATGAAAGAATAGGAAATAAAAGAAGTTGTAAACCACAAATCATGAAACCGAAAGAAGAAAAAGAAAAAAAACACACAGAGCAACAAAATTCACTCCCAAAGTTTCGATTCCAATAAAAATAGGAACCGATAAAAATCAAAACCAATAACAACGGAAAACTTACACCGAAACTCAAACGAGCTCAAGCAACGGGCTTGATAAGAGATTTTAGCAGCTTCGATGGGAACGGGCACAGAGTCGAGTGTGAACAGATCAAAATTCGCCATGGAAAAGTTGAAGAAGTTCATCCTCTTTACTCCTTCGGAACCAGGTGCCAACGGTTTCAGACTTCAATCGATTATTCCTCTAAGGGGTTCGGTGGTGGGAACTACTTCGATCACTCAATCAGCAGGGGCTGTAGGGCGGATTGCTTGAGTGCATATCTTACAAGGTGTAGAGGGTATATTTATCCATTTAATCTTAAGTTTGACACCACCCCAAAAAAAGGTTTGAAAAGTTTGGGGTGTACTTGGGTTTCTTATAAACTATAGGAAAAATACTAGCAATTTTTTCCTGAATTTCAAAAGGTGGTGAAAAAAAAGGAGGAATAAAAGATCACAGGATTTTACCAAAAAAATAAAATTGATCAAATACCAAAATGATCAAATACTATATATATATATATGGTCAGGATGGGCCAGGTCAGGCTCAGACCGAGTCTTTAGCCTAGGCCTTGCCCAGCTCGATCTCGGGTCTAAAAATCTGAACCCAGGGCTTGCCCGGGTTTAGGGCTGGCCCGGGTTTAGGGCTGGCTCGGGCAGGCATTGATTCACCAGGCCAAACTGACACCCCCAATTATTGGGATCCAAATCGTCTCATCCCTGAGATTCGGGAGGCGTGGCGGAGACTCCACTGGATGGCCATCCGACCCCTACATGGCGATCATCCAGTGGAGTCGCCGCCACGCCTCCCGAATCTCAGGGATGAGACGATTTGAATCCCAATTATTGACCAATGGTAAAATTGAATGCATAACAAAATAAAAAGAATGTCTAATAATATCTCATGAACGACAAGTAAGGGTGTCAAAATGCTACCGACACCGTATATCGAAACCGATACCATACAGTTTATACCAAAATTCATATACTGTTAAATAAACCGTGTAAGAACTAAGAAGACCCTAAGGTCTAATGGCCCAGCCCGCTATAATCCTACTTTATGACTTAAAACTTATAACTCTAATACAATTAATCCTATCTCATATTCTCTTCCTCTCCTGCCTTCTAACTCTCATTTTTTCATTTTCTTCCTCTCCTTCTGCCAGTTACTCTCATATTCTCATTCTCTTCCTCATGTTTGAATTGATGAAAGTTTCAAGTGGACTTAGATTGATGAATGCTTCAAATTAATGGCTTCTCAAAAGTGGTTTAGATTTGTTTATTCTTAATCATGCTCATGCAATTGATACCAAACCATTTAAACTGTTTAATGACAAACTGAACCGTTCTACAAAACAGTTTAAACTGTTTAATGACAAACCAAACCATTAAGAAACCAATTAAGGAATCGATATTCCAAACCATTGGCAATACCGCAATCAAAAAACCATTTAAACAGTTAATACCCAAAACCTTTTATGTACCGAATAACCAATACTGATTAGTAATTGGTTATGATAAGCATTTTCATACCGTTTACCTAAATGGTAGCTAGGGTAACAGTGTTGCCTTATTCCGTACTGTTCCGAACCAATACTGTATCCTTATACAGAAACCATACCACTTAACATCCTTAACGACAGGCCCATATTATAAATAGTAAGGTTGCAACAAGGCCAAGACCCATAACTAAGCCCAAGCTAGTCCATTCCTAGGCCTGGTTAGGATATCGTAGTCCAGACCCAACCCTGTCCGGCTCAGTCCATCCCAACCTGACCTTGATTAAGTTAGGTGGAGCTGGGTTGGTCATATCTTAACCCAGCACAGTCTAGAGTATAATGAAATAATGTGTCATTTAATATTATATATTTGTATGTATAGTATATATAATAATATATTAATATACTTCTTAATATATGCAAGGCCAGGTTGGGGCCTGGACAGGGTCAAACAAAGGCTGACCATGCCCGGTGCAACCAACCCTAAGATCCGAAATCTCAACCCTGGCCAAATCCATAGGCCAAAAAGAGAGAAAATTTAGTATAAATTTATACCGTTATATATTTGGTTTCGGTTTTCAATACATACGACTGGTTCAACCCATAATACTAATATTGTACTGTACCGGCTTCGATTCCGATTTTCCATATTGTTATTGTACTGATTCTAATTCAGTTTAACTCCGTAGAGTAATTTGGAATGATTTCGATTTTGGCATATGGCACTGGTACCGAGTTGACACCCTTACCTGAGAACCACCGTTGCGAGTATCAAATGGCATGCCTTACATGTTTTCATTCATTGGTTATATGGTAACTTCATTCTTTGTTGGGTCCAATGAAAGTGAAGAACATGTAGGGGAGTTACTTCTCTTCTTGGTTGCCATCAGAGAGAAATAATTCTAAGTTAATGCCAGCCAAAACACTGTTAAGCCTTAAATTAGATACAGTGAGAATTGAAGAACTATTTACTTGGTTCTTTTTCTCTCACTCTCACTCTCCCTCTTTGTAAGCACATAACGATGGTATTCCCTTTTGTTTTTCAAAACACCGTTATTTTATCGAAATTGCATTATCGTCTTGCATTTGACTTAAGCACAACTCTGATGTACTAGAAGGGACGCAACAAACAAGTGCAAGTTTGCTGCCGCAAGTTTGCTGCCAGAAGCCAAGTGTTGAAACCTTGCCCAATCAGTACAGTGTAAGTTGTCATTGTTGGCAATCTTAGCAGAGTGATATGGAGGAGAGAGAGTGTCTGTGGGACTGACAGACAAGGTCAGTGGGTGACTGGGTTGGTGCACTGACAGCAGCTGATGAGCTTGAAGAAAGAAGTTTGAAGAAAGAAGATTGAAGAAAGAAGTTTGAAGAAAGAAGATTGAAGAAAGAAGATGAGGAGAGAGAAAGAGGAGAGAGAAGATGAGGAGAGAGAAAGAGGAGAGAGAGTGGGTGGGGACTAGGTGGGTCCCACCTGGGATGGCCAGGCCAGCATGGCAGCCAGCCATGGCAAGCATGGCCGATGCCCGCAGCACCAAGGCAGCAGCATGCAAGCAAGCCCAGCAACACAGCATGCCGCGCACAGCAACATGCCATGCGCGCAGCCGCAAGGCCATGCGCATAGCAGCATGCCATGCGCGTAGCAACAAGGCAATGCGCACGGCAGTGCCGCATGTCAGCAGGACAGGAGCAGCATCCGCACGCGCGCGTCGCACCGCAAGGCATGCCGCGCATGCGCATCAGGTGTTCGACAAAATGCCGCAGTGAAACTTCATCTCAGCAACCTTGTTGGAATTTTTTGGATTTACAGGGCATTACCACACATTGTTGAGGGGCATTTTGGTCCTTTGAAAAAGAGTAGATTCCACCTCAACGGCTCAGATCAAGCCACGCAAGGTAGATCCAAGATCGGCGTCTCACAAAGAGGCGGGATTCGGTGTGCCTCTTTGATCGTGCCAAGATGCTTGCACGAGGCCCATGATTGGCTGGATGCAACTTAACGCGGTGATCTGCGCCGCATGGAACTGAATCCAGGATTTAGTGATGCACGCCTATGGTGCATCGGCGTCATGGATCTCGATCTGACGGCCTCAATGAATCCGGATCGTGCCTGACGTGATGAGGCCGATCGAAAGGCCTAGATCTTTTCCCGCGCCTGTCTGACTGATCCAGCGGTCTGAAATTGATGATACCGTCTGCGCCAATCAACGGCGGCCACGCTACGGTGCTTCGCGCCGCATAGAATCAGATCAGAAGATTCTTTTTTAAATATTCTGGTTGGCCGTTCTTCTTCGGAGCATATCTCAGCCGTCCGATCTCTGTTTTGAGTGTGTAATATATCAAACTGAAGGATTTTCGAAGGGCAAGCCTTCAAAAGTAGTTTGAGCTCGAGAAGAAGTAGAAAAATTGCGATTTTGGGGGAAACTTCTCATTGAAGCTTTTAGGAGCTACATCTTAACTCCTATTATCTGTGTGATGCCATTAAAGCTTCATTGAAGCTTAGGAAGAGTGCTTGGACAAGCTGTGAGAGTCCAATGGAGCCAAGATGGTGAAGAATGATCTGTGTAGCCAGTAAGGAGGTCGATAAGCTAGCACAAAGAACCTTACATCAGCTGTGAGCAAGACCGGAAGGTAATCATGCACACAAACTCTATTTTTGTATCAATGCCATATGGGAAGGGTTTGTAATCACTATTTGAGAAATACTTTGTAACCTATCAAGTTGGGGGCTTGACTGGAGTGGGGGTTATTGCCTAGGACACAGTTGCAGCTGTGAATGCAGTTGATGTAGTAGCATCGGGGTTGTAGGTGCAACCATAGCATTAAAGTAGCCTATTGGGTATAATACGAAATCCTGGTTAGGGTATTATCCCATGGACTAGCCATCACAGTGAGTGATTAGTGAACCACGTTACATCCTGTGTTGTGAATGTGTATGAATCTGTTTATGAGTGTAGAATAGAAGTCTGTGTGCTATAGGTCTGGGTGTACACACTTGGCAGGCCAAGCCCTTGGTATGGATACCTGTGGGTGTGTGGTTGGTGTGTGCACGAAATGTGTTTGATAGTTGACAGAAAGAAAATTCCTTCCAATAGCTCTAAACAGCATATGGTCAACATCAGCTCTTGGCAGCAATTTCAAAAACAGTTGACCAAATCATAATAGTGGAAAAATTTTGAGGGCACTGATTCACCCCCCCCTCTCAGTGACTACCTGGGATCAACAATTGGTATCAGAGTGAGGTTCCCAAGGGAAGAAGTCTGACAGCTTCGGGTACAGATAGTGCATTGAGACAGAGATATGGCTGCAAATGAAGAACATTATGGGCACAGTAGGATTCTCATGTTTGATGGCTCCAACTACAGTGTATGGAATGTCAGGATGGAGGCATACCTGATTGCACAAGGATATGGGGTATGGCTAGCTGTGAAGAATGAGTACAAGCACACAACTGAAGATATCAGTGATGCAGTTGAATGAAGAAGAGAGAAAATGAAGCTAAGGTAGTCACAACTCTTCTAGCTGCACTAGCAAGCAATGAGCTTACTAGAGTCATTAGCTATCCAACATCAAAGGAGATATGGGACAAGTTGCAGAGCGTACATGAAGGTGACAGTAAAATTAAGGAGGCTAAATTGTAAATACTGAGATCTCAATTTGAAAGTTTGAGAATGAGTGAAGGTGAGACTATTGAGTTTTACCTGAACAGAGTAAACAAGGTCACCAATGCAATCAGAGCATTGGGTGAAGAACTGAAGAAGATTCATGTGGTCAAGAAGGTGTTGAGGACACTTCCAAAACTATACAATGCCAAGGTGTCAGCCCTTGAAGAAATTGCTACTTTGGATACATTGACCATATATGAACTACATGGTATCTTGATTACCTATGAGATGAGAATGATTGAGCCAGTGCCAGCTGAGAAGGAATCCGCTTTTGAGGCTTTTAAAAAATTAAAAATGAAAGAGCTAGTGGAAAACTCAAAAGTTGATGCAGAGGATGACACAGATGATTCAGATGATGAGCTTATAGCCTATCTAGCTAACAGACTCAAGAAGAGATCTGAGAAGTTCAAAAACAAGTCTTCAATGAGATGCTTCAACTATAGTGACTTAGGACACTTAGCTTCTAAGTACCACAAAAAGGGTAGAGTGTATGATTCAGATGAAGAAGAGCCTAAAGGAAGTCAAGAGAAGAAAGGAAAGAAGAAATTCATTCCAAGAAAAAGAAGTTATCTGTTAAAGCATGATAACTTCTCTAATGAGTCTGAGGAAGAAAATGATGATGATATTCTTTTTATGGCAAGACTTGAAGAAACTCCTACAGGGAGTGAAACAACAAAGAAGAGAGGTGATAATTTCAAGAGAAGAATTGAAGATGATGACAATCCAGATCTTGAAGTAGAGTTGCTTTCTGCACTCACAGAGCTCAAGTCAGAAAGAAAGAAAAACAAAAGCTTAAATGACCAACTCAACCAAGCCAATGACATAAATGCTGAGATTATGGAAACACTCAGGAAAGCAAAAACTATTGCTGATGAGCTTGACAATGATCTTACACTAAAAACTTCTGAGTGTAAGAAGCTTGAGGAAGTTGTTGTAAGACTTGAGGCAGAATTGGCCAAGTCTACAAAGAAGAAAAGTTATGCTGAAGCTACTGCAAAAATTCCCCATGTAACAATTCTAGTCAAGAGATAATAATGTCAGGCTACAGGAAGTTGAAGAAACCAGCAGTTCTGGAGATGAAGACAAGGAGGAAGACAACATCCTTGATGAGATTCTGAGTTACCAGAGATCCTCTCACATTAAATCTGGACTTGGATACTCTGAGCAGCTATCTGAGAAGATAAAGGAAAAATGGTCTACAGATAATCCCATTGTATTTGTAAAAGAAAAGCAGAAGGAATCATTGGCAGTGAGAGCTACAAAAAGCAAGAATGATGAAGAGGGTTTCAAGACAGTCAGGAAAAGCAGACAGAGAAAACAATGTCAGTTTCAGAGGAATAATCAGTTTCAGAGAAATAGACAGGTTCAGAGAAATAGGTTCAGAGGATATTGCTATGGCTGCAATGCCTATGGGCATAGAGTGGCAAAGTGTAGAAGACAAGAGAGACCTCCAGTGTTTATTGAGAGAAACAGATTTGCTCCTCTTGCTGATGAGAGAGTAATGTGCTATAGATGTGAGAGACTTGGGCATATTGCCAGAAATTGCAAAACAATGTTTTCATATCAAAGGCAAGCTGAGAAGAAGGGAAGAAAACCTCCAAGAAAACCAATTCAGAGAGAAGAAAGAAATGAAAAGAAAAGAAATACAAGAGAGCCTATTACAGTAAAAGACAAGGCTATGTGGGTGGAAAAAACACAGAAGAAAAGAAATAAGTCTTTGATGATGCAAGCAGCACATAAAGAAAACAAAAGTAAGCAATCTCCATGGATTCTTGATAGTGGATGCTCTACACACATGACTGGCAACAAAGAAAAATTCACAAGTCTCAATGCTACAGAAGGAGGAATAGTAAAATTTGGAAATAATGAAGGTGCCAGAGTTGAAGGAAGAGGTTCTGTAAGACCCGTGTCAATCGAACCCGGTCTTACCACCTTGAATCAGGTTTACCCATTATGGTCGAGTCAAATGGACCAAGGGCGTGAAGGAGATCGAGATCCCAGGTATCAAATCGACCCAAAAACACTTAAAATAGGGGAAGGGTCGCATACCCAGCTAAGCAGGGTCGGACCTCCCAAAACAGAAAGTCAGACCCTCAGTTTTGAAGGGAGGGTCGGACAGCTTAAGACCCTAGGGTCGACGGGATCATCGACCCTCCCATCGACCCTCGGATTCTGACGAATATAGAAATTAGAAAATTTCCTAATTTTCGATTGGGATTCGTTCCTAATCTCAAAGGGACTTATTTAGGATGTTCCTACTCTATTTAAAGGACGTCCCTAAGCCACTTTCACTCCTTTCACAACCCTAATCGAATTGAGAGAAAGAGAGGAGAAGGAAAGAGGAAGAAGGAAGGGAAGGAAGAGAAATTAAGCCAAAAGAGAAGAGTTACAGAGAAAGATTATCTTCTCAGGTATGGATACTAATTCCATGAGTTTCTACAGACCTTAGGTTAGTTAATGTTGAGAGTGTGATTTCGGAGAAACCCATACCATCAAGCTATGGTTAGGTTTCCATGGAAAACCATAGAAGAATGCATGAAAGCTATCTAGGTGGGTTATACATGGTTTCAGACCATGGAATGAATGTAGAATGGAATGTAGGAGCAAGACATAGGATTCCAAGTACGAAGAATGGATTAAAAGAGGGAATTGGACCAAAGTGCACCGAGGTGTGCACCGGGTCGATGACCATTCGACCCTAGGTGTTTTTGACCATCGACCCTCGGTGTTCGGGAAGTTCGAGTTTAAGGGAGGGTCGCACCCGGGGTCGATCCCGACTCCCGACCCTACCTCCGACCCTCGCGTAACAGAGTAGTTTTTAAATTCCGAATAAATTCTAATTAAATTCTATCGACTTTGTTAGGGTTTCTAGCAATATAATAACACTGTAAAGGTGATTTTAAAGCTTGGAAAAGTATCTATTAGCAAGCTAAGGTGAGGAACCAGAACTCCAAACTAAATTGTTTAATAACAGAAACTGTTTTCTATTTCTTGAGACCTATGCTATGCTTGATTCTATGCGAATATGTTTGTAATGTGCATACAGCATGCCATCCAATATTTCTATTACTTGTTCATGCATATTTACTTTATTTTTTATAACATGATGATGATGATGATGATAGGAATAGGCATGTGCTTGTATGTGTGTGGTTGGTGTACTTGATGCGAGCGAGTATCAGGGAAGGTGTGATGAGAACGTCAATAAACGTTAACCTTTGGCGGGTCTCAGCATTTTAGCTCTATCTCTAACTCAAGTCTTGTGCATTGGCAACGTCGTATCTCCATTACTTTAGTAGAACTATTATGTCGTAGAGTATCAGGGGAGGTGGTCTCGGTCCTTGTAGTCTCTGACTCTACCGGGGGCCTTAGCTCTATCTCTATTGACATTCCGAGGGATGCTGGGGTGAGGCCTTGGATACACTTTTTTGGCATTAGGATTGGTTAGTTGCGAGCCCAGTTTGCAGTCCTCGCTAACAGGGGCTTACGTGTTGGTATGACACTATATAGCAATAAACGTAACCTTTGTTATATAATGTTCATGATTGGGTGCATGTGAGTTGACGATAAACGTGATCTTCGGGTAACATCATACACTCGTGTATAGAGGCGGGGTCAATAAACGCGACCTTTGGCTACCTAAACCTTTCTATTGCATAATGCAAACTTATATACCAGACCAAAGATATAAATTGATTTTTGCATGCATATGTATTGTTGCATTGTTTTGGCTACTCACTGAGCCGTGATGTGTGCTCACCCCTCGATGTCGAATATTTTTAGTTGATGATGCAGGTTATACCGTTGAAGACTATATGAATGCTCCAGCATAAGGGAACGTGGCAGCGATGGAAGCTGGGGCCGAAGTGGATACATACGACTCCTCTTGCGAGTGCAACTCGTGTGTATTTGATTAGATATTTTTATAGGTTTCTTATTTGGATTTATTAAAACATGTATTTGGTATTTAAATATTTATGTCTCAGTTGAAAATAGAATAATTTGCTATTAAATTAAATGATATCATCTTAGTTTCTCAGTTCATGTTATTATAAGACTTCCGCTATTGTGTATTTACTCTGATTATGATTACGGATGTGTGTGAGTTTAGATAACGTGGGGATAGCCTATTTGAGATCCTGGTTGAACCGTTGGTTTGCTAGTGGTTCATCACACCATTCTGAACAGTGCGGAATTGGGGTGTGACAACTTGGTATCAGAGCATCTCAGGCCTTGTCCGCTGAACTAGCATACATTCAAAACAATAGTGAACTGAGATAGGATAAAGTAAAAGCTTTAATATAAACACACTGTAAGCACAAGTGATGATTGAGACCAAATTTAAAAAGAGAATAATGCATCTATAAAAGGGGAAACAAGTTACATACAATGAGAAAGAGAAACAAAACGTATATACATAACTGAAGCAGAGTACAGTCCACAATCCGGACAGTTGCTCTGTAGTACAAGAAAATAAATACAATCATGAAGCTGGAGGTGAAGGAGGAGGCGGTGCCTCACGATCTCGATCATAGTCCTCAGCATAGACCCTAGTCAACCAAGCCACCTGGGTCTGGGTCGTCCGGAGACTAGCTGCAAGATCAGCTACTCTCCTATCAGTCACCCGCTGGACCGATAACAGCTCATCCACCCTCATACGGCCGGGCGTCCTAGCAACTCCTCCATCCACGGATCAGATCTGCGGCTGAGCCTCCCGATCTCTCCGCAGATCTCCATCATGTCGGAAGGTGGAAGTGAAGGACCAGCCTCGTGAGGCAATGGTCGTCGCCGCGAGAAGAAGTGCCAACACCAGCCGCATGTGTAGGTGAAGGCAGTGGTATCGAGTCGACATCCATATTCATACGGTCATCATCGTCGGCGGGATCCACGCGAGCTCTAGCGGCGGCGGCAGCCCTTGGCATCGGCCATCTCGATACGAGTGTGAGGGCGCACCATCGCGTTCCTCTCCTCATCACTAACATGGGCATCCCGCATACCCATCTTGCGGATTGCCTCCCAATCTAGAGGCGACGAGAAGGTCTTTTCTCGGATCTTCTCATCTACCGAGTCAACCCCGGAACGGGTCGATGAAGGCCAGTAATCATGCGTCCATAGGGTAGATTACCCCTATGACCGGACAATGTAGCACTAATCATAGTCCGCATGATAATGTATGGAAGGCGACGGGCTGGCGAGTGCGAGATACTATAAATCAAAACTGGGTCAGCGAGAAACCCTCTCATAGTGTCCACTCTGCGGGATCAGATTATCTTTGGATAATCTTGCGAAAGACCCGTGGAGCTGGGCCCGCGAGATAACAAGCTCTCATCCGCTAACTTGATCGGGACGAAGCAACCGATTATCGATCTCGGCCCTCATCTCCATCTCAACAAACGTGGCTCTCTAGGTGCACGGTACACCATGGGGCCATCATAAGGAATGCCCAACAAGTCGGCCAGCCGCCGATGGTCGAAGGAGATATCTACCCCTTTGACGTGGCGGTGATGCGCAACTCCCGACCATGCTTAACGTCATTGTAATTTCCCACCACCGGAGATTACAA